>CM062808.1:744592249-745240633 GCA_031772625.1 Pinus tabuliformis
TCCACTCTAGCTGGCCCGAGTGCTCCTGCAACAGAAGAACTTGCAAGAAAAGAGGGTCAATCAGCGGAGCTTGAAGAACCAGATCATTATGGCTGCCGCATTATTGAAGAGTAGCCTCCAACTCAGCATGAAGACTGAACAGGTTTGCGTGTCTTTGGTTTTGTTCAATTGACGAAAGCGGTTGTTCTATCCTCTCAGGTTACAAGGTCATCCTATGTTTGTAGCGCCCAGTATCAGTTTTTTCAACTCTTTTTGAGGGTCGGTTTCCCCTACGTGGCGGCATTCCCTGTCTGTTGGTTAATGTCTTGGCTAAGGTGGTTTACGAGTCAGATCTGGGTCACTGTCCAGATATTAAGTCTTTCGTTATGGATTCATTTATTCCAAGTCCTAAAGCTAGTCTTTTTGTAAGTCCTTGGGATAGTTTGTCAAACGTTCTTTGTCAGTATGTCGTTTCATGGGCTAGAACTCTCGAGACCTTTGTCTCGCTGTAAGCATATTTTGTATCAATATAGAAGTAGACCAATTCAAAAATAAAAAAATAAAAATAAATAAAATAATAAAATAAATAATAAAATAAATAATAAATAAATAATAAATAAATAATAAATAAAAAATAAATAATAAATAAAAATAAATAAATAATAAATAAATAAATAAAATAATAAATAAAAATAAAATAAAAATTAAAAAAAAATAATATATATATATATATATATATATATATATATATATATATATATATATATATATATATATTTTAGCATCAATCAATTATATTACATACACCCGGATGCGGGTGCTTTCGAGCTTAATCAATGCGGGCTCATGTCAAGCCGGCATCTGGACTTGCACCTGGCAATCCTGCACGGCCTTCAATCTCCTCCCGCGGATGAAATGAATCACTCTCAGTACCGGCAGTTCTTCAAGCATTCGGAATTGAATGCGCTCCCTGTTCGAGACTCTTCGCAGGTTGTTATATTCATGGCTTCGTCTGTGGTTTCGGCTGTCATTCTTATCGGGTCTCTCTTCATCAGCCTGTCCTTATTCCTGCATCCTTGTGTTGCTCTGGTAGCTTGGTGGCTTTTCCGGTGTAAGCTCCTTACCTGGCTTTCCCACCTTTGATCCTGCTCTGTCTGGCCCTGTTCATCTCTTCCCTCAGGTCTCTTTGTTCCCCTGACGATGGTGCGTCGCCGTGGTTGCTCTCACCGTGGAGGCAGCGGTGGAAACCGCGGTCGTTCTCAGCCTGCTCCCTAGAACATCATACCTTTGGCTTCGGCTTCCCCGTCCTCTGATCATGGTAAGCCCTTCCCGCATAATTCATTCCAAACCACCCGCTTTAAATTCCACAGTCGTCTCAACAGACCGATTCTCTCAGCTAGCATTACTGTCATTTTGGCTGAGGAAGAAGACAGGCCCAGTGTCTCTGTCCATACCTCACCCTCGCAGTCTCAGGATGATAGCGTGCTCCAGGGAGATGAGGTAGGAACTGTGTTTAATCATGGTGACTTGCAGGTTGAGGGGAACGTTCCTGAGGTCCCTAAGCCTCCAGAAGATAATGCTCAGGACAGTTTGGCCGCGGTCGATCCGGCGCACCCATCAGATTGCAATCTGTGCTTGGCAGCTCCTCCAGGTGGCAGCGACACGGGCGCCGGGGACAATGTCGATGACATGTGGATGGGCTCTCCTTGCCGGGTGGAGAAGGATGCTCGGGACCCTTTGCAAAATGCATGATGCCTCCAGAACCTCGCCTGATGTTGCAGTTTCCCTTCTGGTTCTTCTATCCTATGTGTTATGCTATTCTGGCTTTTGTCAACATGTTTTGTATCAGGTCTTGGCTCGGCATAGATATCAGCTCTCATGGTCATATGCTCTGTATCAGGTCTTGGCTAGGCAAGCTTATCAGGCCTTTGTTTTTGTTCAGTTTGGCATATGGTTACCAGGGCAACACAGAAATTATCATGGCTACAGTTCTCATATGCCCTGTAATGTTGTTTACCATCTTGGCCAGCATTTTTTGTATGTACAGATTCTGGGAATTATGTATTGGGTCATCTCAATCCGGGAATTGGGTTATCGGGTTATCTAGTCATCTAGTTATCTGGTCTTATGTTCTCTGGGTCAGTGTTGCTGGATGGCTTCAGCTTCCTCTGAGGTCTTGACCTCCATGTAAATATTTTCTCTTTATTAATAGATTTAGTCTTTACTTAGAAAAAAAAAAATTATATTACATAACCATCCTAACTATAAAAATTAATATTTTTAACTTTTTTGTTGCATCATTAAAACTATACCTAAAGAATTGATGCTTTCGTGATCCATAACAAGTTTATGAACAAATTTCGGAGATAATCACATCAAAATTCATTTGTCGACGTGTTTCGAACCGGCGAGTGTGGTTCATCGTCAAGACAAGATGAAGAACCAGATCATGGCAACATATTAAATAGAGAGACTCCTCATTCAAACGGATAAAAAGAAGCAACTAATTTGGACCATAGGTAACGGCTACAATTGACTGGACTCTAGCTAAATTTGACTAGATCAAGGGTAGGCGGAGTTTTACTACTAAATTAGATAATAAAATTTTTATTATTTAATTATTTTGACTCAATTTCATATGAATAACCGTTGATAATTATTAAAAAAAAATCAACTTTAAACTAAATAAAAACTTATGTTATGGGATTAAGAATTATTATAAATGAATTAATTAATAAAAATAAATAAATAAATAACTTTTCGAGAATAAATTTATTTAACCTATATGGGATATGAATATATGGTATCTAAATCCTTTTACTTGGTTAAACTTTTTTAGATATAGTAACTCTGATTAAAATGCTATGTGTAAACTCTTGTACGAGGATAAACCTGTGAAACATTAAAGTTTAATGTTTAAATATTTAGTAAATATAACTTAATTGTTAACCCATTTTTACCAAGAAATTGATAAGCATTATGAAATATATAAGAATGTTTAATAAATGACTAAATATTATTTGCTAAATAATAATTATAATTGATTTCTTTTAGATGGATGAGATACTATTAGAGATGGAATAAAGGAATCAAACAATTAGTTAAAACCAATAATAAGATTATATGATATAAATAACCCATTTATAACTCTTATCAATTTCTTGGAAAAAATGGTTAACCATTAAGTTATATTTACTAAATATTTAAACATTAAACTTTAATGTTTCATAGGTTTATCCCTGTACAAGAGTTTACACATAGCATTTTAATCAGAATTACTATATCTAAAAAAATTTAACCAAGTAAAAGAAATTAGATACCATATATTCATATCCCATATAGGTTAAATAAATTTATTCTCGGAAAGTTATTTATTTATTATTTTTATTAATTAATTCATTTTCAATAATTCTTAATCCCATAACATAAGTTTTTATTTAGTTTAAAGTTGAAAAAAAAAAAAAAAATTAACAACAGTTATTCATATGAAATTGAGTCAAAATAATTAAATAATAAAAAATTTATTATCTAATTTAGTAGTAAAACTCCCCTTGCCCTTGATCTAGTCAAATTTCGCTGGAGTCCAGTCAATTGTAGTTGTTCCCTGTGGTCCAAATTAGTTGCTTCTTTTTATCCGTTTGAATGAGGAGTCTCTCTATTTAATATGTTGCCATGATTTGGTTCTTCATCTTGTCCTGATGATGAAACACACTTGCTGGTTCGAAACACGTCGACAAATGAATTTTGATGTGATTATCTCCGAAATTTGTTCATAAAACTATACCATTAAACATCCTAATATAGCATTGTAATTTACATTCTACATTCTACTAAATTTCAAGAAAGATTCCTTTTTCTATTTGAATTTTACAGTGAGAGATTGTCTAATTTTAATATTAATTTTTTTAATTTTATAATATATTTTTATTATGAATAATTATTTAATTTTATAATATTTAAAAATATATATTATAAAATTAAATAATTATATTCATTAACAATAAAAAAAAAAAGTAAAAGAACTTGAAAACTCTAAAACCATATACTACATTATATACCAATTTGAATTATGTTAACACTATATTCTACTTTCTCTTTCTCTTTCTCTTACACGCTGGAACAATAGGCTTTGGATCCATGGTAGACCTCTTGAATGCCACAAGGAGCTAGAAAGGGAGGGAGAGATGGGGTTTCCATGTGAGATGAGCTAGAACACAACATTGGTTGACGTTATTCCACATATGGGATTCTTGGATGGACATGTTTACTATATACAATCAAAGTACAATAACCATGGCGCTACTAGGGAGTAATTTCTAGACCTCCAAGATGATTCATGGTGCCTTTGTCGGTGTCTGAGACCTCCCAACTATTGTTGTTGTTGTTTGGTGTTCTCATTATTATTGCTTACACCGTTGTGGACATTTACAAAGTTTTCATAGAGGAGCCTTCTAGCAGTCAAAGATTTTAGAGGTGTTTCAATGAAACTGTAAGTTGTTTTGAGTTGTTGATAGTGTTAGGGTAGGTCTGCATAAAGACTGTATAATGGGTAGTTTTGGTTGGATAAGTTGTTTTGGATGGTGCTTGTGTCATGTAAGTTGGCTCAGTTGTTGTTGGTGTTCCAACCAGTGTTCCAATTTGTGAAGTGAGTAATTTCTAGACATTTACTCTGGAGGGAGGGGATCATCCTGTGATAACTTTTGACTTTGTATGAACAAAATTGGGGGAACCATTATTAGTGTTTGTGTAAATGGTTCTAGATTTCTCTCTGTTTTTCAGATCGAGCCTTGGGAATGATTATTTCGGCATGCTTGTATGTGGTAGTTTTTGAGCTCAAAGACTTATGTTGCATTTCTTTCAAAGTATCTGTGTTTGAAGCTTCCGCTGCAGGTGAGATTGGCGCCTCTAATTTTTCTTATTTGGATGCAGTCACAGGTCCATGCTTATCATTTCCTAAGGTTACAATTTAAAAGACTTTGAGCGCCAAAAGTGGGTGGTGACATTATGTATTGACATTAATTTTTCTTGGGTTTTCTTTTGATTGGTGGTAGCATAGCAGCCTTCCTCTTAGTGCTTTGTGACTAGATGCAGCTAAAGATCATCTGGGAGATCTCTTTCTATTTATTCGTCCTTTAGAGTTGTTGAATTTTAAAAGGTGGTGGGAAATTCACTCTCCATCCTTAACTTAGATATTTGATCTAGGGGCCCCACTAGTGTGTCATGGGCCAATCTTGGCTCGATTCCACCACATCCGACTTCTTTGTCTTCATTGGGTGGTGTAGATTTTGTGTGTCCCCATTGGTGGGTTATGTGGTAATATCGATGTCTGGTTTTACTCATCTAGATGGTTTCGCTCCCCTGTTTTTTCCACCTAGGATGATGACGACAGTCGAGTCACTATTATTAGGTTCTCCTAGGATTCAACATCTTATCGAGGTCACAATTCTCGCGAAGGAGCAGGCCAAAATTTTAGAAAATCGAATAGACTGGAAGCGAGACCAAAGGTTATTGTTGGTAAGAAGGACCTTCAGGTGGCAGTATCCAATACTACTCTAGATCCTGGTAACATTACTTCCCCCTTATATCCTATTGACAAATATTGTCCTTCTAATACAAAGGTTAACTCTTATCAAGATCCTGGGATCATTTTTCCCAATCCCAATCTTGACACACAGGATATTCTTTGGGTGCCCCTAGTGACTTGACTCTGGCCCTAGCCCCTTCTGAAGGAAAAACCTGTCTGAATCCATTAAGGGATTTATTCCTCCAGTATCTAGATAGGAATAGTGAAGGGGGTGATCAGAGTTGGAAGGAACAATATTTCTCCTCACTTATAAAATTTGGGGAGCCATCTAGATGCTCCTTTTCGCCTTCATCAACTAATGTTGATCTGGAGACTTTAGCTAGGGATTCTTTGAATGGTCTAGAACCACTTACTATTAAAAAATATTTCTTCACAGACACATATTTAATGGTGAATTCAGAATCCCATAAGAATGTTACTACTGGCAAAAGGAGGGGTACTAAGTTTAAGAAAATCTTGGATCGCTCAATGGTCCCCTCAAACCTTTCTTTAGATTTTCTAGATCCTCCAAAGGGTCTTACCCCACCTTTCAGTAATCCAGCATACTTCAAGGTTGGGCATTTGGACGTTGTAATTTTTGGGTCTCAAATCCTTAGAGGGGAGACACCCATAGATGACTCCCCAAAATGAATATCATGTCTCTTAATGTTAGGGGATTGGGATCGACCCTTAAGTGACGATTCCTCAAAAGCATTATCATGATTCCCAATCCTCACATAGTGCTTTTAAAGGAGACTATGACGGATAAAGAGAATTCCTGGAAACTTTTTCTACGAAGTTGTTGTCCTCTTTGGCATGTTTGTGTGACAAGTTCCTCTGGTCACTCTAAAGGTTAGGGCGCCATGTGGAATCCTAATATTCTAAAATCCAAGGCTTATATTTCTATTGCGGGTATTCTTATTACATGTTTTCAATGGGGCTCCTATACTCATTTCCATATAATCAATATATACGCTCCTTATATGGATAGAAAAGGTTTTTGGGACCAGGTTGAAGGCAAAAGTATTCTTGATCTCATATCTATTATCTTGACTAGGGAATTTGATCTAACATTGGAGCACAATGAGGTCTAGGGCACTCACTACAGGGCTAATACATTGGGTCCCTATTTTAAGGATTTCTACTCTCTGAAATATTTCAAAGATATCCGTCAAGATCCAATCAGCCCTAACTGGAAGAAAGGAATATGGGGTTTACAGGGCATCTCGAAAAGGCTTGATAGATTCCTTATTCTAGAGGAATTTGCAGGGTGACTTAAATAACTTTTCTCTTGGAATCTCCTGTTATCACCTAGAACTACAGTCCATGTACATAATGTTTTTCCAAACAAAAAATTTCATTGTAAAAAAAAATGTGTGTCTAGTGGTTATGTTCCTATGTGTGTCACTTAGGGATTATGTTTTAAAAAGGTATTGATGTGAATCATTGCAAAAAACCATTAATCATCCTTCATCATAATTGTTTAAGGCATGTCTTGTCTTGTTTGCGTCATTGGTCCTTTGCGCAGTTTCGCAGCGCAGTCTGATTGGCCAATTTGGCAGCGCAATGATGTTTCCGCCTTTTCGTAGCGTGTCATCTACCAGCCATTTCGTAGCGCATATTGTTAATTTATAACTGTCTGCGCTACGAAATCGGGGATTCGGGGATTTTGCAGCGCGTTTTCTTGAAATGTCAAGTCTGGGGGGATGAGTCATTAGGTCCGTCCATATATTGTCAGTTGATGTCCTCTCCAGGTCATTATGGGTCATCATTCCGCCATGAGGTTCAGAACCACGCACATAAACATCATTCAAAGTGATTTTATGATGTATGGTAGTGTCATGATATTTGTTATTAGTGCGTAAACTGACTTGCTTGTATGACAAGACTATTGAAGCGCAAAGGAGCCCGAGTTTTCATTTAAAAGGACCTGATTGCAAGCGAGCCTGCATTCCAAAGTTCGAAGTTGCCTTTTGAGTTGAAGCTGCTGTTAGTTCTCTGTCCGAAAGTTTTCAAAGCAAAATGGAGAAAAGGGAGCATAGATCAGGAAGGTGCCAAAGAACAGAACCGGAGGGGCTGGATCTTGCATTAAAGGATGAAGGAGTAGCAAAAGCTTTTAGAGATGCTGGTTGCTGGAGGTTTTGTGAGAAATTGCAGGGAGGGCATGCAGAGGTAACAAAAGCTTTTGCATTGAATTTTACTGGTTTAAACTCTAAGGTGTCAATGCTAGAATTCTCTGTATCTCCAGAAGCCATTTCTAATGTGACTGAGATTCCTAGAGGAGGACATGAATGGTTCAAAAATTTTAAATTCGATATGAGCCCCTGTAAGGAATTCTTGAAGGAGCCTTATGTAAATGAGGATCTCACAAAGGCTGTGCCAAGGAGTTACGTGAAGGAACATTTTGCACTGCTCCTTACATGCATCCAAAAATATTTAACATGCGAAGGGAGGTATAACAAAGTTTATTCCTATCATTTTAAACTTTTGTTACATTTCACAGGCAAAGCATCAATAGATATCCCTTTCTACTTGTTCAGAAGCCTCAGTAAAATGTGTGATAAAATCCAACTGAAAAAAGATGACTGTGAAACATCACTGTTTCACCATGGTTTGGTAAAGCTGTTAGTGTTAGATGGTTTGCAGAAGATTGGTAAAGATTGGGACTCCTTTATTTTTATGGCTGGCTTTCAGAGCAAGACAGGCCTCACTCCATTGCCTGTTAGGGAAAGAGAAGAAATAATTGAAGAACCTACTCTTGCTGAGCTCAGAAAGGAGGTGAAAGATCAGAAGAAGTCCAAAACCAAGTTGAAGAAACCAGTGAAGCCCTTGGTAGTCAAGGAGACACCTCAATCATCATTAAAAGAGAAGGTCAAACAGAAGAAGGATGCATCTGGACCAAGTGAAGTTGAAAGGGTATCAAGAGTAAAAACCAGAGGTCAGTTAAGCAAGGAGAAAGGCAAGTCAATTGCTGTTGAAGAAAGTCCTATGTCAAAAGCTAGTTTAACTGATTTACTTGAGGCAATTGAGCTTGAACAAGATCAGCCAGTGCAGATTGAGCCAATAGAGTTTGAGCAGGACCAGCCAGTGCAGCCAATGCACATTGACTTAACCCAATCCTCACCAGAGAGCATGAAGAAATCAAAGGCTTCGAAAAGGTTAAGGTTTGAGGAGCCTAGTGAAGAATATGTGTTCAAGCCACGGAGGCCAATTACAAGAAGACAAATGAAAGAGGCCGAGAAAGTGCATAAAGAGGAGGCAGCTGTTAAAATGCCCAGTACAGAGTTTCTTGAAGTTCTGACTAAAACAGTGCATGCAGCCAGGCATAAAGACAAGAGTAAAAAGGTTATTATTAGCCAAGGAGGAAATGTCATAGCTATCAAGAACCAGGCAGGAACAACCCAGGAAGAAGTGGCTCAGATAAAGAATGTTTCTAGAGAACGTGCAGTGAGATATGCTAATTATAGAAGGGCTGTATTAAAAGGCAGCACAAGCCTACTCGGTCAAGCTGACTCGGGGTCTGATGTATTTTCGTGGATGGTACCAGCACTGAAGCAAGCAAAACTCATAAGAAAGCTGAACATGAGCCTGAGATCAGAAAATAAGGCTTTGAAGAAAGAGGTTAGCAGTTTGAAGAAGAAGCTAGGTAAACTAGCTCACTGATTTAAAAGGAAAGGTGCTTTTCAAGTTTTGATAAATTTTGGTTTAAGCTCCATCATTTTGAAACTATTTAGGTCCCTAACACCTGTACAAAATGTCTGAAGAAATCATGAGTTCAAGCAGAAAGCGTTTCATGATAAATATGTTCTGTTTTGACAAAAACAGCAGTTTCGTAGCGCGCTACGAAACTGCTGTAGATGCTGTTTTATAAGAAAACAATGAATTTGATGATGAGGTCAGCGAATTTTGAAAGGAATGCCTCGAGGACAGGAGGGAAACCATACAAGGCTATCATAGCAATTCAAACAGTGACAGGTGTAAGTTTTGGAGGAAAGGTGAAATATTTTGTTTTTTGCTAAAGCTCTCTTAAAGGTACTTTATGACCGAATTACTAGGGTTCTGGTAGGGTTACCGGAATTTTTGGTTTGTACACCTGTTCAGTCCACAAGGCATCCAGATCATGAGGCATATGGTGTTATGCGTTGTTATTGATGAATTAAAGAGCTTGGAGCGTGGTCTTTAAGTAGTAAAGAATAATGGAAGACAGGGACCGTGAAAACAGGGCACTCACCTTTACTAATTAATGAGCCATCTACACAGCTAGTATCCAAGGTCAGCTCGTTCAGTGAATGCTCCTCCAACATATCTCGGCCACAACAGAAAATGTACAGGTGTCAAAGCTCAAGAAAGGCATCATGCATACGAGGAGATAGAGTTAGAATTTCAATGTGATTAGGACTCTATGTATTTACAGCACAATACCTTATGTATTTAATAAGTTTGTTTAAAAATAGATAAGGTTAGTTAATGATAGACCATCGAGCTCCCCTCATGCTGGAGGAGGAGACTCAAGGTAGTTTTAGTTTTGTTTTCCTATATATAGGAGAAACTCTGATGTAAGTAGGGTTGGAGATTTATGAAAAAAACAGAGTTTTTGTATTGGTTAATGTAAAAGACTTTTGACAGTAATAGAAAGATTACTTTTTCTTCCCAAGATTCATCTTGTGTTCAAAGGCTCAGAATATATGTGGTTTTGTCTTTATCCTTTTTGTTTTACAACTCAATAGATATGCAATCACTCTGAATTCACCTAGTGCTCAGACTTCCTGTGTATGTTTATGAGTTGAGGTTCTTTTTGAGAAATGTTCTGAGTGTTTAAACATTATATGCCTTGGCTTCCATGATTGAGTAGTCAATAGTTTACTGCAGAGGTGTTTGACTCCATGAGCCCAATGGAAGAAGTGTTATTTTGTTGTTCCAACCAGCTTATTTTCATGTACTGTTTGAAGAGTTAGCCATCTTTTCTTGTTATTAATCCATATCAAAATCTATGAGAGAGCCCTCTCTGACTAAGGAGGCTAAGCCTTAGTCTAAAGCCTGGTTTGAAATAGTTGCATGAGATCTTGCTAAGTAGCAGCCCTTAGTACACGATTTTGTGATAACATCTCCCATCACAAATATTTGATCATTTTCCATTTTTTTGGAATGGTTGGGGGTGTTGGGGGGGGAGGGGGATGAAACAGGTCTACCCTTTTAAATTCAATCACTTTTGGTTAAAGAAAAAGGACTTTGATAAACTAATTCATGACACCTGGAATATGCCCTCCACTCTCGAGAGATTTAAAGATGTACTTTTTCTGCCATAAACTGAGAGATCTTAAATACAAAGTTTGAAATTGGGACAGAGAAAAGAATAATAAATTGGTGAAGGAATTAATTTGGATTGACGGATAGATGAAGATCTTGGAAGACCCCATAGACCCTGCATATTTTTCAAACCAAGGATAATTTTAGGGGCGAATGTTCGCCCTTTGGCGAAATTAAGGGGTTTTAAATTTTTAGTGGGCGAATATTTTGTATCATAGTACATTTTTACAAATCACCTCAAATAGCCCACCTTATTTTAAGGGAGAGGGTAAAAAAGGTAAATTTAGCCCTTGAAATTAGGACTTACAAACTTCCATTCGCCCATTTTCAAGAATAGGTTTTATTTAAGTGAATCCATTCGCCCATTTTCAAGAATAGGTTTTATTTAAGTGAATCCTATGGGCCAAATACCATATTTATAAAAGAGGTATGGTAAATAAATAAAACATTTTTTATATTTACTCCATAAGTCACCTTATATACATGTAAGGGTGTAAATAAAAATATAAGTGGAGGTATGGTAAATAAATAAAACGTCTTTTTATACTTACTCAAAAGGTATGGTAAATAAATAAAAATATAAATAAACTAGACGTATCGTAAATAAATAAAACCTCTTTTTATATTTAGTCCATAACCCTCGTTCTATTTATGAAGGCTCAAGAAAGAGGTTTTATTTAAGTGAATCCTATGGGCCAAATACCATATTTGTAAAAGAGGTATGGTAAATTAATAAAAATATAAATAAACGAGAGGTATGGTAAACAAATAAAACATTTTTTTATATTTACTCCATAAGTCACCTTATATTTACGAACACTCAAAAAATGGGTTATATTTAGGTGAAACCTATGGCCAAAATACTATGGGACAAATACCATGGACTAGATTGTTATTAATACCATGCAAAAAACCATTATTAACCCTAATATTAGAATTAATAAAAATAAAAATGGCACATGGTATTGACCCATGGTATTCACCAAAATGGCACATGTTATTGACCCATGGTATTCACCTGGAATGTAGCCTATTTAAATGGGGGAATTAAACCAGCATGTAGCCTATGCGAAGATTCACTAGGACTTTACAAAGTTTTATTATTTAGTGAAAGACTCGCCAAGATCTTACAAGATTTTATAATTGAGTAAAATATTCGCCATGCCTGGTGAGAGATTCGCCAAAAAATTATATATACATATTATATTATTGATAAAATCGCCTTCCATTTTTCCTATATACCATGGAGATTCGCCCATTTATTATATTTATAAATTTAGGGGGGGTTCTTAAAATTTTCCCTGTTTCAAACCTTATCAAACAAGCAATTTTATATTTGGAACTTAGGAAGAATCTGATTCTGAAGAGACAAGCAGAACAATGACAACAGAAAAGTAGGTCAATGTGGGTTGATGAAGGCGATAAAACAGTCATTTCTTTTATAGACAGGCATCCTCTAGGAAAAATAAAAACTCTATTTGAAGTATTTACAATGATTCGAGGGAAATTGTGCAATCACAAAATGAAATACAGAGTGTTGCTCTCCGACACTTTAAATTTTAATACAGTGAAAGAAATGTGTCTTCTTATGCTAGTAAGATGGAGTTATGCAATATTTATCCAGAAATGTCAGACGAGGAGAGTCAAATTCATTAGAGGAAATTTTATCCTAAAAGTGGCCTCCTAAGGAAAAATAATTAAAAAATAAAAAATAATAATAATAAAATAAGAGTTATGAATTTTGAAGGGAAAAAAGAGAACTAATTTTTGGCTTATCTACTTATAGGTTTATTCAAATTTCAAGTGTAGACAGTCATTGGATGCAGAATTAAATTTTGCATCCAACGAGTACCCATTATGCATATTTTTTAGAAGACTCACACTGACAAAAATTGAAGATACATTAAAAAAAAACATGTTCAACACGTTCTTTATGTATCTTCAATTTTCATCATAGTGGGTCTTCTCACAAGTATGCATAATGGGTACTTGTTGGATGCGTAATTTGATTCTGCATCCAACGAGTGTATACACTTGAAATTTGAGTAAACTTATCAGGAGATAAATCAAAAATACAATTAAAAAAATAGTTTTTTTATGTTTTCTCCAAAATATTTACATGTACATGTTTTTAAATTTAAAGGATTTTGATTGGTTTACATATTACATACATGAAAATTTCATGGACATTTTTACATTGAAATTCCTTCTAATGCATATGGAAAAAATGGTCACTAAAGACGAGATCATGGTTTTCCTGAAAGATTTAGCTAAAGACAAGAGCCCGGGTCTAGATTGATGGACCATGGAATTATTCCTACATTTTCAGGGTATCATGCTTGATGATCTCACTGAAATGGTTAAGGAGTCCCATAGACAATGTTGGGTTTCTAGAGCTATGAATCCCTCAACCTTTGGGAATTTTCATCCTATTTCATTATGCAATACTATATATAAAGTGATTTCAAATACCATCACTAACTGGATCAAGCCTACCCTGTCTAAATTCATATCAATAGAACAATTTGGCTTTCTGGCTTAACGCTAGATTCATGGTTCGGTGGCAATTTCTCAAGAATGTCTTTATTCTATCAAGACCCCTTAAATCGATGTCTACTTAATGCGAATTGATCTCATAAAATATTTTGATTGTGTTGGCTATGAATACTTGAGAATGATCTTAATTAAGGTCACTTTTGGCTTCCAATGTTAGGTCCTTATAATACTAGTGTATTCCCATTATTGGTATTTTTAGTGTAGCCCCCTATTTTTATTATTGCGCCCATGTATCCCCATGTTGTTATTGTTATGCCCCATAGAAACCCACTATTACTATTGTTATGCCCTTACATTATTATTGTTATGTAGGCTTTAAGTATATTGTGATCCCTTAGACTCCTATATATACGAAGGAGGTGTTATCATTTGTATCATCCAAGAATTGTTCATTTATGTAATGTAAAGGAGGCTTCCTCCTCGAAGAGGCTAATTTTTAAGTCATTGATCTATCTTTTCTTATATTTTGTGAGTTGGTTACATAACATTTGGTATCAGAGCTTTTGATTCTAGGGTTTCACTTCTTCAAACAAGTCATCTTGGTATTTTCGCTATAACATTTTTTCTATGAGGCTTCAGAAGCTAAAAATGCAATCACGTAGAGTAGAAATATTGGTGAAATTCGTGTACAAATTTCAGATCTTGGTTCGCTATATTTTCGGAGATATGATCTGAGGAAATTAGGGTTTTTGCATGCTCCTGAATTCAATCTCGAACAAGTGACCTAAGAAAAATCATCATAACTTTCTCTCTGAACATCGAATTTGAATTTTGTAAAATGTCTCTGAAATCGCACGGAATGTAGTTTTTCGTGTATCATTTTCAAGGCCAAAGGTCAAAACAGTGATATGTGGCACTTCGTACAAGTTCGTTGTACTGAACCAGTGATGCCATCGTGGGAGATTGGGCATAAATTTTTCTTGAAGAATCCAGTCTCGCTCTGACTTGAGGGGTTGGAAATAAGACTCAGAAAGATACCACAAGACAAAAGTTCAGACCATGGAGATCCGAAATTACAGAGATACAACAATTGCAATATTGAGCTCCTAAAAAGCAAGAAAAAGGTGTGTATTTTTTTATTTTGCATAACTTTTGTTTCAAAAACCAATTTGAAGTGTTTAAAAGGGCATATTGAATCATAGATATCAGTATTTGGTTCTAAATTCCTCCCAAATGAAAGAATTATATACCCATTAAGCCCTAAAAAATATCTACTATGACGCATGAAGAGGAAGAATTGTAACATGATATATCAAAATTACGGGACCAAGTGCAACAAATTTCACTCTCACAAAGAGAAACCAAAGATGAAATGGATGGATTAAAAGGGGACATATATGGTATAATAGGAAACATATAGGATTTTAAAGTAGACATGGATGCGATGAATGTCAAGTTGGAAGGGTTGACAAAGTTGTTGCAAGAAAGACTTCCCGGTGGTGACAAGGTAATCCATGAAAATCACGATGAGGAAAAAAGGAATATGAATTATGATTTTAGAGACTCCAATGTGGGGTTTAAGAACCACCACATTCCAAAGATAGATATGAGGAATTTTGATGGCAAGGATCTGGTAACATGGATACTATAGATGGAGCAATATTTTGATCTACATGATGTGAAACCCTCACAAAAGGTATGTATTGCATCTTTATATTTAGAACCCAATCAGTTTGTATGGTATAGATGGATTTGTTCTTGTAAACCACTTGTCACATGGTCTATGTTTACAGAGTAAATGATATCACATTATGAAGATACGAAGAGAAAAGTCTTCTTTAGCCAATTGATAAATCTCAAATAAAAGGATTCAACGATGGAGCACATTGAAGACTTCCAAAAATTGAATATTAGGGTAATTGATGTTCCAGAGGAGCATAGGGTTGATGTCTTCATAGGGACTTAAAAAGATAACATCCAACATGAGGTTCGCCTTTGGGAACCTAATTCATTGGAGAAGGAATTCAAGGTGGGAAGAAAAGTTGAAAGTAAAATTATGGCAACAAGGAAGACTACCACTCACAACTATAAAGATGGAAGTGTTGCTGCTCCTAGTCTTCCACAACCTACAAGGTTGACACAACAAAAAATTGAGGAAAAAAGAGCAAAAGGTCTTTGTTACAGTTGTGATAGCAAATACACTAAAGGTCATAAGTGTGCTGAGAACAAATTATTCTACATAGATTGTGAAGAGGAGGAATGAAAGGAAGAAGAAATGTCAAAAGAGGAGGATATACGCCAGGAACCAACCCCAGAGAAATAAGAAATGAATTTGACCATATATTGTAATGCATTGGCAGGAATTACCACTCCTCAAAATCTCAATATAGAAGGATATATCAAGAAGAAAAATGTAATAGTTCTGATTTATTCGGATAGTACCCATAATTTTACTCATTGTAAGATAGCCAACGAATTGAACTGCCCCCTATATCTAGCACCAGAGTGTCAAGTGGTGGTTTCAAATGGAGGAACTATAAATTGCTCTGGAAAGTGCCATAATATCAAGATAACCCTGGGGGAATATCTATTGAATAGTCCAATGCTTTCCATTCCAAAGGGTGGTGTTGATGTTGTACTAGGATTCCAATGGTTACAATCTTTGGGGATGCTAGCTTTTAATTTTCAAGAACTTTTCTTGAATTTTTTTTTGGGAAGAAAGGAAGTTGAATTAAGGATTATTGCAGGGAAACTAAGAAAGATAATCATATCTAATGGCATGATAAAGCTTCTAAAGAAAGAACAACGAGGTGTAATTGCACAATTATGCTCACTAGAGGTTCAAACATCGAAATCATATATTTCTCCAGATCTCTAAAATATCTTGGACAATCATTCTAAGGTATTTGAGACTCCCAAAGACCTCCCACCTATTCGTGATCAGGATCATGCTATTCATTTGATTCCAAGAAGTGTTCCTCTAAACATTAGACCTTATAGATATCCCTATGCCCAAAAGAGTGAAATTGAACGTACAGTGGAAAAAATGCTAGAGTTTGGTATAATTCAACCTAGCCAAAGTTATTTCTCTGCACCAGTTGTATTGGTGCACAAGAAGGATGGATCATGGCGTATGTGTCCAGATTATAGGGAGCTCAACAAGCTCACTATTAAAGATAAATTTCCCATTCATGTCATTAATGAATGGTTGGATGAATTACATCGAGAAATTTACTTCACGTAGTTGGATATTCGTTTAGGATATCATCAAATTAGAATGAAAACTAAATACATTCTAAAAACAACATTCAGAACTCATGAGGTTAATTATGAATTTTTGGTCGTGTATTTTGGCCTTACTAATGCACCTTTCACATTTCAAGGTTTGATGAATTTGATTTTCAAATCCTTCCTTAGAAAATTTGTGTTAGTATTTTTTGATGATATACTAATCTACAACAAGTCTTGGAAGGATCATGTTCAATATGTTGACAGGGTGCTCAAACTATTGAAGGAGAAACAATTATATGCAAAAACCTCCAAATGTGTCTTTGGAGTATAGAAGGTGGAATATTTGGGTCATATTGTATCTCATGAGGGTGTTAAGGTAGACCCTAATAAAATTAAATTCATTAAGGAATGGAAAATCCCCACAACCATAAAGCATCTTCGAGGATTTCTCGAGTTGAGAGGGTATTATCGCAAGTTTGTTAAGAATTATGGAGAATAGCAGCACCTCTAACAACGTTACTGAAGAAAAATGCATTTTCATGGACTCTAGAAGGAAGTAAGGCCTTTTAACATCTTAAAAAATAATTGTGCCAAGCATCGGTCTTAGCTACGCCAAACTTCACAAAAAAATTATTATGGAATGTGATGTCTCGGGAAATGGAATTGGTGTTGTTTTAATGCAAGAAGGAAGATCCATTACTTTTGAAAGTTGTCCAATCAAAGGAAAGTATTTACACAAACCTATTTATGAGAAGGAAATGTTGGCAATACCACATGCACTAAAACAATGGTGACCTTACCTAATGGAAAGACACTTCAAGGTAAAAACAAATGATGATAGTCTCAAATACTTTTTGGAACAAAGATTGTCTTTAGAAGCAGCAAAAATGGGTCACAAAGATGTTGTGTTATGACTTTGAAATTATCTACAAAAAAGGGAAGCAAAATGTTGTTGCAAATGAACTCTCAAGAAAGGATGAGGATGTGGAAAAATTGTTCTGTGTCATTTCTATTATCCAACCTGATTGGATAACCAAAACAGGGGATGAATGAAAAAATGACGAAGAGGTGTGGAAACTCGTCCAAAAGTTGCAACAAGATCCTAGTACAATTGATACATTTAGCTGGAAAAATGATTCATTATGGTATAAATATCGCTTATATATTTGTAATAATACCCAACTCAAGCAAAATATTCTTTTGGAATTGCACACCTCCCCTTTAGGAGGGCACTCAGGATTTTTTAAAACTTACCACGGGATCAAGAAGGAATTTTTTTGAATGGCCTTAAATCAGATATTCAAAAGTTTGTGGCAGAGTGTTTTTTTTCCAACAAAATAAAGTTGAGACAATTAAGACTCTGGGTCTATTACAACCTTTATCCATTCCAAGTCAGTGTTGGGAGGAGCTCTCAATGGATTTTATCATGGGTTTACCCAAGTTTGAAGGAAAGAGTGTCATCATGGTAGTAGTTGATAGACTTACCAAGTATGCACACTTTTCTGCATTATCTCATCCTTTTAATTCCATTACAGATGTTACTGCATTTATGGAAACAATTCAAAAGCTATGTGGAAACCCAAAGATTATTGTAAGTGACAAAGACCTAATTTTCACTGGAACCTTTTCGACGGAATTTTTTTCTTATCTTGGTACTCAATTAGCTCATAATTCATCTTATCACCCTCAATCTGACAGGAAAACTAAGATAGTGAACAAATGTTTGGAAGGATATATTTGTTGCTTTGTATCTGACAAACAAACACAATGGATCAAGTGGTTACCTCTAACAGAATTGTGGTAAAACACTTCCTCCCATACTGCAACAAAAATGTCTCAATTTATGGCACTTTATGGATATCATCCACCGTCCATCATATCATCTTTAAGAGAAAATTCTAAAGTTCAAGCAGTGGAAGATCACATCAAACATCAACAACAAGTTCTCCAACTCTTAAAGGATAACCTCACTCTTGCACAGAATCAAATGAAACAACATAAAAATCAACATTGCAATGAAAGAAGCTTTGAGGTAGGCGACTGGGTATTTTTACGGATGCAACCATACAAACAAATGTCCCTCAAACAAGCTAAGAATGATAATAAATTATCACCCAAGTACTATGGTCCTTACAAGGTGTTGCAAAAGATTAGTACTATGGCATACAAATTGGAGTTTCCTGCACCTTCCTAAGTACACCCAGATTTCCATGTTATATGCTTAAAGAAGGTTATTGGTGACAAGCTCCCAGTTCAAACAATGTTGTCAAAACTTGATGAAGAAGTAAAAATCATATTTGAACTTGAAGTAGTCACGGAAACACGAACCTGATAGCTACGGAATCACTTAATTTCATAGTATGTCATTAAGTGGAAGAACTTACCCGCTGAAGATTCAACATGGGAGGATGAGAATTTTATACAGAAGCATCCAGAACTATTCAAGCGTTGAGGAAAACACTTTTTTGAAGGAGAGGGACATGTTAGGTCCTTATAATACTAGTGTATTCCCCCTATTGTTATTGTTAGTGTAGCCCATATTGTTATTCTTGTGCCCATGTATCCCCCATGTTATTATTGGTGTGCCACATAGAAGCCCACTATTGTTATTGTTGTGCCCTTACATTATTATTGTTATGTAGGCTCTTATTATATTGTGACCCCTTAGACTCCTATATATACGAAAGAGGTATTATCATTTGTATCATCCAAGAATTGTTCATTTATGTAATATAAAGGAGGTTTCCCCCTCGAACGGGCTAATTTTTAAGTTGTTGATCCATCTTTTCTTCTATTTTGTGAGTTGGTTGCATGAAATCCAAACTGTGAATTGGATTATGGCGTGTATAACGTCTGTGATTTTTTCTATCATTGTAAATGATCTACCCACATACTTATTCAAGGCTTCACGGGGTATTAGACAAGGGTGTGCCCTGTCTCTACTTGTGTTCTTTCTGGTAATAGATGGTCTAAGTAGAAGTATCATAAATGCTTTCTCTAGTGGTTTCATTTCTGGATGCAAATTATCTTCAGAAATCACCCTTTACACACTTAATGTTTGTTGATGATGTGCTATTGATTGGGAAAGCAGTTCTCGATGATTGGAAGGTATTATTCAAAATCCTATGTACATTTGGAGAAGCCTCGAGTCTGGTCATGAACAAGATGAAGTCGACTCTGATTTCTTCTGATCTTGAAGGAATTACCATGAAGGATATCGCTACATTGTTTAGTGTGCAATATATCCCTCTGGAGGGAGGATTCAAATATCTCGGCTTTTTTCTTAAAGCCTAATAGATATGAGAACAAGGACTGGGATTACAATAAATTCGAGAAGCGACTCCAAACATGGTCGCATAAGTGGCTCTCACTAGATGGAAGGTTCATCATGATTAAATCAATCCTATCGAGTATTGCAATCTTTTGGATGCATATTTATAAATTGCATAAGGGTATTACTAAACGGATTAACTTTATCATTATGAATTTTTTTATGGGCTAGAACAGGTATAGATTGGAAGATACATCTTGTGTGTAGGGGAGAGACTACAAAGTTGAGGAAGGTGGTTGGGGATTCAAATATATTGAATGTTTCAATCTAGCTCTACTCCTAAAAAAATTCTGGAGGGCACTTAGTAGGGAGGGATTATAGCATCATATTATTATGTTTAAATACTTTAACAAAAAGGATATCAACGGCTAGATTCGAGAGGGAGCACCTGAACCAAAATCTATTTCACAATGTTTGAGAAGCCTAATTATAACTAAGCCTGGCTCCTCGGAAACCTTAAATGGAGGATCTACATTGAGGCACACCCGGAAATTGGCTTGGACACTTTCCTAGGAGTCTCTGGAAACCACACATTATCACTACATCTAATTAATTTCTTACATGACCTGGGAATTCATGTCCTCAGAGATATTGCTTACCAATCTAGATCAGACATTCATTATAATATCTGGAAAGATTTTGCGACATTAAGAATTCCAAGACAACATGTGGCAGAATGGAACGAGTATATTTTACAATTGAAATTCGCAAGGATAAAATTATCAACAGAAGATGACTTCCTGACCTGGTCTGGAGGGCTACACAACAAACATATTATGGTAGATGAAGCATATGCCATTATTAAATTGACCAAAACAAAATACCCTCTTCTCCATTGGTTTTCCAGGGCTTGGAAGTGACAAATCCCCCTTAAACTCAAATGTTTTGTTTGGCTTGTGGTCCACAATAAAATATTAGCATAGGATAATCTATTAAAGAGGGGCTTTATTGGTCCGGGAAAATGCAGTTTATGTATGGAATAGACGAAAGATATTAACTATATGTTTATTTTGTGCCCTTTCTCAGCCTTGGATTGGATCAAAGTGATCAATAGGCTGAATTTTAGAGCAGATTGAGATAACACAGATGTGGTTACAATTCTAAAACAATGGTTCATGGACTATAAGACTTTCAAACATCTACCATTTTTTATCCTATGGGGTTTATGGAGGACAAGGAATGAATGCATTTTTGAACAAGTGTCCCTAGATGTCAACAGGATATATGTCAAGATTTCCTCATTCTTTCTAGAATATGGAGCTTTTGTAGATAGAGTTTCACTTCCCATTCGATGCCATAAACCTCTATGGGACAAATATCCTGTTGGCTTCTTCGATTGGGCTTCAATACATGGGAAATGTGGTAGTGATATGTCTATCCATTTGACACCAGGGGATTACTATCATTTTTCCTGGAATAGTGGTAAATGATCCAACACCAGGGCCAAACTTTTAACATTGTGGGGTGTCTTGTTTTGCTCTAGATGGCTAGGAAATGAGGAAATTACCATTTTTGGAGACTCCCTGGTGCCAGACAATAATGTCTCACACGTTACTCTATTTAATGGATCTTTTTCGTCAGACAATGCGGCTTTTTCTGCTGTCGCTAACAAAACGTTTCCCTGTTTTAGGGATCTGTACCTGTTTGCAACAGTGTATTAAACGTATGTTTTTAGTTATTTAATCCATCCACAATAAAAGATATAAATATAAGATATTAAAAAATTGCAATGCTAAGATCTTTTTTCCCTATAAACTAAATTAGGATAAGAATAAGGAAAAAAAAAAAATCAAATACAAACAATTTAGATTATTCAATTTGCAATATTGGATCTATAATGTGTATAATTCATTGCATCATAAGCATGGTTGCGTTATATAAACATGTTGACTTAAGTGAAATTACATGAAATTAAAATTAAAATTAAAAATAAGTAAAATTAAAAAATAAAATAAAATAAATGTTTTAATGATAACTATAGATTATTAATAATCACACTAGTCTAGATTTATCTGAACTTTCAAATTCAACAATATTAGATTTCTCAAGGTGCTAATTTTTCTTCTTTTAACTTGATAAAATAAAATAAAAATTAATAATTTACTATGGCTAAAGAGTTTGTCTTGTCCATAGTATTTGTTAGGATAACCTATTTAAAAAGATCTATATTAACTCTTGAATTAACCCCTCTAATAGCTAGTTCATAATATTTACCAGATGATATAACATAGAGTTTTTGGTATAATCATAATAAAAATAAAATTATAAAAAGTTATTAGTATTATATATTTTTTTATTATTAAAATTGTATTTTAAATATATTTATTTATTCAACTTTCGTCGTCTTTTATTATATTTAGATTATACCATTTTAATAATGGAATTGTTCTTCGTGCCATTTTTTGGACTTTTCCGTGCTGGAATCCACGGAAAACTTTGAGCTGAAATTTTAATTTGTGCTATTTAAATTGGTTTTTGGACTGTATATATGAATTCAGCACATTGAAAACCCTAGGGCACTTCGATTGTACACGAGTTACCCATCCATCAAACTTGTGATTTCAATAAATTCCTATAGAATTTTAGAGAAATTAGACCAAAAAAACCACTAGAAAAATTTCCAAAAAATCTCACTAAAAACCACTTGTTTTAATAATTAATATTTAATATTGAGTTTAGGGAATTGAGCTACGCACGCTGCCTAGGGTTTCTGCTGCGCAACAGATCGGCCTTCTGCCTATCGTTCATCGACCATGGCCCCCCCGGAGGCTCCACCGGAGGGGGTCGATACCAAACAAGCGTTCTCCAATCTGGTAAATTCATTGCCGCCTCAGCGCCCTCGTCCTACTGTCTCAAAATTTGTCAAAAAATTAGACGGTCTTCAAGAAGTTCTTTTGCCTCCTGCCCTACCTCGCTTGGCCGCTCTTTCGCTGGCAGAAAAAGGACTCATCGGTCAGTTTACGGGCCTCTGGCCCTCCCCGAAAACCGTCTAGAGATGGGTTGAGAGAAACTGGTCTGATAAAATACAAGGGAAGATATCCATCAGATTCTGCGGGAAAGGGTACTTCACATTTCACTTTGAATCCAAAGAAGACAAGGATTTAATTTTCAGAAACGGACCCTATTTCATGGATTCCAGGGGCCTGTATCTCAACAAATGGACCCCTGATTTTGATCCTGAGCTTGATGTCCCCAGTGTTGTCCCGGTCTGGGTCCGGCTCCCTCATCTTCCCCTTCACTGCTGGGGGGATGATTCAGTCCGAGCCATTGGGAATGCAGTTGGTAAATATGTAGATCGAAGCGAGCCAAAAGACAACATGCAAGCTTGTGCCCGGATTTGTGTTGAAGTGGATCTCGGCAAAGGCCTCCCGGAAGCCATCAAGCTCAAAGTGGATGACTGGAGCCATATTCAGCAGCTGGACTACGAGCAGATCCCGTTCAAGTGCAAGGTATGTCACAAATACGGCCACTTTGCAAATCGATGTACTAAGCTTATTAATGTAGAAAATGGTCCTCAAGAGGAACAATGGGAAGTGGTTAAAAAAAAGAAATCGGCCTCCCTGGCTAAAGGTATCTCTGAAGCTGATCCATCTGCCTCTGCAGTAGGTCATCCTTCCCCCTCTTCTCCTGCTCCCTCCAAATCTCCCCCCCCACTCCCCTCCTCCGCCTCCTTCATCTAATCCCTTCTCTATCCTTTCTCTCCCGGAAAGCCAACCCCTAGACCCCCCCTCTCATGAAAACCTCCCCCAAACCTCTTCCAAATCCACCTTGCCCCTGATCATCTCCTCTCAGCCCCCTTTAGATCCTCCCTTAAACAGAATCACCAGGAGCTCTTCCAAAGACCATGGAGGATCTAGTGAAACCTTCAAGAAGCCTGGACCGGGTAGGAAATCCGCCAAACAGCATCAGGATGAGAACGCGCAGAAAGATATAGCTATGGGAACTCAGACACCCATAGAATCTTTCATCCTGGGTCAGCATGACAAAGATACAGACAACAAGGAACAAGGGGGGCGAGCACCACCCCAGACATCACATTTACAATGATAAAAATATTGTCTTGGAACAGTAGGGGATTTGGGCACCCCTCCAAGATAGCAGCCCTGAGAGATCTCATTCACCAAGAGAAACCTGGAATCATTTTGCTGCAAGAAACAAAGCAAGGTCAGAGGGAAATGAACAGTATCATAGAACAACAGAATCAGTATAAAGGAAGTATCAGTGAAGCAAGAGGAGCTTCAGGAGGAATAGCCACTATCTGGAACCAGAATATATGGAACTGTAATTCGGCAACCATCAACCAACACTGGATCAAAATAGTCTTGGAAAACAATGAAGATAGGCAAACTGTAGTCATTTACAATATTTACGTGCCCAATCACTACAGAGATAAGGATTGTTGTTGGCGCGATCTAAAGTCCAGCATTGATGAAGAAGGGAGCTCCAACATCATTTTGGGAGGCGATTTCAACCTTATCCTCCATGCCAACGAAAAGAGAGGCGGCAGTTTTACTTCTGACCCCTATAGAACACATCTGGAAAACATCATGCAAGAATCCGAACTTGTGGACATTGCACCCAAAAACCGGCGTTACACATGGAGCAACCGCAGAATTGGCGCAGGTAATATTATGGAGAGATTAGACAGAATCTTAATCAACGTTTCGCTTCTTTCTACGTTCTCTGTTGGATACGCCAGCGTCTTGACATGCCCTGTCTCAGACCATTTCCCTGTCACGCTAACGCTGGAAAAGCACAGCAATCTCGGGCCTATTCCCTTCAGGTATAGCTCCCTATGGAACGACATCCCAGTAGTGGCTGAAATCGTCCTCAGTACTTGGAGACAGCATGTCGAAGGGTCCCCTGGATTCATATGGGAGTCCAAATTAAAAAAAACCAAACAGGCAATTAAAGAATGGGCCAAATCGAGCTACAAAGAGCCTGAAGAGGTAAAAAAGGAGATTAAAAACAACCTCAATAGCACGCAAAGAGCGATTGAGGAATTTGGCCTCTCCCAAGAAAGTAAACAACAGGAAAGTGACCTCTATTCACAATTGTGCCAAGTTAAGAGAGCAGAGGAGTTAAAATGGAGGCTAAAATCGAGGCAATTGTGGCTGCAGGGAGGAGACAGGAACTCAGCTTTTTTTCATAAACAAACAACAGCCAGAAAGGTAAGGAACAGCGTAAGCTCCATAATAGATGCTGAAGGTAACAGGCAAGTAAGCCAGGATGCCATCCGGAGGACAACAACAGAGCATTTTCGAGACCTCCTAACTGAAACTAAAGAACAGGAGGATTATACTGAGCTATTGCAACATTTGCCTGCAGGGATAAGTAAGCAAATAAATGACAGTTTAATCAGAGAGATTGATGAGGAAGAAGTTACCAGAACGGTATGGGCCTTTCAGCCTGACAAAGCCCCAGGCCCTGATGGTTTTCCCATATGTTTCTATCAAACATTCTGGGGAATCATAAAAAAAAGACCTGATAAAAATGTTAAAATGGATCCAGCGAAAGTGTAAAATAGGGGGGTACACCAACGCCACTCATCTGGCCCTCATACCCAAAGAAAACCGGCCTTCTTCATTTGCCAGATTCCGTCCTATTTCCCTTTGTAATTCCTCCTACAAAATCCTGTCCAAAATCATCGCCTCTCGCCTCAAACCCTTCCTTCCATCCCTCATTTCTGAAAATCAAGGGGGGTTCTTAGCAAACCGCCATATAACTGACTCCATCCTTCTAGTACAAGAAGCTATTCACTCGAGCCAATCCAGGAAGGAGAAAGGATTTGTTCTCAAACTTGATTTGGCCAACGCTTTTGATAGAGTGAGGCACTCCTTTCTCTTTGTTGTCTTGAAGAAGATGGGTTTTGATGCAAGCTTCCTTAACCTCATCAAAGCCTGCATCTCCGGGCCATGGATCACCCCTCTTGTAAATGGCAGACCAGGTGAAGCTTTCCAATCCTCCCGTGGTCTAAGACAAGGTTGCCCTCTCTCACCTTATCTTTTTATTCTAATGGCTGAATCATTTAGCAAAGCGTTGGATTTCCGTCGGAGGGTCAGTCTCATAACAGGAAAAAAATTTGGGAATGGAGTCAAGAATATAAATCATTCTCAATTTGCAAACGATACCTTGCTAATTGGGGGGCTTCTATCACAATAGCCAGGTGTTTCAAAGTTCTCCTGGACAAATTCATGGATTACTCTGGCGGTCTGGTCAATCAGCAAAAAAGTTGTATTTACGACTGGAATACAACATCGCAGGTCCTTCATAATATTGCTGCAACATTTGGGGTCTCATACCACTATGACTGGACTCATTTTTCATATTTGGGCATTCCTGTAAGCGCAGGGCCTTTGAGGGCTGAAGTCTGGGACACCATAATCAATAAGATGAAAAGGAAAGTACAGCAGTGGGGTTCAATATGGCTTAACCCAGCTGGTCGCCTCACCCTTCTGAAATCTGGTATATCCTCTTTGCCTTTATATCAATTTACTCTCCTTCAAGCCCCTGCCACCTTCCATCACAAAATGGAAGGCATCCTCCGCCATTTCTTGTGGCAAGGAGGGAAGCAAGACAAAAAGAAGTTTAATTTGATCAGCTGGAAGCAAGTAATTCAGCCCCAAGACCGAGGTGGCCTTGGCATCAGATCCCCCAGATATCTTAACTTAGCTTTTGGAGGAAAAATGGTTTGGAGATTCATAACTGGTCTTTCTGCATGGTGGAAAAGGGTATTGGAAATTAAATATCTGAATTTTCCAAGGCATCAGCTCCTCGATCAAGACATCCCCAACAGAGACTCCACCAAAATCTGGCGCTTATGCAAAAAAGCAATTCCTATAATTGCCCAAAATACTTCCAAAATTCCTAAGGGAGGAGCAAGCATCAATATTGGAACGGACAAAATCATGGGACAGCAACCTATTAATATGCAAGCTGGAGTCAATCCCATCCTCTCCTTTTTTGAAAGAATTGGCATCCATCATTTGGATCAGATCTCTCAGTGGGATCCTTCATCCCTACTATGGTCTGGATGGTCCTTCCCTGCTATACCCAATGATCTCAAAGATAGTTTGTCAGCTCTCCAATCTCACTTGCATAATATAGCCCCTATAAAAAAGAATACCTTAGATGGATTTAGTTGGGACCCTTCTGGATCTGTATATACCATTAAGGCTGCCCATCAATTCCTCTGCAGCAGCAATCATCCCATGCCAATCTGGAATCATTGGAAGGCGGTTTGGAAGTCTGAGGCCCTTCCAAAAATCAAATTTTTTATATGGACTCTTCTCAAAGGGAAAACTCTTACTGCCGAAAACTTGCAAAAGCATGGAATTATCGGCCCCTCTCGCTGTCCCAACTGCTTGGCTGCTGAGGAATCCATCCACCACCTATTTATTGATTGCCCCTTCGCTACTGAATGTTGGGGAAACCTGTCTCAGAACAACCAGATTCTGTGGACCAGCCAAGATAACATAGGAGAAATTCTGCATAAGTGGAAAAAGAATTACCCCTGGCAGCGAAGGAAGAATAGCATTGCGAAGAGGGTATGGGATATTCTACCTTACATCATGCTATGGAATATTTGGTTGGCCCGCAATCGAAAAGTTTTTAAGGATAAGGGTTCAAACACCAGAAGTCTATGTAGCAAAGCAAAGGGTCTCGCCCTTGAAACCATATCAGCTAAAAACCAGAAGGCTGTAGACATCACCGATCTCAGTGTGGAAGAACGAAGCTTTATTGGTCACTTGTTGGACAAAAACAACAGCAGGCAGATAGGTAGCACTGCTCACAACAGGCAAAATGTTGTCCCTCATAATTGGAAAATTAGACTCAAAGAAAATGAGTTTGCTACTTGGATCCAAAATTGCAACAGGTACTGTCTTTTTTTTACGGAGCTTCAAAGTCGAACCCTAGGGTTGCAGGGGCTGGAGGAGTGATACTTAATGCTAATGGAGACATTGTTTTATCATATGAATGGGGCCTTGGCCACATTTCCAACAATAGGGCAGAAGCACTAGCCCTATACCAGGGACTTATTCAACTTGGGAAGCTTGGTACAGATGCAGCCTTCATCTTCGGAGATTCGACAGTTGTTATTAGCTCAATGGTCCAGAGGAAAGACTCCATAAATGTGTTTCTCCAGCAGATTTTAAGTCGCTGCCACATTCTAGCTCAACCTATGGAAGATCTGTGCTTTCATCATATTCTGCGCAGCTTAAACAGAAATGCTGACAAACAGGCCAACAAGGCATGCGCCAGACCTCAGGGTTGTCTAGTCTGCAACGGAGTTGAGACCTATCACCATTTGCCATGACTGTGGAAAGCTTTTCCCTCATTCAGATTTGCAACAAGCTCGTAAGTCCTAATATGATAGAAGATCCGATGAATTATAAATCTCTCACTATGACCAAGACAGACAGAGGGATCGGGCGCACTCAGGTAATTCATTTGCACGAGTTATCTGTCAGTCGACTGTTCCTTTTCTCGCATCAGGCTCTCCCTCACCCGCTCCCCTGTTTCAGCTCCCTCTCTCCCTTAATTCTGCCTCTTCCCCTTTCGGTTCATCTGAACACCTGGTTCCTGCGGGCCTATCTAATTCTTATACCCCGTGAATCCCCCTCCTCTGGAACTTCTGGACACCCCCTGTTCAACGATCCTCCCTCCGGGCAGCATATTCCACTTGCATCACTCAAAGATCAGAGCCCCACGACAGCGCTCCCGGCCTCCTTTTATCAGGATCTGTTATCAACTATTTCATTAATGCGGTCCAGACAGGCGCTACAAGCAAAGATATCATATTTCTCTTCATTCTTTGGCACGGATCAGCAAGGCGTTTCAAACTGGCACATCAGGCTCCTTTCCATTTATCATAGTCAGGCATATCACCCATTTCACTATTGATAGATAATGTTCTGCAAATGTCGTCTTTTAGTGCTCCAATTTGTTAGGATATATTCCAGCTTAAATTTCATTTCAAAGCCCAAGTGGCGGGAACCTGGAGGATCCTGTTGTTGTAAATCCTTCTTTCCTAGCTTCACTCGGCGAATAATTATGTACTACAGGGGAGCAGTTTCCATCTCCCTCTTTTTTCGAAAAGCAATATAGCAACCAATGATGTTAAAAAAAAATATTTAATATTGAGCTTAGACTTCTGTGATCCATATTAATTATAACAACATCTTTTGGAAAAATCACATAGGAGATAATCTAATCGACGCGTTTCGAACCAACCACTGTGGTTCATCTTCAGGACAAGATGATGAATCAGATCTAGGCAATGAAATAAATAGATGAAGAGAGCAGCTAACTAAGTGTTAGAAAATACCAACTAGTTTGACTAAAAATATTTATTTATTTATTTTATTTTTTAGGTTTTGACCCAAAACCAAAAAAAAAAATTAATTAATATTTTTTTAATTAAGTTAGATTTTTTATTTATCTAATAAATCAATTTAAGTTATAATGTTATAATAATAATTAGAATTCAAAAAAAAAACTTAGAAACTTTTGGAAATTTTGAATTTTAAATAACATCAAAGTAAATAATATTTATATTATAATAAAAATTAATATTACTATGGAGATACTATTAGGGATTAGTATTTTAATAACTAATTATAAACAGAGTTGTCAAGTTGTTAAAAACTTAATGAAGCGATTAAATAAACAAATAAATAAATAAAAACATGAAATCGCGAGAAACTTTAGGAATTCAGGGCAAGGATCCAATCTCTATTGATACTCCATTCATCGTCTTTGTTTAGATTAACGGGCCTTAGTTCGTTTACATCGTCTTAATAATCAATCGAATTCCATTAAGTTCACCATGGAAATTGAGGTTGATGGCAGCCTGTTCACCATGGAAATTGAGGTTGATGGTAGCTTTCCTTTCCTTGACGTTCTCATTTCAAAAAAGGATGATGGTTCTTTCTCTCATCAGGTTTTTCGGAAGAAAACTCACACAGAGCAATATCTTCATGCAAATTCCCATCATTTCCCGGCTCAAAAACTAGGTGTTGAGAACTAGGTGTTCTCAACACCTTAGCCACTCGGGCGTTGCGAGTTTCTAATGAAAATCACATTGATGATGAAAAGACCCACCTCATTAGGGTCTTTAATAAGAATGGTTATAACAAGTCCTAGGGTCTGAGAGCTTTCCTTAATGCGGAAAGAGGTCCTAAGAAGAGGATCAATCCCAAAGATCGATCTTATGGAGTTCATCTTCCTTTTATTCAGGGGACCACAGATAAAATTGCGAGGATCTTGAAAAAACATAATATTCCTTCTTCCTTTAGACCCCTTCACACTATTTGAAGTTCTCTTCGTTCGGTCAAGGACCCGGTCAACCCCAAGGATGTGAAAGGGGTTTATATTATTCCTTGTTCATGTGGGACTCCTTATATTGTTGAGACTGGTCGATTAATAAATCAAAGGATCTGTGAGCATGCTGCAGACATCAACCATGGGAGGTCTCGCTCCTTCGCTTTCGCAGAACATACAGAAAAGACCAATCATCACATCTGCATGGAAGAGGCTAGAGTCATAGCAAGGGTTGACCATTTTCATCATCATAAATTTAGAGAGGCCTTAGAAATTGAAAAAAGGCCCATTAATCTAAACAGAGACGATGGATGGAGTATCAGTAGATGTTGGATTCATGTCCTGAATTCCTAAAGTTCTTGCGTTTTCGTGTTTTTTTTCTATATATTTTTATCTTTATTTATTTGTTTATTTAATCGCTTCATTAAGTTTTTAACAACTTAACTATGCTTATAATTAGTTATTAAAATACTAGTCCCTAATAGTATCTCCATAGTAACATTAATTTTTATTATAATATAAATATTATTTAGTTTGATGTTATTTAAAATTCAAATTTTCCAAAAGTTTTTAAGTTTTTCTTTTTTTCTTCAATTCTAATTATTATTATAACATTATAACTTAAATTGCTTTACTATATAAATAAAAAATCTAACCTAATTCAAAAATATTAATTAAATTTTTTTTTATTCTAGGTCAAAATCTAAAAAATTAAATAAATAAATATTTTTAGTCAAACTAGCTATTATTTTCTAAGGGCTAGTTAGCTACTCTCTTCATCTATTTATTTCATTGCCTAAATCTAACTCATCATCTTAATAAACCACACTAATTGGTTCCAAATGCTTCCACGAGATTATCTCCTATGCAATTTTTTCAAAAATATTATTATAATTAATATTTAATATTTAATCATTTTTATTAAATCTTAAACAAAATAATTTAAGCGTATCCAAATCCTTAGATTATACCATTTTAATAACTGATATTTACTATTTTAATAATTTTTACTAAATTTTAAATAAAATAGTTTAAACGTATCCAAATCCTATCCTATCCGACCTGGTTTAGACCATGCTAATATAACCCCTGATTCCTATTCCATGCCACCAAAACAGACCCTTCAACAAATAGTATTAAATCCTCGAAAAAGTAACGAGATTTCCAAATGGACTCGTAAGAGGGAACCTTGAAAAAAAACGTTTATTAATTAGAAAACGTTTAAACTGTTTTCGAAAATTTTGCAAATGAAGTATGCAATATCGATTTTAGCATTTCAATATCGACAGCAAATCTGAGATAATCAAGTAAGAAAGTATAAAAACTGTGGTAGGGTTTGTTAAAAAGAGGGTTGGAAGTTTGGTTTATTGTTAGGGAGTCAAATAAGGAAGCATGAAAATTGTTGCAAGGATTGTTATAAATTGAGGTGGAAGGTTAGTTATTTTTAAGATTAAATATAATATAGGATATTATAAATGGAGAAGGAAAAAGTAAAATATTTATGTAAAAAATAGATTTTAAATTAAATTGAGTAAGGGTGAAAAAAAGGGAAAAATCAAATATTTATCTATAAAATTACAAATATTATAGAAAATGGTAGAAAAATTAAAAGTTAATTTGAGGAGGCCATGGAAGGAAACTTGTAATCATATAAATTGAATATACAAAATTGATATGATGTTTTAACTAGTATAATATAAGTTATAAAAAAATCATAATTAAAAATGAAAAATTAGAATGATTTAAATAAATTGTTTAAATAGACATTATATATTTGCATTTTATAATAACTTTATAAATGAAAAGAAAGAAAAGTTAAAATAAGTGATAAACGAAATTATATTTGAAAATGAAAAATTAAAATGTTTCAAGTAACTTCTTTGAGTAGACATTGTAGTATTGCACAAAATATTATATAGTGACATTAAATAAATAAATGGAAAATGTATGCATAAGGTAGAAATAGAAAGGGATAAAATTGAATAGGGTCTCACTTAAGGAAATCATATAAGAAAATGTTATTGCTTTATATTAGGTTGAGTGAGTGAGGTTGGTTGGTTTTTTGTGATTGTTAAAATTGAGTGAAAATCTTAATTTTGTATTTAATATAATACATAAATATTGACATTATAAGTAGAATATAAAATGAAGAAAATTACTTAAGAATAAGTACACATTATAAATGCAAATAAAAAACTCGAATGTTAAGTTTAGGGATCTCTTTGAGACTTAGTCACCATCAATTGGTAGTCACTAGGAAAATTGTTTGTTTTTCTATCAACATAGACTACAATATGCCTAGAAGAATGAGAACATTTAGTATCAACATAACACATATAGCTAGCTTGAGGATTTCAGCTTAATATCTTTTGTTTCAATTCATAACACTCAACAATTAAATATAATATAGAGAAGATTCACAATACTCAACAATTAAATATAATATAGAGAAGTTTCATAACACTCAACAATTAAATATAATATAAAGGTTAAAAAATAAAAATGTAAAAGATAAAGATATTACACATAGAAATGGAAAAGTAGAATGTTGAGTTGAGGAAGCATATAAGAAAGTGTATGTGCTACCAATTATATTTGATTGGATGAGATAGAAAAACCATAAATGGAAATGAAAAAACATAATGTGAGGTGGAGGGAAACCATATTTGGAAGTTTCAACACTTAAAATTACATTCGGTGGGCAAGATTAATTAATTTGGATATAAGGATGTTAGGTTTTTGCAATCTAATATTAAGTATAATGTAGAAAAATTATAAATGAAAAAGAAAAAACATAATGTTAGGTTGAGGGAAACTATATATGAAAGTGTCAACACTTAAAATTACATTCACTAGGTAAGGTTAATTACTTTGGACATAAATCTAGCATTAAGTATATTGTAGAAAATTAGAAATGGAAATGAGAAAATATAATGCTAAGTTGATGAAGAGATATAATAAAGAATTGACACCTAAAACTAAATTGAGATAGTGAGGTACAAGATAGCTAGGCCATCATGATTTAAAATGAAGACTAGTATAGCAACATTATATATGGAATGAAAAAGTAGAATGTTCACTTGAGTTGAGCAAGCCATATAAGAATATATACACACTTCAACTTAAATTCAGTAGGTTTAAGGTTTGTCAGTTTTGTTGTTGTGAATGCACCAAGAGAAGTAAGGTGTATTCAATAACATGATATTGATAAGATTGTAACATTTGTCTTACCCATGCCATTTATAACATTGATGATATCATATGTTAGCCCAAGATAACATCTTACACAAAATAGAAATAAATGAATTATATATATACATATATATATATATATCAAACCATATCACTAGGGGGAATATTTTTGGCACCTTTTATGGTTGTTCTTTTATCAGTCCATAGTAAGAAGGGTGGATTGTACAATACCAAGATTTGTGTGTGTGTGTGTGTGTGTGTGTGTGTGTCTGTGTGCACTCACTAACCATTTTTTCGTACTATTGGCTAAGAGGTTAACATTTGTAGACATGTCCTATAACTATATAGATAGAGGGTGAATTATTTAATATATTCTCTATAGCTAGATTCTTTCACACGATGAGAGAAAAACAATTGAGGAGATTTGTTTTCGTACCTTTACCTTTGAAGCTTTATGTAGATCATGGTTGATGTAGCTACTTGGAATCTCACTCCAACTCCTAGATATCTTGTCGTAGCTACTCACAACTGCATCCTACACACACCACACAAAAAAGAACTCAGGTCTCGTACCAAACATAAAATATACACTAGATCCAATGTTATATTTCCAAGTGATTCCAAATGCAACCAAATGAACATAGGAATTGTAGGAAATGTATTGAAATTCACACCAGAGAAGATGGAATGCTTATACTGTTCCACCTCAAATATAAACATCTCATTCTAGCACCTTGATCTTGAACCCTTTTAGCTAATAGTCTAAATTTAGGCTCACTTGAACATGCAAAGAGGTTGCCCCTAAGAATTCCACCAGCATTTACCTACAATGTATCTCTATGTCTCCCCCTCTCCCCTAGAATGGTCTTCTTTATATAGGCTTCTCACAGATCTGGGAGGATGTACCTGGACATCAAAGACTTAGAGAAGTTAAGCTAAGTGTATGTAACACCCTCCTCCCACATCTACCCAAGCAACCGACCAGTCGGGGTAAACATGCGATAAGAGGCCACTATGATATGATTTGACCTCCTAATTCACGTTAAGTCGAACATTTGGAAACACACCTACATACATTCAACATCAGCTTCAAGACCCTCAGGAACCAATCCAACACTTTAGACAGTTTTCCCTTGGGTCCCACTCAGCTTTTGGACAACTTAAGTCTTAGTCACTCTCACTCTATAGGCATGACAGTGTCCAGAAACCTAGAGTTGCTCTCACAGGCTTGTCTGCCAGCATCTAGAGACTGATATAGTCAGTATTATGCTAGCGTCCTCGAGATTTGAGCCACTTTTCCAAGCCTATAGCCTAGGTCACTGCCGAGAATTTCATGATACCTACATAATAGTAAAATAACGTGGAAATGACAATACTAAAGAAAATACTTGTTTAAGACCTTGACTAGACCCCTACTAGTCATGGCAAGCATTTTGTCAAACATATCACAAATATGTAAACTATAGGTGTAATTAACATATTTGAGCATAAGGGCCTCATACTTATCTGAGATTCGCCATGAAGCATTGATGCCTCAACACATTAACTTCCATTCCATCCATTAGACCATAGATACATTGTTCATTCATATACTAGTAGAAACATGATGAGATCCATACATAACTGTTATCATAAAACATATACATAACTAGCACAATAGGGACAGAAATACCAATGAACTCACTGCCATATAAACCTCATATAATCCAACATAATGCTCATAGAAATACAAGGAGAAATCGCCTCTTATTGATGATGCAAAATCCAAGCTTGGGATGGGACTTCCACATTCCACCCGACTGTAGAATGGCTGAGCCAAATCTCTCTTCAGTCATTCACCCCCGTGCCATATTCCAAGCATGAATGTGGGATCTCATAGAACACATCAATCAAAAATCATTTAGGGCTTCCAGAGGTCACCCACCTCAACCCATCAAACAGTGATTCCACCTAACGATCAGACATCATAAAACCATCATCAGATTAGTCTCCATCCAAGCCTTCCAAGGCTTCCAGAGAATTTGTTCCAACCAAGGCTTCCAGGACTAGTAGCTCAACCCACAACTTATACAGGGTTTCCGAAGCATTTGTCCAACCAGGGCTTTCAGGACTAATAACTCAACCCATCAAGGGATTCCAGAGCATTTTTCCAACGAAGGCTTCCAGGACTAGTAACTCAACCCAAGTTGTTACAGGGCTTCCAGAGCATTTGTCCAACCAGGGCTTCTAGGAACTAGTAACTCAACCCAAGCTAAGGAAACATGAGAACCAACCAAAAACAAACAAAAATTAGACCCACAATCACCATGGCTATCCAGGAAAGGGAAATGCTAGGAAATCCACTGTCAATCCAAGAAATCCTCCATGTCAATGACATATCATGACCAAGAATCCACATGCATATGCCACGCATGCCAAAACTAGTGAAGAAATCATACATGCAACTCGGTACCTGCAAGAAAATATGATGTAGTTTCTGATCCTGATGCCTTCTTGCGCTTTCTTGCGCTTTCTTGCTCTTCCTTTACCTTCTTGATCCAAGAATTCAAGTATGCCACACCCTCCAAGAGTGCTCCAAGGAAACTCTAAGTCTCCAAGAGTATGAGAGAGAGAATAATGAGAGAGCTCTAAAACTGAACTTGACCAAGTCTGAGCCAAGAGCTTGCCAACTGATCCTTAGAAGCATTTTTATTAATGAGGCCTCTATTTTCTTCATTTTTCATTAGTTTCCTTCATTTTCCTCCTCACATGCAACATGTGACCTTTCACCTTCTTTTTCTTCTAATTTCCATTTTTTCATAAATAAAATGCCAAGTAATGTCTCTTTTCCTTTCCAAATCCTTAGCCATTGCCTTTTCCAATTTCCTTAGATGTAATAAACTGAATCAACACCCATTAGGATTTTTCCCCCACCATTCAGGTTGGAATACGTGTCCCATCATCCATGGTATTTATATATTTTACATGAGTTTTTAACCAGGGTTGTTACAGAACCCTCCCCCTTGGGGGAACACCGTCCTCGGTGTTCAATGACACCTATAACCAATAAAATTGTTGAAAACAATACATACATCCCATGGAGTTTTATAACACCACAGCTCATTGCAGTATTTACAATGACCACTGCTGAAACATGACAATCATATTGTTTACTGGAGCTTTATAACAACTCATTACAGTGTTTACAATAACCACATATACACATACACATTTACTTCAACTAAAAAATAACCATACTGCCTATGGAGCTTTATAAATCCAGCTCGATACAGTATTTACAATAATACACACATATACACGTGCAAATTTTCTCAACCAGCAGATAAAAGGATACAATGCATGCCTCTGCAACAAGGTAATCCAAAGGCTCACACCTCCACCCTCAAAGTACTACCAGGATTCACTTCCTTTCCAGGAAGTCCAGAATCCAATACAAAGTCAAATCTACATCCAATGTCCAACACTATAATCCAACACCACTTGCCCTCTTAGTGAACAGTTACCGACTCATTGTTCCAGGGCGCACTCCCAATGTGCATTTGATTCAATCTAGCAATGTTAATGACCAAAATAAATCCATCCCCGGCCTTCCCTTCTCTTCTACACAATCCCTCAAGCACTTTGGTCACCCCTTCCGTGAAATCACTCACCTTCCAAGTTCTGCTGGCACCCCCATCTCAGGCAGTCCATCCCTTGGCAAGGCTTCCTCGCATCAGAAGATACAAAAGCCATGGCATATCCCTGCCAGTGTCCCATAATGGCCCTGCTCTTGAAGTGCTTTACCAGCATACTATTTCATGTTCCAATTCCTTTCATTGTTGCTGCTAATTCTTGTAGTCGATTTCAAGCACTCAACCAGACATGTTCATGCATTCCTGTTCCAAGCACATAATTTCCATTAGATTCAAAATAAATTGAAATAACTTCAAATCATACCTCATTGGTGGCTCGTCAATAAGGCACACTTACAATCATGTTTACTTCCTGTCACAACAAGTCAAACTAATTGTTTGATCAAAACATCATGTATAAACATATCACATATGGTTAGCTCAAAACATAACCATCATAAATCTAAATCTAAATCACGCGTAACCATCATAAACCAAAATCATAGATCACATGTAATCATCATAGACCATAATCATAAATCACATGCATCGTAAAATTGAATAAAATACTAATACTTATCCTTTAGGAAATTCTTGGCTTCCACCTTTATCCTTATTTCGTACACACAATGGATCGGTTGCCACACCCGACAAACACCCAGTGCCTTTTCCTCAACCATGTGCACATACACATAGTGTGCATCACACCCATACCACCACACACGACATACAACACCATGCAATACATGCATCTACACCCAATGTACAACACAACACAATACATACTCCTATGTCCAGTGTACGACACAACACAACATGTATACATACACAATGTACATCAAAAGACGTACATCTGCACATAGCGTGCGACACCTCAAAATGCATACACACACACCTGCTATACAATACAACTCATACATCTATACCCGATGTACAATGCCACACAATACATGTACCTACACCTGGTGTACAACAAAATAAAATACATGTACTACACAGAGTACAACACAACAAATACGCATGTCACAATACCACAACTACACAATACACATACATAGTACCACATGTAAACAACACAACATGTACAACACACACACAATACCACATGTACACTAGTACCATATGTAAAACACGTACAAAGTACCACCTGTATAAAGCACCACCTGCACAATGTGTGCTCAACATCACATGTACATGACACCACTTGCACAATGTGTACACAATGCCACATGTACATCATACCACCAGTACAATGTGTACACAATAACACATGTACACAGTACCACCTGCATGACATGTACATGACACTACATGTACATAACGCCACATGCATGACATGTGCACAACACTGCATGCATACAATGCCACTTGTGAAACATGTACACAACACTACATGCGCACAAAGCTACTTGTACAATCAAGCACACAACACCATTTGTACATAGCACCATATGTACAACATGCACACAATGCCATATGTATATAGCACTTCATATGCAACATGTACATAGCACCATACACAACACTACATATCCAACACGCGCACAACACCATATGCACACAACAACACATATCCATCATGTACATATCACCGTCTATACCCAACACCGCATATGCAACATTCACACAACACTAATTTTACTACCCTTTACAAAGCATTTCATAAACAACATGCACACACACTATATATACACAACACCTAATGCACACAACAACACAAATGCAACATGTACAACATATGCACAACAATTGTACCACACATCCAAACCACACTGTCTCTACCAGGTAACCTTGATTCTAGTGTCTCTCTGCCATCCATGCTTATCCTAGCATGCCACGAACCACACGACTTTCATTCTATTGATGCATCCCTTGGTATAACCTGTCCATAACATAGACATAATATAATCACATAATATCAACTCATAACCACATGATACTAACCTCGTAGATGTGTCAGGCTACTCTTCCCACTTGATTCCTCATGAACCAGGAATCTCTTCATGTCATTCACCTGCATAAGAAATCATTCCTCCACACGAACAATCCCTGACAACCCTGTCAGACAGTGACATAGATACATACATACATACATATATAATCATTAGCATAATAAAATCAGTGTCCTGTCAAACAACGACATACATGCATACATGTATACCTATATAAACATCAGCATAATCATGATCATAGCATAATTACCAAATAACATAAGGTCTAGGTTAAGAGAACTTCCTTATTTGTGCACAACATTAAGAACCACCGTTCCTAACTTGGTCAAACCATCTGACACCTCAGATCCATTTACTTTACCTTTTATGGTTACCCTTCTCATGTATGTACTGCCACCGTCCATTTACCACAATGGACCCAACTAGTCCTACCGATTGTCATAGTCTTACCTTCTATTGCACTTACTCTTGCACCGAGCTTCATCTGAATCTTACATTACCTTTCAAGCACCACACAACTCTCCCTGAGCTCCATTAACTTTCCTCTTCCCAAAACCAATTCCCAGTACTCAAAACATAAAAGGCAAGCCAAGAAACAAACAAGAAGAAAACCATGGAAACTAGTAGCAATACAACACCACAAACAAAGTGGCATGATCATGCACTAGACATAACAAAACTTCCAATCAAGCGCAAGAAAATCACAAAGACCAAAAGAAAAGGACTAACAGTAGACACCATGACTCAATCCCCATGGTTCTCGATGCTTTCAAAGGAAAGCTCAACCTGAGCCTTCTTTAAAATTTCATGGAAATTTCTTTGCCATGCAATCCCTTGCATCATACTGACATAAACACGTAATTTTCAGTCCATTAATAAATATAACCATACACCAGATACCCTTATCTTGTTGTGCCAAGCACGTTTCCTTGTAGTTGAACACATCCATGCCATCTCTTAAGGGACTCCAATTCCCTTGACAAGTCCACCTGTAACTAGAGACTAGCTAATATACCTGTCAATTACATGTCCATGAATATAGCACATATCCACATAACTTCATACAAATCAAAAGAAGATTTTGTGTGTGCAAAGTACTCATTCATTTGGAATTATGGTTTCCAAACATAGCCAAAGTAATTCTTGCCCAATTCCTTTCCTTTACCTTTTTACCTTGCTGAAATCGAGGCTTACTATGTATTGTCACATCACCCAACTATTAGTTATATAAACACATCAACTATTACCTTGTCACGCTAATACCAAGCATGTTTCCTGCAACTACTCACACATGTCAACCACATGTTCCAAATATCAAGACAATCAACCTTTACTAAGACTAACAATCATGTCATAATCCATATTCAACTCATAGCCATTAAACATAACACTTCAACTGTCACCTATTACACTCAAGTACATATCAACTGTCTCAACACATATGTATTAGTACAATCATCTAAAACAGGATCATTGGAACACATACTCATATTATGCAATTCATCAAACATTCAACCAACTTGCCATCATACCACGTTAAATAAATCAACTAGATGACATAATAGACACTAAACACTCAAATGCCCAATAGACGACATAATCAAACAATCAAGCACCATGTATATGACGTAATCAAATTCATACCTTAATGTATCTCAAGGGAGGCAATCTTGTCTGCACAATCAATCTAGTTAGCACGATATAACTTCACAACATATCAACTCAAATATAAATAAGGTCACGTTATCCATAATAGTCACTATCTAACATGTTAACATCATAACCTCATAAACAATTATTATTTATGCATATCAATCACATATGTACGATCAGTCTAGATTAGTACCACACAATGCAACACAATAAGTCGACTCATATCTGAATGTCGTAACCCTAACCATCTTCATAGGCCAATACAACTTAGTGTGATACATATAAATTCAAGGTATAAATGTTATAACCCTAATCATCAAGCTAATTATCATTTAACAACTACAAGTTAACCTATAATATACTTCATCAATAACATATAACATAATCATTAGGGAATTAATATAAAATAACAATAGTAATGCATACAACTACAAGTTACTATCATTCTTGACTATCTGACACATGTGCATATAACTACACTAATCAACTAACATCCATCATGAATGTAACCATAACATCATAATACATGTACATAAACCTAAGGTATATAAACCTAATGCATATAACAATCATTGACTTACATACCTGCATGCAAAACATACAATACAAGTATGAAGATCTGCTCCTACCCCAAAGTCCAATGTTGCAACCTCAATATTATGATTTGCATCTCCTTCTCTGTCTCAGCCAATGTGTTAGCATCATAACAACTAATAGCATCATTATAACCTAAATTGCATACCATGACTTCACAAGGCATGTTTGACCTACTATACATGCATAACTATAACCAAGACCATACATGTGTAACGACTGCATATAGACATATAACACATGAGTACAAAACCATATACACATCATCCTAGCTAGAGTCCAGCCATGAATGCATGACCATATCAACTACACAAACCATGACCTCATACATGACAATAACAACCACATCACGTGCACTTGAAAACAAGTGAACACTGACATGTATAACAAATGCATATACAACCATACACTCATGATGACGCACTCCATGACAACCCCTTCAACCTTCACATGGCGACATCACTACAACCATGATCAACACCATGCAAATGCAACAAGCACATGGACTACATGCATAAGGAACACATATGCAACCAACATGAATGCATGACCAACACACAACCCATCCAGTCCGAGGGGTGAACCATGCTCTGGTACCACTCTGTAACACCCTCCTCCCACATCTACCTAAGAAATCACCCAACTCGGGTAAACATGTGACGAGAGGCCACTATGATATGATTCAACCTCCTGAGTCACATTAAGGAAGTGGAACCAACGGAAACACACCATATAGACATTCAACGTCAACTTCAAGACCCTCAGGAACCAATCCAACACTTTAGACAGCTTGCCCTTGGGTCCCACTAAGCTTTTGGACAACTTAAGCCTCAGTCGTTCTCATGTTATAGGCGTGACAGCTTCCGGAAACCCAGATTCGCTCTCATAGGATTGCCTACGAACGTCCAGAAACTCATTTAGTAAGTTCTATGCCAGTGTCCCCGGGATTTGAGCCACGTTTCCAGGCCCAAAGCCTAGTTCACTGCCCAAAATTTCATGATACCTTCAGAACAGTAAAATAACATGGAAATGATATTACTAAAGAAAATACTTGTTTAAGACCTTGATTGGACCCCTACTAGCCATGACAGGCATTTCTCCAAACATATCACGAATATGTTAGCTACAGGTGTAATTAACAAATCTAAGCATAGGGGTCTCATACTTATATGAGATTCGCCATGAAGCATTGATGCCTCAACACATTAACTAACATTCCATCCATTAGACCATAGATACATTGTTCATTCATATACAAGTAGAAACATGATGAGAGCCATACATAGCTGCTATCATAAAACATATACATAACCAACATAATAGGGACAGAAATACCAATGAACTCACCGCCATATAAACCTCATATAATCCATTATAATGCTCATTGAAATACAAGGAGAGATAACCTCTTATTGATGATGAAAAATCCAAACCCGGGATGGGACTTCAAAGTTCGACCCGACCATAGAATGGCTAATCCAAATCTCTCTTCATCCATTCACCCCCGTGCCATATTACAAGCATGAATGTGGGATCTCATAGAACACATCAATCAAAAATCATCCGGGGATTCCAGAGGCCATCCACCTCAACCCATTAAACAATGATTCCACCTCACGGTCAGACATCACAAAACCATCATCACATTGGTCTCCATCCAAGGCTTCCAGGGCTTCCATAGAAATTGTTCCAACCAAGGCTTCCAGGACTAGTAACTCAACCCACAACTTATATAGGGCTTCCAAAGAGTTTTTCCAACCAAGGCTTCAAGGACTAGTATCTCCACCCACCAAGGGATTCCAGAGCATTTTTCCAACCAAGGCTTCCAAGACTAGTAACTCAACCCAAGATGTTACAGGGCTTCCAAAGCATTTGTCCAACCAGGTCTTCTAGGAACTAATAACTCAACCCAAGCTAAGGAAACATGAGAACCAACCAAAAAATAATAATGAAAATAGACCCACAACTACCATGGTTATCGAGGAAATGGAAAGGTTAGGCAATCCACTTTCAATCTAGGCAATCCTCCATGCCAATGGCAGATCATGACCAAGAATCCACATGCATATGCCATGCATGCCAAAACTAGTGAATAAATCATACATACAACTCAGTACCTGCAAGAAAATTTGATGTAGTTGCTGATCTCGATGCCTTTTGCACTTTCTTGTTCTTCCTTTGCCTTCTTACTCCAAGAATCCAAGTATGCCACACCCTCCAAGAGTGCTCCAAGGAAACTCTAAGTCTCCAAGTGTATGAGAGAGTGAGACAATAATGAGAGAGCTCCAACACTAAACTTGACCAAGTCTGAGCCAGGAGCTTTCCAATTGATCCTCATGAGCCTTTTTATTAATGATGCCTCTATTTTCTTCATTTTCCATTATTTTCCTTCATTTTCCTCCTCACATGCAACCTATGACCTTTCACCTTCCTTTTCTCCTAATTTCCATTATTTCATAAATAAAATGCCAATTAATGCCTCTTTGCCTTTCCAAAGCCTTAGCCATTGTCAATTTCCTTATCCATAATAAACTAAATCAACACCCATTAGGATGTTTCCCCCACCATTCAGGTTGGAATACGTGTCCCATCATCCTTGGTATTTATATATTTTACATGAGTTTTTAACCAAGGCTGTTACAGGGTCCAATTATTAGATCCATTATATGCCATCTCCTCGTCATTTAAATTGATCATCTTGAAAACTCCATTTCTATAAGTTTTGTCCCTCGTCACTCCCTTATTGAGGACATAAACTAATGGGGACATTTTCCTCATCTCTTACACACTACATCATAGTGATGCATCACTTTTATGCAACACTTATGGAGTGATGGAGAACTACAATGTGTCTTTTCAGGGATACGAGATGTGTATCTCATCTCTACAACTGATGTAAGTTGGACTAGGATTTATCCTCCATCTTAAAGGAGGTAAATAGGTTAATAAAAATGTGTGTGTAAAATATACATGTAAACATACATACATATGTATGTCAATGTGATGTCATCATAGATCCATTTTTAGCTCGGGATATTTTAAACATCAAAATATCTGCATTTGAAAATTGTTATTATCCCTCTCAATACTTAATTGATATAAAGTTAAGATGTTAGGTCCCTATACTACTAGTGTAGCCCCTTATTATTATTAGTGCAACCTCCTTATTTTATTGTTTTTCCCATGTAATCCCCATATTGTTATTATTGTGTCTCATAGAAGCCCACTATTGTTATGGTTGTGCCCTTACATTATTATTGTTATGTCGGCTCTGATTATATTGTGACCCCTTAGACTCCTATATATAGAAAGGAGTTGTATCATCTAATAATTGTACATTTTTTTTAATGTAAAGGAGGTTCCCCTCGAAGCGGCATATTTTGAAGTCATTGATCTATCTCCTCTTCTATTTTGTCATCTGGTTTCATAACATTTGGTATCAGAGTCTTAGATTCTAGGGTTTCGCTGCTTCAAACAAGTCATCATGGAATTTTTTCTATAACTGTTTTCATACAAAGCTTCAGAAGCTGAAATTAAAACTCATTTGAGATGAAATTGTGATGAACCTCATGACCGAATTTCAGATCTTGTCTAGCTATATTTTCAGATATATGAACTGAGGAATTTAGGGTTTTTGCAGGCTCCTAAATTCCATCTCAAACAGGTGACCTTGGGAAAATTGTCATAAATTTCACTCTGAGCATCAGATTCAAATTTCCTAAGTGACAAAAGGAGGACAAAATATAGTTTTTGGGGCATCATTTTTAGGGTTGAAGGTCGAAACAGTGAGATGTGGCACGTCGTACAACTTCGCTCTACTAAACTAGTATATAATAAGGTCATCGTGGGAGATTGGGCATAACTCTTTCTTGGAGAATCCAATATCGATCAGACTTGTGGGGTTGGAAAGAGAACTCAGAGGGATACCATAGGCCGAAAATTTAGAACTTGGAAATCCGAAATTACAGAGTTACAGTCGTTCAATATCGAGCTCCCAAAAGAAATAAAAAGAATGGCTCGAATCAAGAAAATAGAAACAACTAGTAAGCAAAATTGGATGGATGATTTGAAGAATGTGATAGAAGCTAAGATAATTAGTTTTATCTATGCCACTGAAGCTAATATCGATGGTATGGAAGCATATTTGAAGAAATGCATGGAATATTTGAAGAAAGACATGGAAGGTTTGAAGGAAGGTGGGACAAAGCTGCTACAAGAAAGGCCTCCTAATGGAAAAAAGGTAGTCGAGGAAACTCACGATGAGAACAAAAGAAATGTTAATCATGATTTCGTAGAATCTAACATTGGATTGAAGATCCACTATATTCCAAAGATAGATATGAGAAAGTTTGATGGCAAGGATCCCGTAACATGGATACTACAGATGGAGAAATATTTTGATCTCCATAATGTGCAAAACACAGAAAAGGTACATATTGCAACTTTATATTTAGAACCCAATGAGTTTTCATCGTATCGATTGTTTTGTTATCATAAAAAAATGGTCACTTGGTCCATTTTAATGGAGGAAATGATAGCACATTATGAGGATACAAAGAGAAACACCTTCTTTAGCCAATTGATAAATCTCAAACAAAATGGTTCAATGGCAGAGCACATTGAGGACTTCCAAAAATTGAATATAAGGGTAAATCATATTCCAGAGAATCACAGGATTGATGTCTTCATAGGGACTTTAAAGGATAACATTCAACATGAGGTTCGTCTTTGAGAACCTGATTCATTGGAGAAGGCATTCAGGTTGGCAAGAAAAATTAAAAGCAAAATTATGGAAATAAGGAATCCTACCACTCACAACTATAAAGATGGAAGTGTTGTTGCTCCTAACCTTCCACAACCTTCAAGGTTGACACCACAACAATTGGAAGAAAAAAAGAGAAAAAGGGCTTTGTTACAGTTGTGATAGAAAATACCAGTGTTGTTAAAATCGCGATAAAATTGCGATTTTTTCAAAAAATCGCGATTTTATCACTATCCCGCTTAAATCGCGATTTTTATCCCAAAAAATCGCGGGCTTTTTTTATAACGATTTTTTCCGAAAAAATCGCGATTTTTATTGAAAAAAGCGCCGAGGCGCGGGGCAGCGGGCTTTAAGTTATGAAAATCGATTTTTTATTAGTCATTTCTGACTTTCGCCGCGCGGAGGAGGAGGAGACGCCTTGTGGAGGAGAGCTGAAGGGTTTGGGAGCGAATCCAAGTGGTTTTAGGAGAAATCCAAGACAAGATCACCAATTTGTCCATAAAAACGGTATGTAGATTAAATTTTTTTTGTTTTCCTTGTTATAAACTTTGTTTTTCATTGTTTTTGGTTGAGAAATTTCATATGGGCACCATTTGTTTTCAATGTTCATTGTTTTTAAAGATTTTTTTGTAATTTTTCATTGATTTGGGATGGGTAACTTGGTATGACTATGGGAACCAATTTTTTATTTTTTTTTTCATTTTTTTTAAACATTGTTTATGTTTTTTTATTTTCATTGTTTTTTGGCATTTGCCATTTGGTTGGGTAACTTGGGATTTTGTAAATTTGTAACTTGTAATTTTGTAAATGCTAAATTGTAATTTGTAATCCTAAATTCCTATTTCCTAATCCTTATTTTTCCATAGGTTTGCAAAACTTGAATTGCAAGTTGTGTGGAAAGGAGATATTCGGGGGGGTGTACAGGTTGAAGTTCCACCTTGCACAAATCCCTCGACGTGGTGTGGGGCCCTGTATAAATACAAATCCTGAAATTATCCAAAGAGCCATGAGAGCATTGGGAGAATTAGAGCACACTAGAGAGGCCAAAGAAGAACTCAAAAGGCAACTAAAAAGGTCAGCTGAAGGAAGTGGGCCAAGTGGCACTGGTTCTACTGCAGCGTCAGTCAATCCGGTAGTTGCATCATCATTTTTTGTTCCTCGAACCACACCTGGTTCACAACCAACTATCGGTTCAATGCTAAAAAGAACTGAAAAAGAACAAGCTGATAGGTTGATGGCAAAATTTCTCCTCTGGAGTGATATTCCTTTCAGCATTGTAAGGAATAATCCATTTTTCCAACCTACTGTTGATGCTATTGCCAGTGTTGGCCCGAGGTACAAAATCCCTTTTCTTCATGATTTCAGAGGTCGGATTCTTCAAGAGGAAAAGCGTGACTGCACCCAAAGATTGGAGGATTTTAGGGCATCATGGGCACAAACAGGATGCACTGTTATGTCAGATGGTTGGACTGACCAAAAGGGGAGAACCCTTATAAACTTCTTGGTTAGTTGTCCCAAGGGGACTATGTTTATCAAATCTATTGATGCAACTCATCAAATCAAAGATGCAAGAACTTTATGTGATTTGCTGGATGTGTTTATTTTGGAGGTGGGTGCAGAAAATGTTGTCCAAGTCATAACGGACAATGCTGCAAATTATGTTGCTGCTGGTAGAATGCTTATGGACAGGCATCCTACTTTATTTTGGACACCTTGTGCTGTCCATTGTATTGATTTGATGTTAGAGGACATAGGGAAAATTCCCTTTGTCAAAGATATTGTTGACTCATCAAAAAGCATCACAAAATTTATTTACAATCACACATCTGTGCTTAGCTTGATGAGAAAATGCACCAACAACAAAGAGTTGGTGCGCCCCGCCATTACACGGTTTGCGACGAGTTTCATATCTCTTCAATCCCTCTTGAATTCTATGTGGGATTTGAAGAGAATGTTTCTTTCAGAGGAGTGGCGTGCTTCGTCAATGAGCCGCAAACCAGAAGGAGAGGCCGTGTGCAGACTAGTTTCATACCAGGAAGACTTCTGGGCGGGAGTGCAGGAGGTGTGCGCTGTTACTGAACCTTTGGTAAAGGGTCTTCGGTTGGTTGATGGTGAGAAGCCCGCAATGGGCTATTTGTATGAAGCCATGGACAGGGCCAAAGAAGCCATTCGGTCCTACTATGATGATAAGGGAGATGATGGGTTTCAGAGACAACTCCTTCTATGGGAAGTGATTGATGAGCGATGGAACAACACACTCCATCGTCCCATTCATGCTGCTGGGCTTTTCCTGAACCCTGCATTTTCTTATGCATGTGGGTTTGATTTTGATGCTGAGGTCGTGGAAGGATTATTAACCTGTGTCCAGAAGATGGTGAGATCTCCAAAACAACGTATAGAGATCTCTAGACAAATTGAGACATATATGATGTCAGGTGGCACATTTGGCTTTGAGATGGCTGTCACTGATAGGACGATTAAAATGCCAAGTATTTTTTAGTTTGTACTTTGTAACTTTGTTTCAAATTTCATTGTCTCTTCAAATTCCATTTTTCTCTTATGTTTATTTAAAATTTTATTTGTAATTTTGTTGTAGACACATGGTGGAAGATGTATGGTGGCAGAGTACCCCTTTTGCAAAAGCTTGCCGTACGCATCCTCAGCCAAACATGCAGCTCCTCAGGATGTGAGCGCAATTGGAGTGTATTTGAAAAAATACACAACAAGAAGCGCAATAGGTTAACACTTAAACATTTAAAATATTGCAAATTTCTAAATAAATTTTTGAATTCATTAAAGTTTTAAACAATATTTTTTTTATAATATTAATTATTAATTATTATTTCATGAACTTTGTACAGGTTGGAGTCCCATAGACTTAATGACATGGTCTATGTCTACTACAATCTTCGATTGTGGGTGAAACAACTAGAGAGGACACCTGATACGGAAGCCATCTCATTGGATGGGATTGACACCACTGCTGAATGGAGGGTTGAGACCGAGAGGCCTCTCATGGATCCCACTGATGATTGGTTAGTGCAGGATGAGGGGGAGGAGGAGGGGGAGGAGGAGGAGCAGGAGGAGCAGGAGCAGGAGCAGGAGGAGGAGGAGGAGCAGGTGGAGGAGGAGGAGCAGGAGGAGGAGGTGACACCGCCTACCCGGGCTACCACTACCACCAGTAGAGGACGTGGTCTCCGTCTACCTCAGCCTCCTGTAGCTGCTACTACTAGTTCTTCAGCTTCTAGAGCACGTCAGACTCCACTGCCATTTCCACCAGCACATGCACCAGCTTCTACATCTAGAGGGAAAGAGAAAGTTGTGCCATTTTCTCGCAAGAGGGGCAGAGGAAATCAATAGGATTAGACTTTCATTTTATTGTATATGACATTATGACATGATGAGATACATTATCATATTTTTTGTTGATATTTTGAGGCTGAGTTGGGACTCAGGACTTACTATTCAGGACATGATTCAATGTTATGTGTGATTTTAGCGCTAGAAATGATATTAAACATCTTATATATTAGTTTTTTTATCATATTTATGTGTCAATGTATTTATTTTATGTTGTAGATGGTTTAGATATTAAAAAAAAATGAAAAAAAATGAATATTTTTGTGCCAAACGCTTTTTTCCGCTTTTTTCCCGCTTTTGCCGATTTTTTCCGCTTTATTCCCGGCGCCGATTTAATCCCGATCGCGCTTTTAACAACATTGGAAAATACACTAAAGGTCATAAGTGTGTTGAGAAGAAATTATTTTACATAGATTGTGAAGAGCAAGGAGAAAAAGATCAAGAAACGTCAAAAGAAGAGGATATACACCAGGAACCAATCTGATAGAAAGAAGAAATGAATCCGACCATATCTTGTAATGAATTGGCACTTTATGGATATCATCCACCATCCATCACATCATCTTTAAGAGAAAATTCTAAGGTTCAAGAAGTGGAAGATCACATCGAGCATCAACAACAAGTTCTCCAACTCTTAAAGGATAACCTCACTTTGGCGCAAAATCAAATGAAACAACATGAAAATCAACATCGCAGTGAAAGAATTTTTTATGTAGGTGACTGGGTATTTTTACGGCTACAACCATACAAATAAATGTCCCTCAAGCAAGCTAAGAAGGATAATAAATTATCACCAAAGTACTATGGTCCTTACAAGGTGCTGCAAAAGATTGGTACTATGGCATACAAATTGGAGCTTCCTGCATCTTCCCGAGTGCCCCCAGTTTTCCATGTTTCATGCTTAAAGAAGGTTATAGGTGACAAGCTCCCAGTTCAAACAATATTGTTGGAACTTGACGAGGAAGGAAAAATCATATTGGAACCTGAAGCAGTCACGGAAACAAGAACCTGACAACTACGAAATCGATCAATTTCAAAGTATCTCATCAAGTGGAAGAACTTACCCGCTAAAGATTCCACATGGGAGGATGATAATTTTATACAGAAGCATCCAAAACTACTCAAGCGTTGAGGACAACACATTTTTGGAGGAGAGCGGCATGTTAGGTCCCTATACTACTAGTGTAGCCCCTAATTGTTATTAGTGCAACCCCCTTATTATATTGTTTTTCCCATGTAGTCCCCATATTGCTATTATTGTTCCCCATATAAGCCCACTATTGTTATGGTTGTGCCCTTACATTATTATTTTTATGTCAGTGTTGATTATATTGTGACCCCTTATACTCCTATATATAAAAAGGAGGTCTTGTCATTTGTATCATCCAAGAATTGTTCATTTTTGTTATGTAGAGGAGGTTGCCCCTTCGAAGAGGCTTATTTTGAAGCCGTTGATCTATCTCTTCTTCTATTTCGTGAGTTGATTTCATAACATAAGATGTATCTATGATTGTAAGTAAGCCATATAAAAGATTGTCCACATTCAAATCAAATTGGGTGGCCATTGGAATCTTGCATCAAATATTGTATATGGAAATTAAAGATGAAAAGGGAAAAAAAATAGAGATAATGTAGGTAGAAATGGAAAAGTAGAATATTGAGTTGTGGAAGTCATATAAGAAAGTGTTAGTGTTTCATATTAGATTGGGTGGGTATTGTTGGTTAGTTAGGTTTTCAAGCTTGTTAAATTTGGTCAGTATATTAATCTTGCAGTAAGTATAATATAGGGACATTAAAGATAGAATTGGGAAAGGTAGTGATGTTTAAGGTAGAAATGGAAAAGTAGAATGCTGAGTTGGGGAAGCCATATAATAAAGTGTTTGTGCCTCACATTCAACTATGTGAGGTTGATTAGTGAGGTTTTCATGAGCTAGCATTGAGTATAGCATATAATCATTATAAATGGAAATGAGAAAGTAGAATGTTAAGTTGAGTGAAACCATATCCAAAAATGTCAATACATAACATGGCATTGACTAGGCAAGGCTAATTTGTTTATACATAATGGTCTAGCACTAAGTATATTGTAGGAACATTATAAACGAAAATGAAAAATTAGAATGTGAAGCAATAAAAGGAGGTAAGTAGTGACCTTTGAAATTGAAATGGGTAGGTGAGGTTAGTTGGTTGGGCCATCATGATTTAGAATTTAGTCTAATATATGGACATTATAAATGGAATAAAAAAATAGAATTTTGAATTGAGTTAAGGAAGCTATTTAAGAAAGTATACATCTCAAGCGAAGGAAGAAAAGAAGAATATCCCTTCTAGAGCATGCAAACTAGGGTTGTTGCAATAAAGATATCAATTGTCGGAAGAGGAAAAAATAAGGAGGACGAAGTGCTGCAAGATCTCGAATCAAAAGGAAAGGCTTCACTTGTGCTTGGAAGATCTTCTTGTCAAGGGTCTAGGGTTTGGCATTTGTCAATTGAAGCTTCAATAAGAGAAATTTGCAGAAGGGTTTTCCTCTCTAGGAGAGAGAGGTTTTGCCCTGGCTGAAAGCCAACATCTTTTGTTGTCTCTTTTATTTTGGTAATTGTCTGATGAAGTACGAAGAACACACTAATAGTGATAAGACAAGATTGTAATAATAAGAAAAATAAAAGTACTTCACAAATTGCTATCATCGTCAAAAGAATCTCACTATATCCTAGATGCCCTAGATTCTTCAACACAATAAATTTGTGTGCAAACAACAAATATTTCAATGTATTAAAGGACAATAATATTTTGTAGAAGAAAAGTACGGCTCACCCATCCTTTATGCCACATTTGTATAATGTCTAATGCATATTCACCACTTCAGCTTCGTACACTGTACGATTGTAGTTGTTCACTACATAAAGAATATCAATATAGTTGGTTATGAGAGCGTAGATAACACATAATAAATTGAATAACAAAGAAGTGGAGCCACAAATTAGCAAAAGATATTTTTAAGTGAAATGCATTGCATATAAGTATATTGACTCACCTTCATTTATGAACAATAACCTTCACTTTCTCTGTCTGCTTCCTTTATTTCCCTTTCCACATCCAACAAATGAAACGAAGACCAAACTACGAAAAACGTGAAAAAAATAAAGGAAAACAAGTACAACACACCCAAAAAATGAAGCCAAGACCAAACTACAAAAAAATGAGCCGAAAAAAAAAAAAACAAAACAAAAAGGAAAAAGAGTACAATACAAAGCATGGCCATGCTCAAACTCGGAAAACAAAACATGAAAAACATGAACAAATAAAAATTGCATATATCCCCTCTGCACATCATCTCTCCTATAATGTGCTCTCCTCTGCTGAAAGGAAAACTAGTGCTGAAAGGAAAAATAGTGGGTTGAATAAGGTTAAAATATACACACAATTAGTAATGGTAAGCATATTTCAAAACCAATAATTATTCATAATAGGAAACACACCTCCTCTAGAGTTTGATTTATAACAATGGACACTCTCTTTTGTATTCCACTTGCTCGTCCTCATCAAAACAAGCCCTGTACAAGAAATACAACATAAGATATTCGAATGGTTATATAAGTTAAACTAAAGAGTCGAACAGAATAACTAATTGTAATAATAAACACACATTTCTTTAAGATTGTTATATAAAAGCGCAAAGTCCATTTTGTATTTCATGTATTCATGCTCAATGGAACAAGTCATTTGTACTAGATATACAATAAAATATTAAAAGCTCTAATAAAATTTAAACTAGAGAGTTTGAAGCTATGAACTTGTCATGCAACTTAGTTCTAGTCACATTATATTCTACCCTATGTCTAGAAAAAATATAAATTTTCTAAACTAGATGTACTTCTACTATGAGTAATACAAACAATGTTTTCATAAGATGTAAATTTTTCGCAAAAGGAATCTAAGCATATCTAAACATATTGAACACCCAAAATCCTAGGGTCCACAAGGCAATAGTGTTGTATTTTAGCACGATGGTTGATTGGTTGAAGGTTCAGTATGCTTGCGTGCTCGACCTTACCCACCTCTTCTACAAGGTACACTATGTGCGGGTGTGCATGTGATGCAAGAAATCATACACTGCACCATTCCAGACACTGCAACTATAGTCACTCACGGCACAAAGTAATATTATATACGATATCACAAATGAACCACAAGAGAAAATGAATAATAAATATACATAGTGATAAATTAATAATACACATACCTGTTCGCCCTTGGCTGACGTTATATCAACAACAACCGTGAACAATAAGCCCTGAAAATGTGAACCTCAACATAACATTTCCCTTTATTTCATATACAAGTTCTTGGAAATCTCAAACCGCACACCCATTAACAAGATCATATTATCCTGAAGCCATGAAAAAAGCATAAATTGATTCCCAAAGAACAAACATTTCAGTCGGTTAAAGGACAATATTCTTATGTAGGAAAAAATATGGCTCACCAATCACCCAAGCTATGTTGGTATAATGTCTTAAGGTATCTTCACCCTGACCTTCATAGACTATACAATTGTGGTCACTTACTACACAAAGCAGATCAATCCCACTGAGTATGAAACCACATATAAAACATATAATAAATTGAAAAGCAAGCAAAGGGATTCACAAATGAGTGAAAAGTAATTGTGAGTGAAATGCGTGGCATATAGTTAAGGTGATTCACCTTCATTTATGAATGAAAACCTTTTTCATTTTCTCTCCAAGTGTGAAACCACATATAAAACATATAATAAATTGAAAAGCAAGCAAAAGGATTCACAAATGAGTGAAAAGTAATTGTGAGTGAAATGCATGGCATATAGTTAAGGTGATTCACCTTCATTTATGAATGAAAACCTCTTTCATTTTCTCTCCTTGTTACCTTCCTTTCCTATTACAAATCCAATAAACAAAACCAAGACAAAACTACAAGAAATGAGTAAAAGATGTAAAATAAAGCTAAACGAGTACAACAAAAAACATAATTATGCTCAAACTCAACAAAAACAAATCATGCAGGCAACAACAAACCAAAAATTGCAAACTTTCCTTTTGCACATTATCTCTACCACAGTGTCCTCTCCTCCGCTGAAAGGAAAAAAAGTGGGGTGAATAAAATTAAAATACAAACACATATAGTAATGGTAAGCATAATTCAAAACCAATAATTATTCAAAATAGCAAACACACCTTCTCTAGAGTTTGTTATATAAAGATAGACACTCCATTTTATATTTCGCTTATTCGTGCTCACTGGAACAAGACATATAGAATAGATACATAATAAGATAATAGAATCAATAAAGTTAAACAGGAGAATTGAATGCAATAATTAATCATAATATGAAACATACTTGTCTGAGTTTTTTTATATAAAGAGGGATAATCCATTTTGTATTTCATGTATCCATCTTCTGTAGTACAAAATAAAATATTAGAATTCTAAGAGTTAAACTTGAGAGTTGAAGGCATGAAATTGTCATCCAACTTGATTCCACACCATTTATATTCCATCCTATATCTAAAAATATATAATTTTTCTAAATTGGATGTTATTCTTCTAGGAATAATGCAACGAATGTTATCATAAGGGAATTAACTCTTTTTGTAAACGAGACCTAAGCATATTTTAAATTTATTGAACACCCAAAATCATATGTGGTTATCATAAGAGAATTAATTTTGTAAACCAGTTCTAAGCATATTTTAAATTTATTGAACACCCAAAATCATATGGGGTCACAAGGCGGTAGTGTTGTCCATAATGTTGTCCATTAACACAGTGGTCGATTAGTTGAAGGGTCAGTATGCCTGCTTGCTCGACCTTACCATCCTCCTCTCTAAGGCACATTGTGTGGGGGTGTGCATGTGATGTGGAACAAGAAAGCATATAAATTTAAACATACCATTTGATGTATATGTCAAACCACTAATTGAGTGGTACTACTCGAGAACCATGCTAGAAAGAGAAAACGTCAAGCAAACAAATAATAATAACACTATTTTGTTGGAAAACAACATGACTCACCCATCCTTTGTGCTACATCTACATTTCCTAAAGTATCTTCTCCACTTGACCTAAACGTCAAGCAAACAAATAATAATAACACTATTTTGTTGGAAAACAACATGACTCACCCATCCTTTGTGCTACGTCTACATTCCCTAAAGTATCTTCTCCACTCAACCCTCCCAAACACTACAAATGTAGTCACTGCACAAAGCAAGATTTATATATTAGATCACGAATAAATTATGAGAGCTCAAATAATAAGAAATACACGGAGCGATAAATTAACCAAACACATACCTACCCTCCCATAGATAATATTATAGCAATGGAAATCATGAACAATAAGCCTTGAATATGGGAACCCCAGTATATCATTTCCATTTCTTTCATATCAAAGTTCTAGGAAAAATCTTGAATCTCGCACCCATGAACCATATCATACTACCTCAAACGAGGACAAAATGAGAAATTTTTGTGCAAACAACAAATATTTCACTGTATTAAAGGTCAATAGTATTTTGTAGAAGAAAAGTACGGCTCACCCATCCTCTATGCCACATTTGTACAATGTTTAATGCATATTCACCACTTCACCTTCGTAGACTGTACGATTGTAATTGTTCACTACATAAAGAAGATCAATATCGTTGGTTATGAGAGCATAGATAACATATAATAAATTGAATAACAAACAAGTGGAGCCACAAATTAGAAAGTGAAATGCACTGCATATAGGTTTATTGACTCACCTTCATTTATGAACAATAACCTCCATTTTCTTTGTCTGCTTCCTTCATTTCCTTTTCCACACCCAACAAATGAAACCAAGACCAAGCTACAAAAAAGGTGAAAAAATAGGAAAACAAAGGAAAAAGAGTACAACACACCCAACAAATGACGCCAAGACCAAACTACAAAAAATGAGCCAAAAAAAAAAACAAAGGAAAAAGAGTACAATGCAAAGCATGGCCATGCTCAAACTCACTAAACAAAACATGCAGACAAGAACAAAGAAAAATTGCAAATATCCCCTTAGCACATCATCTCTGCTACAATGTGCTCTCCTCTGCTGAAAGGAAAAAATGTTTGTTGAAAAATGTTAAAATATTAACACAATTAGTAATGGTAAGCATATTTCAAAACCAATAATTATTCATAATAGGAAACACACCTAGCCTAGAGTTTGTCTTATAACGATGAGCACTCTCTTTTGTACTCCACTTGCTCGTGCTCATGAAAACAAGCCTTCTACAACATATACAAAATAAGATATTAAAATGGTTATATAAGTTAAACTAAAGAGTCAAACACAATAATTAATAGTAATAGAAAACACATATTTCTTTAAGATTGTTATATAAAAGGGGAGAGTCCATTTTGTATTTCATGTATTCATGCTCAATGGAACAAGCCATTTGCTCTAGGTATACAATAAAATATTAGATTTCTAATCAAATTTAAACAAGAGTTTGAAGGTATGAACTTGTCATGCAACTTAGTTCGAGTCTAATAAAACCACGAGAAAAAAAAATGAATAAAAAATATACAGAGCGAGAAATTAATCACACATAATTGTTCGCCCTACGCTAATGTTATAGCAGCAACAACCATGAACAATAAGCCCTGAAAATGTGACCTCAATATAACATTTCCTTCTATTTCATATAAAAGTTCTTGGAAAATCTCAAACCTCACTCCAATTAACAAGATCATACTATAACCCATGACAAAAGGATAAATTGATCCTAAAAGAACAAACATTTCTGTTGATTACAGGACAATATTCTTATGTAGGAAAAATATGGCTCACCAATCGTCTACGTTGTGTTGGTAGAATGTCTAGGGTATCTTCACCCTGACCTTCATAGACCATACAACTCTAATCGCTCACTACACAAAGCAGATCAATATAGTTGAGTGTGAAACCACATATAAAACATATAATAAATTGAAAAGCAAGCAAAAAGATTCACAAATGAGCAAAAAGTAATTGTGAGTGAAATGCATTGCATATAGTTAACGTTATTCACCTTCATTTATGAATGATAACGCCCAACTCATCTTTTTCATTTTCTCTCCTTGTTTCGTTCCTTTACTATTGCACATCCAATAAACAAAACCAAGACCAAACTACAAGAAATGAGAAAAAAATCTAAACAAAGCTAAACGAGTACAACAAAAAACATCACTATGCTCAAACTCAACAAAACAAAACATGTAGACAACAACAGACCAAAAATTGCAAACTTCCACTTTGCACATTATCTCTACTATAGTGCCCTCTCCTCAACTGAAAGGAAAAAATGTGGGGTGAATAAGATTAAAATACAAACACATAGTAATGATAAGCATATTTCAAAACCAATAATTATTCATAATAGTAACAAGCATACCTCCTCAAGAGTTTGTTTGTTACATAATGATAGACACTCCATTTTTTATTTCGCTTAACTCGAGGTCACTAGAACAAGACATCTACAATAGATACATAATAAGATATTAGAATCAATAAAGTTGAACAGGAGAAATGAACGCAATAATTAATCATAATATGAAACATACTTGTCTTTGAGTTTTGTTATCTAAAGAGGGATAATCCATTTTGTATTTCATGTATCCATCTTCTATAGTACAAAATAAAATATTAAAATTCTAAAAAAAGTTAAACTAGAGAGTTGAAGGCATGAACTTGTCATCCAACTTGATTCCAGACCATTTATATTCCATGCTATATCTAAAAATATATAAATTTTCTAAACTAGATGTTATTCTTCTAGGAATAATGCAACCAATGTTATCATAAGAGAAGACCATTTATATTCCATGCTATATCTAAAAATATATAAATTTTCGAAACTAGATGTTATTCTTCTAGGAATAATGCAACCAATGTTATCATAAGAGAAATAATTCTTTTTGTAAGAGAGATCTAAGCATATTTTAAATTTATTGAACACCCAAAATCATAGGGGTCACAAGGCAATAGTGTTGTCCATTAACACAGTGGTCGATTAGTTGAAGGGTCAGTATGCCTGCTTGCTCGACCTTACCATCCTCCTCTCTAGGGCACGTTGTGTGGGGGTGTGCGTGTGATGTGGAGCAAAAAAGCATATAAATTTAAACATACCATTTGATGTATATGTCAAACCACTAATTGAGTGGTACTACTCGAGAACCATGCTAGAAGGAGAAAACATCAAGCAAACAAATAATAATAACACTATTTTGTTGGAAAACAACATGACTCACCCATCCTCTATGCTACATCTACATTTCCTAAAGTATCTTCTCCACTCGACCCTCCCAAACACTACAATATTTTGTTGGAAAACAACATGACTCACCCATCCTCTATGCTACATCTACATTTCCTAAAGTATCTTCTCCACTCAACCCTCTCAAACACTACAAATGTAGTCACTGCACAAAGTAAGATTTATATATTAGGTTGTGAATATACCATGAGAGCTCAAATAAGAAATAAACAAAGCAATGAATTAACCATACACATACGTACCATCCCTTAGCTAATATTATAACAATGGCATCATGAACAATAAGCCATGAACATGGGAACCCCATTATATCATTTCCATTTCTTTCATACACATACATACCATCCCTTAGCTAATATTATAACAATGGCATCATGAACAATAAGCCATGAACATGGGAACCCCATTATATCATTTCCATTTCTTTCATATCAAAGTTCTAGGAAGAATCTTGAATCTCGCATCCATGAACCATATCATACTACCTCAAAACCAAGATAAAATGATGATAAATCTTTGTGCAAACAACAAATATTTCAGTGTATTAAAGGACAATAATATTTTGTGGAAGAAAAGTATGACTCACCCATCCTTTGTGCCAAATTTGTAGAATGACTAATGCATATTCACCACTTCACCTTCACCCATCCTTTGTGCCAAATTTGTAGAATGTCTAATGCATATTCACCACTTCACCTTCACCCATCCTTTTGTGCCAAATTTGTAGAATGTCTAATGCATATTCACCACTTCACCTTCGTAGAAGTACGATTGTAGTTGTTCACTACATAAAGAAGATCAATACAGTTGATTATGAAAGCATAGATAACACATAATGAATTGAATAACAAACAAGTGGAACCACAAATTAGGAAAGCATACTTTTAAGTGAAATGCACTGCATATAGGTATGTTGACTCACCTTCATTTATGATCAAGAACCTCCATTTTCTTGGTTTGCTTCCTTCATTTCTTTCTTTGTTTGTTTCCTTCATTTCTTTCTTTGTCTGCTTCCTTCATTTCCTTTTCCACACCCAACAAATGAATCCAAGAACAAGCTACAAAAAACGTGAAAAACAAAGAAAAACAAAAAAACAAAGAAAAACGAGTACAACACACCCAACAAATGAAGCCAAGACCAAACTACAAAAAATGAGCCCAAAAAAATAAAACAAAACAAAGGAAAAAGAATCCAACGAAAAGCATGGCCATGCTCAAACTCAAAAAACAAAACATGTAGACAAGAACAAAGAAAAATTGCAAATATCCCCTTTGCACATCATCTCTCCTACAATGTGCTCTCCTCTGCTGAAAGGAAAAAAAGTGGGTTGAATAAGGTTAAAATATACACACAATTAGTAATGGTAAGCATATTTCAAAACCAATAATTATTCATAATAGGAAACGCACCTCCCCTAGAGTTTGTTTTATAACGATGGACACTCTCTTATCTCTTTTGTATTCCACTTGCTCGTGCTCATCAAAACAAGCCATCTACAACAAATACAAAATAAGATATTAGAATGGTTATATAAGTTAAACTAAAGAGTCGAACACAATAATTAATCGTAATAAGAAACACACATTTCTTTAAGATTGTTATATAAAAGGGGACAGTCGATTTTGTATTTCATGTAAAGCCATTTGCACTAGATATACAATAAAATATTAGATTTCTAATAAAATTTAAACTAGAGAGTTTGAAGGTATGAACTTGTCATGCAACTTAGTTCGAGTCCAATTATATTCTGTGCTATATCTCAAAAAAATATAAATTTTCTAAACTAGATGTACTTCTACTACGAGTAATACAAACAATGTTTTCATAAGATGTAAATTTTTCGGAAAAGGAATCTAAGCATATCTAAACATATTGAACACCCAAAATCCTAGGGTCCACAAGGCAATAGTGTTGTATTTTAGCACGATGGTTGATTGGTTGAAGGGTCAGTATGCTTGTCTGCTCGACCTTACCCACCTCTTCTACAAGGCACGTTGTGTGGGGGTGTGCATGTGATGTGGAGCAAGAAAACATATACTGCACCATCCCAGACACTACAACTATAGTCACTCACTGCACAAGGTAATATGTTATATTAGATCACAAATAAACCATGAGAGAAAATGAATAACAAATATACAAAGCGATAAATTAATCATACACATACTTGTTCGCCCTTGGCTAATGTTATAGCAGCAACAACCATGAACAATAAGCCCTAAAAATGTGAACCTCAATATAACATTTCCCTTTATTTCATATAAAAGTTCTTGGAAAATCTCAAACCTCACACCCATTAACAAGATCATACTATTATGAAGCCATGACAAAAGGATAAATTGATTCGCAAACAACAAGCATTTCAATCGCTTAGAGGACATATAAAACATATAATAAATTTAAAAGCAAGCAAAACGATTCACAAATGAGCGAAAAGTAATTGTGAGTGAAATGCATTGCATATAGTTAAGGTGATTCACCTTCATTTATGAATGATAACCTCCAACTTATCTCTTTCATTTTCTCTCCTTGCTGCCTTCCTTTCCTATTGCACATCCAATAAACAAAACCAAGACCAAACTACAAGAAATGAGAAAAAGATGTAAAACAAAGCTAAATGAGTACAATTAAAAACATGACTATGTTCAAATTCAACAAAAACAAAACATGTAGACAACAACAAACAAAAATTGCAAACTTCCCCTTTGCACATTATCTCTACTACAGTGTCCTCTCCTCAGCTGAAAGAAGAAAAAGTGGGGTGAATAAGATTAAAATACAAACACAGATGGTAATGGTAAGCATATTTCAAAACCAATAATTATTCATAATAGCAAACATACCTCCTCTAGAGTTTGTTATATAACGATAGACACTCCATTTTGTATTTCACTTACTCATGCTCACCAGAACAAGACATCTACAATAGATACATAATAAGATATTAGAATCAATAAAGTTCATACACTCCATTTTGTATTTCCAATACTCGTGCTCACCATAACAAGACATCTACAATAGATACAAATAAGATATTAGAATCAATAAAGTTGAACTGGAGAATTGAATGCAATAATTACTCATAATATGAAACTACTTGTCTTTGAGTTTTGTTATATAAAAAGGGATAATCCATTTTGTATTTATGTATCTAGTCTATCCATTTTGTGTTTCGCATAATCGTGCTCACCATAACAAGACATCTACAATAGATACAAATAAGATATTAGAATCAATAAAGTTGAACTCGAGAATTGAATGCAATAATTAATCATAATATGAAACGTACTTGTCTTTGAGTTCTGTTATATAAAGAGGGATAATCCATTTTGTATTTATGTATCCATCTTCTATAGTACAAAATAAAATATTAGAATTCTAACAAAAGTTAAACTAGAGAGTTGGAGGTATGAACTTGTCATACAACTTGTCATAGGTTTGCAGTCCATCATGGGTTGTCATTGGTTTGTAGTCCATCATGCCAAACCTCTGCAGCATTTTAATCACATTGTTTCCTTAACATAGATATATCTCATCAGGTCCTTGCCAAATTCCAACCCCAAGTAATAGTGCATCAGCCCTAGATCCTTCATATCGAATTTTGTTGCCAACTGCTTCTTACACTCTTGAAAACAACCTTCCACACCTGTTATGAGAAGATCATCCACATACAGAAGAATGATTACGGGTTCATCCTTCACTACCTTTATATAAAAATTTCTTCTTACATTCTTGAAAACAACCTTCCACACCTATTATGAGAAGAGCATCCACATACAAAAGAATGATTGCGGGTTCATCCTTCACTACCTTTATATAAAAATTTGGATTAGCAAAACTCTTCAAGAAGCCCAATCTTTGTAGATATGTATCCATCCTTGCATACCAATCCCTGGAGCTTGCGTAAGGCCATAAAGTGCCTTCTTCAGCCTGCATATGTTTATATGAAATTCTTGATAATTATTGCAAGCTTAATCTTGTATCCTTGAACTCCATAGAAAACGTCCTAGAGAGCCTTTTTCTAGTGAATTTCTCCCATCATAAAATGATAGCTAGGGTTAGGAAGTGAAAACTAGGGTTTTCCCCTTACTCCCTTCAAAAATTTGATATCATGGTTAAACTTCCTAAGACTCCATCACCCAAGTAGGGAAAAAGGCACTGGCAACCATCTTAATGATCAAAAACTCTAAAACTTTATCTTTTCCCTCCCTATTTTCAACCCTTCAAGGCAAGCCACTAGGGCTAGGGCTTAAGACGAATTCAACTATGGTTTGAAGTATTGAAATGTTGGAGCTAATTTGGCACTCTCCTACCTTGCTATACCTAACAAACTCAAAATCTAGCATATTGCATGGTAAATATAAGGTTGACATCATCAACCATAAGTAATTTAAGGCCTTATAAAACCCTAATCCTACACAAAGGCTTCAACTTAGGGCAATTTGAAGGTTTGTCACTCCATTGGTTGATCATATGTCTTAAAGTAAACCTTTTCCCTGTGCTTTTATGTCTAGATGTACCATTGTTGAGCTACATCTTGAAACCCTAGGCTACAAGCCCTTCTAGGCTTCTTAACAGGCATATTGTTCCTTATTACAAAGAATTGTGTCTTGTTCCAAGTGAACAATATGTTGATCAAGCCTCCTATGATATTATCCATCTAGAATACCCTTAGGTGACCATGTGGTGAATTTTCACTAAAGAGCAAGAGGTGGAGTGTTAAGGCAACAGTGGCATCTACCTCATTGTTGTGCCCTAGTCTGGTTCTTGCCTTGTGAGGCCTCTCACAAGGCCTGCTAGATTTTAGGGCAACAATATCTACATCAAGTTTTGGGTCAGATGTGTAAGAAAGAATAGCCACAAGTTATGTTTTAATAACAGCATAAAGTGGTGTTGGCATGTAGGTTATATGGTTAATTTTTGTGTTGTTGACAAACACATAGGGGTGTTAGATCCTAAAACTGGCACCCAACAATTTAGTAACCTAGCAAATTACAGATATACTAAATAAAAGCACAACTAGGTTCTCAACAAAATTTTCAGTGAAATCATAATATTAACAACAAAATCTCAATCACATGTGACACATACAAATTCTACCCAATCAACAATTCTTCATTAAATCCTAATCAAAACCTGCTTGGGATCTCGTCTTGAGATAATGGCCCAACTAAGGAATTTACAATTAGAACATGCCGTGGATCGAATCAAGTTGATCATGCCTTAAATGTGTCCTTGATCTATTTGGATAATTAGGATCTCCAATGTTATACCCCTACGCCTTCCTCAAACCCGAAACACTTGAGTATCACAATCCTCACTTTGAGGAAATCCCTCTCGAAATGGATTGTGCCATTATATGGTGTGTCTACCTCCTCTCCTTAGCCTTGATTTTATAACTTTTCATTGAGCTAAATCCCTAACCCTAATCTCCAAAGTGATTGACGACCAAGATTAGATCTCGCCTCACTTGAGATCAACGGTTGAAATTAAAACAAAATCACTAAAGTAAATGCTTTATTTTAGCTCAATAGCCAACATAATTAATTATGTTTTTTTCCTAAGTTAGACTTAAGGTAAGTTACAATAGCAACTTACTCAATACTTGAGAAAGTGTCCTAAGGAAACTTCGAGAGACTTCTGCATGCCTAGACCCTTAGGCCTGTGTAGAAGTACATGCCCAAGCTACAAACATCAACACTCCCTCTTATCAAGGGAGGTACTTCCGCCACCTGGAACTAGCTTTGATCCTAGAATTGCATCCACTGACATGGTTGCTCCCTCTAAATGTGAAGCCTTCCTTTCCACCTAGTTCAAAATCATCCTTGAAAACCCACTCCCTTTAGATTTGTTCCTAGAAGCCTCCTGCTCCTCAACATCCTACATAGTTATCTTATACCATGAGACCTTTTTGACAAACTTCGAAGGATATTTTCACTACTCCTTCCCTTTGAACTGATCAACATTTTGAGCTTCTTGATCCTTATTCTCAATCATTGTACCGCTTCTATCCATTGCTCAAATAGGCTAGCAGCTAGCCCTTTAGCCTATACAAGTTTTCCTCTCTAACTCCAATGACGTGGCCATCGTCTAAGTTAGATCCCATGGGTTTGATCCGTGTTTGTCCATCCTGAAACACTACACCAAACCCTTTATTCTCTATCATAGAGATTGAGAGCAAACTCCACCTGAGTTTCGACACCCATAGCACATCCTTCACTATCAAAATGCCCCCTAACTCAAGTTCGAACATCATTGTTCCAACTCCCTTCACTACATGCTTGGATCAACACCAAACCCTACATGTATCTTTGAGTGCCTCACTATCAAGTTATCAAATAGCTCTCACGCTCCTATCATATGTTGTGTGGCTTCATTATCCAAAAGTTGTGCACCAACTAGTTTAGTGCTCAAGGAAAGATAGGAAACAATAACTCCACCTCAAACTTTCTAGCAAACTCCGCTTGAGCTTTTGCCAACGCATCTACAATTGAATGTGTACCCTTTCTAACCTTTTTCCTCTCTACACATTAGAAATCGTAATGTCTTGTCTTCTAACATGCAAAACTCTTGATCTTAGTCAAGTCCTTCTCAATTATGAGGTTAACTCCTCATGGCCACTCAATCCTTTACCTTTGCCTTTTATTGTCTTACCAATAACACCTAGGTCCTCGTCACCTTCTTGCCTGTTGGACTTGGCCTTTGAATGCAACCCCATCTCCTCCTGGATGCAATCATCTCAAATGAGGGGCTAGTTCTCTCAAGCATAGACTCTGACAAACAAATCCCATGCCTTTAGGAATTCGTTCAATGCTACATTCACTAACTTTGCATCATCCACCTTTTCCACCACTACTCCAAGTTGATCATGAATTTGAGTGATCTTCCTCAAGTAACTTGTTATTATGTCAGATCTAGTCATCTACATAGGTCGAAGCTTGTCCCTTAACACCATTTTCCAATTAACAGTCTTGCTTTGGTATAAACCCATCAACCCATCAAAGCATCGAACATTGCCTTGGCTGAACTCTTCTCAAACAAGTGGGGGATCACCTTGTCCTTCACACATCCAATAGTACCCCTTCTACCTTTATCTCTCTTTGCCAAGGTGGTCTTCTCCTTACATTTATAAGCTCTAGGATCACCTTCTCAACAATCTCCCAAAGATCATCTTCCTTGAGAACCAAGATAACCCTAGCCTTCCAAGGCAAGAAAATTGAGGTTCCATCCAACCTATCTTCAAAACGAAGACCCATTATGGTCATCTTAAACTGATTTCAACTATAAAATACGCTTGGTCCTTTAAGCACCCAAATCTATTGCCAATCCCCTTACTAGTATGGTTTCCCTCTCTCCCTCTAAGGGTTGACCTACACCAATCATAGTGGCTACAATCTACTAACAACCCATGACGTATCATTGTCTCAACTAGCTCCATCCAGTCTATCTTCAAACCGAAGACCCATTATAGTCATCTTGACCTAATTTCAACTGAAAATCTTGTTTGGTCCTTTAGGCACCCAAATTTGTTGCCAATCCCCTAACTAGTATGGTCTTCCTCTCTCCCTCTTAGGGTTAACCTACACTAATCACACGGGTTGCAATCTACTCACGTCCCATGATTTATCATTGTATCAATTGGCCCACGCCACTTGACCTAGCGACTACGGCTTACTATCACAACATGCACCCTAACACCTGAACACGACCTGACACACTCTGTTTATCGGCGCTACTAGAACTTCTACTCTATGCAATTATTGCACCTTGCAATTCCTTGCATCACATTGACTTGTCGATTGTTTTCTTTCTCGGGTGGTGGTATCTCTTCACTTTTTTATCTACACCAATCAAACTGGCTACAATCCACTCAAGTCCCATTACTTATCATTGTCTCAATTGGGTCACGCAACTTGACCCAGCGATTGTGGCTTATTTTCACAACATACACCCAAACACCTAACCACAACCTGACACAATCTACCTATCAGTGCTACTGGCACCTCTACTCTATGCAACTGTTGCACCTTGTAGTTCGCTACGTCACTCTGACCTGCCACTTGTTTTCATTCTCTAGTGGCGGTATCTCTTCACTGCTAGATAACAATGGAAAACTTCACACAATCCTGATCCCTAGCGACTATGTGTCAATGCATCTTTTCCTTGCTGCCCTTCCCGGACTCTTGCGCTTGCAACTATCGAGATAGGCCCTATCTACCCTGTTGTTGTTCGTTGGTTGTTTACAACTGCTACTCAACCACCATGTGTAGGCAATTTGTTGGCTACTATACTCTTCCCATGTTTGCCTATAGCTAAACCCTCGTACACTATTTGTGGCTGGAAGTTGTGCCAACCACCTCTATGCCCACCAAAATCCTGTTAGCGTTGCACTCAACTCATGTGGTCCCCTTTTGGCTTAGTGTTTCCCGAGGAAATTCATGTTTTCCCTATGTCACCACATTTGACAATTTTTTCACTTGGAATTTGAAATTCACCAAATATGTGAAATCAACAAGCCCATTGTTTTCATTTGTAATGAAAAGCAAGTGAAGAAAGTGGTGGATGTTTTGAATAAACTGACATGACAACAAATTGCGTTGTGTCTAATCCTCTGTTGCAAACTTGCATGGTTGCAACAGGTAAGAAACTTCATATACGAATCTTCCCAATAGGACTGTAGTAGGGCTATGTATATTAAATGTTTGAATATAGGAAGGCCTTGTTACCTACCAAAATGGGTAACCCCCCAAAAAAAAATATATATATATATATATATATATTAAAAATTATTCCTATTTTGGATAGTGAGCTAGCCAATAGCCCTACACATCAGCTAGATGATGATGGCATGCAAACTCCTCCACCATCTGCACCAGTCACCATCCGACATTCCTCTTATATGAAGTTGGGCTACCAATCAATGGGTACTTTGCACTAGTCACCATCCGACATTCCTCTTATATGAAGTTGGGCTACCACTCAATAAGTACTTTGATCATATTGCAATTGGGTGCTTTTACTTAATGTTTTGGGCATTTAGTATGAATAAAGGGATGATCTAGATGATTGATCGATCTTGACTATAAATTTGTCTTCCCACCTTACCAAGGTAGTTAATCTTTATCCCTAGTCCAATAGGACCTCCCTTAAGGCTTTAGGGTTATAAGATGGTCACTACTTGGAAGATTTGGATTGAAATAGCATGTTCATTCTCCTTTCACCGTTCTTTACACTTTTTGTGTCACATCATAAACCTTTGATACCATCTCCATTCTTCTTCTTTTGGTCTAACTTGTCATTAGTTCATCGGGATTTGGCACTCTCTTATCCACATCCTTGAGTAGGGCCGAAAAACTTTACCTGGGAGGATGATGCAGCGAAAAGAATGGGAAGGCATGATATGGCCACAATGAAAGAAAAAGAAAATCAAAATGTAAAAGATGGCAGAGACATAAGTTAGCGCGTGAGAAAAAGCCTAGCATAAGCTTTACCCTCCTCATTAGCCATTGCCTAGTTCCTAAGCACTTGACGCTCCATATCATCAGAACAAACCCTTGCATGTTCCAACCTTGATGACCAATAAACTATCTCATCTTAAGGGGTAAAATGAATGCTACATCATAAGCAAGCTTTGATCTTTGAGTTATGCACCATAATACAATGCATTATCAAAAAGAAGTAAAAGACATAGCAAAGGACTGCAAAAAGAAAGCCGAGCAAAGTAATTCATGCATCCACAATTGCTCCACTACATCTATACACTCAAGATGTGGACTCCCACTAGTTGGTCCCCTGACCATGGCACTTGGCCATGAAGTAGTATTTCCCCTCCATTGCCACTTACACCAATAGCTATTGATTGAAGGGTTAACTTTTGGAAATGCCACCTCCCCTTGGGGGCTGAAAGCACCTCATAGGGTTAACTACTTAGCCACCCCTACAAAGGTAGGTAGGGAACACCTTTAGGAGACTTGTTCTAGTTTGATATTTGAAGGTAATCTTAGTTTGAAGTATTGATATGCCCTTAACACTTATGTATGGTCCACATAGATGCATTTATGATCTTAGTCTCTAATGAATGGTTGATTTTGCTTGAGTTTAAGTTGGTTTTACCGAGTGGTCCAAAGCAAAGGCCTTGAGGGCACCTCATTCTACATGATGCCCAAGCCATATACTACATCCTAGAGAGCATGATGATTTGGCAGATCATTGTTGCCCACTTTTGGGAGAGCATTGGACCTTTTGATGACTTGATCACTTGAGACACATCCCAAAGTACCTCTAAGAGCCAAAACATTGAGCTTTTCTGTTGATTTGGGTAGTAGCATCGGATGTGCTCTAGCCACGAAATTTGGTGGAGAGGTTGGGGCACATGAGATCTCCAATACCCAGAAAGGGTTGGGCAAATTCTAAACAGATCAGGAGATATTAAAATAATTAATATGTTTAATGGAATCCCTAAGTCTAAACTTAGGAAAATAAAATATTATTGTGTATTAATATGAATATGTGTTAGAGTGGTCCAAAAGACATGGATCAAGCCAGATCTAATCGATTAGGGACTTAATCTCAGCCGTTGAGATGTCAATGGGAAAAGTATAAGAGGAGGCTTGAGGGCCTCTTGGAGAACACACCAGAGTGATCAACCATTCTATTCTCTAGAGCGGGGTTTGCTAAGAGAGATAGAATCAGTGATCAAGAGCGCAGCTAAGGGGCATTGAGTACAGAGAAACAGAGAAGGCAGAGATTGTGTCGGGAGAGCAGCGTAGCAGCCAAGGAGAGTGACGTAGAGCCAGCAAGGGCTCACACAGGGCCACGCAGAGCAAGCCAAGTGCTACGCAGAGCACCAGAGAGGCCAGCGTGTCTAACGCAAAGGGCTAGGAAGCTGACGCATGGCCAGCGTGAGACAGAGAGGGGTTGACGCAGTTCAAATTGGGCAGATGCTGGGGTTGCAGAGCAGTTTTGTGCTGAGGATCTGCCGAAAGGTTTTTCCGGGGTTTCAGCCAGGAGATTTCTCTCAAACTGTGAGGTATAGCTGGTAAGGAAATTCTATGTTGGGTAGGCAGGTTCGACACCCAGATTGTACTTTGATATTGCTTAATAAGAAAACCCCCAGATAGCTGCACCGGTTTTCTCGTATTGGGTTTTTCCAGGGACAATGGTCCAAAAATAATGGTGTCATGTGGTGTGTTTGTTCTTGTTTCTTTTAGTTGTTGATTTGTAATCTGTTGAGCATGCACTGGTGTTTATTTTCAGTATTTACTTTGTAAATAACTTGTTAAAGAAAAATAACAAGTAGGTAGGAATAAATCAGAAAAAGTGCATGAAGGGTTTCTAAACTAAGTAAACTTAGAAACTTCACAGGAAGACTAAGAGACATCAGTCGAGCGGAGAAATAGCAGCAGAAAACAGCTGTCCCGAGGTGACAAAAGTTGTTTCTAGCAGCGCAGAGGCCAAGAAGTGTGATGCAGAGCCACGCAGAAAAAGTCGGGAGCTGCGCAAAGTCTCAGAGAGGCCAGCGTTGCTAACGCAGAGGGCCAGAGGGCTGATGCAGGGCATCCCAGGGCTGACGCAAACCCATCTGGGGTGACGCAAAGCCAGCATGAGGCAGAGAGGGGCTAACGCAATTCACAGCGAGGCAGTTGCTGGAGTCTAGAAGGCTGCAGAAATATTGCAGAGTGGAGCTGGTGAGGCGTTGTAGTCAAAACGGTACCTGACAAAGAAGGGCTAGAGGAGTTGTTACCGAGGGTTTCTAACAGAGGAACCTGGATCAACAGTGCAGTTGCACAAGACGATCAGAGTAGGGGTCATCTTGACAAGCGGCAGAAGGATTTCCAGGAGGGAAATCAAGACTAAGAGGGAGCCTAGAAGAGAACTTCCAGACGGGAAGTAGAGACTCAGAGGAGTCGAACAGAGAACTTCCAAGAGGGAAGTAGAGGAGCATCATGGCACCACACGGGGTAAGAGACCAAGATAGACTGGACGGAGCATCTAACTTCACAATCTGGAAGGCCAGAATTTTATCAATGCTTGATAGGAATCGTGTCAAGAACTTCGCCTTGAAGGTTATAGTTATCCTAGTCGACCCCAATGATAACGACAAGTACAAAGAGGCAATGGCGAGGGCCAAGTGCATTATCCTTGACAGGGTCAAGGATCATGTGGTACCACATATAGCCGAGAAGGAAATGACAGTTGAGATGTGGGAGGCTCTCAAGAACCTGTACAGCATACTTCTGTGCAAAGAAGAATGCTGCTCAAGAACCAAATGAGGTCGTATCAGATGAAGAAGGGTCAATCGATTGATACCTACTTCGGAGGACTGAATGAGATCCGAGACCAGTTGACTGCTATAGGAGCGACACCGGATCAAGAGCTTATGGTGAGGACAACCCTGAATGTTGTCTCAAAAGATTGGGAAGTGTTTGTCTAGAGTATCCTGGGCAGAGGGACTCTCCCACCTTGGGACGAGATGTGGGTAGCTCTTCGCCAGGAAGAGATCAGACGACCGTCGAAGACAAGTAGCAGGAGCAAAGGGATCAAGGTCAAGCAGGAGGAGGAGGATGTGGCCCTAACACCTGAGGGAAAGCAGGAGAAGCAGAAGAAGAAAAATCTCTCCAAGATCAAGTGCTTCCACTGTGTGGAGATGGGTCATTATGTGACCCAATGCCCAAGGAAGAAGAGTAAGGGAGAGTCTTCTGAGACTAAGGCAGCACCAGCACAGTCAGCGAAGGAAGTTTTGACAGACGATGATTGTGCCATGAGTGCACACACACCACTTGAGCGGAAGTGGGGAGACATCGAGTTGTAGTCAGATGGACTACAGGCGATGAGGGACAGGATCCTCGAGGTACCCAGCCTCTTGGATTAGACCTTGCTACAGGAGCCTCGACGAGGAGTAGCAGGACTAGATGGGTGGGTAGAGACGGATGCGGATAGAGCGGCAGAGAGAGCTACAGTGCAGGAGTCCCGAGACAGCGCAGAGCTAACAGGTTGCAGCAGTGCGAGAGGCACAGGAGTGTTGCACCAGTGCAGGAAGGCACAGCGAGGTGTGCAATAGTGCGAGATGCAGGGAGTTGCTGCAGCAGCGCAGAGGTCAGAGAGAGGGAGCACTTGTCAGCGGCAGAGGGAGCTTCAGCATCAGTGGGTGTTTCTAGCCCAACAGGGAGGTTAGTTGGGAGATCGATTACTTACTTCTCAGTGACTGAGTTGCAGTGCAACAATGGGCAACGCGATGCAACATGATGAGAGGAGGTGCAGTGCAAACGCAGTGCTGAGAGGAAGGACCAGCAGCAACACGGATGCAGAGGGAGTTGTCATACAGATGCAGCAGTGGCAGTGGCAGAACCATGGGCAGCAGTACAAGATGCAGCAGTGCAGAGGATGTTGGGCAGAAAGGCCTAGCATCAGCACAAGTACCGATGCCAAATGACCAGAGTAATACTCAGTGAGGAGTATTGCTAGAGCACAGTCCTCGCTAAGAGGGAGTGTCGATTTGGGTAGCATTCGATGTGCTCTAGCCACGAAATTTGGTGGAGAGGTTGGTTCACATGAGATCTCCAATACCTAGAAAGGGTTTGGGCAAACTCTAAACAGATCAGGAGATATCAAAATAATTAATATTTTTAATGGAGTCCCTAAGTCTAAACTTAGGGAAAATAAAATATTAATGTGTTTTAATATGAATCTGTGTTAGAGTGGTCCAAAAGACATGGATCAAGCTAGACCTAATCTTAGCCGTTAATTAAGGACTTAATCTTGGTTGTTGAGATGTCAACGGGAAAAGTATAAGAGGAGGCTTGAGGGTCACTTGGAGAACACACTAGAGTGATCAGTCATTCTATTCTCTAGAGCGGGGTTTGCTAAAAGAGATAGAATCAGTGATCAGGAGAGCAGCTGAGGGGCATTGAGTACAGAGAAACAGAGAAGGCAGAGATTGTGTCGGGAGAGAAGCGCAGCAGCCAAAGAGAGTGATGCAGAGCTAGCAAGGGCTCACGCAGGGCCACGCAGAGATAGCCAAGTGTTGCACAAAGCACCAGAGAGGCCAGTGTGTGTGATGCAGAGGACCAGGAAGCTGACACAGGGCCCCCTGGGGCTGACGCAGGGCCAGGGTGAGACAGAGAGGGACTAACGCAGTCCAGATTGGGCAGACGCTAGGGTTGCAGAGCAGTTTTGTGTTGAGGAGCTGCCGAAAGGATTTTCCGAGGTTTCAGCCAGGAGATTTGTCTCAAGCTGTGAGGTATAGCTGCTAAGGAAATTCTCTGTTGGGTAGGCCAGGTTCGGCACCCAGATTGTACTCTGATATTGCTTAATAAGGAAACCCTCAAATAGTTGCACTGGCTTTCCCGCATTGGATTTCCCGGGGACATTGGTCCAAAAATAATTGTGTCATGTGGTGTGTTTGTTCTTGTTCCTTTTAGTTGTTGGTCTGTACTATGTTGAGCATGCACTGGTGTTTATTTTCAGTATTTACTTTGTAAATAACTTGTTAAAGAGAAATAACAAGTAGGTAGGAATAAATCAGAAAAAGTGCATGAAGGGTTTCTAAACTAAGTAAACTTAGAAACTTCAACATTTTCTTGCCTAGCATGAAGGATCCTTGATGATGTACCAGTAGACCCAGCATGCTCCCAAGCTGGTCATGACACTAGTTGATGGGCATGCCATGATTCAAAGCCCAAATGAGGATGGTCATCCTTAGAATGATTAAGGAGGGCTTGCTACAATTGATGGAGCCCTAATGCTGGAGAGAGGAGAGAGGAGGCACCACGTGGCTCATATGACACCCATGGAGATGACGTGTGGCACCCACAACTAGATTTTGGACCCTTGGAGTTGCTATGATTCTTGATTTGGAGATTTTACTCAAATGGAGGATTATCATGATGCTTGGAGACATTTTCCACCTTGTCTTTGCCTTGATGGAATATTTGGAGCCTAAAAAGGGCATGACATCACATGTGGCTTTATCTTGGCACATTATGTTGTAAAGCTAGTGGGTTGGCTTGTAACCATAATTTAATTTTTGTCCACTCAAAAATCAAACTTGTGTAGGGGCTTTTAGTTAGAAATCAAGCGAGGTAGACCTCATATAAATAGAGAGTCACCTCACCCATTTGTTCATCATCACGTGTGAAGAACTCGATCTCTCTTAGAGATTTTGGCCTAGCTTGTTGTACTTCGCTACTTTGTGAAGATGTGATCTTTTGCGTATATTTAGCTACTATAACTAATGCTTGTTGTGGAGACGTCATTTGGTATAAAGAAGGCTTGTTTCTTGGATATATTGAGAGTAACTTATTATTGAATATCTTTCATGATTATTGCATGTAATGTTGCTAGGATTTTCTATGTTCCATGTCTAACCAAGAAAGATTTTTTCTTGGATATATTGAAAGTACCTTATTATTGAATATCTTTCATGATTATTGCATGTAATGTTGCTAGGTTTTTCTATGTTTCATGTCTAAATGCTTATGTTTATATGAAATACTTCGTTAATTTTTGCATGCTTTAATTTGTATCATTGAACTTCCCTAGAGAACCTCCCAGACAAAGCTTTTCTCGAGTAAACTTATCCCCACATAAAGTGGTAGCTAAGGCTAGCAAGTGAAAAACCTATGGTCTCCCCCATTACTCCCTTTAAGGATTTGACATTTTCGTCTTTAAATTCCCTTAAAACTCCATCACCCAAGTATATAGAAGGCATTGGCATCCACATTGATGGTCAAAAATCACAAAACTTTTACTTTTTCTTTCCCTCCTAACATTTCGACCCTTCGAGGCAAGCCACTAGGGTTAGGGTTTGAGGCTGAAGTCAACTAGGGCATAAGAGTTGGGCTTGTTACAGGTCATCTTGCCTTGTTGAGCCTTAAAACACCAAAATATAGCGATTTGCATGGTTGGAAGTCCCTCTTTGGGGCTAACGTCATCAACTATAGGGAATTCCAGGGCTAGAAAACCCTAATTTTGCAATAATGCTTCAACTTAGGGTCACTTGAAGGTTTGTGGCTCCTGTTGTTGCTTATATCCATATTACAAACCATTTTTCTCTCCTTGCATACCTAGTTGTGCTACTTTTGAACCATACAACGAAAACCCTAGGCAAAAGTCCTTTATAGGCTTCTTCATAGCTACGTTATTCTTTGTCTAATAGAATTGCATAGCTATGTTATTCTTTGTCTAATAGAATTGAGCCTTGCCCTTAGCACGAGTACCTTGGGTAAGCCTACTCAATTATCACGTTTGAACCCTAGACCTAGAACATCTATTAGGTGGCCTAAACTAAGGAACCTCGTGTTTGTTGAAATTCCACTAAAGAGCAAGAGGTGGATTGTTGAGGTGAAACGACATCCACCTCATTGTTGTGTCATAGTCTAGCTTTTTCCCTATGAGGTATCTCACATAACCTGCTAGATTTAGAGGCAACATGCCTCATAGTCAATTTTTCTCTTTTTAAACCCAAATGATAATGTCTTTTCCCACGTGCTACTCACGTCTTCTATGTTGGGTAACATGGTACCATAATTCCATCCACATAATTCATTAACATGTGATGGTCTTTCCTATAATTGTTGTATCTATTCCTTCTCCTCTTAAAAAACCATCTTTTTATATGCCACCTCATTATCGTGTCATAGTCTAGATTTTGCCCTGCGAGGTATCTCACAAGACCTGCTAGATTTTGGGGCAACAGGCCTCAATGAATTTTTCTCTTTTTGAACCTATATGCTACTCCCATGCACTGCTTTGAGTAACATGGTACCATAATTCCATTCAATATTGACATGTGATGGCCTTTCCTATAATAGTTGTATTTATTCCTTCTCTTTAAAAACCATCTTTTTATTCTTCTATTGTGAGAGCTTATTATGCCACTGAATCCCTAGTCGGTTTCATTAATGTTGCAAAACCAATTAGATCTTGTCAACATTCAAAATTAGCACCTAATAACAATCTATGTTCTCCATGTCGTGATGGGCGCTTGAAGAAGGCTTTTAGCATTCTTCAAATCAAGGATCACCAATGGATCCTAACAAACTGTAGTGTCGACACCTTCTTATACAGGTATGTGTTGATACTAAATCCTTAGCAAAATGCAAGGAAGTTCACATCCACATGCTCAATCAATGTTATCATAACCGGACGGGAAGCAATGGAACCGGCCGGTCCAGCCATTTTTGGGCCAAAACCGGTCTGAACCAAGCCTCTGAACCGGGCCTCCAAACCGGAATAGGCCAGTTTGTTACTAAACCGGCCTATTCCAGTTCGAAGGTCGGTTCAGGGCGGTTCATACAACCCGTGACCACGCGGCCCAAGTAAAAAAAAAAAAAAACATTTTTTTAATTTCCCTAATTTCCCCCAAACTTATTTAAACACACCCACCCCCTCTATTTCACTCACATTATTCATTCGAACCTGCTTCTTGATGTTTTTTGGTTCAACGATGATTTGCACTAAGTGCTTTTGGTTATATGCACTATTACTTGCTATATAAACGAAAACTTTTGCATATTTGTGTATAAATGGTTTGGATTCATATGGATGCACATGAATATATATATATATATATATATATATATATATATATATATATATATATATATATATATATATATATATATATATATATATATGTTTTTCTTTAAAATATGAATATTTTATGTGTTTTTGGTAAACCGGTTTTTTTAACGGTTTTGGTCCAGCTTCAACCAATTCCCAATCCACAGGGTTTTCCGGTTCAGTTTTGATAACATTGTGCTCAATACAGACTTTGGTCATAATGTCTCTCTCGATGCCAAACTTGTGAGCATCTATACCATATGTGGCAGATTGGAGGCTGCACTCCAACTTCGACCAATTCCCAATCCACACTGTTTTCCGATTTGGTTTTGATAACATTGTGCTCAATACAAACTTTGGTCATAATGTCTCTCTCAATGCCAAACTTGTGAGCATCTATACCATATGTGGCAGATTGGAGGATGCACAACAAGTGCTCGACAAAATCTATGAGCCAGATGCATGACAAATGTTCAACAAAATTTGTTAGCCAAATGCATGCCAAGTGCTTGAAAAAATAAATAAATAAATAAAAAGTAAAATAAAATAAAATAAAAATTTCATGTAGCATTAATACTTTTTCAACTTGAAAATTGATTCACTGTTGAATATTGATGAATTATCGAATGCCTAGAAAGCACACACTTTTGGTGTTGATCTTCATGTAGACATGTTGGATAGAAGACATAAGACTTTCCTTCCGAAATATCGGTTGTTTGGTTTGCCTTCTCTTCATAAGGACACTGATATAATGTGATTTCAAGATTGAGTTTTTTGTCAAAGAGAGTTATCATTTAACAGATTAGGGCTTTGTTCCTCTTTCCAAGATGCATAGTGGGATACCATTTGTTCCCATATGGCCAATTCGCTATAGTGAGTATGATTTGGACATCCTATACACCCTCGGGCTTATGTCCCTTGGTCATATTTTGAGTCCTCTGCATGTGGCATTAATACTTTTCAACTTGAAAATTGATTCAAGTTGAATATTGATGAATTATCGATAGCCTAGAAAGCACACGCTTTTGGTGTTGATCTTCACGTGGACATGTTGGATAGAAGACATAAGACTTTCGCTCCGAAATATCGATTGTTTGCTATGCCTTCTCTTCATAAGGACACTGATAAAATGTGATTTCATGATTGAGTTTTTTTGTCAGAGAGAGTTATCATTTAACAAATTGGGGCTTTGTTCCTCTTTTCAATATGCATAGTGGGATACCGTTTTTTCCCATATGGCCAAGCCACTATGGTGAGTGTGATTTGGACTAGTGTTGAAAAAGTTGGGATTAAATCCCAAAAACCAGATTTTTTCAGCAAAACAATTAAATCGGCCGACTTTTTGCAGACTTTTTCACTGCCAAAAAAATTGCGATTTAATCGAATTAATCCCTATTTTATCGGGAGTCGACCGAAAAAGTCGGCCATCTTGAGAGTTGAGATTCAAACAGGACTCAATATTCAAGCGTTGATTCACTATTTTGACATGTGATGTAGCAATAGACTTCATATATATATTATATATTAGCTTTCTTTACATGTTTATGTGGAAATGCATTTATTTGATGTTGTGGATACTCAAAAAATAAAAATAAATGAATACTTTTGTGTTTTTTTAATTTTGCAGACTTTTTCAAAAAACTCCAGACTTTAACGAGTTTTTCAACTTTGGACCCTTGCCAATTTAATCCCGACTTAGACTTTTTCCACTTAGACTTTTTCCACATTGATTTGGACATCCTATACACCCTCGGGCTTATGTCCCTTGGTCATATTTTGAGTCCTAGAGAAGCAGGTATTATGTACCAATTCTACCAGCTTGTTGATATATGTGCCTACCATGGATCCCAAGATTACCCTTCTTGCCCACAATGCCTGAGGTTCTTACACGTGTATGGCTTTTGATATTCATGCATGCAAGCAGCAAAAGATAAGCAGATGATACATCTCAGATGTGCATAAAGTAAGTTGCTAGAACCATAAAATATCTATTATAACCATCAACCTGTACATGGAAAGAAAGTTATTCATCGTATTGTCTTTATATTATCTTTAGGTAGTATAGTTCTTATAACAGTAAATGACATGCAAATATTAGGCTAGTTCTCCAACATGGTTGAAATGCAAAAGAAATTAGTTATTCATGGAATTCTAAGTCAAAAGATGTCTTGATATTAGTTGTACTAGAAATATGAATCTTACTGTTTTTGAATCATAGAATGTGACTGTTGGGACCGAAAAAAACTTGAATTTGCGACTTTGGAATATATGAGAGAGAAAAGATTTGGAATTGTGCATAAGCACCAAGAACAACAAATTCCAACTGCTGAAACTAAGTAGAGACACAATTTTTGTGAAATTTGTTGCTTTTGGGAGTTGCTGCCCAAAAAGCCTTTTGAAATTTGTATTATGTGGTTTCCCAGGCCTTTCAAAAGTAGGTGCCTTCATATAATAGAAACATGCATGCCACCTAACAAAACACACAAAATTTTCCGCACAGGTGGCCCCAGTACCAAAATGACAGAGGTTCCCTTTCATAGAAATTCACACATGATTTGCAATGCCACACTTGGGGAATAAGTTATATAACTCTAGATGTATAGAATCCTAGATTAATGAATAAATGCAAAATAATTGCAGACAATAGAAGAGAGAATGAAATAATATGAATAATTTGGAGGTTTATCTATATTAGATATAGTTGTTTGGTTACACCACAAGTCAGGGTGTCCAAGATCTGCTTAGGTGGGCTAACTGTGGCCAAGCCATCCTTGTTTGAATATCTAATGTGTAGTCAGCCTGAGCCATACCTTTTTGTTCCTGTTAATGCTGAACCATCTAAACCGATTTTTGCCGGTAATGTTGAGCTAACCAATCCCTAATTCTTCTCATATGTGAAGCAGCTTCCCTTAAAGGGAGTTGTCACCTTACCTTGTTTCCCCTCAATTAAACAGTCATTAATCACCTCTAATATCACACTCACTTCATTTTCATTAATTATGCATTTTTCTTTCTTTTCCTGCATCAAAACTAGGGTCATAAAAGTTCGGAGCAAAAGCAGGGGATGACTTACAAAATTATTTATTAATGATTGAGTTTCTCTGTAAGGAACTTCTCAAAAGACCTAGGATAAAAAAGAATAAAACTTGAGAATAGTCTTTGGGCCCATAAAGCCACAAGAATGACAATATCCTATAGCCTATAAGGCTCAAAGACCATCTTTATAATGTTGAAAGACAACCCACGACAGGAAAGAATGTACTAATTTTCTTGAAACTTGATTTGGGATGTTCAATTCTGAAATTCTGTAGCACGGATTAATCAAAAAGAGAAGCAAATATGAAAGGAAGACTATAAATGTTGGATTTTGGTGTTTCTATTGTTTATATATTTGAGAATTTCTGTGTTTTGATGTGCCTTGACACTTAAAAAGATTAGATTGAAATCTTCGGCAACAATTTGACTCTAAAATATTTCAAATCTTCAAACATGTAAATTTCACTACTGTGATATTTATTTTAAATATGACAATAACCAAGGAGATGAAATAAGTGCTTGGAGGAAGAATGTTGTTTCTATGCTTCTTTTCTGTTAAGTTTTCTCTTCTTCGCCTTGGCTGCAGTTTAGGCTCTTATTAAATTGATGTCATTTTGTGGTATGAGAGCAACCGAGCTTTGATACCAAAGGTTTTTTTTCATATTCCTTAAATTCCAAGTGCAATGATTCCTCTGTTCATTAGTGTGAATTCTTGTTGCAAAAACCACATTTTACAACTTAATTCCAATTTGTAGAGTATTTGGTGGAATCAACAGCCAAATTGGCTCTTGCCCTCTTCACTTATGTACCGCATTGGCTTGAGTTCTGTGTAAACCACCTACAACCATCATTTCAGTGTCTCCAAGCCTGTGTGTTTTACCCATCACTCACAAGCATTCACATAGAAACAAATATATAAATTGTTTTGAAATGCTTTTGCTGATTGCTGGGTTGCTGTTGAAATTTCAACTACCAAAAATAAGAGAGCTTGGCCATGGAAGAAGTCAATTAAATGATGAAATCCTTAGATTTTATTAACAGAATGCTAGATCATTATTTATTGAGGTGAAGAAAGGTATGCCTGGCATATGATGTGTAATAGTTGTAAATGAAAGAGCAGTAGCTACAATATCCATGTCGTTGCCTTCATTCCCTATAGCAGAAGAAGCATTTAAACTGCAGTTTGACTAAACAGCAAAATGTCACTTAGGATCAGTGCATTGACCCTTTATTCCGGGCAGTGTTGACTCCAGAGTTTAATGACATCTGAGAATTAGGATGAGTGGTAGCAACTAGAGGAGGTCAGTACTACCTTTGAAATACATTATTAGGATGAGTGGTAGCAACTAGAGGAGGTCAGTACTACCTTTGAAATACATTTCTGAGATTATTTCGGGTGTTACCTCTGTAAATAAACTGCAGAGTCCTTTTCCAAAGCTATGTCAGTTGAAACTAGAGATTTTCTTGTGTCAAACATTGTACAACACATGTTGTTTTCGATTTGAAGACTATAGAAGATGCTAAAGAAGGGACAGAAGTGGAAGGGTGCATTCTGTCAGCTTGCAAACAAGTGCAATGAACATTGCCCTTACCCCTATCATTAGGTCTATTCCAAATTATTGGCCTCATCTAAAATCATCCTCAGATTTTGTTGGTATATTTGTCACAGAAAAGGTTTTTTAAAATGAGCTGGAAATTACTAGCTGCTTCTCATTTTTCACATTTTATTCTTGGACACAATTAAAGTAAATATTATGCTAGCTAATAGCATTTTGGCATGGGCATAGCTACTATGGCTATGCTTGGTATTGCAGCAAAAGTTTTGACAATGGATGTCTTGATGCCAAAGCCGATAATGTTAGGGGGATAATGAGATTAGGAGGAACATTATTTGCCTAACACTTAGAGGGGATTCTTCTTTGGCAAACTTTGGTGGAATTGAGAACATGGATCTTAATTGCTTCATATACATTCCAAAATCAATAAAATAAGTAGCACCCCGAGGGTGTTCTTCAGGCATGTTCTGGAGTCTCTAAAACAACCATATAAGGGGGTGGACATCGCAAGCAAGAGGCAATTCAGGAATGCCTGCAGCTGGGACCATGAGGGTGTATCAAAGTCCCAATACTTCTCAGTGGCAGCTTGGTGAAGCACTGTACAACCATACACATAAGTATTGGTTTTTGAATGTAAATTTAATTCTGAGTAATAATTACATTTTGAAATTGAAAACTCCTGAGAATAAGGTAAACATTATATCATAAAGACAACATATCTATTTTCTTAATGGCTAATAATTAGGAACAGCTAACAAATAAGGTGTGCAGTGACTACCTGACACAATGCAAAGTTCAAGGCTAAAGAATTTTGACTTTACATGGGTATATCATGCACTAAGGACAGTTTAAAAATAAGGGGAAGGGGAATGTAACACCCCCACGATGACCCCTATATGTACTCGTACACATTATTATGAGGTTGGCGGGCCAGTTTATGTTGGGCCTATGTGCCTATGTTTTCTATGTTACGAGGCTTGCATCCCTGCATATATAAATGTGTTAGGTCAACGGGCCAGTGTACAAACGGGTGACCCCTATATGTACTCGTACACATTATTATGAGGTTGGCGGGCCAGTTTATGTTGGGCCTATGTGCCTATGTTTTCTATGTTACGAGGCTTGCATCCCTGCATATATAAATGTGTTAGGTCAACGGGCCAGTGTACAAACGTGTTTTAAGGCTAGGGTGTCTGTGTGGTGAGGCCAGAGAACCTGTGCATTGAAAGGCTAGCGAGCCTAGCAGAAATAACACGCTAAATTAATAAAATAACACCACGACTACAAACCATGGTATAAAAGAGTAGGAGGGCCTAGGACTCCACAAAAAAGCTGAGGTGGCAAAACTAGACATGGTTCCTACGCCAAATAATTATTTGGTTATAATATTCCTAAAAGTAATTTTAGGAATAATATTAAAATAGTATAACCCTGAACTATTAATAAAAGGTAAAGGGAGGGTAATAGGAAACATTCAGCTTTCTTTTCCATCAAAGATTGCCAAGGGATGATTAGGAATAATATTAAAATAGTATAACCCTGAACTATTAATAAAATGTAAAGGGAGGGTAATAGGAAACATTCAGCTTTCTTTTCCATCAAAGACTGCCAAGGGATGATTGTGGACTTGGTTACAGGGAGAACTAGAGGATCACTAGCTATTGTACCCCGAGGATCCTAGGCAGGTCTAAGCATGAGTGCACTTCTCCTTGGGCTACCTTGGGGAAGGCTAAAGCCCTAGATGGAGGAGTGTAGGGACAAGTGTCCCTGTATGGGTCTGGAGGGTACTTGGAGACCCCAGGGCAACAAGAACTCTTGAAAGCCATAGGGCTTTGAGACATCCCTAGCCAACCGAGCTGGAAACCCTAGAGGGTATTGGCATAGTCCATTAGCTACAGGTGTAGAGAAAGGGGTGCACTACCTTGGTCGTGTGTGCTAATGGGGGGGGGGGGGGGAGTGTAAGCTTGTTGGCTGGATGTTGTTGTGGGTTGGTACCTTGGCCCCATTCATATTCTGAACATATGCTTGGATTGGGTAGTCATTGGCATTGTGGACTCTGGAGTCATGGCCCCAGCTCAAGGATGACCCGCTACTAAGATAGTTAGAGTGGCACGGTCTATGGTTGGGTGGTACATCTCAGGTATGTAGCTAGTCAATGGTTTTATCATACCAATATTGAATATACTTTGTTGTTTATGTTTTATGACTTTTTCTACACATTATTAACTATTTTGGTGATGTTATACATATGTCTTTTCATTATGTTATGATAGTATAGATATTGGTGAGAGTGGCATCACCCCAGTAGGATGGTTAAGGGAGTATTAGAATAGATTTGCGCATTGGGGTATAAAAGAGTATGGGGGGCTAGGACTCCACAAAAAGATAAAGGTGAGGTGGCGAAACTAGACATGGTTCCTAAGCCAAATAATTATTTGGTTATAATATTCCTAAAAGTAATTTTAGGAATAATATTAAAATAGTATAATCCTGAACTATAAATAAAAGGTAAAGGGAGGGTAATAGGAAACATTCAGCTTCCTTTTCCATCAAACACTGCCAAGGGATGATTGTGGACATGGTTACGAGGAGAACCAGAGGAGCACTAGCTATTGTACCCTGAGGATCCTAGGTGGGTCTAAGTATGAGTGCACTTTTCCTTGGGCTACCTCGGGAAAGGCTAAAGCCCTAGATGGAGGAGTGTAGGGACAAGTGTTCTTGTATGGGTCTGGAGGGTACTTGGAGACCCCATGGAAACAAGAACCCTTGAAAGCCACGGGGCTTTGAAACATCCCTAGCCAACCGAGCTGGAAACCCTAGAGAGTATTGGCATAGTCCATTAGCTACAGGTGCAGAGAAAGGGGTGCACTACCTTGGTCATGTGTGCTAATGGGGGGGGGGATGTAAGCTTGTTGGTTGGATATTGTTGTGGTTTGGTAACTTGGCCCCATTCATATTCTAAACATATACTTGGCTTGGGTAGTCATTGGCATTGTGGAGCGATGGCCCTAGCTCGAGGATGACCCGCTACTAAGATAGTTAGAGTGGCACGGTCTATGGTTGGGTGGTACATCTGAGGTATGCAGCTAGTCAATGGTTTTATCAGAGCAGTATTGAATATACTTTGTTGTTTATGTTTTATGACTTTTTATGCACATTAGTAACTATTTTGGTGATGTTATACATATGTCTTTTCATTATGTTATGATAGTATAGATATTGGTGAGAGTGGCATCACCCCAGCGGGATGGTTAGGGGGTATTAGAATAGATTCGTGCATTGGAGATAGATTTGGTTAGGGGGTATTAGAGTAGATTAGTGCATTAGAGATAGATTTGTCAATGTTTTCTTTTGACCATATTGGGTGTTTTTTTGGCATTCTTCCGTAGGATGTTAAAGTTCTCTTAATAGCTTGGGGCCACCCTTCAACATGGCCTAATGGCAATGCCTGCTTACTTGGAAAACACCCTATTTAGGAGTGTTGTGCATCTTGGAGGAGAGCATCAAGGCCACTATAACATGGGGTAGTGGGGATTCTTAGCTAGGGGCTTGGAGTAATAATATCCCCGACTTGAGCCCCCTAGATTGCAATGTACTTCTACACATAAAACTTAGGCTAGTGAATCGTGATATGTTAATTAGACTCATTAGTCGGATTCTATTGGGCTCTACATACGCTTGTTTGCAAAGATTTAAGGCCAATGTGCCTATGTGATTGGGTTAGAGAACCTATATTATTAGGTTGGCAAGTTGAGTTCCATTGAGGCCTGCGTGCCTATGTTTGTATAATGTGTCAGGCTGGTGGGCCAGAGTACTTATGGGTTTTAAGGGCAGAGTGCTTGTGTGATCAGGCCAGAGATCCTATGTGGTAAAAGGCCAGTGGACCTGATAGACATATTATTGTTGTAGACCAAGGGACGAAAAGAGTATGGGGGGTTGAGACTCCACAACAGGAAAAATATCCTACTATGAAATTATATTATAATATTGTGATATAATATTATAATATATTACTATAATAAAAAGTAAGGGGACACCATACTTACAAAAAGTGTTTCCCTATTCAATTGATCATGAATCAGTGAAGGGATAAGTGTCCTTGAGTAAGAGCCTAGAGTGTACCTAGAGACCCGTGAGGGCAGCAGGAACTCATGGAGCCATAGAGCTCTTAACATCCCTAGCCAACCAAGATAAGGGTCGATGGGGGATTTGAATTTGTTGGTTGGAAGCTATCGAGTTTTGTACGTTCGCTATGTGAGGCCCTTATGTGAGGCCCTGAAGGGTATCTGGAGACCTGTGGGGTAGAGGAAACTCCTAGAGCCACAAGACTTTGGACAACCTTGGTCGGCCGACATAGGCACCCTAGAGGTGGCGGCATAACCCAAGGGACTACAAGTGCACTGGAGGGATGCAATGCTTGGATGTGGGGTTGATGGGGGATGTGAACATGCTAGTTGAAGGTTGTCGGGTTTGGTACCTTGGCCCTATTATGTTTGGTATGAGGAATGTACCTGATTTGAGAAGCCGATGCCAAGTGGAGTCATGGCCCCAACTAGAGGGTGGTCGACTGCTCAGAGAACTAGAGTAGCACAGTCTATGGTTGGGAGAAACATCTGAGGTCAGCAAAAAGCCAGCAAATTTAACGAATAAGTGCTTGAAACCTATTATGTGGTCGTTTTAAGAATTATCGTGGCATTTTTTTGCTATGTTGTTACATGATTTTTGTTATTATGGCTTCACCATGCACATGGTGAAATGTTCTAGTTAAACTATGCAACTATTTTTCAAATATTTCTTGGTAATGTTGATATATGTGTGAGCAGCGTCGCCCAACAGGAAGGATGGGGATGTCACAAGTGGTTTCAAATCTGAAATATCAACATTGAGCATGCATGGGCTAGCAACAGAGCATGAAAGTAAATTCCACATAGCACTCTGCAAGCTATTCGACATAATGCATAAACAAAATGCATTTTCATGGACAATTTCTAATGTTGGTGCATCCATTCTGAAAGGCTGTGACAGAGGGCAAGAGAGTCCATGACTACGTAGTGATATGTTTGACAATATTTCTACATAAAATATACTTGTACTCTGAAAGGCTATGACAGAGGACAAGAAAGTCCATGACTACGTAGTGATATGTTTTGTTGATATATGTGTGAGCAGCGTCACCCAATAGGAAGGATGGGGATGTCACAAGTGGTCTCCAAGCCAAAATATCAACATTGAGCATGCATGGGCTAGCAACAGAGCATGAAAGTAAATTCCACATAGCACTCTGCAAGCTATTCGACATAATGCATAAACAAAATGCATTTTCATGGACAAGTTGTAACATTGGTGCGTCCATTCTGAAAGGCTATGACAGAGGGCAAGAGAGTCCATGACTACATAGTGATATGTTTGACAATATTTCTACATAAAATATACTTGTACTCTGAAAGGTTATGACAAAGGTCAAGAGAGTCCATGACTACGTAGTGATATGTTTGACAATATTTCTACATAAAATATACTTGTACGCACTACAATGATTGGGGGTATGCAAAACATGAGCCTGTGGTGAACATGGATGTCTCTTACACATACCAAATTTGTAATCAAATATACCATATATGGTAGCTTGGATTGTGCACACCAATTGCTTGACCAAATATTCAAACCAAACGCATTTTTGTGGAATATAACATTGAAAGGGTGTGCTTGGAGAAGCCTATGCCATGAAGTTCACAAAGTTTATTAACAAATTTGAAAAGCAAATATAATTCTAGGCATCTTCGCTTATTCTTTTGTAGTGGAGGCATGTTCTGGTATATCAACTCTACAAGAGGGCATGTAGATGGATAGAGTCGTAAGCTATGTTTGACACGAGGGCTTTAATTGCTCAAAATCCACCATATTCAAATTGTAATTGTGTATGCAAGGGTTTTTCATGAAAAAATTTCAATTGTTTCCTTTTAATTTTCCGACGACTATCAAGGTTTATGGTATACGCCAATCAATCTTGTTTAACTCGCATAAGTTGCAAATTCTTATAGATTAAGCACATACATGGATCGTCTACATTGTGTCTCTCGCTCACAGTACCACCGTTGACAAAGGCTACACATCCTCAAATCAAAGGCCGACAAAATAATCCTTCAATGGCCTAATCCAATGATAGATATTTTACAAGGTAATCATATATAAAATGTGTATATACCTCCCAAATTCTTAGAATTTGGAGCCCTCTATAATAAATTATACTTTTTATTATCTATTTTTGTGATACAGCAAAGCAAAATTCCTACTGAGTTAGGAAATACAGTTTTGTTGATTAAAGGATAGGGTTTCTGTGGTTTTTCTATGCATTTTAGCAAGGAAGTTATTGGGAAATAGATACAATCTTGGCATCATAATTGCTTGATACAATGGATGCCAAGCCATCTAATGACACCTCCCATGGTAAGTACCATTGGCATTCACCGATTTCTAGCTCATCATTGCCCTCCACTAGTTGTGGCCTTAAACGTGATAGAATTACGAGTCCAAATGCTTCTTGTGGGGAAGGTGCAAAAATTGTTGATAGTTCAAAGAGAGCCAAGAGGAATGATTGGGGACCTCATGATCATGTTCATGGTAGGAGAGGACCTCATGCAAGTGATATGATTGAGAGACATTCTTTTAGTTGCAGGCATGATTACCATAGTAAATCAAATGATCACAACTATAATCATAGGCATAGAGGTGTTGATGACAGGCATTGCCCCAGGTATTCTCCTCATTTAGGACATGACTCTAGGAGCAGTATACGATTTGAACTTTTAACATATATTCTGGTACTATTTTTCTATGTCGTTGACTTGTGTCATGCTCGGAGATTTCATAGCAATCAAACTAGTCTATTCATATTTCATATAAAAACATTTTATTCTATATCTGGTGTTGGTGCAAAGAAGATAATTCAAGCAAACTGTGTTTAGGTCATTGTATTTCTTGTGTATTTGCAATATCGCCTCCACCTTCAATTCATATAAACCCACGCTCTTATTGTGCCACTATTGTTATCAACACAACCTATGGAGGATCCAAGATCTGCATTTACATATACTTGAATCCAAACCTGCTCAAGACCAGTTTCCAATTTGGAGGCATCAGAGGACCCACTCAAGAACCATTGTTTCAAACTTGTTGAATACGTCAAGCTAGGGGATCCTCGATTTGGCGAAGATATATCGAGAGATCTTAATTTTCTATTTTTATGGTCCATGACATTTTTTAATGATACATCTATGTAAGTGCACTCTTTCCATGAATCAACATGCGAGAGTAGAGATTACAATGGGAACAACGAAATAATTCATGGAAGCTAAGTTGAAGACATTAGTTCAACAGGGCATGCATTCGAAAGACCGTTGATAGTGAAAAAGTTAACATATATGCTTTCACATATTGTAATTGTCCTTGAGCGAGATGGAGGTAAATAGAGTGTGTGAGAAGGCAAACCCTGGGACGGTGGTCGATTTGCTCCACTGGTCCCTCACAGCACAAGAGATCAGAGAGGGAAATCGACAGCGTGTGTCTAGGCTACGATGCTCACTGCAATCGAGCAGAGTGTCAACAATGGGGAGGCGTATCTCGAACAAGGACTTGAAGGGTCATCCCGGAGCCACTGCTTTGTGCCAGAAGGGTTAGGGTTCATAGCGATCTTCATCCAAATACATCTGATCATCAGATCTAAACCTCATTTTGTCTGTGAATCAGATGGGGATAACCTACCTTTCATTGATCTACTGTGTAGGGCTAGATCTGCACTAGAAGCTCTGCGACAAGGCTCTTCCTTCAGTGTTTTTTATGGGTGGTTTGCCGCATCTAAAGCCATATCTATTGGGAGCCCTCATCACATTATTGCAGATGCACAGCTCTTCGATGCTGGGGCCAAATCTTCCTTGATCTTGCGGGGAGGATGGATAGCCTATTCAAGGACACGCTGTCACATATCAGATATGTGCTCACAGAGGTCGTCTAGAGTAGATCTGCAAATTATTACACCATTGTCTACAACAAAGCCCATCAGCGAGGTATTGTACGTTATAAATCTTAGATCTCCCATCTTGGATCTAGGATATCCACACATTTTGTGCACATCTAATACTAGTCAAGGCAGATCCGGATCTATACCGGGGATTTCTGAACTCCTTTTATCAGATCTACCCTCACATACATTTGAACACAGAGTAGCAAGGAACCTGCAATCATCGAATGTGCCTGTAATGCAGTCTGCGCCACAAGAATCAGAAATCTCACTCGATACATATCCGGATCTCGATATTCATGCCTCATTGGATCAGGATGACCATAACTTCTTTCAATTTTTTCTCAAAACTCCTGATGGTAAATCTTCATTAGTATGGGTACATGCTTCAGACAAGGTTTTACAATTGAAGCAGAATATCATGCAAAATCTTGGCTATCCATCACACCTTCAAAACCTGATCTGTGGTGGCAGATCTATGCAGGATAATCAGAATCTACATGAATACATCTTTTTTGCATCCACCATCATCCTAAATCTGAGATTGAGAGGCGGAGCAGCATGATCTAGTAAATCAAAGGGAACTGGAGGTGTTGTTGGCTCTAGCTTACCAAAAGGTGTAGAACCAAACCAGGAACACATAAATGGTGGACTATCCTACAAAAACACCCTACAGAGCAAATCAACAGATACAACTCACATCACAAACACATAATATGCCTAGTCCCTACATTGTGGAGCAATTGAATCCTGTCCTAGAACTGAACATAGACATTCCAGAAACAAACGATCTCTACTCAACTTATGAAGCACAAGCCTTCATCTTTAGATTCAACAGTTTCTAGCCAAAACCGATGGATCTCTTTCAATGGATATTCACAAATTGGACAACAAACTGTGAAATACACCTTTGCTCCAAAGGATTCTTCATTATAAAGTTTGCATCATTGGAGGATTGAGAAATTATACTTCAGGAAGGCCCATGGTTTTGGGGATCAACGAGACTTTTCATTACCCCATGGTTCCCAGACTTTGATGCAAACACCATGATTTTATCCAGAATGCAGGTTTGGGCTTGGCTTCACAACCTTCCCCTACATTCCTAGCATAACCAAGTGCTAGAAGGCATTGGGATTATCTTAGGATGATACATAAAAACAAACACACAAAGAATGGAGGAACGAATCTATAACTTCGCACAAATATGTGTGGAAGTGGACCTCAATAAAGGCCTGCCGGATCGCATACAACTGATACACAACAAGCAAAGTTGGACTCAGTTCTTAGATTTTGAGAACACAACCTTCAGATGTCGAATATGCCGACAAACAGGACATCTACAAAACACATGCCCTGAAGCCAAGAAAGAATCAAGAAGGAAGAAGAAACTAGGAAAGCAACCCAAAGGATGGCAATTTCCCCCAAATGAGCCAGATGAAGAAGAGGACGAAGTAGAAAAAGCACCCATTCCCAATGTGGAAAATCAAAATTCACAAGAAAAAGACGAAAAGGAAACCATCACAAGAACCAACTAATTTACAGGTCACTGCGGCACAGTTAGCAAGGATACCAGAAGTAAAGGATTCTAGCATATACAAACGTCATCATGCATCTGACAATTCTGATTCAGACAAGGAAATTTCAAGAATAGAAGAAGGAAATCAGCTAGCCATTGTCTCATCCACGCCATCTCAAGGAGAATGGCAAAAGGTTGAAAAAAAAGAAACGGAGAAAAGTTTAACCTTTTCTCTTCATCTGTTTAGTTGATTATTTTGTATGAACTTATGATCATCAGTCTTTGACTAGATGATGGAATGCTTTCAAGCATCTGCAACATGTAATTTTGTTTTCATTAATAAAATTACGATTTTTCCTTGGGAAAAGAAAGTGCATTCTTTCCATGTGTTCAAATCCCACATTTATATAAATAAATCCATTTCCATGTAACTTATACTCTCATCCATGGATACACCAGACCCATTTTTCAGATTTGGAACAGTTATTTTACTCACTCAAATTTTAATATAAATTTCATTCCCTATTTAGATGGGGATGAAACAGTTAAATTATTATTCTTTATTGTTTTAATTCTGAAATGTTTTAATTAATTTGAAGTGATTCTAGTGTTGGGATCACATTAGGCTACTTAAAGGGGGCTAAACTTTTAAAAACCTTATATAGCAAGTCATATATTGTACACAAAATGAAATCTTCCACAATAAAATACGAGCGCAAGATAATTTTGCAACAATAAGTAATTCCCAAGGGGACTCTATGGCTCTGTGAGAGAAGTTTTCCATTGTTTTTGACTCGGGACTATAACAATTGTCATGGAGGTTTACCTACAAATGTATCAATTTTCTCTTACTTCTGTTAATTTTAGGTATGTTCTATGCTTAGAGCAATTTATTTCAAGTTTCCCAGTTAGCTCAATATCTTTTCCAGATTAGCAATCGCATCAGCATAATAGTAAATTGCAGATAGAACATAAACATAAATCGCGGAAGACAAGACAAAACAAGAGGACACAAGATGTCACGCTAGCCAGAGAGAAACCCCAATGTGGGGAAACCCTTGATCAATTCTTCTTATATGTTCTTCAATAGTTCAGCAGAGAGAGAGATAGTACATATACATCAAAAGTCAACATATTGACATATCTAAATAAGAGCAGAGATCTTCTCTAAGAAGATAGCATATGAGGTGGCTGATCTGAGCTGAGTAGAAGGCATATAGCTTCCATTGATCCAAGGTGACTCCATAACCATGTTGCTCCTCACTGTGTTGCACCTCATTGTGTTGCACCTCACTGTGTTGCACTCAATCATCAGGTTGGACCTCATTACCATGCTGCACACATCATACTGTTGCATCAACAAGATGTACCTTATCCTCATATTGCACCCACCAGTGCTACCTCATACTAAACCTCACTTGCCCATCATGTTGCATCTCATTGTATCATTTATTTATCAAATATTGCACTACACTTCATCATGATGCCCATCATTATGTAGCAGTATTCAACATCATGTTGCACCTTGCTGTCACATCTTCTAACAGCAGATAGGGCAGCCTTCATTATGTCAAGACAGTCCTATCTAACAGTCATCAAATCCTTGACTGTGGTGTTATGGCCTGCGGCCTAACACACAGTCTTCCTGTAGCTTCCAGGCAGCACAAATATGATCCTTGATCCTCCAATGATACCTCAACGGATCTGATCCTAAGCTCCCCTAATTCTGCCCTCCTAAACAACCTCACTGTCTTCCTGAAATAGCTTCAGAGCAGCCTTATTTCTCCACGCTGAATACTCCTTCTGGTTGTTGTTGTCACGTTATTCCTTTAGGGCAGATTCAAGCCTAATGTATGGACTTGTCACCCTCAAACAGTAGTTGCACCCTCCAGCAAACCCTCCTTGTCTTGGCCTCCTCCAATCAATCATACTGTCCTCTAAACAGACCCCTGAAATAGCCCTCAAATGTCCACGTTGTCCAGTCCTCTCCTTGCTGCAGCTAGGGCTTCCTTTTGGACAGCGAATTAGGGTCTTTAGACTATGGATGGATGACCTTAGATTAGGTCTCTCTAGACTGCGAATAGGGCTTTCTTTAGGCAGCATATAGGAGCCTCTTTAGGCTGTGTATAGAAGCTCCCCTAAACGTGGATAGATCTCCCTTCAATGATCTTGCTTTTGCTACGGCTAGGAGCCTCTTTTGACTGCAGTTAGGGCATCCCTTTTTGTTGCGTCCAAGGGTTGTCTCAAACCCTTTCAAAACAGCGTATAGGATTAGGGCATGACTGCGTTCAGCTAGGGCATGATAAGACCTGCAGCTAGGGCATGATAGGACTGCATTAGGGTCAGTTGTTAGGCCTCCTTCACCGTGCTAGATCTCCCTGCTTGGACTGCAGCTAGACCACCTTCTTTGGGACTGCGGCTAGGGCAGTATTAGACCTCTTCTTAGGGTCTCCTTCTAGACCTGCGTTTAGGGCTTCATCCTCTTAGATTTCTCTTGCCACTAAAACCCAAAACAAGTGGAGAGAAATCAAGAGTGAAGTGCTAAATGACTATCAAGCCACCTCCTTTTATACTAAAACGTTGAGCACAAGTGGGGGTTATTTGGTTGTTGGCCGACCTTGATGAATTCTCCCATAACACAAATAAATTCATATCTCCATGTATACTTATCAGAATCGGATGATTTTTAGATCCATCCTACACCTCTCGATGAGAGGAATCGAGGAAAAATATCAATTGCCATAAATAAGATGACCCACATGGAGTTTGGCCCTAGTTTCCAATTTTAACACTCCCTCTCAACTAGGGAGAACTCCATCTGCTAATCCATTAGCCAGACAGTACTATCGCTGCCATCAGTGCCCTGCACTACTTTGCTATGCTCTGTTGAACCATGAAGAAGAAGAATTGATCGAGAATGTCTCATACCATTCTCTACTGACCCGAAGTCAGTCCCATATGAAGAGAGTGTGTCATACCACTCTTACTGATCCTAGATCAGTTCCAAAAGAGAGTGAGTTATATCACTCTTACTAACCCGAAGTCAGTTTCATTGATCCCAGATCAATATCAAAAGAGAGTGTCTCAAACCACTCATACTGACCCGAAGTCAGTTTCATTGATCCTAGATCAATATCACAAGAGAGTGTCTCAAACCACTCATACTGACCCGAAGTCAATTTCATTGATCCCAGATCAATATCACAAGAGAGTGTCTCAAACCACTCATACTGACCCGAAGTCAGTTTCATTGATCCCAAATCAATATCATCCTAGCATAGGGAGTACGGTAGTAACACGATGCGTCCATTGGTACTACTATGGTCCCTATCCTCATTTCCCTACTCATTGGCCAGGTGAGAGGTACTTCCCATGAGTCCCAGACTGCATGGGTAGGATGTCTCAACAGGAGAAGGATGAACACCTCATCCTGCCTACATGTCGCAAGGGGTATCCCAGGGGAAGGTTGAATTACTCACCCTGTACACAAGAAATCACTAGGGGAAAGTTGAACCATTCACCCTATGATTGTGTCTCGCTCTATGATGTACCCCTAAGCCCCCCGGAGCTCCCAGAGCTCAATGTCCATATCATATAGGACCCTTAGGAGAGTGTCTCTCCACGAATCCTAGTTGTTCTTGAAAAGTCACAAATTTGACCTTTCCCAGTGGCTTCGACAAAATGTCAGCGACCTGCACATCAATCCCAATGCGAGGTCATACTCGTAGCTATGTATACTGTCTTCTTGAAATAGCTTCAGAGCAGCCTTATTTGTCCACGCTGAATACTCCTTTTGGTTGTTGTTGTCACGTTGTTCCTTTAGGGCGGATTCAAGCCTAATGTATGGGCTTGTCACCCTCAAACAGTAGCTGCACCTTCCATCAAACCCTCCTTGTCTCGGCCTCCTCCAATCAGTCATATTGTCCTCTAAACAGACCCCTGAAATAGCCCTCAAATGTCCACGTTGTCTAGTCCTCTCCTTGTTGTAGCTAGGGCTTCCTTTTGGACAGAGAATTAGGGTCTTTAAACTGTGGATGGCTGACCTTAAATTAGGTCTCTCTAGACTGCGAATAGGGATTTCTTTAGGCAGCGTATTAGGGCAGGTTTGGGCAGCGTATAGGAGCCTCTTTAGGCTGCGTATAGAAGCTCCCCTAAACGTGGATAGATCTCCCTTCAATGATCTTGCTTTTGCTGCGGCTAGGAGCCTCTTTTGACTGCGGTTAGGGCATCCCTTTTTGCTGCGTCCAAGGGTTGTCTCAAACCCTTTCAAAACAGCGTATAGGATTAGGGCATGACTGCATTCAGCTAGGGCATGATAAGACCTATGGCTAGGGCATGATAGGACTGCATTAGGGTTAGTTGTTAGGCCTCCTTCACCGTGCTAGATCTCCCTGCTTGGACTGCAACTAGACCACCTTCTTTGGGACTGCAGCTAGGGCAGTATTAGACCTCTTCTTAAGGTCTCATTCTAAACCTGCGTTTAGGGCTTCATCCTCTTAGTGCTTCATCCTCTTCGATTTCTTTTGCCACTAAAACCCAAAATAAGTGGAGAGAAATCAAGAGTGAAGTGTGTGACTAAATGAATAAGCCACCTCCTATTATACTAAAACGTTGAGCACATGTGGAGGTTATTTGGTTGTTGGTCGACCTTGACGAATTGTCCCATAACACAAATAAATTCATATCTCCATGAATGCTTATCGGAATTGGATGATCTTTAGATCCATCCTACACCTCTCGACGAGAGGAATCAAAGAAAAATATCAGTTGCCATAAATAAGATGACCCACATGGAGTTTGGCCCTAGTTGCCAAGTTTAACAACTTCCCTGCCTCGAGTGCCATGCAACATAATGTCAAAGCAATGAAGTATAAATCCAATCCGAGGAAATTTTAAAGCTAGTGCACGTTACTAACCAAATAAATCCGAGGAAATTTTAAAGATAGTGCACGTTACTAACCAAATAAATCCGAGGAAATTTTAAAGATAGTGCACATTACTAACCAAATAAAACCGAGGAAATTTTAAAGCTAATGCACGTTACTAACCAAATGATATCCAATAGGACTATTTGATATGTGTTTTCCTTTTTCTTCATATAATCATCCCTTAAGGTTTAGATTCAAATGCTCTAGATATTTTCTCTTGTATGACTTCTAAACTATTCATAATGGGGTTTTGATGTATGTGCACTCATAATATGTGTAATGTCCTCTTTTAATTAATTGCCCAAAGGAGGACGAAGTAACCTATCCAACCCCATAGGCTATAGTCAATTATAAATTGGGAAACCCATTATTCAATGCTTTGGGGTAACATTTGTGTAAATTGGGGTCATTAGAGGAAAAATTGCTTTGGGGTAACATTTGTGTAAATTGGGGTCATTAGAGGAAAACTTGTGGAAGAAGTCAAAACTGGGGCTAAGTGGAGGGAAACTTGTAGCCCCTCAAATTAAATTTAGGAAAGAAGATCCAAGAGTGAATCTATAAATAAGAGAGGAGTACCATTTTTCTCATCATGGATTATCAATCTTTCTAGTTTGTGAGCTGAGACTCTAAGGGTTTTAAGACCCCTTTTTTCTTTGATTGATTTCAATGGTGAAAAATCCCACCCTAGCCAATCTGTTAAATTTGGCAGCTAGGGCCAAACTCCACCTTGGACAACTCATATGATGCAGCTGATATTTTTATTGGATTCCTCTTTCCGAGAGGTGTATGATTGATCTAAAGATCATCTCATTCTGACATGTACAAATGAAATTATGAATTTATTTTGTTTATGGACAAATTGTCAAGGTCGACAAGCAATCTAATGTAGGCTCAAAAGCCCAAAAGACACGTCTATTCATCCTCAACGTTGCATATAAATAGAAGGAGCCTCTTCCTCATTTGCTCACTCATCTTCACACACATCTCTCTCTCCTCATCTGATTGGGTACGGATTTCTAGGCAACTTCTCTCTCCACATGTGCAAAGAAGAAGACTGTAATTTTCTGTTTGGGCGTTGACCGACTTGCATAAGGGTTTGACCAGCATTGACTGGGCAGCTATTGACTTGATTTGACTGCGTTTTTCTTGAGGATTATATGTTTGAACTTTGGGCAAGCCACATTTTTGGGCACATAAATCGAGGCAATCCTAGCTATTTGACCAATGTTGACTGCAGGAGGGTTTAACTGCAAGTTTGACTCTGCGTTGACCAAGTTTGATTGAGTTTTTCGGGACTATTTTGGGCTGATTCGGATGACTATTGGAGGTCGAGTTGACTAGGTTTGACCAAGCTGTTTTGGAGGATAAATTTTGCCCCGTTGACCAGCGTTGACTTTCTGGTTAGGGCTTCTCGTCGCTGTTGTTTGACTGGACAAATTTGACTTTGATTGGGCAAGTGAATTTTTCATATTGTACTCTCTCTCTCTGCTGAACTTTTGAAGAATAATAAGAATAATTGATCAAAGGGTTTCCCCACATTGGGGTTTGTCCCTAGCATGCGCCACATCTTGTGTCCTCTTGTCTTGGCTTGTCTTCTACTGTTTTTATTTATGTTCTATATGCATTTACTGTCATGTTAATATGATTGCTAATCTGGAAATTGATATTGGGCTAGTAAGAAAATTGAAGTAAATTGCTCTTAAGCATAGAAGATACCATTGTTATCTAAAATTAACATGGTATTAGAGCTCAGGTGAAGACAAAGCCCAAGCAAGAGCGAAAAGAGCAATCACTAAGAAGAGCAATCACCGAGATTTGTTGGACAAGGACAAGAGTCAATGGCCTCCACATCTTACTTCAAGCCTGATGACAAGATCAATGATAAGTTTGACTATCATGCATGGAAGATATCTCTTGATTTGACTTTGGAAGAGCAAGATGTTATGGACTATGTGCAGGGATTCAAGGAAAGATTTTTGAACCTCTTTCAAATGCATCGCTTCTATGAAGACAAAGTACAAGAAGGGTGAAGTCAAAGAAAAGAAGATTATCAAGGATTCTATTAGCAAACATTTGGTTGCATACATCTCCAATTTGAACACATCTAAGGAAATGTATGACAGGTTGGTTGGCATGTTCAAATCTAGCAATGCAAACCAAGCTCTCTTTCTCAAGAACAAATTGAAGGGCATAAAGAAGGGAAGAGGTGAAGATATTCAATCTTACTTCATTAGGATTACCGAGATCAAAAATGATCTTCTTTCGATTGGAGAAGCTATTGTTGATAGGGAGCTCACCCTCATTTCCCTTGGAGGGCTCCCTCTTGAATAGCATGTGTTCAACACTCCTATTCTCAACAACGACAAGATTCCAGGTTTTGAAGAATTGTTGACTAGATGTTCTCAAGAAGAAACAAGGATGATGGAAATGGATATGCCTAGAAATTGGAATGATCCTACTGCATTCTCCGCTCATGCTAAAAAGAAGAACAATGCAAGTTCAAAGAAGCAATGTCAAGGAACGTCGAGATTCAAAAATGGAAGGAAGGGAAGATGCTTCATTTGCAACAAATCTGGCCACTATGCTAGGGAGTGTCCTAATAGAAGGGATACACCTCATGATGATGACAACCACAACAACAACAATTTCAAGGGTAACAACAATCAAAGGAATTGCAGATTCAAAAACAAAGGAAAAAGAAATGCTCCCACTACTCAACATGGAAATGGTCGACCTCCCAAAAGATCAAGAAACTCAAGGTATGATGAATCTAATGTTGTTGATAACAAGCAAAAAGAATTTTATCTTATATCTTCCTCTCTACTGCCTCTCCTCCAGATACTTTGGGAAATTGGTTGATTGATAGTTGGTGCCTCAAGGCACTTCACTGGGTATAAGGAAGCTCTTTCTGATAAAAATGATACAAATTTGGAAATCATTCTTGGGGACAATGCCACCTATCTCGTGAAGGGATTTGGGAATGTTACTCTTCAATTGAATCAAGGTAACACCATTCATTTAAAATAAGTACTATATGTACCCAACCTAAAGAAGAACCTGGTATCTATATCGGCAATGGAAGACAAAGGATTTAAGGTGGCATTCATTGATGGAAAGGTACGTGTTTGGAAAAGAAATTTCATAGAAGAATTTACTTTTGGATTCAGGGTTAACAGCCTATATCAAGTTGGAGGAAGTCCACTAGGAGCTATGTCTTGCGATACATCTCTTCAATCCAAATTATGGCACCGAAGATTTACTCATCTTCATCATAAAGCCCTACCCGACATGAGGAAGATGGTAACAGGTATGCCCGAATTTAAAGTAGAACAAGAAGGTGTTTGTCAAGGATGTGTCGAAGGAACCATTCCCCTCAAGTGATAGCAAGAATACTGACATATTGCAATTGATTCATTCTAATCTATCTGGTATGATGCCCGTGAACTCTTTGGGAGGATATTTATATTATGCTATCTTTGTGGATGATTTATCTCGCAAAACTTGGATATATTTCTTAAAGAAGAAAGACGAAGTATTCTCATGGTTCCGTTCTTTCAAAGACTTGGTTGAAAATCAAACTGAGAAGAAGATCAAAATCTTGAGTACCGATAATGGAACTGAATATGAATCAAATGAGTTCAATGACTATTGTAGATAAGTTGGCATTAAGAGGGAGACTACTACCGCATATACTCCTGAGCAAAATGGTATTACTAAAGGGAAGAATCGTTCTATTATAGAAGCCACTCGTGCCATGCTTCATGATCAAAGCCTTACGAAGTTCTTATGGGCGAAAGCTGCAAACACTATTGTGTACATTCAAAATAGATGCACTCATCAAGCATTAGACTCCAAAACTCCCAAGGAAGTTTTCATCGGTAAGAAACCTGATGTTTCTCACTTTAGAATTTTTGGTAGTCCCATTTATTTCCATGTCCCGAAAGAAAAGAGAAGCAAATTGGATGCATCTGGGAAGAAAGGAACATTTGTGGCTATAGTGAAACTTCTAAGGCATATAGAATCTATGTGCCAGGTCAAAGAGAAGTGGAGATAAATCATAATGTCACCTTCGATGAAGATGCTGCCCTCGGGAAGATTAGTAACCTTCCTATTCCAAGGAAGGACAAAGAAGCAGATTCAAGAAAACAAGGAGAACCGCAGGATGAGCCGATGCTCGATGTTGAAGGACCAATGGATCCCATTGATCCACCTCCTCATGAGCCCTCCTCCTCGAAAAGGAGACCCTCATGGCTTAGGGAAACTCTCGAAGATGCCGAGAGACATGTTGCACCAAGGGGGACATTTTGTGAAAGTAAGAAGCCGAATAGGTACCAAGGGTACTCAACTACCATGAGTACCATTGTTCAATCCAAGCCTTGCACATTCGAAGAAGTTGTGAAGCACCAAATTTGGAAGGATGCTATGAACGAAGAGTATAAGTCGAATATGAAGAATGACGTCTGGGATGTGGTCCCTAGACCCAAGGACAAATCCGTTGTCACCTAGAATGGCTCTACAAGATCAAGCATGGAGCTGATGGAAGTGTTGAAAAGTTCAAGGCTAGATTTGTTGCTCAAGGCTTGTCTCAAAAGGAAGGTATGGACTACAATGAGATATTTGCACCTGTTGCCCGGGATACCACCATCTATTCGATTATAGCCCTTGCTACCTCGCAAGGATGGAATCTACACCAGATGGATGTCAAGACTGCCTTCTTACATGGTTCAATTAAGGATGAAGTCTATGTAGAACAACCCGAGGGGTTCGAAGTTCAAGATTGTCAGACACATGTATGCAGTTTGAAGAAATCCCTCTATGGGTTGAAGCAAGCTCCCCGAGCTTGGTATGAGAGGATCGACAGCTATCTAATGAAGCTGGGATTTACAAGAATTGAATTTGATCTAAACCTTTGCCTTAAGGTTGAGAATGATAGACCTCTCATCTTGGTACTTTATGTGGACGATCTCTTTCTAACAAGTGCAGACCCTCTTATTCATTAGGGTAAGAGGGAGTTGGCTTCCAAATTCGAGATGAAGGACCTAGGACTGATGCATTATTTCCTAGGGTGGGAGGCCTGGCAAAAGCCAAGTGTGATTTTCCTTTCTCAAGGAAAATACATTGTGAAGCTACTTGAAAGATTTGGGATGGTGGACTGCAAGTCTATGACTACTCCAATGGAACTTAACTTCAAGAAGTTATGCGGCAGTGTTGCTGGGCTCGATTTGGGAAATCCTTTTGAGTATCATCAACTCATGGGGGCCCTGATGTTCTTGGTGAACTCTCGTCCGGACATATGTTTTGCAGTGAATACATTGAGTCAGTTTATGGTCAAGCCTCATCGCATACACTGGATTGCTGCCAAGAATCTCTTGATATATCTCTAGGGCACAATCACCTATGGACTGAGATACACTGTAGGGAATGTAAGGCTTTGTGGTTATTCTGATGCTGACTGGGTTGGCAGTGTGGTGGGTCGTAAGAGCACATCTGAATGTTGCTTCTCTCTAGGTTCAAGAAGCAAAATTCGATTGCTTTGAGCACCGTTGAGGCTGAATACATTGATGCTAGTATGGCCTCAAAGCAGATTGCATAAAAGGCCTAGGAAAAGTTTGCTTGTTGAGTTGGTTGAGTAAAGCATTCAACTTCTTCAACCTTTTATTATTTTTCAAATTTGTAGCACAAAATTCCTTATTCTAGCTAGCAGAAGTTGTAAAAGAGGAGGCAAAAATGGTGATTTCTGGCAACATTAAATTTTAGGATTTCTTAGTGCCATTGGCTAAAGGACAGGAACAACATGATTGTGTTGAAAAGTGACTTACTGCAACAGTGGAGTTGGCTTCCAAATTCGAGATGAAGGACCTAGAACTGATGCATTATTTCCTAGGGTTGGAGGCCTGGCAAAAGTCAGGTGAGATTTTCCTTTCAAGGAAAATACAATGTGAAGCTAATTGAAAGATTTGGGATGGTGGACTGCAAGTCCGTGATTACTCCAATGGAACTTAACTTCAAGAAGTTATGCGGAAGTGTTGCTGGGCTCGATTTGGGAAATCCTTTTGAGTATCATCAACACATGAGGGCCCTGATGTTCTTGGTGAACTCCCGTCCGGACATATGTTTTTCAATGAATACATTGAGTCAGTTTATGGTCAAGCCTCATCGCATACATTGGATTGCTGCCAAGAATCTCTTGAGATATCTCTGGGGCACAATCACCTATGGACTGAGATACACTGCCGGGAATGTGAGGCTTCGTGGTTATTCTAATGCTGACTAGGTTGGCAGTGTGGTGGATCGTAAGAGCACATCTGAATGTTGCTTCTCTCTAGGTTCAGGAAGCAAAATTCGATTGCTTTGAGCACCGTTGAGGCTGAATACATTGATGCTAGTATGGCCTCAAAGCAGATTGCATAAAAGGCCTAGGAAAAGTTTGCTTGTTGAGTTGGTTGAGTAAAGCATTCAACGTCTTCAACCTTTTATTATTTTTCAAATTTGTAGCACAAAATTCCTTATTCTAGCTAGCAGAAGTTGTAAAAGAGGAGGCAAAAATGGTGATTTCTGGCAACACTAAATTTTAGGATTTCTTAGTGCCATTGGCTAAAGGACACGAACAACATGATTGTGTTGAAAAGTGACTTACTGCAACAGTGGCAGAAGTTTCTGGGAATACTAATGTACAAAAGTTGCAACTGGAGGCAATTGTCCTAATGTTGCAATATTATGGCATCTCTCTTGCTTCTACTAAAAGTAGGTTGGTGCAACCATTTTGTGCTTGTTTATCTAGAAGATTGGTGGGGGACTCTTTTATATTCATGCAGACAGTTCCTTTAGATTAATCCACTTTGGGGATAAATAATTTAATAAACAAAAGAAGTGATCAACCCCGAGTCAAAAGATGAGGGCCTGTCCAAAGAACACAGAAATTATTCTGTTAATAATGATTGCAGTGTAGAAGGTGAAAGACATCTAAGCAAGATCTAGAGAAAAAAATTCCTATAACAGCAATGGAGGAGAAGCCAAAAGATGAAAAAGAAGATGAAACAAATAAGGAAGAAGTTGAGCAAAATAGAAATAAAGACAGGATGCTCAAAAAGCCTGACAAGCTATTACGTTTTCTTTGTTGTGATAGTTCAGGCACCAAGTTCTACGATCAGAATAATTAAAATGTGAATCTGCAAAGCTTGCCAGAGATACTAGACTGTTGGAGGAACAATGAGAAACATTCCTGTAGGTACTAGACGATGTAAGAACAAGCATTCAGGTACACATTATTGGCATACAATGCAGTTTATTGGCCTTACACCTGCTAGAACTGGTGCCTCTAATGTTGCCCACCATTCAGAGAACTGGGTTATTTGCCTGCCATTACCTATTTTTCTATGGAGTTTTTTTTCACCTGGTTCTTCTTGATAAGTATGGATAAGTTTCAAGATCCAGCTAGAACGATAGATCTGCCATCTGTTGTAAAGTTTGGCTCATTTGTGATGGAAATAGTTTGTCAGAACTATGAAGTGTACTGAAATTTCTATCTTAATTAGATCTACTCCCCAATTGATTTGTTTTGCATGGGCTCACCCTTTCCTTTCCTTGCACTTTCTGTGCGGAACAGATGCAAAGTCCCATACAGAACCTGAACTTTCTCCTGCTTCACTTTAAACTACCAAGTGAACCCTCTACTTGACTGACTAGTTGAATATATATTAACTTTTTCAGTTGGTAGTTTTCCAAAAACTCTCCTAGTTTACTGACAATTTGTTCTGTGTCATTTTGTCTCATATATACCAAAGCATTAACGTTTTTATCTAGGTGCATCACAAGGGAGTTCTCTTAATTTTTTTAGAGTCATCTAGATTATATCTATAGAATCAAACAGAATCAATCCTTTCAGAATATATTCTCTAGCGAGTTGAAGGATGCAGATGACTGCATTTCTCATTATATCAATCTGGTTTGGAGCAAATTTTCAACATCAGTTTTAACCTGGAGATTCTGGTTAAGAGTTGAAACTCTTATTGTACTTACATCTTTAACCATTCATTCTGCATCCAATCACCTATGATATGTGCTAAATTGTGTTTGCTTTGCCACTTCCATAATTTGAGGTTTTTAATTAAATGAATGTGAAAATTTGGTTAACACAATGGTACAAAACCCAAACTTCTATTTTCTTTTCAAGGAAACAATATATATTTGATCTCTGCACCTTTTGCTGAGCACAAATGCTTGCTAACTTTTATGTAATACGAGCTTTATTACACTAACAGATTCAGTTATGTGCATAATTCTTGAGGGGCTTTATAGCTTCATTATCTAAGCAGTTTGGAAGAGTAAAATCCTACAAGAACTCAGTCCAAATTGTTCTTTAGTTAAATAGAATTGAACTTCGTGTTCTTGGTTGCTGCTAAAAATTGCATATATGAAAGGTCTTAAAGAGCCCTTCTTACTTTTGGGGAACCCAAGAACATTGTGAAATAGGAAAAAGGAATTACAATCTAGAAAACATATTACTGCTACCGATTATGGAAAGAATTACAGAGATGAGATATAAATCTGCAAGTCTCATTTCTGCACGTTCATAGAGTACTTAGCTCTCAAAAGAAAATTGTCATTGCAAGCAACGATGTTGAAACTAGTCAAAATCATTTTTGACTAATTTGCAAATCTGGTGGAAGAATTTATTGTATGAAGAAAAAAAAAATTAGGATTTTGACTAGTCTGCAGATTTGGTGGAAGAATTTATTGTATGAAGAAATAGTTTTCTTATTTAAGAAAGTTTCGAAACTTCCGAGAAGAAGATAATTGTTTTTTAAGGTTTTGAATATTATTTGTATTCATGCCAACAGTAGTCTTTTGCCTTTAGAAGACTATCTACATAGGCCATTACAATTAGTGTAAGTTTGGCTGTTTTGTTAAAATCTGAGGAAAGAGCAAAGTGGCAAAAGTCTATTTGGAGTGGTAAAATTTGAGGAAGCAGCATAAAGTGATGGAAGGAATCTATATATCTATATTTCCATTTCTTTCTAAAATATCAAATATGCACTTGTCTTCATGGAATATATATAGAGAAAGCAAGAGGATCCAAAGACTGTTAAGTAGAAATAAGTACATTTTGCAAAGACCAAAAATCATAAACCTTTAATGGCACCAAATTTCAAAAAACACATATCATATAATTATGTTGCATAAAAATTGATAAAAACCACACATACCTGCTCTCTAGACTTTGCTGCACCCACTACACCCATGGAACTTTGGAACTTTCATTAGTTGAATTGTTTGGGTTAGCCTTAATTTCTTGGCCCATTGAACACAACAAAAACAAAACCAGAAAATGTGATGAGAAATATTTAAAAAACACAAACAAAAAAACAAAAAAAAACACTAGTGAGAAATTGAGAGCTTGCCCTTCGATCGATCGATGTGTTGGAATGTGTTTCCGTTGATCGATAGATGGTGTTCTTTCCTAACTGTGTTCCCTCTGATACCTGTGTGTTTCCCTGATCGATTATTAATGCCGAATGTGTCCTCTAAGATAGCAGCATTTACTCGACCTGCATCCACCGATCAAACCGCTTTTGCTCCTACCACCCCGAAGGAGTGGAGGGCGTAAAAGCAATTTTCTGAAATGAGGTATTAACCATAATTGTAAATTACAAAAACGTATTGAACACAAATTATATGCAGAAGTAAGTCTATCCTATGCAAAAACAAAAATCTTACACCCTACATATGTCAGGAGAAAATTGCATTTGAAATAAAGAGGACTCCACCCTCTGTCTGTCTCTCTCACACGGAGATATTCAACAGTTCACGTCCACCTTTCTTTACCTATAGTACAAGGCACACGATATAAATTCTTCAAAATCCTTCTGATATAATAATGTAGTAGAATAATGCAGCAGAATATGAATTATATTTAACCTTAGATATCTCCTCCTGGGCCTTCCCGTGCCCCCACTATACCTCCTCCTTCACCTTTCTTTACCTACATTATAAATTCGTAAATTCTTAAAAATGTTTCTGATATAATTATGCAGCAAAATAGGAGTTAAATTTAACTGAAAATACCTCATCCTGCCCCTGCCCCACTATACCTCCTCCTTCGCCTTCCCCTGCCCCCACTGGGCTTGTGACTTGTGAAATCTTCATCAGACTTGTTATGGCTGGAGATAATTCTCCTTGCATCAGTCGTCTGTGCCCCTTCCATCAGTGTAATATGCATTGGTTATAAACTTTAAAACAAATCACATTACAATTTGTATTTAAAATGAGATAAATGAAACCAAGCATACCTGCCCATTGATCCATGGGTTTTGGTCCAAAAGAGGACCGACCTTCTGTCTCAAAAAATGACAAAAATATTAAACTGTTCCTTCCTTCACCTTCCTTGTTCTAAACTTTAAAACAAATTGCGTGATAATTCAAGCAGATAGGCTCCGGCTCCGAAAGCAGGAGGAGATGGATACCTTTCCCAATCTCTACAGAAGGGAATAACAGAAGACGTCTCCTACGGCTGATCTCTTTCTAGCCTTGCTAGATATCTAAGAAATAACTTCCCCTGAAACGGAAGAATTCCTTAATCAATCCATCCCCAGTTGAAACAGAGGCAAAAGCCGGCCCAGCCTCCTATCTCCTTTTTCCCTGCAAACACCGGACCTTCTCTATTCGACTGCACATTTGAGTGCGTTTAAACGGATGTTGTACTAAGGATATTGTGCGAAAACGGTGCATAAATCTGTGAGGCCCTCGCCTGCGCCCCTTGCATCATTGTAATCTGCATCGGTTCTAAACTTTAAAACAGGACACATTACAATTTGTATTTAAAATAAGACAAATGAAGCCAAGCGTACCTGCCCATTGCATCAGTAGAATCAGTAGAGCCTGCATCAGCTAGCTTATTTGAACCGCTTTCATTTCCCATCCATTAACCCCAAAGGATAAAAACTATGAAAACAATAGATAACAGCAAAGACAAACGGAGAAAGAAAACAGAAAAATCAAGATATCAAACTAAAAATCGGCATGGCCATGCTTAAAATTCAGAACAAAATAACCAGAGGGCCGGCAACACCAAAATCCATGGAAACAGAAAGCCAGAAATAAAATTAAAAGAAACAAAACAACACAGCAGACACCATAAACAACCAAGAAGGCCGCCATCATATCGCATGAACTGCTGTGGTTTGTCCGCGGAACAGCACTCCATTCCTCGACTTCCTTGCCGGCTATATGAACCAGAAAATTGACCCGTCACAGGATAAGATGGATGGAGTAGGTTCAGGAGCATTTTATTCTTTTGATCCGAGGAGGTAGAATTATCAGTGAACAAAACCATTTATTCCTGCAGCATCGTTAGAGATACGATTCAAGCAGTAGGCAGAGCCATTTCATTGACTATGTAACTTCTAATTCTAGATGGTAGAGCCCTCTATATACCTGTTGTAAACCTGCAGTTAGAAGCAAGATCAACCTTCCTGTTTCAACCTGATTGCCCTAGTGAGTGCACCAAAGAAATTGACCTCAAGAGCTCAAGATTCTTTTTCGTGCAACTGACTTCCAACATCCAACCTCAGGAGCATCATCTGCCGGAGTAGCTAGAGCGCTTCTCTCTGCATTGTGTGCCGGCCGACCATGGACACATCACTCCTTGCCCGCCAAGCGTCCAAACTTACCTGATGCCGGAGTAGCTAGAGCGCTTCTCTCTGTATTGTGTCCCGGCGGACCATGGACAAATCACTCCTTGCCCGCCAAGCGTCCAAACTTACCTATGCCGGAGTAGCTAGAGCGCTTATCTCTGCATTGTGTCCGGCCGACCATGGATATCACTCTTCGCCCGCCAATCGTCCAAACTTACTTACTTGAATCGCATTAAATGAAGGGCGGTGATTATATGTTTGAATCGCATTTAATGAAGGGCGGATTGTTTTTTCTAAATTTATACTTTTTTGATGATTGTTTTTTGCTTTTTTGCTTTTCTTTCAAAAAAACCGTTTGGCTTTTCTAACCGGCGCCTTCCAAATTTTCAACCATACCATGAATTCAAATTAAGATGATGACACCATTCGCTCAACGATTTTTATGTTTGATATAATTAACTCAATCTTTCTTTATTAAATTTTTATTTCAGATTTCTTCTTTATATTCCATTGGAATGTTAAGTATTTGACACTCCACAATTAGATAATTAGATATTTTAATTAGTTGATGTGAGTGTGTTTATTCTTATTGTGAATGTTAAGGTATGTGATATTTTAGGTTTGAAGTTATGGTGTTTTTATTTATTCTCTGTTAATTTTGTGATTATATATTTTTATGTTGTTTTTATTTAATTTTTATTAATTTGGTGACCATATATATTTGTGTTTTTATTTGGTCAATGTGTTATTGTTTCATTGGTAGGGTTTTAAAATTTCTAAATGTTATCGAATTAGGTATTTTGTTTGGGAGATGGCGTAGATGACAGTGTGTTAATGCAAGGAATTCACGTGATAGGGTGATTTTTTTGAGAAAATGTGGTGGAAAAGGTTTTTTTAACCAAATTCAATGAATTGAGGTTAAATACGAATATATATCAATATAGGAGTTGTTTTTAGTGCAATTTTTTGGACCTTCTCATATCGGAATCCAGTGGAAAAATTTAAGGTGAAATCTTGATTTGTGCTATTTAAACTAGTTTTTTACTGTATATATGGATTCAGCACCCTCCAAAACCCATTGCACAGGATTACCCATCAAACTTGTGATTTCAATTCCTACCATATTTTAGAGAAATTTGATCGGGAAAACCCACTGTAAAAGCTTCCAAAAAGTTGCACTAAAAACAACTCTTATCAATATATCCTCCTTAAATAAATACTAAAGATTCAACCAATATCGTAAATAATGTACATCCAATTTCTTCTTTTCGTTACCATACTTCGGTAAAATTAACGTGCTTTCACTCCATCATATATATATATATATATATAATTATAGTATTTGTTTTTATAAAAGCCTTTGAAACAATATATTCATGCCAATAAGAAATGATACAATGGTTCCTTGGTTCATTATTATATAGTGATAATCAAGGTATAGTGTGTTGATTAATTATTTCCTTCAACCTTTCACCAAAAATCTAGTAACCATCACTTAGCATCTCTTACAAGATTTTAAATGATATTACTTTTAATTTGATACAAGAGTAAGCAATCCCTTGAAGATTGTCTTTTCTGTTTACAAGATTTTTAGATTATGGTTTTAAGTTAATGTTAAGTTTTTGTATCATCATTTAAACATCAAATATGATATTAAATTAATGTGGTTGTGCATGTGATTGATATAAGCCTGTCGTTGTATATCAACCACATTTATTAATGTGGTTGTGCTAGTCTAAAAGTATGCGTGAATTAATATTATAGAGAAATTGTTTATATAAAGTAGGTTTATCTAATTTTATAATACATTCTTATATGAGTTTCCATCGATTTAAATTTTTGACAATTTCAATCAATTTAAAATTGGGTCAAATTCCCAAGGATATTGTTCCACCATGTAAAGATCTTGGATTATTGGTAGGACTTTGCTTACACTTGAAATTTCTACTAGATTCCTATCAAATTTATGGTAAGAAATACAGTCTCTTCACTACAAGATTAGCTTACTCCTACAAAATCTTTGACAATCCTTAAACACCAAACAAACTTGCTTAGATCTTAACACTTGCCCAAGAGCTTGTACATATGTCATTAACCATACTAAGAGATGGAGGGGTCATAGATGCAAGAGGGATCATTATTGATGTTGGAGGAAACCAAGAAACAAAATTTGCATGGGGTCTTGGAGAATTTTCAAATAACCAAACTAAAGCCTGCACTTTTCTTTAGGGCCTACTCCTTGCATCTGAATTGGGAATAAGAAGTTTAATAGTTATCTAGGGTTCAAGTTTAATAATCATACAATGGTTTCGAAATCCCTCCCTTCTAATAACGGGATTGTCTCCATTATAGCTTGATCTCATGAGGAAGCTAAACATCTCCAAAAGATCCCATTCTTTCAAGTTCCTTGAGATCAAAAATTGCCAAGTAGATAATCAAGCTAATCAAGCCTCTCAACTTTGAGAAAGGATATTAAAGAAAAGAGGGATGTTCTATTATCACCTCATCCCTTAGTCTATCTCATTATCAAGCCATCATTGGTACCTTCGCATTAAATAGCCACATGGCACATAATCAAGATAGATATATTGCATTTGAGGTGGAGGGACTGAACAAGACTTGTGTATAACCCTTTCACATGCATGCTCTTAACTCTAGCATACTCTTTGAATGTTGTGCACAAAATTATTTTAATGGTATGGAACAATGAAATCAATTAGGGGTGTGCACTCTATAGGGAGGAGTAATGGAAACAATCTAGTAAGAACATTCCCCTATCTATAGATATCCTTTGGAACTTAAGCTTGGAGGATTCTAACTTAGGGTTACATGTTTTGGTTATTGGATATTAGCTCTTGCGTGTTGAATTCTCTTGTTAGATTATGAGAGTTAGTTGAATCTTTGAGGTTAAAGATCCACTCTATTCATGTATTGTCGAGGTTAAAGGTCTACTCTAGTCATTTGTCATCAATAGTGTGGATGATTTTCTTATTTGTAAGTGGTATTTCTTTTCTATGGTTTTAGTGCCTCTATTTTTCCCTTAGGTCCTTCAATATAATAGTTGATTGGGCACGCAACAAGGTGTTTCTTGTGTCTGGGTCTAACTGCTTTTCTAAGAAAATTTGGAAGGCCCACTCATTTACTAGTTTTATTGATTATAAGGAGGCCTAAGACGTCTGGAGAGCCCTTCATAGAGACAAAGAGTCCATCCATTGTAACAAGACCTTTGTTTCCTCATTCGCCACAAAGCTTCATGAGAATGAATATTAGTGTTTAGCTTAGAATTCATAATTATGGCAACCTTGGCACAACATAAATTTCAAATCAACTCTCTTGAAGTAGAGTGTAAGATGCTCAACAACCTAGTTCGCAATTTGAGCAAAAGCAATCAATCAACAACCTCAAGTTTGAAGATGTCCATTAATTTTATACATCTATGTATTAAGAGGAACAATATACACAATATACTTGATGGCGTGGACATTGGCAACTAGGAACCAAAACCAACATGTTTAGGGCTAGAAGAGGCACAACATTATCATTTTTCTCATGAAAATATTATATATTGCAAAGTAGTTTGTATATTAGAAGTTTTTAAAGGAAATATATTAATGAGAATATCTAGGATGTAATTCCCAAAGAAATTTTAAAATGTGGTAGATAATGAGCTAGCTTTTTTATTTGAAAGTCAAGGCTATTGAATTTTGTAACCTTGTTGCCTAGCCTCGTCTACAACCTTTTATAAAATATTTTTTCTACCATTTTTTATTTAAAAAAAATATATATCATAAAAGATGGATTATAAGAAATAATTTGAGCAAATTTGATGAACATGTGCAGTAATTGGAGAAAAAACCACCTTTGAGTCATTAAGGTTATGTGGACTCTTAATGTGAAGAGAGGATGAAGGCATTGTCTGTGCATGAAAAATAGAGGTTATAGGCATAAAAATCATGCCCCACGTGGAGGAGAAGAAGCTAGAGACATGCATAAAGATGAAAATATTGGAAATTGATAACCTTGCCACAATTCAATAGTAATATCCATGCCCATATGCAACTGAATAGTTACTTAAATGATAAGATGTAGTTGAAGATGCCAATTTGTAACTTAAAATGTGAAGTTGTGAGTGAGAATTAGTTACCAGTTTCATTGTCTTACCTCATCCCACTATTAGTGCTACCATAGAGACCATCACATTACATCAACTCCCATATGCATCCTGACGAAATCAACGACTACTTTGTGTCTAGGCCAACTAGGGACACATCACTCCTCTCCCACCAAGTGTCTAAAGTCGAACTTTGTTGTGCTTTGCGTCCATAGCCAACTACAGAGACTGTCACATTATATCAACTCCCGTATGCATCCCAACGAAATCAAACTTTACTTCTGGTCCATGCCAACCATGGACACATCACTCCTCTCCCACCAAATGTTTTAAGTCAAACTTTGTTGTGCTCTCCATCCACGGCCAACCGCAAAGACCATCACATTACCTCAACTCTCATATGTGTCTCGACGAAATCAACCTCTACTTCATGTCCAGGCCAACCAGGGACACATCACTCCTCTCCCGCGAAGAGTCCAAACTTACCTTAATCACATTTAATAAAGGGCAATGATTATATTTGTTTCATTATTGTTATTTTTTGAATTTATGTTGTTTGTGATTTATTTCCTTTTTTTTCAAAATAATCGTTTGGCTTTTCTAACCCATGGCTTCCATTAACAATATGAATTCAAATTTTGAGAATGACAAGAGCAACCATTCACTTGGCACTAACACGAAAAACATAATTTATTTTAAGATGAATAATTAACCTAAAATAAATAAATAAACAAGAATAATAGTTGCAATGCAACATAGTCCCTGCCTATCGTTATCACTAATTAATTGATTAAATGTCTACATTTTTGTCTTAACACATGTTTCCTTCGCACAACTTCATCCACATAGCCACCTATACAAAGTTTTCCGCATAGTGAAATTTCTCCACCCACACTACCTCCGCACAACTTCCTTCGCACACACCTCTCCTGCACAACTGCTTCTGCACTCAATAATGTCTTTCGATCAGTCATTGACATTCGAAGATGTTATTAATTGATGTGGGTCCCAGATGTCATGGGGAGGAAGCATTCCTTGTGAAATACGTTCCTAAATAATAATTAAAGAAAATATTTGTATATTTATTATTTTAACATTCATTACATTTAACATTATTAAATAATCAATGTACGCTTTTAAATATATGTGAAAATATGGTGTGTTCGGAAGGATGGTGTGTGTGGAGAAGAAACATAAACCTCTGCACTCAAACACCTCCACACTTCAACGAAGCATGATCGTTCATACAATTTATGAATCTTCGCTCCCATAGTTTATAGCCTAAATGCCCTGGCTAGCAAGATCACTCGGAAAAATAAATAATCTCTTGCAACCCTCGGATCGCTTTACGAAGCCTCTTTAGTTTAGCAAATGAAGTCTTCGTTGTTTGAACTCATGACCTCAATAAAGGCACCAGGCGTATAATAATAACAACCCTGTCCAAGCCTACAAACACAAGTTATGGGGATGATGCGCTTTTCGAGCTTCGAACAATACGAAGATGATAGATGCCAGAGTTTAATTATTTTGCGTGTTTTTTAACATTTTACATATTTTGATACACATTTAGGTAAATTTCATTAATGATATGGAAAATTTATTGCTTGGCGCTTTATCAATTATAGAAATAACTACTTAGGCACACATTATTGTACATATATATGTGTATATATATAATGGGGTGAGTGAGGGCACTATTGACCCACATTTACGGAGATGTTAAGAGAGAAAATACAAGAAATTAATGTGCAAAAAATTGCTAAGAAAATACAGAAAATAAAGAACAATATCATGATGAGCATTTTATGGAGCAAAGAAAAATGAATTCCTTCTTGGCTTTAAAAACAAATGTGTTAGGTCCCTATAATACTAGTGATTACCCCATTACTATTGTAGTTATATCCCTTATTAATATTGTTGTGCCCCTATTGTCCCCATATTGTTATTATTGTGCCCCATAGAATCCCTCTATTGTTATTTTTGTGCCTTTATATTATTATTGTTAGGTCGGCTGGGTTATATTGTGACTCCTTAGACTCCTATATATAGAAAGCAGGTTTTGTCGTTTGAATCATCAAAGAATCATTCATTTGTGTAATGTAAAGGAGGTTGCCCCCTCGAAGAGGCTGAATTCTAAGGCGTTGATCTATCTTATCTAACTGTTTGTGAGCTAGTTTCATAACATTTAGTATCAAAGCTTTAGATTCTAGGGTTTCACTGCTCCAAATAGGTCATCGTGGCATTTTCGTTATAACTTTTTTTCTGCGACTTTTAGAAGCGGACAAAAAAAAAAAAACCCCCCATTTGAGACAAAATCGCACTGAACCTTGGGTCCAAATTTCAGAGCTTTTCGCTCTATATTTGCGGAGATATGATCTGAGGAAGTTGGTCTTTTTGCAGACTCCTAAATTACATTCCAAACAGGTGACCTAGGGAAAATTGTCATAACCTTCTCTCTGAGCATCGGATTGAAGTTTCGTAAGAAGGTACAGAAAGAGGACACATTGTAGTTTCTTGTATATATTTTTCAGAGCCAAAGGTTGAAACAGGGATGTGTGGCATGTCGCACAAGTTCGCTCTACTGAACTAGTCTATAATCAGGTCACTATGGGAGATTTGGCATAACTCTTCCTTGGAGAATCCAATTTGGATCAGACTAGTGGCACTGGAAAGAGGACACAGAGGGCTACAGCAGGTCGTAGTTGTAGAACTGGGTGATCCGAAATTATAGAGATACATCAGAGGCAATATGGAGCTCCTACAAAGTGAAAAAAGGTGTGTAGATTTTTTTAAATTTTTGCTTAAGCTTGGTTTGAAAAAATATTTTGAAGGAATTCAAAGGGCATAGTAGAGCATTATTATCGGTAGCTGATGCCCCGAGGAAAGAAAATGCAAACATCTAGTAAGCAACCTGAAAGCTCTAGCATGACTCATGAAGAAGAGGAAGAAATGCTACATGATATATCAAAATTACAAGACCAAGTGCAACAAATGTCACTCTCACAAAAGCTAACAGAAGCTAAGATAAATGGCGTGGAATCTAAGATAAAGGGCGTGGAAGCTAAGATGGACGATTTGAAGACAGATTTGAAGAGATACATGGCAGATTTGAAGACAGACATGGCAGATTTGAAGACACATTTGACAAATTTTCTACAAGAAATACTTACAAATGGTGAAAGGGTAGTAAAGGAAACTCATGATGCGAACAAAAGAAATGTTAATCATGATTTCATAGACTCTAATGTTGGATCGAAGACCCACCATATTCCAAAAATAGATATGAGGAAGTTTGATGGCAAGGATCCCGCAACATGGATATTACAGATGGAGCAATTTTTCGATCTCAATAATGTGCAAAACACACAAAAGGTACGTATTGCAACTTTATATTTGGAACCAAATCAGTTTGTATGGTATCAATGGCTTTGCTCTCATAAACAAATTATCACTTAGGCAATTTTTACGGAAGAATTGACAGCACATTATGAGGATACAAAAAGCAACACTTTTTTTAGCCAATTGATAAGTCTCAAACAAAAGGGTTGAATAATGGAGCACATTGAAGAGTTCCAAAAATTGAACATAAGGGTAAAAAATATTCCAGAGGAGCATAGGATTGATGTGTTCATAGGGACTTTAAAGGATAATATCCAACATGATGTTCGCCTTTGGGAACCTGATTCATTAGAGAAGGCATTCAGGTTAGCAAGAAAAATGGAAAGAAAAATTATGGCAACCAGGAAGCATACCACTCACAACTATAAAGATGGGAGTGTTGTTGCCTCTAGTCTTCCACAACCTATAAGGTTGACGCCACAACAATTGGAAGAAAAAATAACAAAAGGGCTTTGTTATAGTTGTGATAGCAAATACACTAAAGGTCATAAGTGTGCTGAGAAGAAATTATTCTACATAGACTGTGAAGAGGAAGAAGAAAAGGAGCAATAAAGGTCAAAAGAAGAGGATATACTCCAGGAACAAAGCTTAGATAAAGAAGAAATGAATCCGACCATATCTTGTAATGCATTGGCGGGAATTACCACTCCTCAAACCATCAAGATAGAAGAACAAATCAAGAAGAAAAAGGTAATAGTGTTGATTGATTCATGAAGTACCCACAATTTTATTCATTGTAAGGTAGCAAAAGAATTGAATTGCTTCCTATATCCAGCACCAAAGTGTTAAGTGATGGTTGCAAATGGAGGAACAATAAATTGCTCTGGAAAGTGCCATAACATCAAACTATCCATGAGATAATATGTATTGACTAGCCCAATGTTTTCCATTCCAATGGGAGGTGCTGATGTTGTACTAGGAGTCCAATGGCTACAAGCCTTGGGTACAATAGCTTTTAATTTTCAATAACTTTTCATGAAATTTTCTGCGTAAGGAAAGGAAGTTGAATTAAGGGGTATTGCAAGGAAACCGGGAAAGATAATCAGCTCTAACGGTATGACAAAGCTTCTAAAAAAGGAACAAAGAGGTGTAATTGCACAATTATGTTCACTAGATGTTTCCACATCGAAACCATATATTTATCCAGATCTCCAAAAAGTCTTGGACAATCATTCCAAGGTATTTGAGACTCCCAAAGGTCTCACACCTATTTGGGATCATGATCATGCTATTCATCTGATTCCAGGAAGTGTTCCTCCAAACATTAGGCCATACAGATATCCCTATGCCCAAAGGAGTGAAATTGAACTTATGGTTGCAGAAATGCTAGAGGCTGGTATAATTCAACCTAGTCAAATTTCTTTCTCTGCTCCAGTAGTATTGGTGCATAAGAAGGATGGATCATGGCGCATGTGTCCGGATTATAGGGAGCTCAACAAGCTCACTATTAAAGATAAGTTTCCAATTCCTGTCATTGATGAATTACTAGATGAATTGCATGGATCAATTTACTTCACCAAGTTGGATCTTCGTTCAGGATATCATTAAATCATAATGAAGACTGAAGACATTCCGAAAATAGCATTTAGAACTAATGAGTGTCATTATGAATTTTTGGTCATGCCTTTTGGCCTTACCAATGCACCTTCTACATTTCAAGGTTTGATGAATTCCATTTTCAAACCCTTCCTTAGAAATTTTGTGTTAGTATTTTTTGATGATATGCTAATCTACAACAAGTCTTGGAAGGATCATGTTGAACATGTTGACAGGGTGCTACAACTATTGAAGGAGAAACAATTATATGCAAAAAGATCCGAATGTTTCTTTGGAGTACAAGAGGTGGAATATCTGGGTCATATTGTATCTCATGAAGGAGTTAAGGTAGACCATAGCAAAATTAAAGCCATTAAGGAATGGAAAATCCCCACATCCATAAAGCATCTGCGAGGATTTCTTGAGTTGACAGGGTATTGTCGCAAGTTTGTTAAAAATTATGGGAGAATAGCAGCACCTCTAACAACATTATTGAAGAAAGATGCATTTTCATGGACTCCAGAAGCAACGAAGGCCTTCGAACATCTTAAAGAGGCAATGTGCCAAGCACCGATCTTAGCTACACTGGACTTCACAAAAACCTTTATTGAATGTGATGCTTCAGGAAATGGAATTGGTGTTGTTTTAATGCAAGATGAAAGACCCATTGCTTTTGAAAGTCGTCCAATCAAGGGAAAGTTTTTACACAAAACCATTTATGAGAAGGAAATGTTGGCAATACTACATGCACTTAAGAAATGGCGATCCTACATAATGGGAAGACACTCCAAGGTAAAAACGGATCATGATAGCCTTAAATACTTTTTAGAACAAAGATTATCCTCTGAAGAGCAACAAAAGTGGGTCACAAAGATGTTGGGTTATGACATTGAAATCATCTACAAAAAAGGGAAGCAAAATGTGGTGGCAGATGCACTCTCAAGAAAGGATGAGGATGTGGAAGCATTGTTGTGCGCCATTTCTGTTATCCAACCAGATTGGATAAACGAAGCAAGGGATGAATGGAAGAATGATGAAGAAGTGTGAGCACTTATTCAAAAGTGACAACAAGATTCCAGTACATCTGATACATTTAGCTGGCAAAATGATTTGTTATGGTACAAAGATCGCTTATACCTCTATAAGAATTCCCAACTCAAACAAAATATTCTTATGGAATTGCACACTTCTCCCTTAGGAGGGCACTCAGGATTTTTAAAAACTTATCACAGGGTTAAGAAGGAATTTTTTTGGGATGGCCTTAAATCGGATATTCAAAATTTTGTGGCAGAATGTTTGGTTTGCCAACAAAATAAAGTTGAAACAATTAAGACCCCGAGTCTATTACAACCTTTATCCATTCCAAGCCAACGTTGGGAGGAAGTTTCAATGGATTTTATCACAGGTTTACCCAAGTTTGAGGGAAAGAGTGTCATCATGGTGGTAGTTGACAGACTTACCAAGTATGCACACTTTTGTGCATTATCACATCCATTTAAAGCCAATACAGTTTCTATTGCATTTATGGAAACAATTCAAAAGCTACATGGAAACCCAGAGATTATTGTAAGTGACAGAGATCCTATTTTCACTGGAAATTTTTGGACATAATTATTTTCTTGTCTCAGTACCTAGTTAGCTCATAACTCATCTTATCATCCTCAGTTTGATGGGTAAACTGAGATAGTAAACAAATGTTTGGAAGGATATCTTCGTTGCTCTGTATCTGATAAACAGACACAATGGGTCAAATGGTTGCCTCTGGCTGAATGATGGTATAACATTTCCTTCCATACAGCAACAAAAATGACCCCATTTATGGCACTTTACGGATATCAGCCACCATCCATCACATCATATTTAAGAGAAATTTCTAAGGTTCAAGCAGTGGAACATCACATCGAGCATCAACAACAAGTCCTCCAACTCTTAAAGGATAACCTCGTGTTGGCATAGAATAGAATGAAACAATAGGCAAATCAACATTGCAACGAAAGAAGTTTTGATGTAGGTGATTGGGTATTCCTATGGCTACAACCATATAAACAAATGTCCCTCAAGCAAGCTAAGAAGGACAATAAATTATCACCAAAGTATTACGATCCGTACAAGGTGTTGCAAAAGATTGGTACTATGGCATACAAATTGGAGCTTCCTGCAGCTTCTCGAGTGCACCCAGTTTTCCATGTTTCATGTTTAAAGAAAGTGATAGGCGACAAGCTCCTAGTTCAAACAATATTGCCAGAACTTGACGAGGAAGGAAAAATTATATTGGAACCGGAAGCAGTCACAGAAACAAGAACTCGAAAGCTACGAAATCAATCAATTTCGGAGTATCTCATCAAGTGGAAGAACTTATCCGCTGAAGATTCCACATCGGAGGATGAGAATTTTATATAGAAGCGTCCAAAACTACTCAAGCGTTGAGGACAACACTTTTTTGAAGGAGAGGGGCATGTTAGGTCCATATAATACTAGTGATTACCCCATTATTATTGTAGTTATATCTCTTATTAATATTGTTGTGCCCCTATTGTCCCCATATTGTTATTACTATGCCCCATAGAAACCCTCTATTGTTATTTTTGTGCCTTTATATTATTATTGTTAGGTCGGCTGGGTTATATTGTGACTCCTTAGACTCCTATATATAGAAAGGAGTTTTTGTCATTTGAATCACCAAAGAATCATTCATTTGTGTAATGTAAATGAGGTTGCCCCCTCGAAGAGGCTGAATTCTAAAGCGTTGATCTATCTTTTCTATCTTTTTGTGAGATGGTTTCATAACAAAATGCTAGATTCCAATTTGAAGGTAAAAGGGGGAACAATGAACATGTGCTATCACCTTACCTCTACATACATTTTTTCAATAAAATAATTGTTAAAAACGGTCATGAGCATCAATTTATGTGATATTAGTGCCAAATTTGTGAGACGTTTTAGTTGAATCTTCCCAGAGAAGAATATGGCAGGAAGATAAATGAGGCTTCTAGTTTCCTTCATAGAATTAGTAAGGCTTAAATATATTGATTTAAATGGCTGCTTTAATTTAAGCATGTCAAACGGAAGTTTGGAAACACCAGCACGTTTGAGTACATAGATCTCACCAGTTGTGACAAAATTGAATTATTACCTTCTCAAGTCGCACATCAACTGACCCCAAAAAAGTTATATATGGAGCTTAGAAACTTAAAAGAATGACCAAGTGCCATTGGACAACCTTGCAGTTTGGAAGAGCTCGTATTGAAAACCCCTTTCGTGGAGACGTTGTTGACTTCGCTTGAGCGTGACCTAAGGAGGCTTAAGTATTTGATGCTGACGAACTGCAAGAAATTGAAATGTTTGTCAAAGTTAGTTGGACTGTTGAAGTAGTGTGTGAATCTTTGCTTGTGCGGAGGAATTCTCCACACAATGAACTTCCTATGCACAACTAGAGTAACCCAAAACAAATCTAGATGTGGAAGTTTGTACACGATTCTCGGAATGTGGACCCCAACTAAGTTTGTCTCGCCTGCAACTAGAGTAAACTCTGTAGAGGTATTGAAGGCAATAATAAATGCAGTAAATGCAATAGTGGAAGATGTTTAGACAGTAAATGATTCTACTTGTATTTTCCCTGTATAATTTGACGAGATGTCGCTCGTCTTTTGCTCGAGTTCCTCTAGCTCTCTAGATAGGCTTTGGGATCTTGTAAAGATATAGCTTATAGTCTAAAATATGCATGTTGATGTGGTCTAGTTGGAGTGTGGATGAGTCATTTATTTATTTTCAGATTGTTGTGATGGTTTTTATTTCGAAAACAGGTGATCCTTTCTTACTAGTTCATTGATTTATTTTTTGTATTGCAATTCGCGGTTGTCCAAAAAAGATAACGATAGTTGTTTTTCCTATAGGCATCATAGTTACCGAATTCGAATTGGACAAGGTTCCAATTTGAGGTGCTATGTACTCTTCTGTGCCGATGAATGAATGAGACTCCATGGTTCCTTCAACTTACCCATCAATATTAGTGGACCTAAATGACTTCTCCTCATCTGAACAAGAGTTGTAATTATATTTAAACTCATGTGTACGATATGGTTTGTGTAACAACCTTGGTGAAAATTCTATGTAATAAAGTAAATAAAGGCAAAATAAGACACGGGTAAGGGACATGTATTCCAAGTTGAATGTTGGGCAAATATATCCTAGTGGGCATCAGTGGACGTGTGTGTTTTGGCTAAATTGGCAAATGTTATATACCCAGGGGAGATAATATGGGGTACAAATGGAGGTACCCAAGGTAATAATGTAATAATGGGATGGGCCATAGTAATAAATAAGGTGGTTAATCCATATCATGTAAGGGACCACAAGTAGTTAGTAATAGTGTAATGGGCCCATGGTATTAGTTTGATGGTATGAGGGAACCATGGTAATGACCCATGGTATTGTATGTATGAGGCCTATATAGGGGCTAGAGACTCCACATGGAAAGATGTCAAGGAATATTGTCAAGGATTATTGTATGAACAAGCATATGGCTTGTGAAGTGTTCTCCTTCCTTAAGGAGTGAATTTATGGTGTTGCCCTACCTTAAGGGTTTTGATCAATAAAGAAGCATTTTTATCCATATTTCAATCTTATTATTCTTGGGTTATTTTCTATTCTCATATATTTTTGGGTTAGATCTATAACAAGTGGTATCAGAGCTATAACAAGTGGTATCAGAGCACTTTCTTGGGCAAACAGTGGAGAATTTTTTTTTTGGGCAGGATTTCGGGGGCGATGAGTTTGCAGATCAGATTGGTATGTTTTGGTGCAAGATATGCAAAATCTAGTTGCAGATCTGGATTCTTTGTGAAAAATAGCCGATTTCAAAAAAAAATCAGTTGAATCGGAGTCCGGATGAAGGAGATATCACTGATCTAAAAATCAATGGGGTTGCAGACAAATTTTCAGGGCAGCGAGTTTGCGGCACAGATCTGGACGACCTAGCACAAGATCTGCAAAATCTAATTGTAGATCTGGATTCTATGTGAAAAAATACCCGATTTCAAAAAAAAAATCGACTGAATCGGAGTCCGGATGAAGGAGATATCGCTGATCTAAAAATCAGTGGGGTTGCAGACCATTTTTTAGGGCAGCGAGTTTGTGGCAGAGATCTGGATGTCCTAGTGCAAGATCTGCAAAATCTAATTGTAGATCTGGATTCTTTATGAAAAATACCCAATTTCAAAAAAAAAAATCAGTTGAATCGTGATGAGCCCCAAAAATGGACAAATATTTGGGCTCATTCAACCTCCTAATCTGGCTTAGTCCACCATTCTCATTTGTTCATTGCATGTTTTTGATTATTTTTATGTTAATAGAGTGAATTTGGTTAGTCATTATGCCAACAAGTCTAATGGGTGCTTTGTGTAGCATTTTTGGTCAACTTGGAGACAAAATTGAAGGTCTTAATGAGCACTTGGCAGCCAAATTCGTGGGAGAACAAGCTAGAGGATTTGTAGGAAGGTGTCCCCCTCATTTATGGGCCCTTACCTCGAATTCTCCACCATCAGCTCGGAGCTCAAAGGCCACCAAATCAATGAGCACAAGGGCATCCAAACAAGTCAAGTAGGACTGCTGTTAACTACAAGTCTTGGGCAGCCAAGTCCCTAAATTTTAGGAGGACTGTTGGGTCCTCAAATTGTATAAATAAGAAGGCTTAGGGCCTCATTTTGGTTAGCTAGTTGGTAGTCATTTTGTAGCTAGTAGTTAGTCATTTTGGGGTTAGCTAGTTAGTCAATTTGGTTAGCCAGTTATGGCATGATGTTAGACTCATGATTATTCAATAAAGGCAGGCAGCTTTGGATTCAATTCAGAGTTTTTAAGGGAGCTATAGCTCTCAGGTTAGGGCCCAACCTGAGAGCAATAGACCTCCCCTTCCTTGTATTGTTACTTGTGTCCTTTCAGCACTTTATTTCCTTGTTTTGGTATGCATTTAGAATTTACAGTCTGCTGATTTGATTTCTTTTATGTGATTGAGTTAGTTTACAGTTCAAGTGTTTTTAGTTGTTTAGATTAGAGTAGGAGGTTTGTAATTCATTAGAGTCAAAAAAGGGTTGATAGTGCACTCGCTGCCATCTCTGTTTAGAGATTGGGGTGCAGTCTGTACCAACCACCAAAAAAACGCAGTCTTATGCTTTCATGCAAGCTGCCACATGGTTATTTTAATTATAGATCCATGCATGCACTCTTTCTCCACTTTAGTTCTCTGTTCCTGAGCCATCACAAGCCTCATTTCCATCCTACCTATTCACCCATACACTTCCTCCACTCCTCCATCACCCAAAACTCCAACCACAGACCTTCCTGTAGAAATCCCGAGACTTCCTGTAGGATCCCCTGCAGACATCATGTAGAAGCCTGCAAACTCGGTTGCTGAGCATCTGAACGTTGTAGACTTTTGTGGGAAGATGTTAGAGGTCCCCTGGAACCTCTCCTAGCCTCCCTGACCTTTCCCAAGCTTTCTTCCCTTCACACTACCCCTGCACAGTCAAACCCTAATAAGAAACACTGTCATAATCACTTCCACCACTTAAGCAAAAATATAAAAACAATGTTCTCTTCAATGAAAGTAGTTTAATTTCATGCATTTCATATCACTAGAAGTAATGGCATCATTCTTAGACATTTGCACTCCCACCATCGCATCATAGAGATTAAGCTAGTCAGATTAGGGTTTACTAGGGTTTCCATGTTTTGGTTGGCTTTCAGTTCATTTTTGCAAAGTAGATTAATTTCCTTTGAGATAGCCTTCGTCCATCATTTAGAAAGCTTCTTCTGAGAGCATATAGAAGTTGGCTTGAGCCCTAGCGGACTTGTGCCAGCTGACCAAGTGACAGCTGCGACAAGAGCTAGTACTTGTGCATACAGCACCGTCGCTTCCAAGTTTGTACGAACTACCGGGTTGATAAAATTAGAGATAGGAAGCCCCAGGAGTTGTAGCATTATTGCTACAATACTGGAGCCCACCATCTTTTTGGCGCCGTTGTCGGGGAAGCGTCAGAGTATTAGTAATTGTTGCTTTTCTTCTATTTTACACTACAATCTTCTGCTAAGTAGTTTATTTCATTTCCATTCTGCAAAAGTAGCATAGATTAGCATTTCCTGCTTTCATAGATTAGCATTTCCTGCTTTCATAGACTAGCATTTCAATTCTGCAATTTCATTTCTGCAAGCGTAGATTAGCCTTTCAATTCTGCAAGCGTAGACTAGCATTTCCATTCCTGCAAGTTCATTTGAGCAAAGTAGATTAGTTCTTTCATGCTTTCAATTTAATTCTGCATTTTCATTTTAGCAAGATAGTTAGTTGCAGTTCAATCTATTTCAGTTTTGCAAGTAGAAGTAAAAAAAGCAAAAATCAAGCAAAAAGATTTCATTTCATGCCTTGTAGGAGTAGAGATAAGTTAGAAAAATGATTGCACAACACCCCCACTGCTTCACACAGCCAAGATTCTCTCTTCTTCGATGGCTGTGATTGAAGAACCCCTGGGTGGACATCAAGGCATATTTAAAGAACCTCTAGGGGAGAAGAAGAAGAAAACATTCCTCTGGAGAAAATGGCTACAAGCAGGAATGTTGGGAGCAGTACCTTGTCCCAACACGAGTTTGAAAATCAGCAGGAAGATTTCAAGAGTGATATGAGGCAGTTTCTTGCCATGCAACTGGATACCTTGCGGATCCAAAAGAAGCAAGAAGAAGCCAAGAGGGCTTTGGTCATTTTTTGTCCTAGGTGCACTAGAAAGCATCCTAGGAACGAATGTCCATTGTACTCCATAGAAGTGTGTTTTGTATGTGAAGAATACCATCCTACAGATCAGTGCCCCTCCCTACCCAGAATCAAAGCTACATATCAGAGAGCCAAAAGAGCCACTGAATCACTCTATTATATGAACCAAAGGAGGCCGCATGAACCTAGATCTTATCAGCAGGAAGTGCAAGGGACATCTGAGACCTATTATGACCCATATCAAGCCACTTTCATGCCTTCTTGGGGTCCCCCTGCTCATCCTTCCTGGTCCACACCCCCTCCTTGGTCATATTCTCCTTGTTCCTTCACAGATCCATATTATGCCCAACCAGCTGCTCATTCGTTTCACTCTTATGCTCAGCCACAGCCTCAGTGGAATGCACCTTATCAGGAGTGGAGGCCCCAGTACAACTCTCATCCCGCTCATTTGCCTCCACCACCTGCTCATCCACATCCATCGCCTCCTCCTCCACCAAGGTAACCCCAAATGCCTACCCAACCACAATGCCATCCATCTCCATCTCAATGTCACATCTCCACTCAACTACCCGTACCATTTCCAAAGCCATACAATGGAGTAGGTCAACCCAATTGCAAAGCTGAGGCACAACATGTGTAAATGACTCCTTTTGAGCTCAATGATGTTCACCAAAGCTCAGGAAGAGGGTTGCAAAAAAGAGACTATATTGCAAACATTGAAGGACGACATCCAGCAGAAGAAGATTCAAAAGAAAAGATCAAAGAACCATGGGCTGCACTTGATGAAGAGAAGAGATCAGAATCAGAGATCGAGAAAGTTTCCTCATGGTTACCATCAAATCCTCCATGTATTCAAGAGAAAGATCAACAAAAAGAGGAAGATCAGAAGGTCATGATAGAAGGTGACATGAAGAATGATCCAAATCAGCAAGACGACCAAGGATATCAAAGCTATATTGAGATATGGTTTCAGAAGGTCACTAAGTTGCAGCGGTACTTTCTTCCTCAGTTGTGTTTGATCCCTTCAAAGCCAGATCATTTGGTCTCTGAGATCCGGATACCTGTCAAAGCATGCATTTTGAGCCTTCACATCATTTTGTCTCTAATATCGATGTGCACATGGCTCCATTGGAAGTATTCTTATACTTGAAAACGATTTTGTTTTTCAAGTAGGGTAGGGTAGAAAAAAAAAAGAAAAAAGGAAAAAAAAAAGAAAAAGAGAAAAAATGAAAAAAGAGGAAAATAGAAATCTAAGGTGAAAACCTCCTCGGAGGCGCCTTAGATTGGCTCATTGATTGAAAACCTCCATGAGGCGGTCAATGGGTTGGAAAAAAGAGAAAAGAGAATAAGATCTCTGGGTGAAAACCTCCCTTGGAGGCGCCCAGGGCAGGCAATTAGGGTGAAAACCTCCATGAGGCGCCCTAGTTGTTTTTCAAAAAAAAAAAAAAAAGAGAAAAAGAAAAAGAAAAATAAAGCTAATCTCCATTGAATAATTTCATGTTGCAGCAATGACATTGCAGGTTGCAAGAAGGACGTTTCATGACAGGAGGAGCACTCAAATCAAGGTCAAAGGAATTTTTTTTGCCTTCTACAGGAAGCTCTGTATTTCTACAGGAAACATCCTGTAGAACCTTTGGACGAGCCAAATCCAATTTCAAAAGTGAATCTAATGGTGGGAATCTGTTGATTAGGCCTACAAGCACTTGTGTGTCCATCCCTTGCCTTCATCCATCATTTTTTCCACCTCCTTGTGCTTCTCATTGTGCTTCTACAGGAACTTCCTGTAGAAATTGTGGGAAACTAGGCATGCATTTCAAAAAGTGGTTTGGCGAACATGGTAGCTTCCTCAAGGGTTCAGAAGTCCTCATGCAGTCTTCCAACTCCTCCTCCATCATCTCTATACCTGCATCACAACCAAAATTCATTTTGTCATCCCATGCAACCAAAATGCAAAGTGCCTTGAAGCAAAAACACATAGAGCAGAATTTGTTTTTGCCATAACTTGAAAACCATGCATCCATTTGACAAACCGTTTTATGGGGAATTGTACAAGGTTGATGACAACATGCCTGAGCAGTTTCATGCAATTCCGGTGCACGGTTTCCAAGAAATTAGCCTCCATCACCATCAGCCATTTTTGCATTTTCTCCATATCCATGCATCCATTTTAAAACCTGTTTCATGGGGAGATGCACATGGGTGATAGTAACCTACCCAAGCAGTTTCAGCCGATTCCGATGCACGGTTTCCGAGAAATCAAGCTCTGAAATCTTCAGCCATTTTCCATTTTTCTCGAAATACGTGCATCCATTGATCACGATTTTGCTATGGGAGATGCATAATGATGATAGGAACATGCTCACCAAGTTTCAGATAAATCCGATCTACCGTTTGGGAGAAATGGCAAAAAGAAGTTATGGTTTTGTGACCATGCAGCAACAGCAGCTTGAACGGGCAGAGTTGAACGTGGAAACGATTGCATGCAGCTCAGATCCGGCCAGAGGACGCCTGCACAAGGAAAAGCAATCAAAAATCATTAGCCAAGCCTCATGCAATAAAAGGATCCAAGCATGCAGCAGCAGAATCAGAGCATGCAGCAGCAAGAAGCTTCACAAGTAGCCGTTGGCTTCAGGTACGTGACAAAACCTATTCCTCTATTGCATGAATCTAATTCAAGAACTGCATGAACGAATGGAGTGATGGAATTAAGCCACGAATTTAGGAAGGTTCACTTGATGTCCAGTTCTCTAGCAAGTCACGCAGCATGCATGGGTCAGCCATGCACGTGAAAGTCAAAAAACGGACAATATGGGCAGTCTAACTCCAGTGCAACTGAATCGATGAGATTTCAAGCAGAGAACAAATAGTGACCACTGCAGTTCATGATTGCAAAATAGTCGCATAAGCCAGCACACGTATGTGCCACCTCACTCCAAAAATCACGCAGAAATCTGAGCGTTCAACTGTTGGTCAACTTGCACTTGCAACATGATTCACTCGAAGTGTATTCAAATTTAGGTATTGCTTCCCTTTTTTTGAAGTTACATACTCTGAAATACGAGCTCTCTTCTTGTGGAACAATGACCATATAGTCAGTTTAATAGCTCAAAATCGCAGTGGTCTTCTTCCACTCATTTATGAAGCTTTGGAGAAGAATACTCAGAGCCATTGGGACCAGACAATTCATGGTTTGACATTGAATTTGAGAAAGATGTTCATGGAAATGGATAGTGACCTTTTTCATGAATGTCGTATTTCAAGAGAAGCAAGCAAAAGCGAAAGAAAATGAAGAAAAACGTGAACTGATCTGGAAACGTTTGGAAGTAGTTGCGGAGTCCAAAAGTGGAAGCAAAGAATCCTTGCCAGCCATTCAGGCATTGAAGATTTGAGGGTCAGATTGAACCAGCTTTAAATGAGCAAATTGATAGTTAACCTGATAGAGGGAACCCTTTAAAGTTGGTGAGATTTTTATAGGGACTTTGTTGTAAACCTTAATATGTTCAATATCTATGGAAGTCTAGAGAAAGCAGACATGGAGGAATGTGCTCTTCTTAAGATTGTCTTGTGACAGAAAAGTGGATGGGCTGTTTTAATTTGAAGGAGTGAAAGGTTATGATCAGCTTGGCTTGTTGTCCAAGTGAAGGAGAATGTAATGTATCAATCTTGTCGTGTTCAGGTATGAATGAATTTCCATCACTGATTTTAGAGTATTGGTTGCAGTGTTCAAATTTGCTATTTCGGAATTTCTGTGCTATTATGGTATCCTGACAAATAACAAAGGCACTGCTAGCAGGCTATTCATTTCAGATCAACCTTCTCATCTAAAGAGAATGGAAATTTCACATTTTGGGCATGGCAGGACTGTAGCTGAAATCATAAATGCAGGACCACGCATGGAAAACCACTCAGCAATAGCTAATGTTGGCAAGGGCATACTTTCAGGTTCTCAAGTAGAGTCATATTGCCCACAGCAATGCACACTACTGGATAAATTACAGGATGGTTCCATGCTTGAGTCCTCTATTGGAGATTGTGAAGAAGTATTCCAAGACAGAAAGGATGATGAGGGACAACTGAAAGTTGAGAAATATAATCGGTTTATTCCTCAAGCTAGTGTTATTCCTTTGCAGTCTGTCCCTGAGATATCTGGGAAAGGTGTTGCCCTTCCTCAAACAAGCTGCCAGAAAGAGAAGGAAGAATACACCAGAGGGGAATTTGCATGCTTCTTCCATTGCGGAATATGATCCTAATAATGAATCTTTTGGTCAACACCATGCAGTTAGAAATAAAATTGGGAAGTCTTCAGGGACTTGATAGCAGAAAGTGACATAAAAGCCCTCACCTATGATATCAGTCCTTCTAACAGTGCGGAAGAAGAGCAGAAAGGGGGAGAAGATGAAGGTTGCCATAGCCAAGCTGAAAGGAAAAGCACCCTCAGCCAAGCAGGCTAAGACAGTGCTGACTGTTTCTACAGGAAGACAGAGGATTGTTTCTACAGGAAGCCAACGAACAGTTTCTACAGGAAAGTTTGAAAAGAGGGAAGCCAAAGGAGAAATCGGCCGAGATGCCAGCCAAGGAAGCCACCAGGGCCATCAAAGACGAGGGGGGAGATTTGGTTGCTTAGAGGATGAGCAACACTTTCAGTAGGGGGTGATGATGAGCCCCAAAAATGGACAAATATTTGGGCTCATTCAACCTCCTAATCTGGCTTAGTCCACCATTCTCATTTGTTTATTGCATGTTTTTGATTATTTTTATGTTAATAGAGTGAATTTGGTTAGTCATTATGCCAACAAGTCTAATGGGTGCTTTGTGTAGCCTTTTTGGTCAACTTGGAGACAAAATTGAAGGTCTTAATGAGCACTTGGCAGCCAAATTCGTGGGAGAACAAGCTAGAGGATTTGTAGGAAGGTGTCCCCCTCATTTATGGGCCCTTACCTCGAATTCTCCACCATCAGCTCAGAGCTCAAAGGCCACCAAATCAATGAGCACAAGGGCAGCCAAGCAAGTCAAGTAGGACTGTTGTTAACTACAAGTCTTGGGCAGCCAAGTCCCTAAATTTTAGGAGGACTGTTGGGTCCTCAAATTGTATAAATAAGAAGGCTTAGGGCCTCATTTTGGTTAGCTAGTTGGTAGTCGTTTCGTAGCTAGTAGTTAGTCATTTTGGGGTTAGCTAGTTAGTCAAATTGGTTAGCCAGTTAGTCTTTTTGTAAGCCAGTTTTGGCATGATGTTAGACTCATGATTATTCAATAAAGGCAGGCAGCTTTGGATTCAATTCGGAGTTTTTAAGGGAGCTATAGCTCTCAGGTTAGGGCCCAACCTGAGAGCAATAGACCTCCCCTTCCTTGTATTGTTACTTGTGTCCTTTCAGCACTTTATTTCCTTGTTTTGGTATGCATTTAGAATTTACAGTCTGCTGATTTGATTTCTTTTATGTGATTGAGTTAGTTTACAGTTCAAGTGTTTTTAGTTGTTTAGATTAGAGTAGGAGGTTTGTAATTCATTAGAGTCAAAAAAGGGTTGATAGTGCACTCGCTGCCATCTCTGTTTAGAGATTGGGGTGCATTCTGTACCAACCACCAAAAAAACGCAGTCTTATGTTTTCATGCAAGCTACCACATGGTTATTTTAATTATAGATCCATGCATGCACTCTTTCTCCACTTTAGTTCTCTGTTCCTGAGCCATCACAAGCCTCATTTCCATCCTACCTATTCACCCATACACTTCCTCCACTCCTCCATCACCCAAAACTCCAACCACAGACCTTCCTGTAGAAATCCCGAGACTTCCTGTAGGATCCCCTGCAGACATCCTGTAGAAGCCTGCAAACTCGGTTGCTGAGTATCTGAACGTTGTAGACTTTTGTGGGAAGATGTTAGAGGTCCCCTGGAACCTCTCCTAGCCTCCCTGACCTTTCCCAAGCTTTCTTCCCTTCACACTACCCCTGCACAGTCAAACCCTAATAAGAAACACTGTCATAATCACTTCCACCACTTAAGCAAAAATATAAAAACAATGTTCTCTTCAATGAAAGTAGTTTAATTTCATGCATTTCATATCACTATAAGTAATGGCATCATTCTTAGACATTTGCACTCCCACCATCGCATCATAGAGATTAAGCTAGTCAGATTAGGGTTTACTAGGGTTTCCATGTTTTGGTTGGCTTTCAGTTCATTTTTGCAAAGTAGATTAATTTCCTTTGAGATAGCCTTCGTCCATCATTTAGAAAGCTTCTTCTGAGAGCATATAGAAGTTGGCTTGAGCCCTAGCGGACTTGTGCCAGCTGACCAAGTGATAGCTGCGACAAGAGCTAGTACTTGTGCATACAGCACCGTCGCTTCCAAGTTTGTACGAACTACCGGGTTGATAAAATTAGAGATAGGAAGCCCCAGGAGTTGTAGCATTATTGCTACAATACTGGAGCCCACCATCTTTTTGGCGCCGTTGCCGAGGAAGCGTCAGAGTATTAGTAATTGTTGCTTTTCTTCTATTTTCCACTACAATCTTCTGCTAAGTAGTTTATTTCATTTCCATTCTGCAAAAGTAGCATAGATTAGCATTTCCTGCTTTCATAGATTAGCATTTCCTGCTTTCATAGACTAGCATTTCAATTCTGCAATTTCATTTCTGCAAGCGTAGATTAGCCTTTCAAGTCTGCAAGCGTAGACTAGCATTTCCATTCCTGCAATTTCATTTGAGCAAAGTAGATTAGTTCTTTCATGCTTTCAATTTAATTCCGCATTTTCATTTTAGCAAGATAGTTAGTTGCAGTTCAATCTATTTCAGTTTTGCAAGTAGAAGTAGAAAAAATCAAAAATCAAGGAAAAAGATTTCATTTCATGCCTTGTAGGAGTAAAGATAAGTTAGAAAAATGATTGCACAACACCCCCACTGCTTCACACAGCCAAGATTCTCTCTTCTTCGATGGCTGTGATTGAAGAACCCCTGGGTGGACATCAAGGCATATTTAAAGAACCTCTAGGGGAGAAGAAGAAGAAAACATTCCTCTGGAGAAAATGGCTACAAGCAGGAATGTTGGGAGCAGTACCTTGTCCCAACACGAGTTTGCAAATCAGCTGGAAGATTTCAAGAGTGATATGAGGCAGTTTCTTGCCATGCAACTGGATACCTTGCGGATCCAAAAGAAGCAAGAAGAAGCCAAGAGGGCTTTGGTCATTTTTTGTCCTAGGTGCACTAGAAAGCATCCTAGGAACGAATGTCCATTGTACTCCATAGAAGTGTGTTTTGTATGTGAAGAATACCATCCTACAGATCAGTGCCCTTCCCTACCCAGAATCAAAGCTACATATCAGAGAGCCAAAAGAGCCACTGAATCACTCTATTATATGAACCAAAGGAGGCCGCATGAACCTAGATCTTATCAGCAGGAAGTGCAAGGGACATCTGAGACCTATTATGACCCATATCAAGCCACTTTCATGCCTTCTTGGGGTCCCCCTGCTCATCCTTCCTGGTCCACACCCCCTCCTTGGTCATATTCTCCTTGTTCCTTCACAGATCCATATTATGCCCAACCAGCTGCTCATTCGTTTCACTCTTATGCTCAGCCACAGCCTCAGTGGAATGCACCTTATCAGGAGTGGAGGCCCCAGTACAACTCTCATCCCGCTCATTTGCCTCCACCACCTGCTCATCCACATCCATCGCCTCCTCCTCCACCAAGGCAACCCCAAATGCCTACCCAACCACAATGCCATCCATCTCCATCTCAATGTCACATCTCCACTCAACTACCCATACCATTTCCAAAGCCATACAATGGAGTAGGTCAACCCAATTGCAAAGCTGAGGCACAACATGTGTAAATGACTCCTTTTGAGCTCAATGATGTTCACCAAAGCTTAGGAAGAGGGTTGCAAAAAAGAGACTATATTGCAAACATTGAAGGACCACATCCAGCAGAAGAAGATTCAAAAGAAAAGATCAAAGAACCATGGGCTGCACTTGATGAAGAGAAGAGATCAGAATCAGAGATCGAGAAAGTTTCCTCATGGTTACCATCAAATCCTCCATGTATTCAAGAGAAAGATCAACAAAAAGAGGAAGATCAGAAGGTCATGATAGAAGGTGACATGAAGAATGATCCAAATCAGCAAGACGACCAAGGATATCAAAGCTATATTGAGATATGGTTTCAGAAGGTCACTAAGTTGCAGCGGTACTTTCTTCCTCAGTTGTGTTTGATCCCTTCAAAGCCAGATCATTTGGTCTCTAAGATCCGGATACCTGTCAAAGCATGCATTTTGAGCCTTCACATCATTTTGTCTCTAATATCGATGTGCACATGGCTCCATTGGAAGTATTCTTATACTTGAAAATGATTTTGTTTTTCAAGTAGGGTAGGGTAGAAAAAAAAGAAAAAAGAAGAAAAAAAGAAAAAGAGAAAAAATGAAAAAAGAGGAAAATAGAAATCTAAGGTGAAAACCTCCTCGGAGGCGCCTTAGATTGGCTCATTGATTGAAAACCTCCATGAGGCGGTCAATGGGTTGGAAAAAAGAGAAAAGAGAATAAGATCTCTGGGTGAAAACCTCCCTTGGAGGTGCCCAGGGCAGGCAATTAGGGTGAAAACCTCCATGAGGCGCCCTAGTTGTTTTTCAAAAAAAAAAAAAAAGAGAAAAAGAAAAAGAAAAATAAAGCTAATCTCCATTGAATAATTTCATGTTGCAGCAATGACATTGCAGGTTGCAAGAAGGACGTTTCATGACAGGAGGAGCACTCAAATCAAGGTCAAAGGAATCTTTTTTGCCTTCTACAGGAAGCTCTGTATTTCTACAGGAAACATCCTGTAGAACCTTTGGACGAGCCAAATCCAATTTCAAAAGTGAATCTAATGGTGGGAATCTGTTGATTAGGCCTACAAGCACTTTTGTGTCCATCCCTTGCCTTCATCCATTATTTTTTCCACCTCCTTGTGCTTCTCATTGTGCTTCTACATGAACTTCCTGTAGAAATTGTGGGAAACTAGGCATGCATTTCAAAAAGTGGTTTGGCGAACATGGTAGCTTCCTCAAGGGTTCAGAAGTCCTCATGCAGTCTTCCAACTCCTCCTCCATCATCTCTATACCTGCATCACAACGAAAATTCATTTTGTCATCCCATGCAACCAAAATGCAAAGTGCCTTGAAGCAAAAACACATAGAGCAGAATTTGTTTTTGCCATAACTTGAAAACCATGCATCCATTTGACAAACCATTTTTTGGGGAATTGTACAAGGTTGATGACAACATGCCTGAGCAGTTTCATGCAATTCTGGTGCACGGTTTCCAAGAAATCAGCCTCCATCACCATCAGCCATTTTTGCATTTTCTCCATATCCGTGCATCCGTTTTAAAACCTGTTTCATGGGAAGATGCACATGGGTGATAGTAACCTACCCAAGCAGTTTCAGCCGATTCCGATGCACGGTTTCCGAGAAATCAAGCTCTGAAATCTTCTGCCATTTTCCATTTTTCTCGAAATCCGTGCATCCATTGATCACGATTTTGCTATGGGAGATGCATAATGATGATAGGAACATGCTCACCGAGTTTCAGATCAATTCGATCTACCGTTTGGGAGAAATGGCAAAAAGAAGTTCTGGTTTTGTGACCATGCAGCAGTAGCAGCTTGTACGGGCAGAGTTGAACGTGGAAACGATTGCATGCAGCTCAGATCCGGCCAGAGGACGCCTGCACAAGGAAAAGCAATCAAAAATCATTAGCCAAGCCTCATGCAATCAAAGGATCCAAGCATGCAGCAGCAGAATCAGAGCTTGCAGCAGCAAGAAGCTTCACAAGCAACCGTTGGCTTCAGGTACGTGACAAAACCTATTCCTCTATTGCATGAATCTAATTCAAGAACTGCATGAACGAATGGAGTGATGGAATTAAGCCACGAATTTAGGAAGGTTCACTTGATGTCCAGTTCTCTAGCAAGTCACGTAGCATGCATGGGTCAACCATGCACGTGAAAGTCAAAAAACGGACAGTATGGGCAGTCTAACTCCAGTGCAACTGAATCGATGAGATTTCAAGCAGAGAACAAATAGTGACCACTGCAGTTCATGATTGCAAAACAGTCGCATAATCCAGCACACGTATGTGCCACCTCACTCCAAAAATCACGCAGAAATCTGAGCGCTCAGCTGTTGGTCAACTTGCACTTGCAACATGATTCACTCGAAGTGTATTCAAATTCAGGTATTGCTTCCCTTTTTGTGAAGTTACATACTCTGAAATACGAGCTCTCTTCTTGTGGAACAATGACCATATAGTCAGTTTAATAGCTCAAAATCGCAGTGTTCTTCTTCCACTCATTTATGAAGCTTTGGAGAAGAATACTCAGAGCCATTGGAACCAGACAATTCATGGTTTGACATTGAATGTGAGAAAGATGTTCATGGAAATGGATAGTGACCTTTTTCATGAATGTCGTATTTCAAGAGAAGCAAGCAAAAGCGAAAGAAAATGAAGAAAAACGTGAACTGATCTGGAAACGTTTGGAAGTAGTTGCGGAGTCCAAAAGTGGAAGCAAAGAATCCTTGCCAGCCATTCAGGCATTAAAGATTTGAGGGTCAGATTGAACCAGCTTTAAATGAGCAAATTGATAGTTAACCTGATAGAGGGAACCCTTTAAAGTTGGTGAGATTTTTATAGGGACTTTGTTGTAAACCTTAATATGTTCAATATCTATGGAAGTCTAGAGAAAGCAGACATGGAGGAATGTGCTCTTCTTAAGATTGTCTTGTGACAGAAAAGTGGATAGGCTGTTTTAATTTGAAGGAGTGAAAGGTTATGATCAGCTTGGCTTGTTGTCCAAGTAAAGGAGAATGTAATGTATCAATCTTGTCGTGTTCAGGTATGAATGAATTTCCATCACTAATTTTAGAGTATTGGTTGCAGTGTTCAAATTTGCTATTTCGGAATTTCTGTGCTATTATGGTACCCTGACAAATAACAAAGGCACTGCTAGCAGGCTATTCATTTCAGATCAACCTTCTCATCTAAAGAGAATGGAAATTTCACATTTTGGGCATGGCAGGACTGTAGCTGAAATCATAAATGCAGGACCACGCATGGAAAACCACTCAGCAATAGCTAATGTTGGCAAGGACATACTTTCAGGTTCTCAAGTAGAGTCATATTGCCCACAGCAATGCACACTACTGGATAAATTACAGGATGGTTCCATGCTTGAGTCCTCTATTGGAGATTGTGAAGAAGTATTCCAAGACAGAAAGGATGATGAGGGACAGCTGAAAGTTGAGAAATATAATCGGTTTATTCCTCAAGCTAGTGTTATTCCTTTGCAGTCTGTCCCTGAGATATCTGGGAAAGGTGTTGCCCTTCCTCAAACAAGCTGCCAGAAAGAGAAGGAAGAATACACCAGAGGGGAATTTGCATGCTTCTTCCATTGCTGAATATGATCCTAATAATGAATCTTTTGGTCAAAACCATGCAGTTAGAAATAAAATTGGGAAGTCTTCAGGGACTTGATAGCAGAAAGTGACATAAAAGCCCTCACCTATGATATCAGTCCTTCTAACAGTGCGGAAGAAGAGCAGAAAGGGGGAGAAGATGAAGGTTGCCATAGCCAAGCTGAAAGGAAAAGCACCCTCAGCCAAGCAGGCTAAGACAGTGCTGACTGTTTCTACAGGAAGACAGAGGACTGTTTCTACAGGAAGACAGAGGATTGTTTCTACAGGAAGCCAGCGAACAGTTTCTACAGGAAAGTTTGAAAAGAGGGAAGCCAAAGGAGAAATCGGCCGAGATGCCAGCCAAGGAAGCCACCAGGGCCATCAAAGACGAGGGGAGAGATTTGGTTGCTCAGAGGATGAGCAACACTTTCAGTAGGGGGTGATGATGAGCCCCAAAAATGGACAAATATTTGGGCTCATTCAACCTCCTAATTTGGCTTAGTCCACCATTCTCATTTGTTTATTGCATGTTTTTGATTATTTTTATGTTAATAGAGTGAATTTGGTTAGTCATTATGCCAACAAGTCTAATGGGTGCTTTGTGTAGCCTTTTTGGTCAACTTGGAGACAAAATTGAAGGTCTTAATGAGCACTTGGCAGCCAAATTCGTGGGAGAACAAGCTAGAGGATTTGTAGGAAGGTGTCCCCCTCATTTATGGGCCCTTACCTCGAATTCTCCACCATCAGCTCGGAGCTCAAAGGCCACCAAATCAATGAGCACAAGGGCAGCCAAGCAAGTCAAGTAGGACTGTTGTTAACTACAAGTCTTGGGCAGCCAAGTCCCTAAATTTTAGGAGGACTGTTGGGTTCTCAAATTGTATAAATAAGAAGGCTTAGGGCCTCATTTTGGTTAGCTAGTTGGTAGTCGTTTCGTAGCTAGTAGTTAGTCATTTTGGGGTTAGCTAGTTAGTCAATTTGGTTAGCCAGTTAGTCTTTTTGTAAGCTAGTTTTGGCATGATGTTAGACTCATGATTATTCAATAAAGGCAGACAGCTTTGGATTCAATTCGGAGTTTTTAAGGGAGCTATAGCTCTCAGGTTAGGGCCCAACCTGAGAGCAATAGACCTCCCCTTCCTTGTATTGTTACTTGTGTCCTTTCAACACTTTATTTCCTTGTTTTGGTATGCATTTAGAATTTACAGTCTGCTGATTTGATTTCTTTTATGTGATTGAGTTAGTTTACAGTTCAAGTGTTTTTAGTTGTTTAGATTAGATTAGGAGGTTTGTAATTCATTAGAGTCAAAAAAGGGTTGATAGTGCACTCGCTGCCATCTCTGTTTAGAGATTGGGGTGCAGTCTGTACCAACCACCAAAAAAACGCAGTCTTATGTTTTCATGCAAGCTGCCACATGGTTATTTTAATTATAGATCCATGCATGCACTCTTTCTCCACTTTAGTTCTCTGTTCCTGAGCCATCACAAGCCTCATTTCCATCCTACCTATTCACCCATACACTTCCTCCACTCCTCCATCACCCAAAACTCCAACCACAGACCTTCCTGTAGAAATCCCGAGACTTCCTGTAGGATCCCCTGCAGACATCCTGTAGAAGCCTGCAAACTCGATTGCTGAGCATCTGAACGTTGTAAACTTTTGTGGGAAGATGTTAGAGGTCCCCTGGAACCTCTCCTAGCCTCCCTGACCTTTCCCAAGCTTTCTTCCCTTCACACTACCCCTGCACAGTCAAACCCTAATAAGAAACACTGTCATAATCACTTCCACCACTTAAGCAAAAATATAAAAACAATGTTCTCTTCAATGAAAGTAGTTTAATTTCATGCATTTCATATCACTATAAGTAATGGCATCATTCTTAGACATTTGCACTCCCACCATCGCATCATAGAGATTAAGCTAGTCAGATTAGGGTTTACTAGGGTTTCCATGTTTTGGTTGGCTTTCAGTTCATTTTTGCAAAGTAGATTAATTTCCTTTGAGATAGCCTTCATCCATCATTTAAAAAGCTTCTTCTGAGAGCATATAGAAGTTGGCTTGAGCCCTAGCGGACTTGTGCCAGCTGACCAAGTGACAGCTGCGACAAGAGCTAGTACTTGTGCATACAGCACCGTCGCTTCCAAGTTTGTACGAACTACCGGGTTGATAAAATTAGAGATAGGAAGCCCCAGGAGTTGTAGCATTATTGCTACAATACTGGAGCCCACCATCTTTTTGGCGCCGTTGTCGGGGAAGCGTCAGAGTATTAGTAATTGTTGCTTTTCTTCTATTTTCCACTACAATCTTCTGCTAAGTAGTTTATTTCATTTCCATTCTGCAAAAGTAGCATAGATTAGCATTTCCTGCTTTCATAGATTAGCATTTCCTGCTTTCATAGACCAGCATTTCAATTCTGCAAGCGTAGATTAGACTTTCAATTCTGCAAGCATAGACTAGCATTTCCATTCCTGCAATTTCATTTGAGCAAAGTAGATTAGTTCTTTCCTGCTTTCAATTTAATTCCACATTTTCATTTTAGCAAGATAGTTAGTTGCAGTTCAATCTATTTCAGTTTTGCAAGTAGAAGTAGAAAAAAGCAAAAATCAAGCAAAAAGATTTCATTTCATGCCTTGTAGGAGTAGAGATAAGTTAGAAAAATGATTGCACAACACCCCCACTGCTTCACACAGCCAAGATTCTCTCTTCTTCGATGGCTGTGATTGAAGAACCCCTGGGTGGACATCAAGGCATATTTAAAGAACCTCTAGGGGAGAAGAAGAAGAAAACATTCCTCTGGAGAAAATGGCTACAAGCAGGAATGTTGGGAGCAGTACCTTGTCCCAACACGAGTTTGTAAATCAGCTGGAAGATTTCAAGAGTGATATGAGGCAGTTTCTTGCCATGCAACTGGATACCTTGCGGATCTAAAAGAAGCAAGAAGAAGCCAAGAGGGCTTTGGTCATTTTTTGTCCTAGGTGCACTAGAAAGCATCCTAGGAACGAATGTCCATTGTACTCCATAGAAGTGTGTTTTGTATGTGAAGAATACCATCCTACAGATCAGTGCCCTTCCCTACCCAGAATCAAAGCTACATATCAAAGAGCCAAAAGAGCCACTGAATCACTCTATTATATGAACCAAAGGAGGCCGCATGAACCTAGATCTTATCAGCAGGAAGTGCAAGGGACATCTGAGACCTATTATGACCCATATCAAGCCACTTTCATGCCTTCTTGGGGTCCCCCTGCTCATCCTTCCTGGTCCACACCCCCTCCTTGGTCATATTCTCCTTGTTCCTTCACAGATCCATATTATGCCCAACCAGCTGCTCATTCGTTTCACTCTTATGCTCAGCCACAGCCTCAGTGGAATGCACCTTATCAGGAGTGGAGGCCCCAGTACAACTCTCATCCCGCTCATTTGCCTCCACCACCTGCTCATCCACATCCATCGCCTCCTCCTCCACCAAGGCAACCCCAAATGCCTACCCAACCACAATGCCATCCATCTCCATCTCAATGTCACATCTCCACTCAACTACCCGTACCATTTCCAAAGCCATACAATGGAGTAGGTCAACCCAATTGCAAAGCTGAGGCACAACATGTGTAAATGACTCCTTTTGAGCTCAATGATGTTCACCAAAGCTCAGGAAGAGGGTTGCAAAAAAGAGACTATATTGCAAACATTGAAGGACCACATCCAGCAGAAGAAGATTCAAAAGAAAAGATCAAAGAACCATGGGCTGCACTTGATGAAGAGAAGAGATCAGAATCAGAGATCGAGAAAGTTTCCTCATGGTTACCATCAAATCCTCCATGTATTCAAGAGAAAGATCAACAAAAAGAGGAAGATCAGAAGGTCATGATAGAAGGTGACATGAAGAATGATCCAAATCAGCAAGACGACCAAGGATATCAAAGCTATATTGAGATATGGTTTCAGAAGGTCACTAAGTTGCAGCGGTACTTTCTTCCTCAGTTGTGTTTGATCCCTTCAAAGCCAGATCATTTGGTCTCTGAGATCCGGATACCTGTCAAAGCATGCATTTTGAGCCTTCACATCATTTTGTCTCTAATATCGATGTGCACATGGCTCCATTGGAAGTATTCTTATACTTGAAAATGATTTTGTTTTTCAAGTAGGGTAGGGTAGAAAAAAAAGAAAAAAGAAAAAAAAAAAAAAAAGAGAAAAAATGAAAAGAGAGGAAAATAGAAATCTAAGGTGAAAACCTCCTCGGAGGCGCCTTAGATTGGCTCATTGATTGAAAACCTCCATGAGGCGGTCAATGGGTTGGAAAAAAGAGAAAAGAGAATAAGATCTCTAGGTGAAAACCTCCCTTGGAGGCGCCCAGGGCAGGCAATTAGGGTGAAAACCTCCATGAGGCGCCCTAGTTGTTTTTCAAAAAAAAAAAAAAAAGAGAAAAAGAAAAAGAAAAATAAAGCTAATCTCCATTGAATAATTTCATGTTGCAGCAATGACATTGCAGGTTGCAAGAAGGACGTTTCATGACAGGAGGAGCACTCAAATCAAGGTCAAAGGAATTTTTTTTGCCTTCTACAGGAAGCTCTGTATTTCTACAGGAAACATCCTGTAGAACCTTTGGATGAGCCAAATCCAATTTCAAAAGTGAATCTAATGGTGGGAATCTGTTGATTAGGCCTACAAGCACTTGTGTGTCCATCCCTTGCCTTCATCCATCATTTTTTCCACCTCCTTGTGCTTCTCATTGTGCTTCTACAGGAACTTCCTGTAGAAATTGTGGGAAACTAGGCATGCATTTCAAAAAGTGGTTTGGCGAACATGGTAGCTTCCTCAAGGGTTCAGAAGTCCTCATGCAGTTTTCCAACTCCTCCTCCATCATCTCTATACCTGCATCACAACCAAAATTCATTTTGTCATCCCATGCAACCAAAATGCAAAGTGCCTTGAAGCAAAAACACATAGAGCAGAATTTGTTTTTGCCATAACTTGAAAACCATGCATCCATTTGACAAACCGTTTTATGGGGAATTGTACAAGGTTGATGACAACATGCCTGAGCAGTTTCATGCAATTCCGGTGCACGGTTTCCAAGAAATCAGCCTCCATCACCATCATCCATTTTTGCATTTTCTCCATATCCGTGCATTCGTTTTAAAACCTGTTTGATGGGGAGATGCACATGGGTGATAGTAACCTACCCAAGCAGTTTCAGCCGATTCCGATGCACGGTTTCCGAGAAATCAAGCTCTGAAATCTTCAGCCATTTTCCATTTTTCTCGAAATCCGTGCATCCATTGATCACGATTTTGCTATGGGAGATGCATAATGATGATAGGAACATGCTCACCGAGTTTCAGATCAATCCGATCTACCGTTTGGGAGAAATGGCAAAAAGAAGTTCTGGTTTTGTGACCATGCAGCAGCAGCAGCTTGAACGGGCAGAGTTGATCGTGGAAACGATTGCATGCAGCTCAAATCCGGCCAGAGGACGCCTGCACAAGGAAAAGCAATCAAAAATCATTAGCCAAGCCTCATGCAATCAAAGGATCCAAGCATGCAGCAGCAGAATCAGAGCATGCAGCAGCAAGAAGCTTCACAAGCAGCCGTTGGCTTTAGGTACGTGACAAAACCTATTCCTCTATTGCATGAATCTAATTCAAGAACTGCATGAACGAATGGAGTGATGGAATTAAGCCACGAATTTAGGAAGGTTCACTTGATGTCCAGTTCTCTAGCAAGTCACGCAGCATGCATGGGTCAGCCATGCACGTGAAAGTCAAAAAACAGACAGTATGGGAAGTGTAACTCCAGTGCAACTGAATCGATGAGATTTCAAGCAGAGAACAAATAGTGACCACTGCAGTTCATGATTGCAAAATAGTCGCATAAGCTAGCACACGTATGTGCCACCTCACTCCAAAAATCACGCAGAAATCTGAGCGTTCAGCTGTTGGTCAACTTGCACTTGCAACATGATTCACTCGAAGTGTATTCAAATTTAGGTATCGCTTCCCTTTTTGTGAAGTTACATACTCTGAAATACGAGCTCTCTTCTTGTGGAACAATGACCATATAGTCAGTTTCATAGCTCAAAATCGCAGTGTTCTTCTTCCACTCATTTATGAAGCTTTGGAGAAGAATACTCAGAGCCATTGGAACCAGACAATTCATGGTTTGACATTGAATTTGAGAAAGATGTTCATGGAAATGGATAGTGACCTTTTTCATGAATGTCGTATTTCAAGAGAAGCAAGCAAAAGCGAAAGAAAATGAAGAAAAATGTGAACTGATCTGGAAACGTTTGGAAGTAGTTGCGGAGTCCAAAAGTGGAAGCAAAGAATCCTTGCCAGCCATTCAGGCATTGAAGATTTGAGGGTCAGATTGAACCAACTTAAATGAGCAAATTGATAGTTAACCTGATAGAGGGAACCCTTTAAAGTTGGTGAGATTTTTATAGGGACTTTGTTGTAAACCTTAATATGTTCAATATCTATGGAAGTCTAGAGAAAGCAGACATGGAGGAATGTGCTCTTCTTAAGATTGTCTTGTGACAGAAAAGTGGATGGGCTGTTTTAATTTGAAGGAGTGAAAGGTTATGATCAGCTTGGCTTGTTGTCCAAGTAAAGGAGAATGTAATGTATCAATCTTGTCGTGTTCAAGTATGAATGAATTTCCATCACCGATTTTAGAGTATTGGTTGCAGTGTTCAAATTTGCTATTTCGGAATTTCTGTGCTATTATGGTACCCTGACAAATAACAAAGGCACTGCTAGCAGGCTATTCATTTCAGATCAACCTTCTCATCTAAAGAGAATGGAAATTTCACATTTTGGGCATGGCAGGACTGTAGCTGAAATCATAAATGCAGGACCACACATGGAAAACCACTCAGCAATAGCTAATGTTGGCAAGGACATACTTTCAGGTTCTCAAGTAAAGTCATATTGCCCACAGCAATGCACACTACTGGATAAATTACAGGATTGTTCCATGCTTGAGTCCTCTATTGGAGATTGTGAAGAAGTATTCCAATACAGAAAGGATGATGAGGGACAGCTGAAAGTTGAGAAATATAATCGGTTTATTCCTCAAGCTAGTGTTATTCCTTTGCAGTCTGTCCCTGAGATATCTGGGAAAGGTGTTGCCCTTCCTCAAACAAGCTGCCAGAAAGAGAAGGAAGAATACACCAGAGGGGAATTTGCATGCTTCTTCCATTGCTGAATATGATCCTAATAATGAATCTTTTGGTCAACACCATGCAGTTAGAAATAAAATTGGGAAGTCTTCAGGGACTTGATAGCAGAAAGTGACATAAAAGCCCTCACCTATGATATCATTCCTTCTAACAGTGCGGAAGAAGAGCAGAAAGGGGGAGAAGATGAAGGTTGCCATAGCCAAGCTGAAAGGAAAAGCACCCTCAGCCAAGCAGGCTAAGACAATGCTGACTGTTTCTACAGGAAGACAGAGGACTGTTTCTACAGGAAGCCAGCGAACAGTTTCTACAGGAAAGTTTGAAAAGAGGGAAGCCAAAGGAGAAATCGGCCGAGATGCCAGCCAAGGAAGCCACCAGGGCCATCAAAGACGAGGGGAGAGATTTGGTTGCTCAGAGGATGAGCAACACTTTCAGTAGGGGGTGATGATGAGCCCCAAAAATGGACAAATATTTGGGCTCATTCAACCTCCTAATCTGGCTTAGTCCACCATTCTCATTTGTTTATTGCATGTTTTTGATTATTTTTATGTTAATATAGTGAAATTGGTTAGTCATTATGCCAACAAGTCTAATGGGTGCTTTGTGTAGCCTTTTTGGTCAACTTGGAGACAAAATTGAAGGTCTTAATGAGCACTTGGTAGCCAAATTCGTGGGAGAACAAGCTAGAGGATTTGTAGGAAGGTGTCCCCCTCATTTATGGGCCCTTACCTCGAATTCTCCACCATCAGCTCGGAGCTCAAAGGCCACCAAATCAATGAGCACAAGGGCAGCCAAGCAAGTCAAGTAGGACTGCTGTTAACTACAAGTCTTGGGCAGCCAAGTCCCTAAATTTTAGGAGGACTGTTGGGTCCTCAAATTGTATAAATAAGAAGGCTTAGGGCCTCATTTTGGTTAGCTAGTTGGTAGTCATTTCGTAGCTAGTAGTTAGTCATTTTGGGGTTAGCTAGTTAGTCAATTTGGTTAGCCAGTTAGTCTTTTTGTAAGCCAGTTTTGGCATGATGTTAGACTCATGATTATTCAATAAAGGCAGGCAGCTTTGGATTCAATTCGGAGTTTTTAAGGGAGCTATAGCTCTCAGGTTAGGGCCCAACCTGAGAGCAATAGACCTCCCCTTCCTTGTATTGTTACTTGTGTCCTTTCAGCACTTTATTTCCTTGTTTTGGTATGCATTTAGAATTTACAGTCTGCTGATTTGATTTCTTTTATGTGATTGAGTTAGTTTACAGTTCAAGTGTTTTTAGTTGTTTAGATTAGAGTAGGAGGTTTGTAATTCATTAGAGTCAAAAAAGGGTTGATAGTGCACTCGCTGCCATCTCTGTTTAGAGATTGGGGTGCAGTCTGTACCAACCACCAAAAAAACGCAGTCTTATGTTTTCATGCAAGCTGCCACATGGTTATTTTAATTATAGATCCATGCATGCACTCTTTCTCCACTTTAGTTCTCTGTTCCTGAGCCATCACAAGCCTCATTTCCATCCTACCTATTCACCCATACCTATTATGTTGGGATGTTGATCTCGGTTTTGAGCTTTGGAATTGCTGGATGGATTTTAGAATCTCGGGTGGAGGTGGTTTCAAGGTTCATTCCTAGAGGCCTAAGAATCCCTTGACCGGTTTTGGTGGGATACGCGGTAAAGCTTGAGGGAGAAGTCTCGGTTTAGGGCCTAGTGATCCGGGTTTGGATTGCGATAAATCGTGAGAGACTGGTCTCGGTTTAGGTACTAGTGATCTGGTTTGGATTGCAGTAACGCCTGAGAGACAAGGAGATGGAAAATTCCTCAAGGATAGTGATGGATTCAGGATGCTATTCCAAGTTTGGTTCGGTTATGATTGGAGCACCGATTTGGTGTGATCACGAATTGATGAGGGTGGAGTTGGTTTAACCTATGGATTCCCTTGGTTGTTCTTTGAGATCACACGTTCATGCTTGGAATATGGCACGGGGGTGACTGGGTGAAAGAGAGATTTGGTTCAGCCATATCTATGGTCGGTTGGTACGTGGAAGTCCCGAACCTAGTCAGATTTGCCTATGAATAATAAAAGCTAAGTTCTCTTACTTTTTCATTGGTTTATACATGGATTTAATGGTTGTCTTATCTTTGACATTTACATGGTTTTTGTTAGGAAACCAACTCACAAAAAGATAGAAAAGATAGATCAACGCCTTAGAATTAAGCCTCTTCGAGGGGGCAACCTCCTTTACATTACACAAATGAACAATTCTTGGATGATACAAATGACTAAACCTCCCTTCTATATATAGGAGTCACAATATAATCAAGCCGACATAGCAGTAATAACATAAGGGCACAAAAATAACAATAGCTGGTTTCTATGGGGTATACTAATAACAATATGGGGACAATAGGGACACAATAATAACAATAAGGGATACAATGACAATAGTAATGGCGGAATCACTAGTATTATAGGGGCCTAACATGCCCCTCTCCTTCCAAAAAGCATTGTCCTCAATGCTTGAGTAGTTATGGATGCTTTTGTATATAATTCTCATCCTCTCATGTGGAATCTGTGGCGGATAAGTTCTTCCACTTGATGAGATACTCCGAAATTGATTGATTTTGTAACTGTCGAGTTCTTGTTTCTGTGACTGCTTCCAATTCCAATATGATTTTTCCTTCCTCGTCAAGTTCTTGCAATATTGTTTGAACTGGGAGCTTGTCACCTATAACCTTCTTTAAACATGAAACATGGAAAACTGGGTGCATTTGAGAAGCTGCAGGAAACTCCAATTTGTATGCCATAGTACCAATATTTTGCAACACCTTGTATGGACCATAATACTTTGGTGATAATTTATTATCCTTCTTAGCTTGCTTGAGGGACATTTGTTTGTATGGTTGTAGCCGTAGGAATACCCAGTTACCTACATCAAAACTTCTTTCACTGCGATGTTGATCTGCTTGTTGTTTCATTCTATTTTGCACCAATGTGAGGTTATCCTTTAAGAGTTGGAGAACTTGTTGTTGATGCTCGATGTGATGTTCCACTGCTTGAACCTTAGAATTTTATCTTAAATACGATGTGATGGATAGTGGATGATATCCATAAAGTGACATAAATGGGGTCATTTTTGCTGCAGTATGGAAGGAAGTGTTATACCACCATTCAGCCAGAGGCAACCATTTGACCCATTGTGCCTGTTATCAGATACAAAGCAACGAAGATATCCTTCCAAACATTTGTTTACTATCTCGGTTTGCCCATCAGATTGAGGATGATAAGATGAGCTATGAGCTAAATGATTATCAAGACAAGAAAATAATTTTGTCAAAAAATTTATAGTGAAAATGGGATCTCGGTCGCTTACAATAATCTTTGGGTTTCCATGTAGCTTTTGAATTGTTTTCATAAATGCAGTAGAAACTGTACTGGTTTTAAATGGATGTGATAATGCACAAAAGTGTGCATACTTGGTAAGTCTGTCAAATACCACCATGATGACACTCTTTCCTTCGGACTTGGGTAAACCTGTGATAAAATCCATTGAAACCTCCTCCCAGATTGTAATAGACCTGGGATCTTAATTGTTTCAACTTTATTTTGTTTGCAAACCAAACATCCTGCCACAAACTTTTGAATATCCGATTTAAGGCCACCCCAAAAAAATTCCTTCTTAACCCTGTGGTAAGTTTTTAAAAATCTCGAGTGCCCTCCTAAGGGAGAAGTGTGCAATTCCATAGAATCTTTTGTTTGAGTTGGGATTCTTACATAGGTATAAATTATCTTTGTACCATAACGAATCATTTTTCCAGCTAAATGTATTAGATGTACTGAGATCTTGTTGTATCTTTCGAATGAGTGCCCACACTTCTTCGTCATTCTTCCATTCCTCCCTTGCTTCGTTTATCCAATTCGGTTGGATAATAGAAATGGCGCATAACAATACTTCCACATCCTCATCCTTTATTGAGAGTGCATTTGCCACAACATTTTGCTTCCCTTTTTGTAGATGATTTTAAAGTCTCCCAACATCTTTGTGACCCATTTTTGTTGCTCTTCAGAGGATAATCTTTGTTCTAAAAAGTGTTTAAGACTATCATGATTTGTTTTTACCTTGAAGTGTCTTCCCATTAGGTAGGGTCGCCATTTCTTAAGTGTGTAGGTTTTAACCCCGTACAGAAATTACCTGCATACGAATTCTAAAACACATAAAATAAAAAATGCGAGAGCATAACACATAAAACACATATACACAGAGATTTTCCCCTGGATCCCAAAATCGGGACTACCAGATTGATTTTTCATTATGTTCCTTTCAATGTTACAATACATATTTATACATGCCGAAGCATCCAATACCATTGACTGAAAACCATCGCATCCGAAAAACATGTGCAAAAATCATGGACAAAACCATAGGTCAGTCCGCCCAACCTAACATAGGGTCCAAAACCAAAATTTTCCAGGGCGCTGCCCCAAACCCCATAAAGTGGGGTTACGAGTACACCTCAAACCCCCTGTTAACTACGTGGAAAGAATATAACACAACCCAACATTCTCCCACTTGTTGTTTTCTTTCCACAGGGGGCCACAAGAGAGCTTAGTCATTTTTCCAACCCTCAAATGCCCATTGTTTCTCTACACCAAGAGAACTTCTTATAGCTCACAGATGTTGTCAATGCATCTGCAGTGTTCTTCAAAGTGTCCACCTTTACCAGCAACACCTTTTTGTCTTCTATCATATCCCTCACAAAGTGATACTGAACATCAATGTGCTTTGTCTTTGAATGATATGCAGGGTTCTTTACCAAGAAAATTGCACTTTGGCTGTCACAGTCTATCCTTATAGCTTCCTGTACTAACCCCATACTTAAACACAATCTCTGCAACCAAACTACCTTGCTTGCATGAGTGGCTGCCATGTATTCTGCCTCTGTAGTTGATAGTGCCACTACAGATTGTTTCTTACTCATCCAACTGACTGCACCTCCAAATAGGTTAAACACATACCCACTTGTAGATCTTCTCTGATCCAGATCTCCAGCCCAGTCTGCATCAACAAAGCCACGAATATCCAACACTCTATCCAATCCTGGTCTTCCTTGGTAGCACAAACCATAATCACTAGTGCCACGCAAATACCTGAAAACCCACTTCACTGCTGTCCAATGCTCCTTTCCTAGTTTTGACATAAACCTACTCAATACTCCCACTGCATGTGCAATGTCTGGTCTAGTATAGACCATTGCATACATCAGGCTACCGACTGCACTTGCATATGGAACACGGGACATGTCCTCTTCCTCTTCTTGTGTCTTGGGACACTGTTCAGCAGATAACCTCACACCTACAGGAATAGGAACCTTCAACGGTTTACTATCCTGCATATTAAACCTCTGCAGTATTGTCGTGACATACTTCCTCTGGTTTAACCAGAGCTTCCTCTTTGCCCGATCTCTTTTAATTTCCATGCCCAAAATATGGTTTTCAGCACCAAGATCTTTCATGTCGAATTTGGAGGACAATTGGGTCTTCAAATCCTAGATAATTTCTTTGTCATTTCCAACCAGCAACATATCATCCACATACAATACCAGATAAATAACACGGTCACCAATTAATTTAAAATACACATAGTTATCTACTTTGCTTATGGTGAAGCCAAGTCCCCGTATAAATGTATCAAATTTCTCATACCGCATCCTTGGTGACTGTTTTAATCCATGCAGAGACTTCTTTAACTTGCATACCAGTTCTTTCTTACCCTTCACCGCAAAGCCTTCAGGTTGCTTCATGTATATTTCCTCTTTCAGATCCCCGTGAAGAAATTCTGTCTTCACATCCATCTGCTCTACCTCAAAATCTGAAGCAGCAGCAACAGATAAAAGTAATTTAATAGAAGTTACCTTGGCAACAGGAGAAAAAATATCACCAAAATCAATTCCCGGCACCTGGGAATAACCTTTTGCTACCAACCGAGCTTTGTATTTCTCCACCTTTCCTTCTGCATTTGTCTTCTTCTTGAACACCCATTTGCTGCCTATGGGTTTCCTTCTAGCCAGCAACTCCACTAGATCCCAAGCCTCATTTTTGTGCAAAGATGTAATTTCATCAACCATGGCCTCTTTCCAAAGTTTTCCATCCTCTGAATCCATTGCTTCCTTCATAGTTCTGGGATCATCATCAGTAACAGACAAAGCAAAATTTGAACAGAAAGTAGATGGACTATACCTTTCTGGTTGCTTTCTTTCTCAAACTGATCTTCTCACACCCGGAGTTTGTGGCTCTTCATCTTCTGATTCCTCCTCTGCTGTAGAGTCTGATTCTTCCTCCTTTACCTCAAACTCTATCTTCTCAGGTTCCTTTGGTTGGACTTCATGTTTAATAACATCTTTTACTTCTCTGAACACCACATCTCGACCGTACACAACCTTTCGTGTGACTGCGTTCCAAAGCTTATAACCTTTTAAACCATCCTTATACCCAATAAAGATGCACTTTTCAGATTTACTATCCAACTTGGTTCGTTTCTCCTTTGGAACATGTACATATGCATCACATCCAAATACCCTCAGATGTGAAAGAGAGGGTTTCTTACCAGTCCATACCTCTTGTGGAGTTTTATCCTCCAATGCTGATGAAAGTGACCTGTTGACTAGGTAACATGCAGTATTCCTATCCTAACATGGCACCACTGAGCATACTTCTTGCCCTTTCCATCAATGTCTTATTCATTCTTTCTGCAACTTGATTTTGCTGAGGTGTATATGGAGTAGTCTTCTGTCGTGCTATACCACACTTCTTACAAAATTCTTCAAATTCCTTGCTGCAGAACTCTCCGCCATTATTTGTCCTCAGCACCTTTATCTTCTTCTCTGTTTGATTTTCCACGAGAGCCTTAAATTCTTTAAACCTGTCAAAGGCTTCAGATTTCTTCTTAAGGAAATATATCCATGTATTCCTTGAGAAGTCATCTATAAATGATACATAGTACACAGACTTACCCAGTGATGGAACCTTCACAGGTCCAAACACATCACTGTGCACAAGTTCTAATATTTGTTTCGCCCTCTTACTACCAGAGGGGAAACTCACCCGATTCTACTTCCCATATACACAATTTTCACAGAAATCAAAATCTAGAGAGCTATTACTCATACCTTCTACCATACCTTTACCATGAAGTATTCGAAGGCCCTTCTCTCCAATATGTCCAAGCCTTTGATGCCACAACATGGTCTTCTCTCCAGAGACCACTAGATCTTCTGCTCCACTTTCAAGAACCACAGAACTATTGCACCCATCAATAACAGTGCTACCTTGTAGCTTGTACAGAGTTCCAATCCAAACTCCCCGCATCAATACCAGTGCTCCCCGAACCATCTTGCAGGTATCCTTCTTGAACACTGTTTTTACACCTGCATCATCCAGCTTGCTTACAGAAATCAGATTTCTGGCCAATGCAAGAATATGCAGAACACCTGGAAGTGTTCTAACTCTTCCACCTTGCAATTTCAACTTTACTTTTCCGCGACCAACGATTCTAGCCTTCCTATCATCCCCTAAGAAGACATCACCACCATCGTATTTCTCATACTCGCAGAACCACTCTCTGTGGGGAGTGAAGTGAAAGGATGCACCTGAGTCAATCAACCATGCCTCATGATCTACATGTGTACTTGAAGAAGCCAAGTACACATCCCCACCTTCATCTGAGGTGGTTTTTACCTCTGCAAAAGGAGCATCATTAGATCCCTTTCCTTTGTCAGGAGCTTTAGCTTTACAATCCCTTTTGAAGTGCCCTTCCTTTCTGCATTTCCAGCACACCACCTTTACAGGTTTTCCTGGAGATTTAGATCTCCCACTCGATGACTTATTTTTATTTCTGTTCTGGGACCGTCCTCGTACAAACAAGACATCACCATTCTGGCTATCCATATTTTTCCGTCTCATCTCCTCCGTCAGCAAGGCTGAGACTATTTCATCAAACTGCAAGGCAGTTGCATTGCTACCTATTGCAATAACCAGACTATCCCACAAATCTGGTAGAGAACACAACAAACTGATGCACTTATCTTCATCTGAAATTTTAATATCAACAGACGCTAACTGACTTACCACTGTATTAAATGCGTTTAAATGCTCTATCACCGAGTCTCCATCTTTCATCCTCAAGTTATACAATTTTTTTCGTAGGAACAGTTTAATCACCAAAGACTTAGATTGGTACAAAGTCCCTAACTTGTCCCACAAAGTCTTCACCGTAGCTTCCCCGGATACATTCAGCGATACTGAATCTGAGACACATAATCATATTGTGCTCTTTGCCTTCCGATCCAACTTTTTCCATTCTTCATCAAACACTCCTGTTGGTTTAGTGCCTGGATCTACTGTGATCCACTGATCTTTATCCACTAACAGATCCTCCATCTCGAGTTTCCATAACTCAAAACTCTGACCATTAAATTTCTCAATCTCTATCTTTCCACTACTCGCCATCTTCTTTCACCACCAGAATCGATCTCGCAGATCTCCCACTGAATAGGGTCTACCATAGGCCCGAGCGAAACCCCTCAGCAACAAAGGCGTCCCCTTGAAACCAAAACTGCTCTGATACCAAATGTAGGTTTTAACCCCGTACAGAAATTACCTGCATACGAATTCTAAAACACATAAAATAAACAATGCGAGAGCATAACACATAAGACACATATACACAGAGATTTTCCACTGGATCCCAAAGCCGGGACTACCAGTTTGATTTTTCATTATGTTCATTTCAATGTTACAATACATATTTATACATGCCGAAGCATCCAATACCATGGACCGAAAACCATCGCGTCCAAAAAACATGTGCAAAAATCATGCACAAAACCATCGGTGGGTCCGCCCAACCTAACATAGGGTCCAAAACCAAAATTTTCTAGGGCGCTACCCCGGACCCCATAAAGTGGGGTTATGGGTACACCTCAAAACCCTTGTTAACTACATGGATGAATATAACACAACCCAACAAAGTGCATGTAGTATTGCCAACATTTCCTTCTCATAAATAGCTTTGTGTAAATACTTTCCCTTGGTTGGATGCCTTTCGAAAGTAATGGGTCTTTCATCTTGCATTGGTATTTCATCTATGGGGCATACTAATAACAATATGGGGATAATAGGGGCACAATAATAACAATAAGGGATACAATGACAATAGTAATAGGGGAATCACTAGTATTATAAGGGCCTAACAATTTTATGCTAGTTATAAGCATGGCTAAATGATTGGTTCAAGTCATGTTTATTTCATGTATTTACTTGTAACTGTTAAATGGATGGATGAAAGACCTAATTGATGATGCAGTAGTTCAATGTAGAAGGAGGTGATCCTTTTGGTTATATTCTGTAAGTGGTTTCTATCATTTATGCTCTGTCTTGTACCCTAGCCTATAGGTTGCATTGATTCCAAGTGTTTGGCATAATTTCGGTCCCGGTTGGGGATGCTCAGGCGTAGTACAGAGGGTGGTTTTGATTGATCAACATTTTTATTATGTATTTATTGAATTCTGGAAGTTATAACAAGTTATGGGCAAAGGCCAGGATTCTGGGCTAGAAAAGTGGCGTAAATCCTGGGGTCGCTAGCACAGAACTAGCAATTTTGGTCCACAGTCGCTGACAGACATGCTTGTGAGATTGACTTTGGGTTTATGATCGCTCCCTTGCCCATAGCATGAGAGCGACTATGGCCTAAGAGCTGTAGAATAGCAGTGGGATCCAGGGATAAGCTGTCTAAGTGGCTAACTTGTCTCCTGAGGGTTCTGTTGATGATGTTGGATGATTGTATATGATATTCCATCGATTCCACTTCCTTAAGGTGACATTGAAGGTTGAATCTGATCATGGTAGCATCTCTCCTCATGTTTACCCCGGTTGGCATGATTACTTTGGGTCTACCTAGGAGGGGGTGTTACAGATTGGTATCAGAGCATGGTTGCGCTCTCTTTGGGTCATATCTGGTGCTACAGATATGGGTGAATGTGTTGGTCATGCATGCATGTCAGTTGTGTGTGTGGCTCTTACACTTGCGTTCCATGTGCTTTTTGCATTGCATAGTTGGTTGTAGTAAGGTTATTATGAGGAACTTGATGTTGATTTTATGGAATGCATCGTCAAAAGTATATGACTAGTTAAAGGATTATATGCAGCTTGATTACATCCTTGTATGTTGGGTTGCATTTTTGGTTATTCAATTACATGCATCAGTCTTGTAGGTCTATTACAAGAATTGATCACTTATGCTCAACTACATGTGTTCATGTGTATGTGTAGTTGATTAGGAATTGCTTATGCATGTCGATGGTTGCATGTGGCAATATGTACAATGGACCAATGGTTGTTGTCATGCATGAGGTCATGGTTTGTGTAGTTGATATGGTCATGCATTCATGACTGGACTCTAACTAGAATGATGTGTATATGGTTTGGTACTCATGTGCTATATGTATATATGCAGTTGTTATGCATGTATGGTCTTGGTTATAGTTATGCATGAATAGTAGGTCAAACATGCCTTGTGAAGTCATGGTATGCAATTTAGGTCATCATGGCATTATTAGTTGTTATGATGCTAATGTGTTGGTTGAGATAGAGCAGGAGATGCAAATAATCACAATGAGATTGCAACATTGGAATTTGGGGTAAGAGAAGATTGTCATACATGTATTGTATGTTTGGCATGCAGGTATGTAAGTCAAGGATCGTTATATGCATTAGGTTTATGTACATGTCTTTTGATGTTATGGTTGCATTCATGATAGATGTTAGTTGATTAGTGTAATCATATTCACATGTGTCAGATAGTCAAGAATGATGGTATCCTATGGTTGTATGCGTTTCCATTGTTGTTTTATGTTAGACAACTCGATGATTAGGTTATATGTTGTTGATGAACATGATATATAGCTTGTTGTTGTTATATTCTAGTAACTTGATGATTAGGGTATTATGTTAAGATCTTGATGTTATATGTATCACACTAAATTGGACTGGCCTATGCAGGTGGTTAGAGTTACGACATTCAAATATGAGTTGACTTATCATGTTGCATTGTGTTGTACTAATCTAGACCGATTGTACATATGTGATTGCCATGCATAAATGATATTTGTTTATGAGCTTATGTTGCGAACATGTTAGTTAGTGATTGTTATGGATAACATTATCTTATTTATGTTTAAGTTGATGTGTTGAGAATTTATATTGTGCTGACTAGCTCAATTGTGCAGACAAGATTGCCTCCCCGGAGATACAGTAAGATATGAGCTCGCTCATGTTGTATATTTGGTGCTTGATGGTTTGATTAAGTCATCTAGTTGATTTATTTAATATGGTATGTTTGGAAGTTGTTTGAACGTTTGATGAATTGCATAATATGAGTATGTGTTCAAATGATCATGTTTTGAGATGATTGCACCAATACATATATGTTGAGACAATTGATATGTACTTGAGTATAGTAGGTCATAATCATAGCATTATGTCTAAGGACTATGGGTTGACTATGGATTATGACATGATTGTTAGTCTTGGTAAAGGTTGATTTCAAATTGTTAGATATGATTGTTTTGATCTTTAGAACGTGAGGCTGACATGTGTGAGCAAGTTGCAGGGAAACATGCTTGTTATTAGTGTGACAAGGTAACAATTGATGTGCTTATATAACTAACAGTTGGGTGATGTGACAGTACACAGTAAGCCTCGATTGCAACAAGGTAAAAAGGGTAAAAGAAGGGATTTGGACAAGAATTCCTTTGGCTATGTTTGGAATCCCTAATTCCAAATGAATGAGTATTTTGAATATAGGGAGTCTATTAACCTTGATTTTGTTGACATTATGTGGATATGTGTTAGATTCATGAATATGTACTTGACAGGTAGATTAGCTAGTCTCTAGTTACAGGTGGATCTGTCAAGATAATTCGAGTCCCTTGAGAGATGGTGTGGATGTGTTCAGTTGCAAGGCAACGAGCTTGGCACAACAAGATAAGGTAACTAATGTATTGTTGTGTTTATTTATACACTGACATTATGTGTTTATGGCAGTATAATGCAGGGAGTTGCATGGCAAGAGAGATTGCCATGAATATTGAAGAAGGCTCGGGTTAAGCTTTCCTTTGGAAGCACGGGGAACCAGGGGGATTGAGTGATGGTGTATGTTGTCAGTCTTGGGATTTTGGTCTTTTGTGATTGTTGTGCTTGATTTGCGATTTTTCGTGTGTCTGGTGCATAGCTATGCCACTTTATTGTGGTGTCGTGTTGTTATTGGTTTTCATGGTTTTCTTCTTGGTTGTTTCTTGGGATTGTCTTTTGTGTTGAGTCTTGGGAATTGGTTGGGAAAGAGGAAAGTTAGTGGAGCTCGGGGAGAGTTGTGTGGTACCCAACAGGTAAGGTGAGACTCAGATGAAACTCTGTGCATGAGTAAGTGCAGTGCAAGGTAAGACTATGATAGTCAGTTGGACTGGTTGGTCCATAGTGGTAAACAGACGGTGGTAGCACAAACATGAGAAAGGTAACCAGAAAAGGTAAAGTAAATGTATCTGAGGTGTTAGATGCCTTGGCCAAGTTGGGAATTGTGGTTTTCAATGTTGTGCATGCTATACAAAAATAAGAAAGTTCTCTTAACCTAGACCTTATGTTATCTGGTAATTATGTTATGATCATGATTATGTCGACGTTTATACATGTATGCATGTATGTATGTATGTCGTTGTCTGACAAGATGATGACTTTTTTATGCTAATGATTATATATGTATGTATGTATGTTGTCATTGTCTGACAGGGTTGTTAGGGATTGTTCTTAAGGAGGAATGGTTTCTTATGCAAGTGAATGGCATGAAGAGATTCCTGGTTCATGAGGAATCAAGTGGGAAGAGTACTCACGACAAATATATGAGGTCAATATCATGTGGATATGAATTGATGTTGTATACTTGTATTATGCATAATTTTTATGACAGGTAATGTGGAAGGATACATCAATGAAATGAAAGCAGTGTGGTTTGCGACATGTTGAGACAAGCATAGATAAGACACTAGGAGCAAGGTTTCTTGGTAGAGACAGTGTGCTTTTGGATGTGAGGTACTATTGTTGTTCATGTTACATCTATGATGTTGTGCACATGCGATGTTGTGTATACATAGTGTGTGTACATGTTGTTTATGCAATGTTATGTATAGGATGGCATAGATAGCGTTGTGTGAATATTGCATATGCAGTGTTGGGTATAGATGGTGCTATGTACATGATGGATATGTGGTGTTGTGTGCATATGGTGTTGTGCACATGTTGGATATGTAGTGTTGTGTACAAATGATGCTATGTACATGTTGGATATGCAGTGCTATGTACATATGGTGTTCTATGCATGTTGTACATATGGTGTTCTATGCATGTTATACATATGGTGTTGTGTGCATGATTGTACAAGTGGTGCTGTGAGCATGTGGTGTTGTGTACATGTTGTACATGTGGTGTTGTGTGCATGTGGTGTTGTGTACATGTTGTGCATGTGATGCTATGTACATGTGGTGTCGTGCACATGTCGTGCATGTGATGTTGTGTACATTTGGTATTGTGTACATGTTGTACAGTGGTGTAGTGTACATGTGGCATTGTGTACATGTTGTGCAGGTGGTGCCATGTACATGTGATTTTGTGCACACATTGTGCAGGTGGTTGCAATGTATAGGTGGTACTATGTATATGTGGTACATATGGCACTAGTGTAGATGCATGTATTGCATGGTGTTGTATGGTGTGTGTAGTTGTATGTGTTTGATGCACACTACGTGTATGTGGACATGGCGGAGGAGAAGGCAATCGGTGTTTGTTTGGTGTGGCAACCAATCCAGAGTGCGTACAGAATAAAGACAAAGGTAGAAACTAAGGATTAATCAAAGGATAAGTATCAACATTTTATTTCAGTTTATTATGCATGTGATTTATGATGTTGATCTATGATGGTTGTGTTTTGAGATAACCTGATGTGATATGTTTATACATGATTTTTGATCAAACAGTTAGTTTGACTTGTTATGATAGGAAGCGACCAAGATTACAAGTGTACCTTATTGATGAACTACAATGAGGTGTGATTTGAGGTTATTTGAATTTATATGAATCTAATGGAAATTATGTGCTTCGAATAGGAATGCATGAACATGCCAGGTTGGGTGGTTGAAATCGACTGCAAGAATTGGCAGCAACAGGGAAAGAAATTGGAACATTCAGCAGTATGTTGGTAAAACACTTCAAGAGTAGGGTCATTGTGGGACACTGGTACCCAATAGTGTCCATCAATTTCCAGGAGCATTTTATGGTTGGTATGATGGTTTTGAGGCATGTATATGCCTTAGTTTTGTATATTCCAATACGAGGAAGCCTTGCCAAGGGAAAGATCACCTGGGATAGGGGATTTCAGGGAACTTGAAAGGTGAGTGACTGCATGGAAGGGGGTGACTGGATCTCCCCAGGGACTGTGTAGCAGAGAAGGGAAGGTCGCGGATATATTGGTTTTGTTTATTAGCATTGCCAAATGGAATCAGATGCACATTGGGAGTGCGCCTTAGAACAATGAACTGATAACTGTTCACTGAGAGGACAAGTGGTGCAGGATTGTAGTGCTAGACATTGGATGCAACTTTGACTATGACAATGGGTTCTGGACTTCTTGGGAAGGAGGTGAATCCTGGTATTAATTTGAGGGTGGATGTGTGATCCTCTGGATTCCCTTGTTGATTGATACAACATCGTATCCCTTCATCTGTTGGTTTAGAAAATGTGCATATGTGTATATGTGGTTATTGTAAATACCATAATGAGTCGTATTATAAAGCTCCAGTATGTGGTATGGTTGTTATGTCGTCATGTTATCATGATGTTTTGCTTTTGAGTAGGTAATTAATTATAAATACTGCAACGAGCTAAGATATAAAGCTCCATGGGAAGTATGTTTGCTTTTCAATGGTTTTGTTGAGGTCTTGGTGTGGTCTAACACCGAGGACGGTGTTCCCCTAAGGGGGAGGGTTCTATAACAACCCTGGTGAAAATTCCATGTAATAAAGTAAATAAAGGAAAAATAAGACCACGGGTAATGGACACATATTCCAAGCTGAATGTTGGGCAAAGATATCCTAGTGCGCATCACTAGATGTGTGTGTTTAAGGAAAATTGGCAAACGCTGAGGCAAAGGCATAAAAAGGTAAAAAGGCATTTTTAGCACATTTATTTACGAAAATAAATGAAATTAGGAGAAAAGGAAAGGAAAAGGTCATAGGTTGCATGCGAGGAGGAAAATGAAGGAAAATAATGGAAAATGAAGAAATTAGAGGCCTCATTGATAAAAAGGCTTATGAGGATCAGTTGGCAAGTTGATCAGTGTTAGGCTTGCTCAATGTTAAGCTTTTGTTGGTTCAAGTTTGGAGCTCTCTTATTATTCTCTCTGTCTCTCTCACTCTTGGTCACTTAAGGTTTTATTGGAGCACTCTAGTTTGGAGCAAGGAAAGGAAAAGCAAGCAAAGGAAAGGAAAAGAAAGCAAGGATCAAGGAAAGGAAAGCAGGATCAAGTAGTTTCAACAGGAATACTTACAGGTAACCTTTTGCATGTGTGATTTCCCAGCTGGTTTGGACATGCATGGCTTTGCATGTTGGTGTATGGTTCTCTTGTTGTTGGTGGCATGGTTTTTCTGGGTTATGACAATGGTTCTCAGCCTAGCCTTGCCTTTTTCAGGATGCCATGGTGTGTTGGGATGTTGATCTCAGTTTTGAGCTTTGGAATTTCATAATCCATGGCGAAGGTGGTCTCAAGGTTCATTCCCAAAGGCCTAGGAATCCCTTGACCAGTTTTGGTGGGATACATGGTAAGCCTGAGGGACAAGTCTCGGTTTAGGGCCTAGTGAATCGGGTTTGGATTGTGGTAAAGCCTGAGAGACTAGTCTCAATTTAGGGCCTAGTGATCCAGTTTGGATTGCGGTAAAGCCTGAGAGACAAGGAGACAGAAAATTCCTCAAGGATAGTGATGGATTCAAGATGGTATTTCAAGTTTGGTTCGATTATGATCAGAGCACTGGTTTGGTGTGATCAAAGTTTGATGAGGGTCGAGGTGTTCTAACCTCTGGATTCCCTTGGTTGTTCTTGGATTGGTTTTTCTATGAGATCCCACATTCATGCTTGGAATATGGCACGGGGGTGACTGGGTGAAGGAGTGATTTGGTTCAGCCATGTCTATGGTCGGGTGGTACGTGGAAGTCCTAAACCTTGTTAGATTTGCCTATGAATAATAAAAGCTAAGTTATCTTACTTTTGCACTGGTTTGTACGTGGATTTAATGGTTGTCTTATATTTGATATTTACATGGTTTTATGTTAGTTATAAGCATGGTTAAATGACTGGTTCATGTCATGGTTATTTCATGTATTTACTTGTAACTGTTAAATGGATGGATGCAAGACCTAATTGATGATGTAGTAGTTCGATGGAGAAGGAGGTGATCCTTTTGGTTATGTTTCATAGGTGATTTCAGTCATTTATGCTCTGTCTTGTATCCTAAACCTGTAAGTTGCATTGATTCCAAGTGTTTGACAGAATTCCAGTCCCAGTTGCGGATGCTCAAGCCTGTTCCTGAGGGTTATTTTATTGATCAACATTGTTATTATGTTTCTAATGAATTCTAGAAGTTACAACAAGTTTTGGGCAGAGGCCAGGATTTTGGGCTAGAAAAGTGACTTAAATCCCGGGGTCGTTGGCACAAAACTAGCAATTTTGGTCCACAGTTGCTAGCAAGCAGGCCTGTGAGAGCGAATTTGGGTTTCTTGTCGCTCCCTTTCCCATAACATGAGAGTGATTATGGCCTAAGAGCTATAGAATAGCAATGGGACCCAGGGACAAGTTGTCTGAGTGACTGACTTGTCTCCTGAGGGTTTTGTTGATGATGTTGGATGACTGTATGTGATGTTCCGTCGATTCCACTTCCTTAAGGTGAAATATGAGGTCGAATCTTATTGTAGTAGCATCTCTCGTGATGTTTACCCTGATTGGCATGGTTTCTTTGGGTAGACCTGGGAGGGGGTGTTAAAGTTTGATTAACATTAGGGAATAGATGAAGGGAGGGATCGAAATCAGTTAGCATAATGTGGCCGTTTTCTTGGACCAATATGTTATCTAGCTTTATATCTCTATACACTATGTTATCACTTATATTTAAGATTGTATCTTATCTAGATATAACAGAATTCATATATGTCTGAACATCTATTGAAATTATAAAACATACCAACAAATATATATGTTTTTTTCATAACATATTTGTTCGTTCTCTTCGAAAGTAATAATACATTGGGCAATTAATCAAGGCCAAAACATTTATTTGCATGTCATGCTAATTTGACAATATTAATATGTTTATAAATGTAAAATGTCGAATTGTTAGTAGCAATGACTGTATTTGCACCCAAATCACAAGATGGGATCTTGTTTACTATAATGAACACTTTCAAGATTTGCAACTTCAATAAGATGTTTACCTACATAGCCTCCAAGGTTTTGTGTCGATGAATGAATAGAGAAGCTGGTGAAGAAAAGGAAATCATGGTAAAGCTTATGCCATCAATTACATTCGTTGCAAGATGAAAGCCAAAATCTAGATAAAGTCATTGTTATCGAACAATACAAATGATGTGGAACAACATTATCATTGGGTCACTAAATAGTTCCTAATTTCCTAACACTTGACATGTTCATTTTTCCTAGCTCAAGCGTTTATCCCAACCGATCCCCTTTAAGCCACAATCTACGTAGCACTAGGTCAAGCGTCATTGGTTCACTGCATGATCTCTTAGGGGTTTCTTATTGATTTAGCATTGTGTATTGTGGGTTCGTTTCTTTTTTGTTTTCAACAATTAATAAAAAACAATATTAATGATAAAAATTATATAGTTATATCTCTAAGCAGGGTTGTTCCTCCTTCCAACAGTGTACATTCATTGCTACAACACATACAAAGTTATTTTTATTGTGCGAAAGCTCATTATGTGGAGGTCCTCAACACAATGAACTTCCCCACAATTTGTGGTGGTCCCTACAACTGGCATCTTTATTTGTGTAGAATTTTGCTTGTGCAAAAATTTCCATGCACGGAAAGCTCTGCACACGGGAAACAAACTCCCATATAATGTGCAAGTAACATATTTCAACATATTTTGTTTCATGCAAAATTTTTCTAACAATGACCCTTGGTTCTAGCTTGAGTGTGTACTGCATTGAGACCACTACGAAAATCCTTTGATTAATGTCAATGGAGACCAATATTATCATATATTGGAGCCCTACATGTTGGCCAATACTAGCAATAAATCCATGACAATTGTCCACGCTAATTACTGGGGTGCTAAATGCGATCTTTCAACTAACTATAACTTACTATGGTCAAGTTCATATTTTCATATCCGCCAAAATACATCCACAAATCTCTCGCTTTGGGGTTACTGCGATCAAAGTGGGGTGGACAATAGTAGTACTACATTAGCGTTGCGTTAGGGAAGATTTTGTGACGATGTTTGGTATTATAACTTGGTACCAGGGGCCATGGAAACATGCCTCTATGAATCACATCTTCAAATACCAATTAGTGTGAACCTATCCATTGATGGTGACTCTTTATTGGGGCAAGAACAATTCAATGATATGAGTTTTGAGATAACATGGGATATTAATAAGAATAGAGATCAAAACTGTGGCGCTTGTTTGAGGAGTAAGGGTATTTGTGGTCATGCCATTTCTGAACCTGGAAAGTTTTTATTCTATTATCTCGATGTCTCCTCGTAGCTCAACAAATGTGTATAGAATCTAGGGATCCATGTAATCAATATCCATTACACTATGCATATTGATATCGCATTATCCTCGCACTATGCATAAGATCCGACAACTATAACCCAATTCTTTTCTTTAAGATGGTGTTAGGGTATTTTTGTTGGGAATGAAATAATCTCTCCAAAAGGCTTGAAACCATAAACTATCTTTGGGATGTGTGACAATGTTTGCAAGTCTTCTCAATTAATTTTCTCATTAGCCAAAACTAAGGTTGCCACGGTCTGAAAACTACCGTTCTCACCAGACCAATCCCATCGTTACACCGTGGTGTTTCCCACATCGATCTACACATAATATTCGCTCCATAAAGGTGTTTGACTCTAGATTCGAATGAGTTGATTTATTCTATTCAAAAGAAATTTGATGGCATATCATGTCAAAGATATGGGTGTGACTCTGGTGCATGAATCTTAAATCATTTTAAGAGGTTGCACGACCACATTCTCATCGTGTTCAATCCTTGTGAGGTAGCCATACATTCTATGGATTAGTACTTACATATATGCAGTTTATTGTTATGGCGTATTGAAAGTCCAGAGAGCAAAGAACTTCGAGCAATTTAAAGCGAAGGAGCACGAGATGCAGTGAGTGATAACTCAAGTTGTAATGCTACTACAAAGTATACTTTTAAAGTTCTATGGTAGGACGTGTGCCATGCACCATATATCATACATGTTGGCATGCTTTTATTCAAAACATATTTGCAATAATTATTATGCAGGTAGAAATGATTATAAGACAGTTTCCATTGGTAGCATATTGGTTTGATTATGGTCATATCATTTTCTATATAGTAGGTCAAACCTTTTTATTGCTTTTGGCTATTGCTATAGTTGATTGAAATTGTGACCTAGCGAACATTTTTATTGCTTTAGGCCATTGTTGTAGTTGATCGAACTCATGACCTAGCTTGTAGTATTTTAAATTTTAACCACTCTTGTAGTTGACGTCGAATTTTATAGGAATGACAGGGTAGGTTCCACGTATAAATTCAATTATTGTATAGTTCAAATGCTCTACATTGGAATACTTAAGAGGACGATGCAAGAGCGCTGCATCTATACTCCCATCATGTGGAATTGCTTAGCTCCAAAAACTCAGTGATAGAGTCAACCGAAAGAGTTTGTTTCTAGCAAAGTAAGCTAAGTGACGCGTTCAAGGGATGAAAAACAACTGGTGGAAACCATTAATTGTGTAGATCACTATAGGTTCCATAGAAAACACATATGTCATCACTGTGGGATACAACGAACATCATGTCAGATAGAGAATATCCTCGAAATATTTTGAATCTAAGACACTTTTAGATGCATTCCTAGTCTTTGCAATTAAAAATGGTTTGCCCCATGATTTCACAATCTGAAAATGGATGAACCCATAAGATCTTGGAATTGGAGATATGCATACACATGCCTTGCGCAACCCGGTGCTCCATCTCAGTGATTCTCATGATGGCATTTAAAGTTAATGGGATGGAAAGTAGAACACAATGAAGGTGATGTTCTCATACGTGAGTGATTAAAAATTGATCTCCAATTTAGGTCTTTGTACATCAAAATCGGTGTCGAATTTAGAAATTAGTTGTTAGTTTAAATTAGCTTGCCACGTGACCAAGTCTCTGTAAATCTTCCATATCTTTGATATCTAGTTCTATATATACAATATCGCATCACACTCCAGAATAATTACCTTGCCTTTTAATTTCTTACCATCATTATATTTTTCTAGTTTTAATCAATTGTTTGCGTCGTGACTTCTTTCCTCGACCTATGCTTTGATAGTGAAATGGTATTAAATTACTCTGCGCATTGAGGTTTTGTAGAGGACATTAACTTTGTTTATGATGTTACCGAGTCCTAACTTTTCGTTTGAATGTAAAGAAATTGAGTAGAGCTTACTGCCTTTTTGACATAGGCCATTGAAAATACATTATTTAAAACAATTATTAGTGTTGAACTCAACTAGTGGATAAAATGAATACGTTTGTTAGACATGGTTCACTTTTATCTGCAACAATCCACCACCATTGCCAGAACTCTTGGTCCTCCACACAAGGAAGTTGTGCGGAAAATGGTAACGTGTGGGGTGCAGAATGAGTTTGTGCGGAGCTCTGTACTCCTGCACAATGAGCTAGTTCATTGTGCGGGAGTGCGGAGCTCCGCACCATGTGCTAGAATTCTAATACGTGATTAATTCAAATTAAGTGTGTTGGAATCTGGTTAAGCAGTTCTTATAGGAGAGGAAGAGGTAGTTGCTTACATTGAACCAATTAATCTCTTTACCATCATCATCAAAATTGAGTTTCTCCACCGTCGACTTAGAATTCCAATCTTAAATGTAAATGCATTCCTTACATTTTGCAGACCTTTGGATTTGACAACGTTAGTGGATTCATTTTATATTAATGAATTTTCTATGCAGATAAAAGAAAAATAGTAAAGTTAATAATTATGTGAAATGCAAAATTGCTCAATGCGATGACTTGTGAGATAAGTCTGAATAGGCGGGGAGGAGAAAAATAAGTGATGACAAACTTTTCATGAAGGACCTTCGCACAATTGCAATTGGTTCAATGTGTGGGATACAACAGTTTGAGAATGATAGGTGCAACCCTTCCCCTAGCTACACCACCATGCACATTATGGTGTCGTCTTAACTACCAAGCTTCTAGTTTATTGTAAGAGCATCGACACAGATTAACCCTCACAGTCAAAACCCTAATCGACATCACAATGATATCAACGGTCTAAAACACGCCAAGCATATCAACGGTCTAGGAATCAATACTTTAATAATCAAATAATCGATTTATAGATATATATCCACTATTTTCCATATGCTACTCGATTTCGTCTTGCTAGGGTAGGTTTGAGAATAAGTCTATTAAAAACATGGTTTGATTCCATCAACTTGGTCTCTGCAACAACACCCCTTTGTTACTCCATTTCGTCTTGACAGGAGAGGTTTGAGAATAAATAAAAATGTTAAAGACATGGTTTAAGTCCATTGGCTTGGTCTCTACAATAACATTTATAAATAAATTCATTCCTTGTGAGCAACTAATTCGTAGATAATTATCACATGGCTTCTATAACCAGACTCCATGAGTCATTATGCAGAGCTTCCTTTGCATGGTGAAAGCTCTGCACAATGAAAAGCCCCCTACTATATAAAGGACTTGCAACCGACTCAGTTCTAGCATCATTGGGCAGAGCAACAACATAATATTGTCAGTGTTAGAGCACTCACCAAGGGAATGGTTACTCACATAATTAGTTTTTTTTTTTAATGAATTGTTAGGTATTGACAACTATTGAAAATAAAACACCCTCCAATAGGGGATTTATGTCCCATCAAAGCTCACGCAGGCAATAAAAAATTAGAAGTATTCTTTCCAAAAAAAAAAAGTAGAAAATTATTTTTGAATTTACGGGAAAATAAAAATAGTCAACATTTTCCCAAAACTTTGGTTAAAATTGCAAAAAACACACCCAAATAATTAGAGTCAACGCACTTTGACCACAAGGCGAATGTTATAGTCCCTACATGCAGGGATTAATAAAAATAAAAATACATTCGGTGGATAAAAATTATGGCATTTTACATCATATTTTTTTTAATTGTTTTTCCCACTTATTACACATTAAAAATTATGGGATTGAATAGATGTTTGACACATTAAATTTGTGTAAAAAGTATCAGTTTTATTATAATTCTAACATGTTAATTATTTAAAAATACGTGAGAATTAATATTATATAGAAATTGTTTATATAAATTAGGTTTATCTAATATTGTAATACATTTTTTTAGTTGTTATATATGATAATAAAAAGGTCAATGTTTCTATCGATATTAAATTTTGATAATTTCAATCAATTTAAAATTGGGAAAAATTCTCAAGGACATTGTTCCACCATGTAAAGATCTTGGATTATTGGTAGGACTTTGCTTATACTTGATTATTGGTAAGAAATAAAGTCTCTTCACTACAATATTAGCTTACTCTTACAAAAGCTTTGGCAATCCTTAAACACCAAACAAACTTGCTTAGATCTTAACACTTTCCCAAAAGCTTGTACATATGATATTAACCATACTAAGAGATGGAGGGGTCATAGATGCAAGAGGGATCATTATTGTTGTTGGAGGAAACCAAGAAACAAACTCTGCATGGGGTCTTGGATAATTTTCAAATAACCAAACTAAAGCTTGCACTTTTCTTTAGGGCCTACTCGCATTTGAATTGGGAATAAGAAGTTTAATAATTATCTAGGGTTCAAGTTTAATAATCATACAATGGTTTCAAAATCCCTCCCTTCTAATAATGGGATTGTCTCCATTATAGCTTGATCTCACGAGGAAGCTAGACATCTCCAAAAGATCCCATTCTTTCAGGTTCCTTGAGATCAAAATTTGCCAAGTAGATAATTAAGCTAATCAGGCCTCTCAACTTTGAGAAAGGATGTTAAAGAAAAGAGGGATGTTATATTATCACCTCATCCCTTAGTCTATCTCATTATCAAATCATCATTGATACCCTCACATTAAATAGCCACATGGCACACAATCAAGATAGATAGATTGCATTTGAGGTGAAGGGATTGAACAAGACTTGTGTATAACCCTTTCACATGCATGCTCTTAACTCTAGCCTACTCTTTGAATGTTGTTCATGAATTTATTTTAATGGTGGTGGGATAATGAAATCAATCATGGATGTGCACTCTATAGGAAGGAGCAATGGCAACAATCTAGTAAGAACCTTCCCCTATCTATGGATATTCTTTGGAACTTAGGCTCAAAGGATTCTAACTTAGGGTTACATGTTTTGGTTATCGGATATTAGCTCTTGTGTGTTGAATTCCCCTATTGGATTCTGAGAGTTGGTTGCATCTTTGAGGTTAAAGGTCCACTCTATTCATGTGTCATCAATAGTGTGGATGATATTCTTATTTGTAAGTGGTATTTCTTTTTTGGGGGTTATAGTGCGCCTATTTTTCTTTAGGTCCTTCGATCTAGGTTTTCCCCTAATTGATTGGGCAAGCAACAAGGTGTTTCGTGTGTTTAGGTATAACTACTTTTCTAAGAAATATTGGAAGGCCCACTCATTTACCAGTTTTATTGATTATAGGGATGCCTAAAACGTCTAGAGAGCCCTTCATAGGGACAAACAGTCCATCCATTGTAACAAGACCTCCATTTTCCCATTCACCACAAAGCTTCATGAGAATGAACATTAGTGTTCAACTTAGAATTCATAATTATGACAACCTTGGCACAACATAAATTGCAAATCAACTCTCTTGAAGTAGAGTGTAAGATGCTCAACAACCTGGTCCACAATTTGAGCAAAAGTAATCAATCAACAACCTCAAATTTGAAGATGTCCATCAGTTCTATACATCGATATATTAAGAGAATAACATTATACACCATATGCTTGATGACATGGACATTAGCAACCAAGAACCAAAACCAACCAATCTAGGGTTGGAAGAGGCACAACATTATCATTTTTCTCATGAAAATATTATACAATGCAAAGTAGTTTGTATATTAGTAGTTTTTAAGAAAATATACTACTAATAATATATAAGATGTAATTCCTAAATAATTTTATAGTTGTGGCAGATAATGAGTTGGATTTTTTATCTGAACGTTAGGGCTATTGAATTTTGTAACTCTATTACTTAGCCTTGTCTACAACCTTTTGTAAAATATTTTTTCTACAAATTTTTATTTGAAAAAATGATATCCTAAGAGATGGATTACAAAAATTAATTTGAGCAAATTTAACCGACATGTGCAGTAATTGTTAATTTTTATAGCTTGGGAGGTACTCTTATAGATCATGGGTACTTGAATTGTGAGGAGGTGTCTAAAGTACCCAAGTCATGTGTTCTAAGCCTAAGTGAGTGAGGAAATAACCCAACTTAATATTGTAAGGGTAAGTGGGGAAGCCTTAAGAGGATATAGAGTTTTCCTAAGAAACCCTAAAAGTGAATTATAAATAGAGGCCAATGGAGAGGCCTAATGGCACATTGTGCAAGTGATCATTCATGAGAGTTATTCATGAGTGAGAAGGAGATTTGTTTGAGATAGTTTTTGTAAGCAAGATTGTGGATGGTCAGGTCATGTATGGTAGACCTAAGGTCAAAACCCTAAGAAGGAGCCAAATATGTTGCAGGTGATCATGACAGAAGAAAAGAGAGGGTTTGATGACCTAGATCTAGCCACTAGAGAGGCAAATCTAGCCAAGTTTGTTGCAGGTGATCATGACAAAAGGAAAGAGAGAGTTTGATGACCTAGATCTAGCCATTAGAGAGGCAGATCTAGCCAAGTTTGGGTAGAGGTCGACTAAAGTGAGTGTTGGAAGGTCAAATTTGTAAGAGAAAAGTCATATATAACTGTTGGAAGGTCAAATCTACAATAAGAAAGTTAAATGTGAGTGTTGGAGGGCCAAATCTGCAAGCAGAAAGCCATATCTATGATCTAAAGAAGAAAATATAGCAGTTGAGAAGTTGTAGCATTATTGCAGAGGGATTGGTTGCCAAGGACAACAACAATCCAAGGACATTGAGTTGAAGGCACTATCTCAAGTATGCATTTGATTTATTTGGTAGATTGAAGATTTGAAGGAGCAAATCTTAAGCCATAGATTAGTCAAAGGACATATTGTGTATTTTGTTGTAAATTATCTATTTGTATTAGAGATCTGAAGGGTCATGATCCTTGGTATGGGAGCCCTAGTGTTTTCTTGTTAATGGACTGATAAGAAGACTAATTTGGGCCAATATTCTTGTGTGTTGTTGTTGATTTCACTGCTAATTTGTTCTGTTGTGCTAAGTTGTTAGTTAAGGGTTCTTGGTGTGTTTATGTGCTAAGATCAGTCATAGACCAGATTTAGGGCCTATGAAAAATTAACATGGTACCAGAGCTACTCTGAAGGCAGTTGGATCAAAGTGTGCATAAGAAGCAACTTAAGAGGGAGCTAGTTGACTTGTAGTTGAAGGACAAATTGCATGTCAAAGATGATTGTTGGCTTGAGGTATGAGGACTGGTTGGATGGCTTGTCCAACTATTTTCCATGGAAAGAAAGGATCAAGCTAGTGTTGATTGTGAACAAAATCTAGGAATTTATTGAAAAGAGAATTGTCAAACCAACAAATCCGACTGATTTGGAAAAGCATGAGAAGTTAGATGTGAAGGCCAAGCTGATCATCCTTGATGGAGTCAAGGATCACTTAATACCTCATATTTTAGGGAAGGCCATGACACATGAGATGTGGAAGGCTCTTCAAGACTTGTTCCAAAATAAGAACGAGAATCGAAAGATGGTATTGAGAGAGAAGCTCAAGGAAACCAGGATGACAGAGGGAGAAGACATGACTTTGTATCTCACAAGAATTCAACTAGTTCATGATGAGTTGAGTGCCATTAATGATGATGTTTTGGAACTTGAGTTAGTGAGGATTGCCTTGAACAACTTCTCATATCAGTGGAAGCCATTTATCAAAGGTATAGTCTCTTGAGAGAAGCTACTTGATTGGAACAAGTTATGGGATGATTTCATCCAAGAGGAAATCTGGGACAAGGACCTTCAACATAAAAATAATACCAATGATGAGAATGTTGCTATTGTTGGTAGGCTGGGAAAGGGCAAAGGCAAAATCAATGGCAAGAAGAAGAAATATCTAAGTAAGGTGAAGTGTTTCACCTATGGTGAGCTTGGTCACTATGCAAGTAAGTGCCCACACAAGATGAAAGGAGGGAATTAGAAGAAGAAGGAAATGAGCATGGTTGTTGTTGAACATGATGATTTCGCGAGAAGGTTCGATGAGGACTTTTCTCTAGTCTCTCATTTCTCTAAGAGCACCATTGATGAGGGTGCATGGTTCATCGATAGTGGAGCATTTAGGCATATGATTGGTTCGAGAGAAGTGTTTGATAACCTAATAGAATAAGAGTCTGACCTACAGGTGAAGATCAACGATAAGAGTCAGAAGATAGTCAAAGGAGAAGGGACTATACTATGATGGACATAGGAGGGATGATATGAGGTCAAAAAGTACTAAGGGTATCAGAACTCAAATGCAACATGTTGTCTGTCTCAACTATTGAGGCTAAGGGGTTTGAGATCATGTTCCAGGATGGAAAAGTGATCATCAGGCCCAGGGGCTCTAACTCCGATATAGGAGAGATGATTGGAGTTAAGGAGAGTCAGTTGTACTAGATAAAGGGAAAACACATCTACCAAGGAGAGAAGAAGGTTCTTGAGACTAAGAGGGAGTTAATTTTGAGAGGGTGTTTGCATACTTAGAGGGATATTCAACAACCCGAGAAGAGTGCAACGATAGAGGGAAGAATGGAATATTCTATAGCTAACAAGAAAGGGTCATGGAATGGTTTAAAGACCTATCAAGAAAAGAAGAGGCATGAAGCTTCAAGTAGTAGGTGTTAACACTCTGTAATTTCTGAGGCTGTGAAAGAAAACACAGAGGTAACCACAAAACCAATTTGGAGCTTAGGATCTAGCCTTCCTAAACTCAAAGAGCGATCTCTCTTTTAGATTTAACTTTGTTGTATTTATATGTTAGGCTAGTTATGAGAGTTCGGAGTTTGATTTTAAAATTGATTTGGTTGATCAAATGCCTAAATTTCCATTGGGCTATGGAGTCTACAAACTTAACATGGAGCTATCTCATATTTTCAAAGGAGTTTCATAGGGAAAAGTAGCTGAACTAACAGGATCTTTTAGATTTAAATGAAATGTAATGGAAGAAAAGATATAGGTTCAATTGAAGCTAAAGAGTAGTTAAGAATTCTTTAACTTGATATAAAAAAAAAAGTGTATCTTTCAACAAATTTTGTTCATCAACTTTCTGTAAAATAATTCAGATTTAAGAACACATAAGTATGGAAAGAAAGAAATAAACACATAGACAGTGACATAAGTGTTGGGTGTGGAGCCTGATTATCTTCTATATTCAAAGGTATCGCCACATAGGACCCCAGTTCGAAATGGGGGCGGCAACGCTGCCCGTAAAATATTTGCTGCAGGGGGGGTCCAGGGGAGGGCGAGCCCCCTCCTGGCGGGGGGTTTCGGGGGCAACGCCCCTGAAGCTAAAAACAACTGTAAAATGTCCTTGTAAAAGTATAGTAATTTCTAGTCAATCTGGGCCGTTCATTAGGCGGATGATCTGACGGTAGAACTTATGTTTAGTTTAGGGTTTTTTGCCCTAGAAGGCAACCCCTCTCTTTGTATGAGGGTATTGTATTTGAGGCTGTGTGATTGATGTGTATTCAGTGAGCGAGAAATAGAGAGGTGAGACTGTGAGAGAAAACAGAAGATATTACAACGGATTTGCTGTAGGTTGTGTCTCTTCATTTTGCTGGATAATAGAAAGGAAGGACTGGTTGTTCGGGGTGGACGTAGCCCAAACTGGGTGAACCACGTATATCTGTGTCTCTCTTGTTTTGTGCGTTTTTCTGTGTTTATATTTCTGCAATATTTATATGTTCCATTGCTCCGTAATATATAATTTTCTAACAAGAATCACTTCACCAAATAACCCAACACATGAATCCTGTGAAGAATGTCCTTTTTATTACTGATCAACCCATCAAATGGAAATAGTACAATAGCTTTCTGGAACGCAAAAATCAACCCTTCATACTTCAAAAAGAGAAGTATTTATAAGTTTATTTACAAAATATCCTGTCATAATTGACGAGGATGTATTTTAGGAATTCCTAAACATAATCTATCTAACGATTACAATAATTTAGGAAAATTAAAACTGCTTGAAGTGTTGGCACTAGATTGGTGAACTTCTGAATATTTGGCAATTCGAATCCTGTTGTGCTGTTGATGCTGAGCTGTACAACAAAATAATCTTCTTATTCCAGTAACTCACACAATTGATCCCAGCGTTGTTCACTAGTGATAGATGTATTGAGTAACTTCATGTAGACCTCGTCCACTTCAGTATATTTTGAAAAAGTTGGTTTGGAGATAATGATGTGCTTGATTTCATGTTGGATGTCTAAATCATATATCAATGCTTCTAAAAATTCTTTCTGTGTTATGTTGCCTTTCACTTCTGCAAACTTAAAACCATCTTTAGCAATGGTCATCAATTTCTGGCTGTAATCTGACCATGTGATCGGCTTGTCGTTTATCACTAGTAAACTGGGAAGTCCCTTTTTGTAGAGGACTTCAAAATTGTTGAAGAACCTTTATACACCAATGTCCAGAACTTGACATTTTTCTTCTAGCTGTCTGATCAAATTCCTTTTGGTCAACACATTTTCTACCTCTAGTATGGTCTCAGTCTTATGCTCAATCTCTAGTTCTTCTAGCTACGACTTGTTTCTGGAATTAAGGAACTTGATGAGTTTTGTAGCTTCACTGGGTTTATCACCCAAATGCTCTTTGATTTCTTCAATAACTTCATTATATTTCTCAATTAATTCTTTCTGCTCGAATATGATCTATATAGATGGCCAAATTTCTATCATGGATTCATCTATCCTTTTCCAAATGTTCTCCTTGACCTGGGCTAGCATATTGTAAAAAATCTAGTTCAGGTTAACCCAATAATGCAATGTAAATCAAAGCAGAATACTATAACCTACTTCTACTATCAAATTGCAGAAGCTTAAAGATCGAGCTAAACAATATAACCAGAAGAAGAAGAATCAATGCACAATACACATGAAAATACGTTGGGGAAAGCCTCAGCTAAAAACCCCACTATTTGTATTATCATACAAGGTGGAAATACATAGGAATTATACAAAGCCTTAGTTCTCACAGCTAGCCAACTCTCAGTACAATCCTCACAGATTCTCACAGGCAATATTGGCTTCTCTCCAACCTTCCTCTCTGCCCTCCAAGCTCCTATTTCCTTGCGCTATTCCTCTGGGATGATTCTCACCTCACCAAGTGGAACACTCTCTCACACACTGTCAGAATTGCGCAATCCTCAAGGAATGATTCCTTGACTGCATGCATGAGTTTTCTTTATAGGAAAACATATGCAACTGATGGTATACTGTCCTTCACATTAATCTCAACTGGGTCTTTCTCAGAATAGACATGCATGAGTTTCTGATGAGGGAATATTCAGTTAACTGGAGTAGCACTAGTTGAGTGCATGCATGCATCAATTGGCTGTCAACTCTCTATTAGTTCCTCAAACAGTTTGGAAATAATTTAACTGGACTTAACTCAGTAAACTGAGTTACCATCTAGCAATAAGTCGAAGAACAACGTGTATCGATGGATAATGAGGACCCATACTTACCATCAGGGGGTCTTTCAGCAAGCATGATCATGTGTAACCCCTCTTCGATTCGTTTTCTAAATGAGAAAAATAGTTACAACTGAAATATAACTCAATCTTATCTCCTTAATTTAAGGGATAGCTTTTGCATGACTTCAGAAAGACTTCTAACTTGAATTTCTCCAACTAATTAATTCAAAATGAATTAATTAATTATTTCCAAGTAGCCGTTAAGACTAAATTCGATTTTCATTCAAAATTTAATTCAAGGACAAATTAAATTGGAATATTCTTGTTCCTACATTTCAACACTCCCTCTCAACAAGAAAGGGATTATCTGCCACCCCCATCCTGTCTCTATGGAACTCGAATTTACACTTTGATAATGCCTTTGTCAAAATGTCAGCATCTTGCTCCTTGTCGAAATATACTGCAACAACATGATCCTCCTCGCTACATAGTCTCTAAGATGATGATACCGGATGTCGATGTGCTTGGACCTATTCTGAAATACTGGATTCTCAAAGAGTTTGATACAGCTTTGATTATCACAATAGATCACAGTTGGATCCATCCTCTGATCAAACAAACCAACTAGGATTTTCCGCATCCAGATGGCCTCACATGCTGCCTGACTTGCATCCATGTATTCTGCCTCTGCCGAGCTGAGTGCAACTAACCTCTGTTTCCTGCTGTACCAAGAAACTGTCGCTGACCCAAGGTTGAAAATCCCTCTTGATGTGCTCTTCCGATCTGATGGACTCCCTGCCAAATCTACATCAGTGAAGCCCTGTAGCTTCACTCCCTTTGTCCGTTTGTACCATAATCCATACTGAGATGTGCCTCTGAGGTATCTCAATACATGCTTTACCGCTTTCCAGAACATCTTGGTAGGATGAACCATCGCTTGACTCAACTAGTTCACCGCATAGCACAAATCTGGTCATGTATTCACTAAGTACATCAGTGAACCCACAAGCTGCCTATACATAGCAGCTTCCACTACTTCCCCTGAAGTAGCATCGTCCTTCCTCCAGTTACCAACCAGAGGAGTCTACACGGGATTGCACTTCTCCATGTGGAATCTCCTGAGTATCTCGTTGGCATACTTGCCTTGAGACACAAACAACTCCCCATCCTTCTACCATACTTCCATGCCAAGGAAGTAATGCATGAGACCCATGTCTTTCATCTCGAATTCTCTTGCAGGGTGCTCCTTGCAAGACACGATCAACTGATCATCACCAGTTAATATGAGATCATAAACATAAAGTATAATGATCAACAACTTACCTTTCACCACAATGATGTACAGGTTCGCATCTGCTTCACTCTTTGTGAAGCCCAACCCAGTGAAGTAGTTTTCTATCCTGGTGTACCAAGCACAAGGTGTTTGCTTCAGCCTGTATAACGCTCTCTTGAGTCAGCACACATGCGACTCACGATCGAAGGTCTCAAAACCTTCCGGCTGCTCTATGTACACCTCTTCCTCAACCTCGCCATTGAGGAATACAGTCTTCACATCCATTTGATGGATCTTCCAACCCATCTGTGCTGATAGTGCCAACATAGATATGATATATGAGTACCTTGCGAAAGGAGCAAAAGTCTCATCATAGTCAATCCCCTCGACTTGTGAAAAGCCACGAGAAACAAATCTTACCTTATGCTTCTCCACACTACCATCAACAACTTTCTTTACCTTGTGACGCCAACGGGAACTCACAACTAACTTGTTCTCTGGTCTCAGAACCACATCCCAAACACTATTACTAAATATGGAGTCATACTCCTCCACCATAGCATCAAACCAAATTAGCTACTACACTGCTTCCTCAAAGAAAGATGGCTCGGTCTCAACACATTCCCCAGTCAGGGTCATGTATCCAGTGTACCTCTCAGGTGACCTCCTCTGTCTGCACTAAGAAAATGGTGCTACCTCATTCTCTCTCACATCCTCCAACAATCTGTTAGCTTCTCTTGTGCGCTTTCGTCCATCTCTGGAAGACTCTGCTTGAGTGGATGTCTCCACTCCTAGAACCTCTGCATGCGACTTCTCCACATCAGTCTGAGGCTCCTCCTCCTTAGGAACCAATAGTTCCTCCACAACTTGTAGTTGGAGCTCCCTCTCAAGGGAAACTCGCATGGCCTTCTGCTCATCAAACTTGAGATCTCTGCAAACCACTGTCCTCCAACTGGTAGGCAAGTAAACCCAATAGTTGTGAGGTGTATCAGTGTATCCCACAAGTATCCCCAACTCTGTTGTTGGCTCAAGCTTCTTCCATGCATCCTTTATCACATGGAAATATACCGATGAGCCAAAGATCCTGAAGTGACCCACATCTAGTCTCTTACCGAAGAAAGCTTCCTCTGGTGTCTTCATCCCAAGTATTCGATGCGGGCTTCTATTATGCAAATAGACCGTTGTGTTGCATGCCTCAACCCACAAGTGAAGTGGTATGCCTTGGTCATGTAACATTGCTCGTGCTGCCCCTACAATAGCTGTTCTTCCTCTCAGCCACCCCATTCTGCTGTGGGTTATGAGGTGCCGTCAACTCTCGTTTAATTCCTTTTGCTGCACAAAAGTCCTTAAACTCTTGAGAGACATATCCTCCACCATTGTCACTTCTCAAGGCCTTGATCTTCTTCTGTGACTCTTTCTTGACCAAATCTTTGAACTCACAAAACTTTGTGAAAGTTTGGTCCTTCTTCTGCATGAAATAAATCCAACATTTACGAGAATAGTCATCAATGAAAACCACAAAATACCTTTGCTTCACCATGGATGCCGTCGAGAATGGTCCACACACATCAATACGAACTCACTCTAAGATAGCCTTTGCTTGACTGTCTCAATCATGAAAGGAAGACTTGGTGTACTTTCCCAAGGTACAACCTTTGCATGTGTCAACTTGCTCATGTTTACCTTTGGGAAGTCTTGTAGATATGTACTGCATTATCTTCAAAGACCCATGATGCAAATGGCCCAACCACTTATGCCAAAACTCGCCAATGTCTTGGCTTTGCACCAATTCTGCTTTCGTACTCAATGTTGCACAACCATCTACCTCTAGTTTATAGAGATTCTTCACCCAAATCCCTATCCTCTTGGTTTGACCCATGGCTATGTGTCATAGGAACGCCTTTCCTTTACTGAAGACAATTGTAGCCTTTGTCCTCCAACATCGCGACCGATACCAAGTTCTTCTTCAGTCCAGGCACATACACATCTGTCAAGGTGATAGCAGCTCCATGCTCCCTCTGAAAAGCAACCGTGCCCACTCCTGAAACACTATACCTTCCGTCATCACCCATCTCTATCCGCATCTTGAGGTCTTTCTCCTCCATGGCACTGAATAAACTTTTATCTCTGGTCATGTGGAATGAGGCTCCGCTGTCAAGATACCAGACATAACCCATCATCAATGACACCATGCATGTGATGAGGGTAAAGTCCATTTCGAACTGAGAGGCTAATGCCTCACCTTCCGATCCTTCCGAGGATCCCTTCTTAGACTTCTTTGATGGGTAATTAGTCGCATAATTTCCCATCTCGTGACAATTAAAGCATCTCACTTTAGACATGTCACCCTTCTCCCCTCCATGAGAAGAATTCGATTTGAAATGGGAAGCCTCCCCCTTCCCTTTCCTTGCCTTAGTTGCTAAGGCCATATTTCCTTCATCATCATTCTTGGATGAAGAACCATCTCTTGTGCTCCTCCTGATCTTCTCCTGCATAAGATCCAACCATAGTAATTTCCAATTCGGCAGTTTCTCCCTTCCATTCACAGAGTCTTGGTAGCTATTCCAACTCTTTGGAAGGCCAAGGACAACGAGGATCACCATATCATCATCGACAGTAGTTATTCCCACACTATCAAGATCATCTCTGCAGGTGGTGAGCTTGTTCAGATATGTGGAAATAGTATCGCCCTTTTCCATCTTGACTCTTCGAAGCTTATCCTTGAGCGCCAATTTCCTTTGGTCGCTATTGTTCTAGTAGAGGTCCTTCAATGTCTTCCACATTGAAAATGGAGTATCCTTCCCATGGAGAGTTGAGACAATATGGTCTCGAACTCCCTCAAGGGTGATCCGTCTCGCCTTCGCCACACACTTCTTCCACTCAACCAACTCTTGTACATTAGTTGAAGCTGGCTATGGGATTTATTTATCAACGAAATCCTTCAAGCCATTGTCTTCTAACGCAACCTCCATTCTATCTTTCCATGCTATGTAATTCAAGCTACCTTCCAAGGCATACTCGAGTCTCAAGCCATAGAACGCCATTAGCCAACCCTGAAGTATGATATGAATTCGATTTGCACCTGCAACCCCGAACTTCAAAATTCAAATTCTCTTCTCAGTATACTTTTCACAGCTCTGATATCATGTAGAATATTTCTACAAATCCAGCTCTGATAGCATGTAGAAAATCTGGTGCAGGTTAACCCGATAATGCAATATAAATCAAAGCAGAATACTATAACCTACTTCTACTATCAATTTGCGGAAGCTTAAAGATCGAGCTGAACAATATAACTAGAATAAGAAGAATCAATGCATAATACACATGAAAATACTTTGGGGAAAGCCTCAGCTAAAAACCCCACTATCTATATTATCATACAAGGTGGAAATACATAGGAATTATACAAAGCCTTAGCTCTCATAGCTAGCCAGCGCTCAGTACAATCCTCGCAGATGCTCACAGGCAATCTTGGCTTCTCTCCAGCCTTCCTCTCTGCCCTCCAAGCTCATATTTCCTTGCTCTATTCCTCTGGGATGATTCTCACCTCACCAAATGGAACACTCTCTCACACACTGTCAGAATTGCGCAATCCTCAAGGAATGATTCCTTGACTGCATGCATGAGTTTTCTTTATAGGAAAACATATGTAACTGATGGTACACTGTCCTTGACATTAATCTCAACTGGGTCTTTCTCAGAATAGACTTGCATGAGTTTCTGATGAGGGAATATTCAGTTAACTGGAGTAGCACTAGTTGAGTGCATGCATGCATCAATTGGCTGTCAACTCTCTATTAGTTCCTCAAACAGTTTGGAACTAATTTAACTGGACTTAACTCAGTAAACTGAGTTAACTAGTTACAACTCAAATATAACTCAATCTTATCTCCTTAATTTAAGGGATAGCTTTTGCATGACTTCAGAAAGACTTCTAACTTGAATTTCTCCAACTAATTAATTCAAAATGAATTAATTAATTATTTCCAAGTAGCCGTTAAGACTAAATTCGATTTTAATTCAAAATTTAATTCAAGGACAAATTAAATTGGAATATTCTTGGTGCCACATTTCAACAGGTATTACCCATGGTAGTTTCCTTTTCTATTTGTTGCACTCTCTGGGTAAGCCTCTAGGATTTCTGCAGCTCTGTTAGGAGAGAATTCTCATATCTGGTGTTCTGTTCCTGTAGGACCTTTACATCTTCTAACAATTTTTTTATTTTTTATTTATTTATTTATTTATTTTAAATTTTGTCTCCTTGTATCGACATATTTTCCATTGATTGGGCCAGTTTGATAGAATCATATGCAGTTGAAGTAGAGGGTACTGTAGAGGTGGATGCTCCTGTAGTTGTAGCTGATGTAGGAATGCCTGTTTGAAGTATTGATGCAATAGGCACTGCATCAAGAGGAACCATAGCGAGATGAGAATTATGCTCCTTTTCTTTGATTAGTTTATCCATCTTTGCCTCCATCTCTTTAATTTGTGCACTCTGTTCCACCAGTAGCTTCAACATTTCCTCTTTCTATATTTCTGTTTCTCCTAATTCCTTTGCCTGAGGATCTTCAGTGGCAGGGAGCTTCAATTGCTTTCTCAGGGATGCTATATCAACATTCTTCTTCTTAATAATCTCTTCCATGGCCTTTGAATTACTTGGATCAAAACCTGCTTTGATCACCATCTCCTCTAAATATTTGATTCTATTATCTTTGGCCAGAGAGGAAATTTTCTCCAGTTTGAGCTGTGATTGAACATTGTTCAAAGATAGTTGTAGCTTGGAAGTAGTAATGGCAGTCTATGTGAAATTTGAGTACACCATCTCTCCTGTTTGCCTGTGCATGTCCATCTGGTCCAAAGGATGGACATCTTTTGCCTCAAACTCAAATGTGGTCTGCTTGAAATCAGCTGCTGATTTAGGTTGAGGTACTTGGGCCTGCAAGAATGCCATGTGCATTCTCCCTTTCTCTATATCATAGGCTGAAATGAGCCTGTGTTGAATTGAGGAAGACTGTTTCCTGAATTGAGTATAAATGTTGTCATGGAGGGCTTCATTCCTCTGTTTGATTTCTTTATACCTTTGAAATATGTCCAACTGCCTCTATTCTGTAAATGACCCTATTGTATGAGGTGTTGTGGTTGGATTCTCTTTAGTGGTTGAGGATGATGGAGAATTAGTGGTACTACTACCAAATTGTAAAGTATGAAGACCAGAGAGTACAATAGTACCCTGTGTTTCCTCCCCTGGTGTGAAATCTACCTTGGAGCTTGTCTTTGTTTTCTTCGTGTAAATCTTGAATTCCTTTGCTGAGACTTCTATTACTAGAGAAGAATCATCTTCTCTTTTCCTTTTCTCAATTTTCTCTCTAGGGGTAGGAGTCTCTGAAGTGGTTCTAGACAACACCTTCTCCTCGGCCTCCTGCAATGTGTTCTCTACCCAATCCTATTGATTCATATATTTCTCAATTTCTGGTCTTTGGGTATGTACATAAGGGGTTGTCTTCTGCTCCACCCTTAGCTTAGAAATTACCCCAAAGGGGTCATAAGACCATGTGAAGCTGAGGGGAAAATTCATCTGTTTTAGAAGGAGGTCTACTTCCTCTCTTGCTGCTCTACTATTACAGATAAATGGCCCTATCTATGTTTTGATTCTGAACTGTGACTTTTTCTTGGCTGCCACAAAGTGAATGTTATCTGATTGGATTATTTTCCTAATGTATTCTAAGGAAAATATCCTCATAGGAAGGTATTTTGGTAGTTTATAGGGTGGCATTTCGAAGCCATAAACCCTGATCTCTGTATAATTTTGGTATAAATACCAATCACTTGCTCACTAAGATGCAACACCTTTTGAATGTCTTCACTGATCTTAGGAATTTGTTGGCTGCTCAACAAACAAGTTGTTGGATATATGAATTGGTCAATGAAGTCTTTAAACCTGTACTCTTGTGAATGCTTTCTGATAATTGAAGTCCAAAAAATTATAGATTGAGGCTCACCTTGCTGACTGAGTTTTTGGATTGCAAAAGGAAACCTATCTGTCTGGAAGAAAAGAAACATATACATGAGAATAGAAGAGTATCTAAACATTCATTCCGTTAGAAACTGAAGGAATTGTTCGCATATGATATTTGCAAGAAAGTGGCCCTAGTAAAAAATGACTCAATGTCCTTCTTCTGTGGAAAGGATGGACAGGAAGCCTAAAATAGGCTCATCTACCCATTCATCTGAGAAATATCCAAATAGGCAAGACAAAACAAAGATGATATGTATGGTTCTTTGGGGGAAAATAGAAGAGGGATAAGGAGGGTTCTTGGGCAATTGAGAATCTTCTGGCAGGAAGACTTCAAAAATCCTGGCTCTCTGGGGAAAAGTGAGCTTTTGGTAAATCTCTTTGAGAGCATCAATTGAGAAGGGAGTCAGGGATTCACTGTGTGGGATCTGCAACATCTAGTTTATACTCTCAGGGGTAATGGTGAAAAGGATTTCACCATTAGGGGATATGATGGCTCTTTTGCTTGAGAGGTAAGAGGCTTGGCATTTGAGAAAAAACTCAGGGAAATAATAAGATTGGGGAAAAATAAATAGGGGTAATCTGGACTGCCAAAGCCTAATCTCATCAGACTAGTCTAGATAGGTGTCTCGAAACCAACAGTGTAATTCAAAGAGGTCGAATTCACACTGTGTTTCGGCAATTTTGTAGTCTTTGTCGGCTAAGGGAATGTGGTCTAAATCCATAGAGGGAGAAAGCATAGGGTTTATCATAGTGGCATCAATTTTGGTTTTGGGGTTCATTGTGATAACGGGGTAAATTGCAAAATTGCAGAGGATGACAGTGTTAATTTCCCAGGAAAAACAACTTGGAGGTTATTACTTTGTCAGCAATGAATTCAAGGCGAGGGAAAATGAAGCTCGGATAGATACTACCAAGAGGATGCTAGAATGAGGAAAGAAAGTGATCACAGGTGAGTGCATGGATTTATAAGTTGGTGATGGAGTAGGACTATTAGATAAGACAGTTGTTTAGGGGATCATTTACTCTACAATGGGAAAACCGCAATGGGAGGGTGTAACAGCGAGAGGGTGTAACAATTAGTTGACATGGCGCCAAGCGATAGGCAGAAAAAGGCGCGAGACTGTTGGCGGGAAAGGGAGTAAGGGCTGAGCAGTTTTTGGAGGGGGGTATGAGCGGTAAGTGGGGGGGGGGGGGTACGAAATGGTGTGAGAGGGACACGTAGCAGTAGGGCCCGGTGGGGAAATCGCTTTTTTGGACCCCCCCGCGCCGATAAAGGGAGACACGACCGGGGGGGCGAAAAGGCTTGGGAGCCATTTGATCAAACATGTGATGCGATTGGGAGTAGGGAGATGTGCGCCGTTTAAAACGCCAACAAAAAAATGTCCCATCGTGCATAAATTTTTACAATAAGGTTCAAACTTTGGATAAATAACACCACATATAACACTTTTTATAATAAGCTCAATATCCCCCCTAAGCTAATCTAACTAAAACTAATTAGGGTCCCTTTATGAGTGAAAACCCTTATTTATTTTTACAATTTAAAAAACTAAATACATGTTCAAAATGTAAAACTAATCTAACAATTTATTAATCTAGATTATGTTTTTGGATTAATTTCTTCACCTAATCTACCTAATATAATCTTAGCCAAGATTACAATGTTTGGCTAAATTATTCATTCTAATCTAATTGACATAAATCGAAAATTGCTTGAACATGATTAAATAGTATGTTTCAAACAAGAAAAAGGATTGTGGCATGTTGAACAAGCTACACACAATTTCTTGAATTTATTCTTAAAAAATTATAATCAGTGGCACTTCAACTGGCATCACTTTCACATTTTTTCCTTTTCTGTGGGGTTCTTTTATCATTTCTTTTCCATTTTTTATATATATGCCCTCTTTTCATTTTATTTTTTGTTTTTTATATATCTTTTTTTTTGGAAATCATTTGCAATATACAATATTATTTACAATTGGAAATACTGAAAGACAACACTCAATCATCATTTGATCCTATGAATCATGGGACCCTAACAGTAGGGATGCTTCCAAGCATAATATTGTTCATGCTTCTGGTTATGCTGTTATGGTAGAGGTAGATAAGGATGCATGGTGGAAAGCATTCCTAGAGGAGAATCATGTTCATGTGTGGGCAGATGATGTACTTTTGTGCAATGGAAGTACCTCCCTCACTAAGAGGGAGTGTTAATTTTTGTACCTTGGGAGGTGCTCCCCTAGATCATGGGTACTTGATTTGTGGGGAGATGACTAAAGTACCCAAGTCACGGGTTCTAACCCTAAGTGAGTGGGAAAATAAAGCAACTTAATATTATAAGGGTAAGTGGGAAAATCCGTGAAAGTGTCTAGCGTTTTCCTAAGAAACCCTAAAACTGAATTATAAATAAAGGCTAATTGAGAGGGCTAAAGGCACATTATGAAAGTCATCATTTGCGAGAGTTATTCATGAGTGAGAGAGAGATTTATCTGAGATAGCTACTACAAGCAACATTATGGAAGGTCAAGCCATGTATGGTAGATCTAGATTTGAAGCCCTAAGAAGAAGCCAAGTTTGTAGTAGGTTGTAACAACCCCAGGTTAAAAGTTCATGTAATAAAGTTAATGAAGGAAAAATAAGACCAAGGTCATGGGACACATATTCCAAGCTAAATTTTGGGGAAAACATCCTAACGGGTGTTCACTTTAGTTTATTAATGGTTAAGGAAATTGGTAATGGCATTAAAAGGGCAAAGAGGCATTAACTGGCATTTTAATTATGGAAATAAGGGAAAATAGGAGAAAAGGAAGGTGAAAGGTCATAGGATTGCATGTGAGGAAAATTAAAGGAAAAATAGAGGAAAATGAAGAAAATAGAGACCTCAATAATAAAAAGACTTATGTGGATCAATTTGTAGCTTTTTGTGAGTGTTAGATACCTATACCAATAGGTTTCATATTTCATGATTGGCAAAGAAAGTTCCAAATATGCTCTGCTTTGGTGATGCAAAGATCCCATGTTTTCAAGAGAAGGTACTATGTGTACATAGCTTGATATTGACTCAATTTTGGATGGGTGATCCAACAGCTTAATCTGGATCATGCCATGTTTCAATTTCTTGTTGTAGAATAGAGAAAGAAGTCTGTCCAAACTGTTCAATCTTGGCAGACCAGTAGTTAGGTAGAGAATTAAGGTTCGCAACTGTTTAATCTGGGACCTTGGAAGCAATAAGGGTAGTTCTAGATAGAAAATCAAAAGAAAAAGCCAAAAGAAAAGAAAAGGCACATGAGAGTCTGCAAGTCTAAGTGCACCCTCCATGAAGAAACAAAAAATGCTAGGCAAGTTAATGGGTAGGTAGAGGAGGTTGTAGAAATGTCATTCCTTTCAATTGAATTTTGCTGGTCTAACATAAAGGAAACATCAGTGGATAGAGAAGTTCCTCTTCTCCATCATCTTGCAGCAATACATAGGAGCATGTCTAACTTCCTGATTCCCCCCCCTCACATTCACTATTAACATCCCATTACCAGTTATGTTCATGAAAGAAAGTCAAGGTCTTATGGTGGTTCTTGTCTCTTTAAAAGCCACATTTCTTGTGTAAAATTCTTTTCATTTTGATCTACTCCCTAAACTAAGTTGATTCCATATAAAACTTAGTGTTTCCACTCCTCATCCACCTCTTCACTCATATTAACCCCTAACTTCTACTATTTAACTCCCTATACCCCTTATTCCCCCTATTACTATGTAAATTATGCAAAAAACCCCGAAATACCTATGTATCCCCTTCCCCGAGCATTATAGCTCTAAGTTTGGTTTTTAATGATTTAAGCGCTAAAACATTAGAGCGCGACCCAAAGAGCGCTGATATATTAATCCTGGGATTAATCCAAGATCCGCTTGGATTAATAACCTTAATCCGGCTTTGTTAATAAACCCGCGCATAATACATTTTGCCCGTAACACAGCTTGAAAACCCACTTTTCTAAAGTTTCCGCCGGGCGCGCATTTCACAAAAAACATTATTTTATTCTCCCGCCCGCTGCCGTATCGCCCTGACAAGTTGATGACCCGTCGACCGTCGGATCTGGGCCTTCCCATCCGACGGCCCATATCCATATCGGGTCGGTCCCGATGTACTGCCGTTATCGCCCGAGAAACTGTCAGAGGGTGACGTCAGGCCTCTGCCACGCGTCACCCCCATATTCTCTCGGGCCGCCCTCTGACAATACTGCTTCCGTATCCAGAGCGGTCCGAGAACTTACCACTTACCACTTCTGGTTTTCGCTGACCAGTCACGCTCACGTCACGTCCTCGTCATCGCCACGTCGTGCACACGTCATGCCACATCGCCGCCGCATCAGCGCCCCCGTCCGACAATGCTCTGACCTGTCTGCCACCTCACCATTCCCCGTGGACCACTCACAGGCCACCACGTCACTCGATGACATCATGCTGACGTCACCCGACCCTGACCCCACCTGATGACGTCATCCAAAAAAGGCGCCAATGACCCAAAAGTCCATATTTTCGCCGAAAATTGCGTTTTTTGTCACTTTTGCCAAAACAACTATTACTCTGCTTTGCATGCATTTTACGACCATTCTGTCGCCAACCAGCAGAAATCGCTACAAAGACCGTGGGCGCGTCCAATCTACCTGCATATGTGACCATTGCCGGCAATACACAAGGTATTTATCCAAATCATTCCCTCTGCGCCTGGTTTTGTCCATAATTCTCCAAAGATAGCTTAAAACGAGTGAAGAACACTGTACCTACCAGCAAATTCCAGTAACCAGTGCCTATTTTCAATAGTTGGGTCGAAATTCATCTACAGAACCTGCATTTAATCAAATTTACCCAAATTCACAGTTAGTTCGCGCATTCGTGAACTTAAAGACCCGAGCTCCACTAATTCACCTTGGAGAGAGTTTACCAGTCCCGACATTCGCTCTATCAGTCCTCTGTGCAGTTTTTCAGTTGCTGCCACTACCAGTTACCCTCTGTTCCTTTGCAATTCACCTCTCTGTTCCAGAAATACCCCTCTGTGTTGCTCTGTTCAGTAACACCGGTTCACATACAAATCAGAGGCCTTATTAGCCATGGAAACACCAATAGCATTAAATATAGCACCTCTCAATGCCCCACAGAGAGAGTTAGAATGGAAGGCCCTGGGGGATAAAGATTATCAGATGATAGACTCATTTCCAATGAATTCCAAATTTAACATCCATCTGTTGAATGAGTTAAAGGCCCAACACCTCAGTGGAGCTGATATCTTGGGGATTTGGGACTCCAATTTGCCCATTTTTAACCTTCCTCAAGTCAACTCCCTTCCAGACTTGATCCATAGATGCTGTGAATGCTATGATCCATGTCAGAGAGCTGTTCTCAATCCCACAGGCTCAGTCTTGTTTCATATTACCCCTGAGGCCATAAAGGAGATGCTGCACTTTCACACTGCAAGATCATTGACTCCTCTCTCCATGTTGGATTTATTAAAGAAGGGGGGCAGCCTGTCCAGTGCCCAAATCATCAAAATTAATCAGTTATTCATTAAGCCAAGCTCTGAAACTGTGAGAATGCCTCCTATTGGAAATCCATATCTCAATGACTTGGGCAAAATGCTTGTAGATTTGATTAGCTATGTCCTGGGCTACAAGGGAGTTGAGGATGTTGATGACACCATTATGGCCATGCTGTCCATATTTTCTCCTGGGAAGCCTCCTGCTGTGCACTATGACTATGCTGAATACATTGCAAACAAGATTCATGAGCAACTGATGAATCTAGAAAGGGAAAAGGTGTTTAGATACACCTCATACATATATCATCTGTTCTTATTCTATCAACCTGACAGTTTCCCTATTCCTCTCAAGAAACTTGATGCCCAGGGAAATCCAAGGTCGGTTGTGTTTTGGACTTCAGTTTTTCATCACACCTCTTGCTCACCATACACATACTGTGAATTCATAGACCTTTTCATTCATCCAGCTTTGACCTTGTTATATGGTGTTCCTCCTCCAAGATTGACTGATGAAATGCAAAGAATTCTCCATCTCTCTAAGTCCTACAGCATTGGTGATTGGTACTTTTACCAACACCATACAGTAATCAGAATATATGGCTGTGAGTTGGACCCTTATAGGCTGCCAAGATATGTCCCTATGAGACTATTTGCCTTGGAGTATTTCAGGCAGTTTGGAAATGCAGACATGATCCATTTCCATAGTAAAAACAAGAAAGTGCAACTAAAAGTCAGGAACCAGCTAGGCCCTTTTCTTTACAACATAAGGGAGGAGGGATGGAAGGAAGCAGATGGCATGCTAGAACGCCTCCGATTGGAAACCAGTTTTCGCTGGGTACCTTATGACCCTAATCATTTCATTTCTCTCAGGAGGGTAAAACATAAATTGGGTGGCTATGCTCATGTCAGATTGCCTCACATTGAGAAGTATGCCAACTTATTGAGTTGGAAAGAGGGCACCCTAGAAGAGGCAGTTACTAGAGAGAAAATGATACAAAGAAATGCAAAGAATATTGAAAAGGAGGCTGACTTGGAAACTTGTGGACAGGTTTCCTCTTCATATCAAAGGCAACTTGGAGCAGCTGCCTCATCTTCAACAGCACATCAGCAAGCAGCCAAGGCTACTTATCAGGCTCCCAGCAAAGGCAAAGAGAAGCAGATGGAGCAGGAACAGCCACCTCCTGTAGTAGAACAGCAAGAAGAAGGGCAAAAAGAGGGGCAGCCAATACAGCAGCAAGAACAAACAGCTGAAGCCCCAATATCCACTGAGCAACAGGCTCAAGAGAATGTGCCTCCTAGGCAAGAAAAGACAGTGGAGGCCTCAGTGCTACAAACTCCACAAAAAGAAGAAAAGGGAAAAAAGAGGGATAGAGAGCAGGAGACTCCCCTCACCACATCCACAAATCAAGGGGAGAAAAGGCACAGAATGAATCCCCTCTCTGAGGAAGAAATGCCTATTGGGCAATCTTTGGGCATGGGCCCACCGAGTATGGAGGCATCTGCAAGTTCCTTTCAGCAGGAACAAGAAAGAACAGTTGGAGGAGAAGTCAGCTCCTCAAGCCACCAAAGGGGAGCTGAAGCAGGCATCAAACAACAATTTATTGATATCAAAAGGAGGAATGAGCCACTCAAGGTGCAGCTCTACAACCACTTATTAAAGATGGCTCCTACAAATCAACAGAGATTGATGTCTGCATATGATGTACATGAGGGCAAAATGATAATGAGTCATTTCATGCCAACCATGCTGCAGCCACAGTCAGCTGCAGACTACATAAGGACCAACCTTGAGGTCCTTGCAAAAGACATCCACCCCATGGATCAGATTGAATTACACAAGCAAACGGGTGAGATGGTATATGCCACTCTGGCAGACAAAACTTTGGTTAATTATAGGCTGGAAAATAGCCTAAACAACACAGCTGCCCAACTTGAGTTGGAGAAAGCATCCTCCCAGGCAAAAGACAACCGAATCAAAGCATTGGAGGATATCATCATAGAGCTTGGGCATGATCCCAAGGACACCAAGGCTATACAAGCGCTGTTGAAATTAAGAGATGCAGACATGGCAGCACTAAGAAAAATGATCAAGATCCCAGCAACTCTTCATCCTCAGACAGAAGAGGTTGCCCAGCTAAGGCATGACCAAGATGCAGCAGCTATGCTGGTGTCATTATACAAACAGCTGATCTAGACACAGGAGAAATTGGGAGAGTCAGAGGCTGCGCTGCAAGCAGCCCTACAACAGAAGGAAGGAGGCCAAACATCACAGCCCCCTCCACAAATAATCAACCTTGAGGAATCTCCTCAAACTACTGCTCCTCCTACAGAGCAGACAGCTCAAACAGCGCCATCTACATCAGCACCAGCACCAACAACGGAGCAGGCTCCAAGCCTTGATATGCAGAAGCTGAAGAATGAAATTCAGGCCTTAGAAGCCCAAATGACAGAGTTAAATGAAGCTAGGGAGAATTTAGCTAAGATGAATGAAAAATATGACAAGTCAAAGCAAAGCATAGCTGAAAAGGGAAGAGAAGTGAAGGCTCTCAAAGAGAAGATAAAGGAGCTGGAGAAAGAGCTCACCCTTGACAAAGTGGTGGCTGAGCTCAAGACAGTTCTATGGGCCAACATTGGCCAATCAATCACGGATCAGTGGCAGTATATAGAGACCATTCATGAGCAAATGGAGCTCATAGGCAAAGCACACAGGGAAGTCCAGAGAGCAAGGGCATCTCTAGGCAATATGCCTGAGATAGCCAATAGAATGATTAACGTGCTAAATAACCGTACAAGTCCTCAGCTGGCAGCAATAGGAATCCCTAACAGAACTGAAACTATCCTGCTGATAGAGAGGGTCCTTACATTGAGAAGCCTGGTACAAACACTGGAAAGAAGAAGCCAGGACATGCAGACAGAAGTAAACAAATTTATGGATAAGTTTGCAGCATTACAAAGCAGAGGTCTTCCTGGCTTACTGAACAACGCAGGGAGACTACTTTCACATGAGAACTATGCTAAAAGGGTCAATACATTTGCTACCAATCAGATCACTGAAAGACCAAGTACCTCAGAAGAAACAGGGCCAGCATCTGGGCAAAGTCTCTATAACAGAGTAGAGAACTTATTTTTCATTATGAATGAGATCAAACATTTGTTTGAAGTACCTCCAAACTTCTACAAATATACAGAGGCAGATGAGACCTTAGATGCAATTTTGAGACATCAATTGCCCACACAGGAATGGTGGACCAAAATGATACAGCTGATACTATGAAAAAGAGCCTCTCATCAGGTTTTTTATCAAAAACATAAGTCACCAGGATCAGAAAATGTGATGTATACACTATGACTGGAGAAGAATGGACTGAGCCAACTCAGCAAACCTATTCGGCCACTAAAGCAATACTGACAGCTGCAAATGACAGGGCCGAGAAAGCTACAGCATGACAGAGGATAAAGACACATCATTCAGCATTTATTCAGAACGCTCAACCGACTCAGTGGCCTCCAGAGGTCAAAAAGACTTCTGATAGAAATAAAGAGCATTCATTTTTGTATTTAGAGCAGCAATAACTTCCTTATCTGCTATTTTGTAAAGTTGGTAAACATATTTACTTCTCAAGTGACTCAGCGGTTCAGATATTTTTGTAGAACCGATTGTATATATTCCCCCTCGCATAAGCTTGCAGGGGTTGTTGTTACTTGTTCAGAAAGAGAACTCGGCTGTATTTTTGAGAGTTAATACAAAGAAGCTTCGGGATTTCAGAGATTGTTTTTTCTGATGCATGCTGTGTTGGAACCATTGAATGCTGCAGAATTCTAGTGCTATAGTTTGATACAATAAGTTTCTCTATCTCTGTCTGTGTTTAATTTTTGTTTATTTCATTTCTCATGTATGTGGTCTAATCTCAACAAGAAAGTAGAAGAATAACTCAGGATTTGTCCATGGAGACACCCTGAATTCAATCTTTCCTTGTTATAAATGTTTTCTTCAGGTTTATCTGTTAAATTGGAATTCTTAAATGCTCCAACTTACTATAAATCTTTAACAGTTTCTGTGCAGTAATTCTTAGATGCTACTGAATAGAATCTGCCCTTTTCAACTTACAGTCAGACTATGTATAAGTTTCCATTTCACTCTGTTTCATTTATAAACCAAAAATTGTATCATGAATAGCTGTCTAGCTCTGCAGTAAATCTTTCTCCATCACAGACATCAGGACCTACTCAATTTCTGACTCCATATGCCCAATGGACTAAAAATCCCTCAAACATTTCATGCCCTTCTCAAAACAACATTTCACAACCAAAACCTTAAAAACAAAAGCTGAATTCATAACTAGCCTGAATTTTCACAAACAGAGCTAAAATTTAAAGAGAGAGCCCTCTCTGATTATAGGTAGGCTAGGACCTATAATCCAAAGCTTGGTTAGTGGTTACCCCGGCCGTATTCCCTTGGGAGTCAAAGGGAACAACCTGGGTGTTAACAGTGAGTTTGGCTTTGGAATTAGTCTTAGAGAGAGAAGAGGACCAACATGAAAAAACCAAGCAAAGGAAAGACAAGGAAGGAAAGGAAAGCAAAGGAAAGACAAGGAAGGAAAGGAAAGCAAAGGACAAACATTGAAAAGTTGGATCAAGCAACTTCAACAGGAATACTTGCAGGTAACATGTTGCTTGATTTGAAATCTTGGGAAAACTTGTAATTGCTATGCAAGCTCCCTCATCATTTTAAAACATGTTTTGATTTGTCTCATTTACCCAGTTATGAAAGAGGTTTATGTGTCTTTTATATGTCATTTATGAGAAAATTATAAATTAATTATCTACTTAAATAACATGAAAAAGAAGTAATATTGTAGACATAACACATAATACACTCACAACACAAAACTGATCAAGGAGTTCACCCTCCAATACTGGGCCACATCTCCTAGGACCTCCTTCAATGGCTATTGGAATTATTGGTCAAATGTCTGATTACAAGCTTCTTCTCAACTCCAATTACTTTGCAGACTACACCATTGGGTTCAGAGGACCCAAAAACCCCAAAAATAACTATTAGATATTTGAAACCTGACTCTAGCTGAACCGTGATGGACCGCCTCCACTGGTGGTCATAGGCTTCATTAACTTCAACATGGGAATATCATGCTCAAAAACTCTCCTTTGCCTCTGTAACCTGAACTAATGAGTTCAAAATGTCCAAATTAGCCAAGAACACCTCTTTCTGAGCTCAATTTGGTCGAAACTTGACTTCTCTAGGGCTTAGTCAGTGTTTTCCTATAAAAGCTCCACTAAATTTGGAATGCCTCCAGTTAGCGCACTAATTTTGGAGGCAAGCCAGAATTTGGGGGCACCACCAAATCCGTCGTCGTTTTAAACTCGGAGTTAAATTGCACCTAATTAGAGTTAAACCCGGATTAGTGTTAAACCCTGTGATTAGCTCAACCACAGTCTTAACTTCCTGCAGTTTTTGTTGGCCTAGTCACATGCGATAAACATCACATTAATTGTTGGAGCGGAACCGTCGGAGTGACCGTTTGAGGTTAAAGTAATTGCATTCACATGCGATGTTTTAAACTGTCCCAGGGATGTTATGCCAGAGCCGCCAGTTCATAACCGTAACCGTTGCAGGTTGTGGTGTTGCATTCACATGGGTAACTGTTTGGTGTTTGGTGGATCGCCGCCATAACAACATGTAACCATTGTAATTTGTGACATTGCGTTCACATGGGGGGAGGGTTGGCTTGCGGGCTGGCCCTCCCCTAATCGCCAACTCATAATTCATTACATTTCAAATATACACAGAGTTGTAACATGGTAAGAACCACGGTGTAGAGGAAACGATTAAGGTGTATGGTTGGTGGGTAGGAGGTTGTGGGTTCAACCCCAACTTCCTGCAATATATTTTGCTCCACTATGTAGACCTCCAACCTGATCTTTGGGAGGTGCCACATGGCGGCCTCTGGGCTTGCCCCGTCGCATTCTTCCATTGGTATATAAATGAACCAATAGAAATGTGCCAACACACCACTGTACAAACCAACCAAACATTGCTACTTTTCCATCCTCGATTGACCATTGACCTGCATTGACCATGCCTAGTCACTTGCCATGTCAGTAGTCTGACATTTTTTTGTTGCAAATTTCACCTGTTCAGCAAAGCGATCAAAACACAATAACTTTCTCATACGAACTTGGTTTTTGGCGAAACAAGTTGTGTTAGGATTGTTTTTCTGAGACGAACGTGGTCGTTTAGGTTTCAAGCCATTATGAGAAAATTTATTCTTAAGCTATTTCTTGCCCCTAATCTAGATTCCGATCACTCCTTCCCACTGACAGGTTTTTGGACCCAAAAAAAGTTGGTTATTTGATGAGAGTTAAACACTTCTCCTTCCCAAGTTCTATCAACTAATTCTACTTGAAAGGTCTCCATGACAACCACTTGGGTACACTGACATGCCTTGCATTGCAAATGGTTGTCCCTCAACCACTGTTCTCCTACTGCTCCTAACCCAATACAACACTTGCTGGACACGTACTGGCTGAAAAATACCTTTGTTGTACCACATCGATCCCTCGGTGCTTGGAAAACTGATAAAATCTAATAGCCTTCCCACTTATGATCTTGGCGTCAATACACACAACGATCTACAATCGCTGAAAACTTTTGTATCTCATCCACTTTTTGCTTCTTGCCTCTATCATCCTCCAGTTCAACATGCTGCTCATGTCATGATTTTGAGAATGAAGGCTAAGCATGAGCATCTTGCTCAAGAATGGACCTTCCACAATCCTGTAACATCTTGTCACAAGAAACACCCATTAAATGGAAAAACACATTATGCAAGAAATTGTAAATTGGCGACCTCTTCTTTTGCTCCTTCGAAGTAACAATTGTCACATTATGTAACATCGCCATGTAATCTTGCATCTTGGTGTACAAGTCATCGATTAAACACAAATCGACAAAACATCATTGACCAACCATAAGTCGATAAAGATGCTCCAACAATTGACTTCATTTAAGAGCCAAACATAAGCATGCACATAAACTTTACGTTTCTTTGCATAAACAACAAGAATTCTACATTCTCATGCAATAATCTATCAACCTCTCCCTTTCATCTTCGGAGACAAAATCAACTCTTCCAAGTCGATATGACATACATGTGACAACAATCGACACAAGTCGCCACTCATGCATGTATCTAGTTTCATTGTTCACACACACACAAACTCTCATGTATGTGTACAATTCTTCAACTCTCCCTCAAGTACAACACAAGTACAATAAACCCAAAAACATGTATGGGTACATAAGAGTTGAATTAACAAATTTGCTGCAAGTGAAGTGAGTAACATACTCAACTTTCACACACCTTCATGGCGAAATTATGCAACAACAAGAATGCTTTCAAAAGAACTGCATTCACCTAAAAACTTGCAACCAAAAATTGCCTTCTTTGCTATATTAAAGTGAGTCAAATAGAACTCTACTTTCAACATCTTGCATCATACAAGTTGCAACATACTTTCAACAGAAAAGTAATGCATTCATAAGGCAAAGAAATGCATTTATCAACAAGCCAAGCTAGCATTGCAATGCTTTAAGAAAAACATTGTTGCTTATTAGTGATTTATTTATGAACATCACTTTTACAAGTTACCCAACTATGGGGCTATGCAACTAGGACAAACGAACATTTACAAACTTCACCTGGACAAATAGTCTGCCCATTTCTTACCCAACCATGTGAATGAACCCTCTATTTGAATTTTTTCTTCTTCTGCAGCTGTTTCAAGGATAGTCGCATCTTGCGCCACTTTTTCTGTTGTCGCTTCTTCTTTCGGTGCTTGCATGATCTATTTGCCCTTACTAGGATGAAGATGTGGAAACAATTTCCAACACTGCTCTGTTGAGTGATAAAAGGTGTCTTTTTAACTCCTAATTATCTTCACATTAGTTGTCAATCCGGGTAAGACTTTCTATTTCAAGAGTGTACACAGTATGTGGCGGTTATTTACTCAAGAGTAATGCTTCTAAATTGCAGTACAGTTCTTTCAAATATGAGAGTAAATGGATGCAGCTAGTGAACTCTAATTACGATTAAAAGAAAGATTATTTTGCTAATGAAACCAAATCAAACATTCATTCAAGTATCAGTCAAGAATACAATAACAATAACTCATTTCTCTTTGAACTGATTGATTTTCCAAATGCAATTTCTAATCTAAACAACAGGGATCTCGGTCTGAGAGTGTAGACAACAGTAGTCAATACTCGTTACAGTAAAGAGTCTCAAGATAGCGCACTGAGCTAAATAATTGGATTGGAAACAATGATAATAGAACACTGAACTAAATGACTAAATCTGAAATAACAATAACAGAGTGCTGAAGTAGATAACTAAATTGGAGATAAAAACAACTTGAATCAATATTACTGCAGCATGTAAAACGGAGTAATTTCGTTAACACTGGAAATATGAAATAGCAAAGCGATGTGATTACAGTAAGTGGAAATCAAACCAAACCATCACATGGTAGAAATCATAAAAGAATGGTACAGGAACAACAACTGAATCCACCAGGGCCGGGCCCTTAGCCGCCAATGAACATCGCCGGATTACTTCAGTAGATGAGAAGGAACAACAACTGCTTTATATATCAATCATTGCAAAACAATTACAGCCATTTCATACTTTACTTTAATTGCAAGAGTCGATGATCAAAGTTACAAATACAATAGTAATTCTCGAAAAATGTCTCTCCCCGTCTCAACTCAATTGTTTCATTTTACAATGGCAAATAGGTAAAAGATAAATTGTAAAAACGATCCCTCAGGATCAAGAGATCTTGAGGGATTCACACAATCTTCCATCTTTAGTTTTCTTTTCCTCCTTGCACTGATCCTGTGATTCACTTCGTTATTATCCGTAACTGCCACGCTCCTCGTTGGGCTTGCTGTCTCTTTGCTGTATCTTGGTTAGGGAACAACAATTGTCCCGTTTCGTCCATGACTCATCATAGGAACAACAATTGTTTCGTTTTGTCTTTTTCCTGCATAAAGAACGACAACAATTAGCTAAATCGTGATTACAGATAATTTCCTCATTCTTAGCATAATCCTTTGATATATTAGCACTTTGGGATATAAAAAGGATATAATTAAAGAAAAGGATGATGAAATAAATAACATATGCATACCTTTTCCATGACTCAACATACTCTCCTGCTTACCCTTTTTCATGTCCTCATGAAAACCATGTAGTTTGTATGCAGAGTAGTCAAGGAATAGGCTGGAGAAGGAATGTCATAAGATGGTCTGAACCCATGATTCTTGGCCAAGGTTTAAAAAATGTGTCCTGTCTGTCCTTCAGGTAATTCATATATAGCTTTATAGCCTTCTGCAGGATACCAGACAATAGGACTACGAAACCGACAGCCTAGCCAATATGGGCCTTCCCTTAAGATGAGGTTGCTATAAGTAACAAAGCGATCTGCAACCAATTTAAATTCTTTATAGTTAAATGGTTCTCTATCTTGTACATTACGATTGGAAACTGTCCATCTGAATTTAGCTGCAGCCAAGGAGCTGTGTTTAATAGAGAGAAAATACTCTACCCCCTACTGGACAATTTCCTTATGAACGAGACCCAAGATCTAGATTACTCATTCCTTCTACATCAAACTTTTGTGTTTGGCCAGCATTTGTAGTGGGTTCTTCTGTTCACCTCTGACCCAAAGGTTCAATCCATTTTCCTGCCTCTGGAATGTGTTATGGGCTTTAAACCATTTCAATTGGTTAGCAGCAAATGAAATGAAGGCTTGAAATTGTACATCCCCCACAAAAGGGCTGGGATTCTTCTCCAATTCTTCTTCCAATACAAAATTATGCAAGTAAAACTCACAGAGTAATCGTTGAACTTTCACTCCATGGTGTTTACAGCAGTTTATGAAATCTTCAACAATTTTCAATTCTATGGGTTTCCCTGCCCTGACAGCCTTGATTTTTAGCTGTAAATACCTTTCTAACAAAAATAAAGCGTAGTTATTGGCAGGGGATCTGCGTGCCAAAGCATTCGTGTATAGTGAACAAAGAGTATTCATTTGATGCATGACTGTCTCCAGTATGATCTTTATTTTCTCAGTTCTCTCTTTTGCACTTTGATATTTATCGAAGGCCTCACTTTTCGATGCATTGATATCCCGTAGTTGCCTTTGTAATTCTTGGTATATCTATTGGGGAACTGTTTCTTCCTCAAGACTTTCTATGGTCAGTCGAGCCTGTGTCAGACTCTCTTGAAGATTTGTTATACAAGGGTCACTGCACATCAAAATATCTTTGTCTTGGATATTTGTCTGGGTGTCCATGCTGTTGGAGGGTATCACCTCCATTTGAATAGCTATATTACAAAAATGTACATTCTCTGTTTGTGTAGCCACTTCTGCAACAGTTGCATGCTATTCCTTATCAATTTGAATGAATATGGGCTTAGCTTGAGTCCCAATAACCCTTGTATCATGAAATTCGGTTTGAACGATTACGTTCACCATTTCCAGGGTTCTGCTTGAAACTTTCCCTCTTTTTAATGTCTTTATCTTTTGACGAAGTCTTTTAATTTATTTTTGCAACCTCTGCTGTTCCTTTCTAAACTTTTCAATTTTGCTTTTCTTCTTTTTGGGAGGAACAACTGTTTCACTAACCGTTTCTGTTCTTAGCGAGCTTGGTTGCTCACTTGGGCTTTGCTCTCCAAGGGCTATGTCTTTGCCCTGACTGGTTTCTGATTCTCCTATTTGGCCCACATCCTTTGTGTTTAAATTGACCTGACTAGGTTCTTCTGGATGTGTACTCCTAGTTTGGTCTGCGTCTTCCTTAGTAACTTCTACCCTTGTTTCTTCCTCACCAATTACGTTTTCCATCATGCTCTTATTGTGGGCAGACTTTAATTGCTCTACTTCAACATTAAGGTTGAGTGGGCTTTCGGGTTGTATAAATTCACTCATGTTGGCCAAAATCTGGGCGAATTCAACATCATGTAAAAAGTCTTGTGGTGGACTTGTGTTGGAGTTAAGGGAAGTTCTGTTTCATCCCTCTCCTCTTCACTAGTATGCTCTGTTTCCTCCTCAAGTTCTGACTCTCGGTTATCTCTTCCTTCCAGCTATAAAGGTTGCTCATTTTCAGGGCTAGAGAGTTCTAAGGGCTGGCTGCTACTACCATCGAGGTTTTCAGCTGTTCCAAATCTTGTCTTTGCCGAGCGTCTACGTTTTTGTGGTATATTTGCTGTGCTGGTAGTCCTTTTCGTTTTTGGAGTGGGTAAGGCTAACCCCCTTTATAGTAAACACTAATTATTCCCAACTAGTTTGCTGCTGGGCAAGGTTGTAGCTTACTATCAACGTAATTAAACAATGATGACTTACAACAACCTCTATATGCCGGAATTTCTTTATGCTTCGAGGAGTGTCATGCAACAAGAAATTCAAATATGCAGGCAAGTTTACAGAACATTTCTGTTTTAGAACTGCTAATAATTTAAGGTGGCATGGCCTTACCACATCTTTTCTTCTGTCGCATGTGATATAGCTCTGAACGACTCTAGCCAGCTCTGTCCATGGTTCTCCCAGAGATGAAGGTTGAACTCCTTTGCCTTTGACAATCAGGTTCTGTCCCTCATCCCGAAAGGTGGAAATGGCGTCTTGTAGCCTCAATTTTTTATGCGTCCATATTGGTCCCACTGCTGGTAATCCAGATGCCTAAGCTATTACAGCATTCGTTACTGTCATTCGCCTTCCTCTTATTATAGAATTATCATCCTGTAAATTCTGTAAAAATTCGATAGCAATGGTTTCATTGGGTTGCCGCAGTCATGTAAAATATGCGACCCATTCGGACCGTGCTAGAATTTCTCGGGCGACATCAGAAACAACTAGTATGAGTGGCTCCCTGCACACTGATCGTCCTCCCATTTTGTCTGAATTCTGCACACTGTTAGCTTAACACAGGTAACACAACAATACACAGAGCCAACAATGGAACAACAAGCTATTAATATCGAATAATACTTTTTCAACATAGATACCGTTAAAACCTGCTATTATGAGATATCATGCAGCCCGGTACAACCAAATAAAGTACTGACACGCATGCAAAAGTGCTTTGAAAGTCACATGCACCCCCCTTAAAATGATAGGTCGCCTTCGACCGGTTAAATGAAGAGATGACGTACTAGCGGCAACGTACAGGAGTGGTAAAAATGGCAAGGTATACATATTTATGATAAGATCACAAAAATATCGGGTTGCTGAAATCGATGCATAGAATGAAAATTATGAATAAATGTGGAGATGTCGTGGAGTGATTCGAAAAGGGAGAAAGGAAATATGACGTGGATGAGATGTTATGCGGTCATTATTTCACTTAAACTGTTATGATTGACTTTTTAAACGATATCTCATGCATAAAGGTTCAAAAAATGAATTAGGAACATAATCTCTCTGTAATAAAGATAAAGAAATAAGAAAAGGGAGTTATAATCACTATTGATGTAGGAAATATGACTCCAATAGCATCAGAGCTTCTGTTACCCATAGGTGTTTATAACTTCGACAGAGTTGTTTTTTCACCCTTTGGAACAATGATCCTTTATGTATAATTAGGAAAGTGCCTTGTGATGTTAGAATGGAGGCCATTGCGCTGGCTTGGTGACCAGATGGATCACAATGCCATTCATTGAGAAGGAGTGAAAGGTGGGCAGGCTGGCTCGTGATGATACCTCCTGTTCCAAGGACTTATTTTTTTGATGTATCCATTGGATCATATCCCTGGTGTGGTGGCCATAGTGGGAATGCCACTTCACTGCTTCCTTATGATCATGGTAGGCTGGCTCATGATGAGACCCCCTATCCTCTATCTGACAAATCATAGAATTGTTAGTAAACATATATATATATATATATATTTTTTTTTTCTTTTTTTTTTTTCTTTCCTTCTTTTTCTTTTCTTTTAGATAGCACTTCCTATTTATATATAGAGGGTGGCTCAACACTCCTTAAGAGTAGGGATGGTGGAAGAAGTCTGAACATACCAATAGAAGAAAATATGCCCTTACTCTTATTCAATGATAATAAGCAGAGAGAATTATGGGGATTAGGGAAGAACCAGCATGGTACAAATAATCAATCAATTTGAGTTATAGTGAAGATAAGGACAACAAAGTGATATAGATGGTTGTGTCCTCCCCTTTTCTAATCAATACAAAGCAATCTCATTAAGGATGATAATTTTCTTTTTTTTTATTTGCTTGTTCCAGTAACCTTCAAATTTTGTATCTTTACATATACATTTGTATTCTTGCCCTATAGAGGATGATAGAGAGTAAAATAATTTTGACAAGATGCTTATTTTCTAAAAAAAACCCTCTCAAAAAGAGTGTTGTTCTTTAGAAGGAATAGTAAAAAGTACACCAAAAAAAGGTGTTGTTCCTTAAAAGGAACCACAGTTGTTCCTTAGGGGGAGCAACAAAAAGACAAAACTACACACGAAACTGCTGTTCCTTAGGAGGAGCAATCGTTGTTCCTTAAGATGAACATCAAAAAGAAAGAAAAATAATAGGATGCGAACTTGCTGTTCCTTACAGGGAACAATCGTTGTTCCTTAGGAGGAACAATAGAAAAATAGACGCAGGTGAAACTGCTGTTCTTTTAGAGGGAACACCATTAAAAAAAATCTAAATGAAACTGTTGTTCCTTAGAAGGAACAACAAAAAACAAATAATCGATGAAACTAATGTTCCTTAGAAGGAACGACAACTGTTTCTTAGAAGGAACGGCAGCTGTTCCTTAGAAGGAACGATAATTGTTCCTTAAATGGAACAGCGCGAAGCAATCGCACATGAAACTGCTATTTCTTAGATGGAACAGTTGCTATTCCTTTAAAGGGAACAACAACTGTTCCTTAAACGAAATAGTGAAAAGCAAATGTAAACAGAATCGTCGTTCCTTAGAGGGAACAATTGCTGTTCCTTAGAGGGAACAACAATTGTTCCTTAAATGGAACAACAAAAAGAAACACGCAAAACTATTGTTCTTTAAATGGAACAATAAAAAGAAGACACACGAAACTGTTGTTCCTTAGAGGGAACAATAGTTGTTCCTTATATGGAATAGCGCAAAAAACATGCAAAACTATTGTTCCTTAAAGGGAATGATTGCTGTTCCTTAAAGGGAACGGTTGTTGTTCCTTAAATGGAACAACAAAAATAAGACACATACAAAACAACTGTTCCTTAAAGGGAATGACTGTTGTTCCTTAGAGGGAACAACAATTGTTCCTTAAATGGAACATCACGAAAATCGTATATACAGGGAACTGTTGTTCCGTAAATGGAACGGTAGCTGTTCCTTAGAGGGAACAGTAGCTGTTCCTTAGAGGGAACAATAGCTATTCCTTAAATGGAACAACACGAAAATTTGTACACAAAATTGTTGTTCCTTTAGAGGAACGACATTTGTTCTTTAGGAGGAAACAACAACTGTTATTTAAATGGAATAGCAACAACAAAAAAAGAGTTTATTTACAGTTTATACAAGCAAATTCAAATAGAAAGAAAAGTTTATATACAAAATTCAAGAACAAATGAATTATGCACTGGATCGATGCTGAGGATGGGTTGCCTTCCTTTGCGAGAATTTTCATGGTGGAATCTTCCCGTAATTGTTGGCAAAAGGACTCCCTAGTAAGCGGTTTGCGATAAAGTCGTACTCGATGACCATTCGCTTTAAAAGAATAGCCAGATCCATCAATGGTTGCTAATGTGATGGTGCCATTATCATGGACCTTTTGTATCTCTTAAGGTCCTAATCATCTGGTCTGGAGTTTTCCGGGGAAATCCTGAAACCTAGAATCATATAGGAGTGCCCAATCTCCTTCGTGGAAGATCTTCTTTTTAATAAGGACATCATGCCATTTCGCTCTTTGTTGTTGGATTAATGTAGTGTGCTAAAGAGTTGATAGCCTGATTTCATCTAATTTGTTGATTTGCTATAATCTATTGATCTTAGCTTCATTTAGGTTCAAACCTACCTCCTGAGCTATTCTTAATGTCCGAATTTCGAATTCAATTGGAAAGATAGGCTCCTTTCCAAATATTAGTTGATATGGTGAATATCCCGTGGAATTTCTCCATGTTGTACGGTATGCCCACAAGGCTTCTGGCAATCTGGAGGCCCAGTCACGTCTGTGTGATGCAACTATTTTTGTGAGTATTGCCTCGATTACCTTATTAGTGCTTTCTACTTGGCCATTTGCCTATGGGTGGTATGGAGTTGTAATTTTGTGGAGAATATGATAATTTCTCAATGTTGCAGCAATTTTGTTGCCTAGGAATTGTGGTCCTCCATCTGTAATTATGTCTCTCGGCAGGCCATATTGCATAAATAGTTGGAAAAGAAAATGTATCACTGAATCTTTGGTTGCCCTTGGTAACGCCTCTGCCTCAACCCATTTAGTAACATATTTTGTTACAACCAGTATGTATGTTTTTTTATTAGATGATGGGTTGATAGGACCAATAAAATCTAGCACCCATCGTTCAAAAGGCTCGATTACTAATTGCGGGTTCAGAGGCATCTCATCAGATTGTCCAAGGCGTCCCACCCTCTGGTAGCTATCACATGCTTGAACAAACTTTTTAGCGTCTTTAAAGATAGTGGGCCAGTAATAACTTGTTTGTAAGACTTTGTGACCAGTTCTGCGGTCTGCAAAATGTCCACCGCACGGCCCATCGTGGCATGCTTTTAGAATTTCAAACACTTCATCTTCCCGGACGCATCTTCTAATGTGCATATCTGCTCCTGTATGGAATAAATAGCCCCCGATCCAAGAGAATCGGGTACTGCGCTGCACTATTTGTTTTCTTTCATTAGGCGTCAGGTGCTTGGGTAATTTGCCTACTGCCAAATAATTTGCAACGTCCGCATACCATGGCGTTCTGACAGTAACAAAGAATAAATGTTCATCAAGAAATTGATCCTCAACTACTGCTGCGTCAGCTGGCTTTGGCATGCGTGAGAGAAAATCAGCTACAAGATTTTCTTTTCTCGGTCGATCCTTAATTGTGATGTCAAATTCCTGCAAGAGAATCAACCATCTTGTCACTCTTCCATTTGTAACAGGTTTATTCGCTAGATATTTAATGGCAGAGTGATCTGTATATAAAACTACAAGATATCCAGTTATATAATGTCAGAATTTATTAACAGCATATATTACAGCTAAAAATTCTTTTTCAGTCACAGTATAATTTAATTCAGTAGGAGATAGATTTTTGCTGATATAATATATTGCATATGGCTTTTTATCTTCTTCCTGGCCGAGAACTGCTCCGATTGTTGTGTCTGAAGCATCAGATGAAATTTGGAATGGCAAATCCCAGTTTGGGCCCCTTAGCACTGGGGTTGTTGATACAAGCCTTTTTAAATCCTCAAAAGCGTTGTCACATTTATCTGTCCAAATGAAATCAATATTTCTTGTTAGTGCATATAATGGTGCAGTAATCTGAGAAAAATTCTTTATAAATCTTCTATAATAACCAGAAAATCCCAAAAAATTGCATACCTCTGTTTGTGTGGAAGGGGTAGGTATTAAAAGAATTATCTGAATTTTAGCTGGATCTACCTGTATTCCAGCTACTGAGATATAATGTCCCAGGATAAGGCCCTCGGTCATCATCATGTGGCATTTTTCATTGCTTAAACAGAGTCTGGTGGCAATGCATCTTTGCAGAACTTTCTCTAATGTTTCTAATGTTGGCTCAAAGTCATCTCCGTAAGGTGTAAAGTCATCCATGTACACCTTGAGCCCTTCATTTATCAGATTTGAAAAAATGCTGAGTATAGCCCTCTGAAATGTGGCAGGGGAATTGCACAGCCCAAAAGGTAGGAACCTGTAAGCAAATGTTCCCCAAGGGTAGGTAAAGGTAGTCTTATCTTGATCTTCAGGGGCAATCTGAATTTGATATTATCCGCAGAACAATCTAGGAAAGAAAAAAAAATTTCCTGCCAAAGTGTCCAAGACCTGTTCAATGAACGGAAGGGGAAAATGGTCTTTTGGGGTTGCTTTATTAAGCTCTCTATAGTCAACACATATACGCCACTTTCCATTCTTTTTCAACACCACTACTAATGGAGAGACCCATTTGTTGTCAGATATTGGGTAGATAAAGTTTACATCTAGCAATTTTTGTAGTTCGGCTTTAACAATATCTTTAAGATGAGGATTTAACCTCCGTTGAGGTTGTCGAACGGGCTTGGTATCCTTCTCTGTATAAATGTGGTGCATGCATAATTGGGGATCAATCCCTTTCATGTCCAGGTAATCCCATGCAAAGGCCTCTTTATATTTTCTTAGGAGTTGAACAAGCTTCTGCTCTTGGTCAGCAGTCAGGTTTTTGTTAATATTCAAAGTTTTTCCTCACTCAATTTCTATGGTTTTGCTGTTATAAACAGAGGTAGTTGGTATTGATTAATCGTTAATATCTTTTAGGGGATCTTCTTCTATTTTGCTATCGAATGCTGCTTCGATCATGTGACATTTTATATGGGATCCAGCATTTGGTTGGTTAATGTAGGTGTTAATGATGTCATCTTTTGTTTGATCTTTAAATTCAAGAGCATCTTCTATGGTTAGCGGTGATCTAATGTTTTCAGTTAGATATGATACAGGTTGTTTTCTGGTTTTGATTATTGTTAAACTTGGCTGAGCTGGAGGATATAAGGCTAAATTCTTTACATTGCTTCCTCTTACTATAGTCATGCTGCCTGTTCGACAACTAATGTAAGCATCTGCAGTTGCTAGCCAAGGTCTACCTAGAATTAAGGGGTGTCCATCGAGTCAGTTTCTAGGATTGATGATCAGAAAGTCTGCAGGGTATTCCTAAGAGTCTACAGACACCATTACATCAAGTAATATGCCTTCTGGTTTGACTATCGATCGGTCAGCCAATTACAAGATGCCATTGCCAACTTTCGGGATGAGGGACAGAACCTAATTGTCAAAGGCAAAAGAGTTCAACCTTCATCTCTGGGAGAACCATGGGCAGAGCTGGCTAGAGTCGTTCAGAGCTATATCACATGCAATGGAAGAAAAGATGTGGTAAGGCCACACCACCTTAAATTATTAGTAGTTCTAAAACAGAAATGTTCTGTAAACTTGCCTACATATTTGAATTTCTTGTTGCATGGCGCTGCTCGAAGCATAAAGAAACCCCAACATATAGAGACTGTTGTAAGTCATCATTGTTTAATTAGGTTGATAGTAAGCTACAACCTTGCCCAACAACAAACCAGTTGGGAAGAATTAGTGTTTACTATAGAGGGGGGGTTAGCCTTACCTGCTCCAAAAAGGAAAAGGACTACCAGCACAACAAATAGACCACAAAAATGCAAACGCTCTGCCAAGACAAGCTTGGGAACAACTGAAAACCTCCAGGGTAGCAGTAGCCAACCCTTAGAACTATCTAGCCCTGAAAATGAGCAACCTTTACAGCTGGAAGGAAGAGATAACCAAGAGTCAGAACTTGAGGAGGAAACAGAGCATACTAGTGAAGAGGAGAGGGATGAAACAGAACTTCTCTTAACTCCCAGCACAAGTCCACCACAAGACTTATTACATGATGTTGAATTTGCCCAGATCTTGGCCAACATGTGTGAATTTATACAACTCGAAAGCCCACTCAACCTTAATGTTGAAGTAGAGTAATCAAACTCTACCCACAATAAGAGCATGACGGAAAATGTAATTGGTGAGGAAGAAACAGGGGCGAAGTTACTCAGGAAGAGGCAGACCAAACTAGGAGTACACATCTAGAAGAACCTAGTTAGGTCAATTTAAACAAAGAGGATGTGGGCCAAATAGGAGAATCAGAAACCATTCAGGGCAAAGACACAGCCCTTAGAGAGCAAAGCCCAGGTGAGCAATCGAGCTCGCTAAGAACAGAAACGGTTAGTGAAACAACTGTTCCTACCAAAAAGAAGAAAAGCAAAATTGAAAAGTTTAGAAAGGAACAACAGAGGCCGAAAAAATTAATTAAAAGACTTCGACAAAATATAAGGACATTAAAAAGAGGGAAAGTTTCAAGTGGAACCCCGGAAATGGTGAACGCAGCCATTCAAATCAAATTTCATGATACAAGGGTTACTGGGACTCAAACTGAGCCCATATTCATTGAAATTGATAAGGAACATCATACAACTGTTGCAGAAGCAGCTGCCCATATAGAGAATGTACATTTTTGTAATATAGTTGTTCAAATGGAGGTGATACCCTCTAACAGCACAGACACCCAGACAAATATCCAAGCCAAAGATATTTTGATGTGCAACGACCCTTGTATAACAAATCTTCAAGAAAATCTAACATAGGCTCGACTGACCATAGAAAGGCTTGAGGAAGAAATTGTTCCCCAACAAAGATACCAGGAATTACAAAGGCAATTGCGGGATATCAATGCGTTGGAAAGTGAGGCCTTCGATAAATATTGAAGGGCAGAAGAAAGAACTGAGAAAATAAAGATCAGACTGGAGACAGTCATGCGGCAAATGGATACTATTTGTTCATTATACACGGATGTTTTGGCATGCAGATCCCCTGCCAATAACTATGCTTTATTTTTGTTAGAAAGGTATTTACAGCTAAAAATCATGGCTGTCAGGGCAGGGAAACCCATAGAATTGAAAACTGTTGAAGATTTCATAAACTATTGTAAACACCATGGAGTGAAAGTTCAAGGATTACTCTATGAGTTTTACTTGCATAATTTTGTATTGGAAGAAGAATTAGAGAAGAATCCCAACCCTTTTGTGGGGGATGTACAATTACAAGCCTTCATTTCATTTGCTGCTAACCAATTGAAATGGTTTAAAGCCCATAACACATTCCAGAGGTAGGAAAATGGATTGGACCTTTGGGTCAGAGGTGAACCGAAGAACCCACTACAAATGCTGGCCAAACACAAAAGTTTGATGCAAAATGAAGGAGTAATATAGATCTTGGGGCCCATTCACAAAGAAATTGTCTAGCAGTGGGTAGAGTATTTTCTATCTATTAAAGACAGCTCCTTGGCTACAGCTAAATTCAGATGGACAGTTTCCAATCGTAATGTACAGGACAGAGAACCATTTAACTATAAAAACTTTAAATTGGCTGCAGATCGCTTTGTTACTTATAGCAACCTCATCTTGAGGGAAGGCCCATATTGGCTAAGCTGTCAGTTCCGTAGTTTATTGTCTAGTATCCTGCAGAAGGCTATAAAGCTATATATAAATTACTTGAAGGATAGACAAGACACATTTTTGAAACCTTGGCCAAGAATCATGGGTTCAGACTGCTTTATGACATTCCTTCTCCAGCCTATTCCTTGACTACTCTGCATACAAACTACATGGTTTTCATGAGGACATGAAAAAGGGTAAGCAGGGGAGTATGTTGAGTCATGGAAAAGGTATGCATATGTTATTTATTTCATCATCCTTTTCTTTAGTTATATCCCTTTTATATCCCAAAGTGCTAATATATCAAAGGATTATGCTAAGAATGAGGAAATTATCTGTAATCATGATTTAGCTAATTGCTGTCCTTCTTTATGCAGGAAAAAGACGAAACGAGACAACTGTTGTTCCTATGATGAGTCATGGACGAAACGGGACAACTATTGTTCCCTAACCAAGATACAACGAAGAGGCAGCAAGCCCAGTAAGGAGCGTGGCAGTTACGGATAAGAACGAAGTGAATCACATGATCAGCGCAAGGAGGAAAAGAAAACTGAAGATGGAAGATTGCACGAATCCCTCAGGATCTCTTGATCCTGAGGGATCATTTTTACAATCTATCTTTTACCTCTTTTCCATTATAAAAGGCAACGACTGTAGTTGAGACAGGGAGAGACATTATTCGAGAATTACTATCGTATTTGTAACTTTGATCATCAACTCTTGCAATTAAAGAAAAGTACGAACCGACTGTAACTATTTTTCAATGATTAATATATGAAGTAATTGCTGTTCCTTCTTATCTACTGAAGTAATCCGGCGGTGCTCACTGGCGGCTAAGGCCCGACCTTGGTGGATTCACTTGCTGTTCCTATACCATTCTTTTATGATTTCTGCCGTGTGATGGTTTGATTTGATTTCCACTTACTATAATCACTTCGCTTTGCTATTTCATATTTCCAGTGTTAATGAAATTACTTTGTTTTACATGCTGCAGTAATATTGATTCAAGTTGTTTTTATCTCCGATCTAGTTATCTGCTTCAACATTCTGTTATTGTTATTCCAGATTTAGTCATTTAGTTCAGCGTTCTATTATCATTGTTTCCAATCCGATTATTTAGCTCAGTATGCTATCTTGAGACTCTCTACTGTAACGAGTATTGACTACTATTGTCTATGCTCTCAGACTGAGATCCCTGTTGTTTAGATTAGAAATTGCATTTGGAAAATCAATCGGTTCAAAGAGAAATGAGTTATTGTTACTGTATTCTTGACTGATACTTGAATGAATGTCTAATTTGGTTTCATTAGCGAATTAAGCTTTCTTTTAATCGTAATTAGAGTTCACTAGCTGCATCCATTTACTCTCATATTTGATAGAATTGTACTGCAATTTAGAAGCATTACTCTTGAGTAAATAGTTGCCACATACTGTGTACACTCTTGAAATAGAAAGTCTTACCTGGATTGATAATTAATGTGAAGATAATTAGGAGTTAAAAAGACACCTTTTATCACTCAACATTTTGGTGCCGTTGCTGGGGAGAGTGTAGCCATTTCTAAAGAGTAGTATACATCTGATGCTTGTCTGTTAGGAGAGAATTGGGTATTAAAAACAAAAGGTAAGAACCTGCGTACGAAGCACGTAAAATGCCTGCTCCCCCTCCCGCTTTCTAGCAGAATTGTTAAAAATTTAGGGTAGAGGTAAATATTTGAATTGTGTGTATGACTAAGAAGAAAAAAAACCTGAAAATAATCCAATTTCCCTACCCAAACCCAACAGATATAAGGGATCTGTGACCCTTGGACGATCAACTTTCATAGATGACATTATAAAGAAAGCCGAATCTCAGCCATCAGTAGGTCCTAGAAAAGTTGCTTCTAGACAACCTACTAGCTCCCTTCGGCCACAGGCTCACCATCTGTAGCCTTCACCGAGGTCCACAGCAAAACAAAAGAGACTGAGCAGAGTTTTCACGAAATTGAATATTCTCGCCCAATTTCTTTACAAGAAGGGAATTCTAGTAATCTTCGTGAAGGAGGAGGAGAAATAGGGGAAACAGAGGAACCAAGATCCCCTTAGGTAATAATTCAACAAGGAACACTCAACACCCCAGATAAAGGGAGTGCCTTTAAGTTCATTCAAGAAGAATCAGGGGAAACATAGGAGCCAAGATCCCCTCAGGTAGTGGTTCAGCAAGGAACGCTCATTATTTCCGACCAGGGAAGCATTGTTAAGCTCATTCCTACCCCTTCTAGTCATCCTAGGAATAACTCTTCAGAGATCCTAGAAGGGTATTGGCACATATTTGATCAAATGGCCAACAACCCACAAGCACCTCAGACTTCCACCCTACAGTATACCATCGTTGACACAACAGTCAATGCACCTATTAAAACCATTCCTCTCCAAAATATTCCTACCTTTCATGGGCTGACATCAGAGGATCCAGACACATTCCTGTTTGAGTTTGATGTATTATGTCGAGGGTATGATTATACCACCGATCCAAAAAAATAAATTTATTTCCCTCCACATTGAAAAGAGCAGCCTTACGATGGTCTATGGGATTAGGTGGAAGCACAATAAACGATTGGGATCAAATGAAAACCACTTTCCTAAAAAAGTATCAGGACTATTGTAGATCTAGGGAATTGAAAGATGAAATATTTCAGATGGTAGCAAGACCAAGTGAAACATTAGAAGAATATGTGGAACGATTTCAATATAACCTTCAGCGGTCTCCCTATGCAACTTTGCCTTTACCTGATAATGTGCTAAAAAATACATTAATTAAAGGGATGAAAGAACAATGGGTAGAAACATTAAATATTATGGGTAAAGGTGATATATATTAGGAAAATTTTGCTGACATCATTAATTTGTGTATCAGGTGTTCAAGAGGCAGCATAAGATTGAAGCCAGTAGAAAACGACATGATCACAAGGGATAACAAAATCTCTGGTGGAGGTATAATTCACGCAGAAATTGGTAATCTGCTAGAGGATTTCAAAACTGATATTCTAGGGACTCTAACAACGCAATTGGACATTATGCAAACCAAACAAAAGCAAGTAGAAATAGAACAAAACTTGGTGATATTCTATCCTAGATGCAGAAAGAAGCATAGCCACAAAGAGTGCCCGTTGGATACGTTCCAAATCTGTGCCATATGTATGAAAGATCATGCCACAGAAAGCTGCCCATCACTCCCAGGATTAAAAGCAGTTTATAAAGAAGCAGAAGAAGAAATAGAACTGGTATACCTGATAAATCAATGCCGCCAGTGGCAAGCATGAACAACAGGTATGCTCATTGACCCATCCTCTTCTTTCGAGCCTCCTCAGTATAATGCTCAACAATACCTGGGAACCATGGGGCAGAAGCAACCATCTTTTTCCAATTGGTCACAACAACCATTCCCTATGCCACCTTGGCCCGACCAACCGAATAAAAATAAAAATTGGCCAAATTCCTCTTACTTCCCACCGTTTTGGAAAAATAATGCATATCAATCCCAATGGCCACCCTCAACTTCACAGAATCAAAACTGGCAGTCAAGCTGGCAAAGACCTACAAATCAGCCAGCAAGAACAATCCCCCTACCTCAACCCACACTGCCAGCACCTTACACAGTGCAACAGAACCCCCAGACCAACTTAAGACCGTAGCTCCCCATTGACCATACCTTTTCCATGACTCAACATGCTCGACCCAATGTCCACTGATATTACAGTGAGTACAGAAGTTTATGAGAGATTTTTCGGCGTAAATCACATGATATTTCATTTATCGACGTGTTTCAAACCAACTAGTGTGGTTCATCGTCAGGACGATGAACCACACTGGTTGGTTCGAAACGCGTCGACAAATGAAATATCATGTATTTACGCCGAAAAATCTCTCATAAAAATGAGTACATAAGTTCTTTTGAGCTCCTCTTGGCTCACTTGCCTTTATCTTTGGATGAGATTTTCTCCTTTTAGTCTCACTTCCAATAGACATAAACAACTTCTTGATAATTGCTTTCCTCTTCCACACTTAGCTACACAATGGTTAGATTAAATGCAAAAGGTACATGGAAAATGTTTTCCTTAACACGTTATTCAAATCTGTGTTTTGTTTTCCACCATAAAAAGCATTCGATTTCTGAGCACTTGAATTAACAACACTCGAATTAACATAATGATTATACCCCTTTTTGGAGTCCTTTGGCTTACACCTCGTGCATGAAGAACTTGCATGGCAAGAAGAACTTAGCTTTGTTTCTTCCTCAACTCTCTTCTTTCAGCTCCTCGGATTTGGGTGCTGATAGAACCTCATTTTCCACATCATGCGGACAAGAGGTACAAACTTGTCCATTTGTCTTCTCTAAAGGACTTTATACACTAGCATCTTGCATAATAGTTGTAGAAAAGCATGAAGATTGTGGAGAAAATGGTGATTTATAACCACTCTTATTACCTTCTCCCCTTGAAGAACATTCTCCTCTCGGAGGTCTAAATCCTTCACCTTGCAAATTGGTATTCCTCTCTTCATAGAGGACTTTCACCATTTCTTCCATGTCTAAGAAACCCTTTCTAAAATCCTTCACATCCTCTGACATTCTTGTAGGTTCTTCTCCTTGGGACATGCTTTGTTTGAAGCTTCTACTGCAATTTGAGGTGGAACTTGGTGATAGAGATTGAAACAATCTTGCTCGCCTTTCCAAAACGTTCTCCTCAATGAGCTTCAAAACACATTTACTTGCAAACAACAATCAATTCCTCCTTGCACAAAGAAAAACCTTCTCTGATACCAACTTGTTATGAATTCTTGCGAAAACTTGTAATTGCAATGCAAGCTTCCTCATCAATTAAAACATGTTTTGATTTGTCTCATTTACCCAACTATGCAAGAGGTTTGTGTGCCTTTTATATGTCATGTGTGAGCAAATTATAAGTTAATTTGATGATTAAATAACATGAACAAAAAGTAATATTGCAGACATAACACATTACACTCACAACACCAAACTGATCAAGGAGTTCACCCTCTAGTATTGGGCTACATCTCCTAGGACCTCCTTCAATGGCTAAGTCCTATTTGGAATTATTGGTAAAATGTCTGATTAAAAGTTTCTTTTCAACTCCAATGACTTTTCAGACTACACCATTGGGTTCAGAGGACCCAAAAACCCCAAAAATGACTATTATATCTCTTAAAACTAACTCTGGCTGAACTGTGCTTGACCTCCTCCAGTGGTGGCCTTGGGCTTCATTAACTGCAACATGGGAATATCATGCATAAAATTTCTCTTTTGCCTCTGCAACCTACACCAATGAGTTCAGAATGTCCAAATTAGCCAAGAACACCTCTTTCTTAGCTTAATTTGGTCGAAAATCAACTTCTCTAGGGCTAAGTTAGTGTTTTCCTAGAAAAGCTCCGCTAAATTTGGAATGACTATAGTTAGCACGCTAATTTTATAGGTTGACCCGAATTTGGGGGCATCGCTAAATCCGTCGTTATTTTAAAGTTGGAGTTAAACTGTGCTTAATTAGAGTTAAACTCAGACTAGTGTTAAACCCTGTGGTTATCACAATCGCAGTCTTAACTTTCGGCGGTTTTTGTTGGCCTGATCACATGCGATAACCGTAGCATTAATTGTTCGAGCAGAACTATCAGAGTGACCATTTTACGTTACAGTAATCACATTCACATGCGATGTTTTAAACTGTCACGAGGTTGTTATGCCGGAGCTGCCAGTTCATAACCGTAACCGTTGCGGGTTGTGGTGTTGTGTTTACATGGGTAATTGTTTGGTGTTTGGTGGATAACCGCCAGAACAACCTTCTAACCAATGCGCTTTGTGACATTGCATTCACATGGGGGGAGGGTTGGCCCTCCCCTAACTGCCAACTCATAATCCGTTACATTTTAAATATACATGGAGTTGTAACATGGTAAGAACCATGGTGTAGAGGAAACTATTAAGGCATATGGTTGGTGGGTAGGAGGTCATGGGTTCGACCACGACTTCCGCCAATATATTTTGCTCCACTATGTAGACCTCCAACCCGACCTTTGGGAGGTACAACGTGGCGGCCTCCGGGCTTGCCACGTGGCATTCTTCCATTGGTCTAAAAATGAACCAATAGAAACGCGCCAAAACACCACTATACAAACCAACCAAACATTGCCACTTGTCCATCCTTGATTCATCTTTGACCTGCATCGACCATGCTTAGTCACCTACCATGTCAGCAGTACAGACTAGTAACTGGGCATTTCTTTTGTAAATTTCGCCCGTTTAACAAAGCAATCAGAACAAAATAAATTTCTTATAGGAAACTCTGTTTTCGACGAAACAAGTTGCGTTAGGATCATTTTTCCAAGACGGACACGGTCATTCAGAATTTGAGCCATTTTGAGAACTTTGATTTTTGAGTAATTTCTTGCCCCTAATCCGGATTCCAATCATTGCATGTGTGATTTCCTAGTTGGTTTGTGAATGCATGGTACATGCATGTGTGTATTTGGTTCTATTTTTGTCATTGACATGGGTTTTTCCAAGTGTGACAGTGGTTTCAACCTTGCCTTGCCACTTTCGGATAGCCATGGTGTGATGGGTTTCTTTCATTTGGTTGAGATTTGGAGTATCATATGGTTTTGGAACTAGGTGAGGTGGTCTTTGGAAAATTTCCAAGGGTCTAGGAATCCCTTGACCAGTTTTTGTAAGATTATGGTAAATCCAGAGGGCGGAGATGGACAAATCCCTCAAGGTATTGGTTAAGAAATTTGGAGACATCTAATATTGTTTTGGGCCTAGTAATCCCTTGATCGGTTTTGGCAAGATTGTGGTAAAGCCTGGTTGTTTATGTGCTTGTTTGGGTCTAGGAATCCCTTAACCAACTTTGGCGGGATTGCAGTAAAGCCGTTAACAAGGGATACATAAAGCCAAGTGTATTGCCTTGGGGTGCACCAGTATTGTTCGTGAAGGAGAAGGATGTACTCTTAGACTATGGATTGACTACATGCAGTTGAACAAAGTGACCATCAAGAAAAGGTATTCGTTGTCGAGGATTGATGACTTGTTTGACTAGTTGAAGGGAGAAACAATGTTCTCGAAGATTTATTTGAGATCAGGATAACACCATGTACGCATTAAAGAAGAGGACATCTACAAGACTACTTTGCATACCAGCTACATGCATTATGAGTTTTTTGTAGTTCCATTTGGTTTGACTAATGATCTAACTACTTTTATGTCCTTGATGAATAGTGTGTTGTGTCCTTACCTAGACAAGTTTGTTATTGTGTTCATTGATGATATATTGATATATTCTAAGAATGAGGAAGAGCATGTTGTATGCCAAACTTAGCAAATGTAGTTTCTTTTAGATAGAGGTACATTACTTGGGGAATGTTTTTTATAAGGAATTCATAGCAGTGGATCCAAAAAAGATAATGGCTATCATGGATTGGGCAACTCCTAGGAATGTGGATGAGGTAAGATCATTTATGGGGTTAGCAGGTTACTACAGGAGGTTCATTAGGAACTTCTCATAGATTGCATATCCTATCACATCATTGCATAGGAAAGGAAAGAAATTTGAATGGACAGAGGAATGTGCAACAAGTTTTGAGTAGTTGTTGACAAATGCTCCAATTCTCAAGATTGCAAATCCAGATAAAGAGTTTCTGGTGTGTACAAATGCACGCAAGAGAAGGCTTGGTGGAGTCCTATTGTAAGAGGGACAAGTCGTATGTTATGAATCAAGAAAGTTGAATAATCATAAGCATAATTATGTTATGCATGATCTTGTTGGGTTGTGTTATATTATTTCCACGACTACCCCACGCGTGGGGGAGTCACAGGGGGGCGGTAGCCCCCTTGCACCGGGTTTGGGGCAACGCCCTGGGAATTTTTTTTTAGACCCTATATTAGGTGGACGGACCTACCTATGGTTTTGTGCATGGATTTCACACTTTGGTTTGGGCATGGTGGTTTTCTGTCCATGGTATTTTGTAGATCCGGTCAAGGAAACTACGATTATGTTCTAAAACCAAGGTTAATGGATTGGGGTTTATGGATGCTTGGACATGTATATATATGTATTGTAAAATTGGAAGGAAAATAATGAAAAATCAATCTGGTAGTCCCGGTTTTGAGATCCAAGGGAAAATCTCTGTGTATATCTATTTTATGTTTTATGCTCTCGCCATTGTTTATTTTTTGTTGTTAGAATTCATATGCAGGTAATTTATGTACGGGGTTAAAACCTACATTTGCTATAAGAGCTGTTTTGGCTTCAAGGGGACGCCTTTGCTACTGAGGGGTTTTTGCTCGGGCCTATGGTAGACCTTGTTCAGTGGGATATCTGCGGGATCAATTCTTTTGGTGAGAGAAGATGGTGAGCAGTGGAAAGATAAAGATAAAAAAATTTAATGGTTAGAGTTTTGAGTTGTCGAAACTCAAGATGGAGGATCTATTGATGGATAAAGATCAGTGGATCGCGATAGATCTAGGTAATAAACCAATAATAATGTCAGCTGAAGACATGGAAAAGTTGGATTGGAAGAAAAAGAGCACAATACGATTGTGTGTCTCAGATTCAGTTTTACTGAATGTATCATGGGAAGCTTCGGTGGAGGCTTTGTGGGACAAGTTAGGGACTTTGTACCAATCTAAGTCTCCGGTGAATAAACTGTTCCTTTGGAAATAGTTGTATAACATGAGGTGAAAGATGGAGACTCGATGACAGAGCATCTGAGCGCATTTAATACTGTGGTAAGCCAATTATTATCTGTTGATATTAAAATTTCAGATGAAGATAAGTGCATCGGTTTGTTGTGTTCTCTACCAGATTCGCGGGATAGTCTAGTTGTTGCAATAGATAGCAATGCAACTACCTTGTAGTTTGATGAAATAGTCTCATCCTTGCTGTCAGAGGAGATGAGATGAAAAAATATGGAGGGACAGAATGGTGATGCCTTATCTGTACGAGGACAGTCCCAGAATAGAAACAAAAATAAGTTCTCGAGTGGGAGATATAAATCTAGAGGTAGATCTAAATTTCCAGGAAAACCTGTAAAGGTGTGCTAGAAATGCGGAAAGGAAGGGCACTTCAAAAGGGACTGTAAATCTAAAGCTCATGAGAAAGGGAAGGGATATGCCGATTCTCCTTCTGCAGAGGCGAAAACCACCTCAGATGAAGGTGGGGATGTGTACTTGGCTTCTTCTTCAAATACACATGTAGATCATTAGGCATGGTTGATTGTCTCAGGTGCATCCTTTCACTTCACTCCCCATAGGGAGTGGTTCTACGAGTATGAGAAATATGATGGTGGTGATGTCTTCTTAGGGGATGATAGGAAGGCCAGAATCATTGGTCACGGAAAATTCAAGTTGGATTTGCAAGGTGGAAGGATTAGAAAACTTCCCGGTGTTCTGCATATTCCTTCATTGGCAAGAAATTTGATTTTTGTAAGCAAGCTAGATGATGCAAGTGTAAAAACAGTGTTTGAGAAAGATACCTGCAAGATGGTTTAGGGAGCATTAGTATTGATGCGGGGAATTCGGATTGTACTCTGTACAAGCTTCAAGGTAGCATTGTTATTGATGGGTGTAACAGTTCTATGGATCCTGAAAGTGGAGCAGAAAATCTAGTGGTCTTTGGAGAAAATACCATTGTAAGTTTTAACCCCTTACAGAAATTAACTGCATACGAATTCTAAAAACAAAAAATAAACAATAGCGAGAGCATAACACATAAAACAAATATACATAGAGATTTTCCCCTGAATCGAAAAGCCGGGACTACCAGATTGATTTTTCATTTCGTTCCTTTCAATGTTACAATACATATATATACATGTCGAAGCATCCAATACCATGGACTGAAAACCATCGTGCCCAATACCATGTGCGAAAAACCATGCACAAAACCATAGGTAGGTTTGCACCACTTAATATAGGGTCCAAAAAAAAAATTCCCCAGCGCGCTGCCCTCGGACCCTGTAGAGGGGGCCTAACTACCCCCGTCTAACCCCCTGGTTCAGCTAGGGGGGCTAGTCGTGGAAAGAATATAACACAACCCAACATTCTCCCACATGTTGTCTTCTTTCCACAGGGGGCCACAGGAGAGCTTAGTCATTTATCTAGCCCTGCAATGCCCATTGTTTCTCTACACCAAGAGAACTTCTCAGAGCTCATAGATTTTGTCAATGCATCTGCAGTATTCTTCAAAGTGTCCACCTTTACTAGCAACACCTTTTTGTCTTCTATCATATCCCTCACAAAGTGATACTGAACATCAATGTGCTTTGTCTTTGAATGATAAGCAGGGTTCTTTGCCAAGAAAATTGCACTTTGGCTATCATAGTCTATCCTTATAGCTCCTTGTACTAACCCCATACTTGAACACAATCTCTGCAACCAAACTGCTTCCTTGCTTGCATGAGTGGCTGCAATGTATTCTGCCTCTGTAGTTGATAGTGCCACTACAGATTGTTTCTTACTCATCCAACTGACTGCACCTCCAAATAGGTTAAACACATACCCACTTGTAGATCTTCTCTGATCCAGATCTCTAGCCTAGTTTGCATAAAAAAAGCCACGAATATCCAAAACTCTGTCCAATCCTGGCCTTCCTTGGTAACATAAACTATAATCACTAGTGCCACGTAAATACCTGAAAACCCGCTTCATTGCTGTCCAATGCTCCTTCCCTGGTTTTGACATAAACCTGCTCAATACTCCCACAACGTTTGAAATGTATGGTCTAGTACAAACCATCGTATACATCAGGCTATCGACCGCACTTGCATATGGAACACGGGGCATGTCCTCTTCCTCTTCTTGTGTCTTGGGACACTGTTCAACAGATAACTTTACACCTACAGGAATAAGAACCTTCATCTGTTTACTATCATGCATATTAAACCTCTGCAGTATTGTCTCGACATACTTCCTCTGGTTTAACCAGAGCTTCCTCTTTGCCTAATCTCTTTTAATTTCCAAGCCCAAAATATAGTTTGCTGCACCAATATCTTTCATGTCGAATTTGGAGGAAAATTGGGTCTTCAAATCCTGGATAGTTTCTTTGTCATTTCCAACCAACAACCTATCATCCACATACAAGACCAAATAAATAACATGGTCACCAATTAATTTAAAATACACACTGTGATTTGCTTTGCTTCTGGTGAATCCAAGTCCCTATATAAATGTATCAAATTTATGATACCACATCCTTGGTGACTGTTTTAACCCATACAAAAACTTTTTTAACTTGCATACGAATTCTTTCTTACGCTTCACCACAAAGCCTTCATGTTGCTTCATGTAGATCTCTTCTTCTAGGTCCCGTGAAGAAATGTTGTCTTCACATCCATCTGTTCTACCTCAAAATCAAAAGTAGCAAAAACATATAAAATTAATCTAATAGAAGCTACCTTGGCAACAGGAGAAAAAATATCACCAATATCAATTCCCAACACCTGGGAATAACCTTTTGCTACCAACCAAGCTTTGTATTTCTCCACCTTTCCTTCTGCATTCATCTTCTTCTTGAACACCCATTTGCTGCCAATGGGTTTCCTTCCAGCCACCAACTCCACCAAATCCCAAGCCTCATTTTTGTGCAAAGATGCCATTTCATAAACTATGGCCTCTTTCCAAAGTTTTCCATCATCTGAATCTATTGCTTCCTTCATAGTTTTGGGATCATTATCAATAATAGATAAAGAAAATTTTGAACAGAAAGCAGATGGACTATATCTTTCTAGATGCCTTCTTTCTCGAACTGACCTTCTCACAACCAGAGTTTGTGGCTCTTCGTCTTCTGATTCCTCTTCTGCTGTAGAGTTTGATTCTTACTCCTTAAGCTCAAACTCTATCTTCTCAGGTTCCTTTGGTTGGAATTCATGTTTAATAACATCTTTCACCTCTTTGAACACCACATCTAAGTTGTACACAACCTTCCTTGTTACTGGTTTCCAAAGCTCATAACCCTTTAAACCACACTTATACCCAATAAAGATGCACTTTTCAGAATTACTATCCAACTTTGTTCTTTTCTCCTTTGAAACATGTACATATGCATCACTTCCAAATACCCTCAGATGTGAAAGAGAGGGTTTCTTACCAGTTCATACCTCTTGTGGAGTCTTATCCTCCAATGCTAATGAAGGTGATTTGTTGACCAGGCAACATTTAGTCTTCACTGCCTCTGCCCAAAATTCTTGTCTTAACCCGACACCATTGAGCAAGCTTCTTGCCCTTTCCATCAACGTCTTGTTCATTCTTTCTGCAACTCCATTTTGCTCAGGTGTGTATGGAGTAGTCTTTTTTCCGTGCTATACGACACTTCTTACAGAATTCTTCAAATTCCTTCTTGCAAATCTCTCCACCTTTATCTGTCCTTAGTACCTTTATCTTCTTCTTTGTCTGGTTTTCTACCAGAGCCTTAAATTCCTTAAACCTGTCAAAGACTTTAGATTTCTTCTTGGGGAGATATATCCATGTATTCCTTGAGAAGTCATATATAAATTATATATAGTACATATAATTACCCAGTGATGGAACCTTCATAGGTCCAAACACATCACTGTGCACAAGCTTTAATATCTATTTCACCCTCTTACCACCAGAGGGGAAACTCACCCGATTCTGCTTCCCATATACACAATTTTCATAGAAATCAAGATCTAGAGAGCTATTAGTCATACCTTCTACCATACCTTTACCATGAAGTATTCGAAGGTCCTTCTCTCCAATATGTCCAAGCTTTTGATGCCATAGCATGGTCTTTTCTCAAGAGACCGATAGATTTTCTCCTCCACTTTCAGGAACCACCGAACTGTTGCACCCATCAATAACACTACTAACTTGCAACTTGTACAGAGTTCCAATACGAACTCCCCGCATCAATACTAGTGCTCCTCGAACCATCTTACATGTATCTTTCTCGAACACTGTTTTTACACCTGCATCATCTAGCTTGCTTACATAAATTAGATTTTTGGCTAATGCAGGAATATGTAGAACACCCAGAAGTGTTCTAATCCTTCCACCTTACAAATTCAACTTGACTTTTTCGCGACCAATGATTCTAGCCTTCCTGTCACCCCTCAAGAAGATATCACCACCATCATATTTCTCATACTCACAGAACCACTCTCTATGGGGAGTGAAGTGAGAGGATACACCTGAGTCAATCAACCATGCCTCATGATCTACATGTGTACTTGAAGAAGCAAAGTATAAATCCCCACCTTCATCTGAGGTGGTTTTCGCCTTTGCAGAAGGAGCATCATCAGATCCCTTTCCTTTTTCAGGAGCTTTAGATTTACAGCCCCTTTTGTAGTGCCCTTCCTTTCCACATTTCTAGCACACTTTTACAGGTTTTCCTGGAGATTTAGATCTGCCTCTAGATTTATATCTCCCACTCGATGATTTATTTTTGTCTTTGTTCTAGGACCGTCCTTGTACAAGCAAGGCATCACCATTCTGACTCTCCATATTTTTCCATCTCATCTCCTCCATCAGCAAGGATGAGACTATCTCATCAAATTGCAAGGCAGTTGCATTGCTACCTATTGCAATAACCAAACTATCTCACGAATCTGGTAGAGAACACAACAAACTAATGCACTTATCTTCATCTGAATTTTAATATCAACAGATAATAACTGACTTACCATAGTATTAAATGTGTTCAAATGCTCTGTCATCGAGTCTCCGTCTTTCATCCGCAGGTTATACAACTTTTTTTGTAGGAACAATTTATTCACTAGAGACTTAGATTGGTATAAATTCCCTAACTTGCCCCACAAAGCCTTCGTCGTAGCTTCCCCTGATACATTCAACAATACTGAATCTGAGACACACAATCGTATTGTTCTCTTTACCTTCCGATCCAACTTCTTCCATTCTTCATTGGACACTCTCGTTGGTTTAGTACCCGGATCTACCACGATCCATTGATCTTTATCCACCAACAGACCATCCATCTTGAGTTTCCACAACTCAAAACTCCGACTATTAAATTTCTCGATCTCTATCTTTCCACTACTCGCCATCTTCTTTCACCACCAAAATCGATCTCGCAGATCTCCCACCGAATAGAGTCTACCACAGGCCCGAGCAAAACCCCTCAACAATAAAGGCGTCCCCTTGAAGCCAAAACAACTTTGATACCAAATATAGGTTTTAAACACGTAGAAAAATTAACTGCATACAAATTCTAAAAACAGAAAATAAACAATAGTGAGAGCATAACACATAAAACAAATATACATAGAGATTTTCCCCTGAATCCCAAAAAAGGGAGTACCAGATTGATTTTTCATTATGTTTCTTTCCCTATTATAATACATATATATACATGTAGAAGCGTCCAATACCATGGACCGAAAACCATCGTGCCTAATACCATGTGCGAAAAACCATGCACAAAACCATAGGTAGGTTCACTCCACCTAATATAGGGTGTTTCCCCAGGGCGCTGCCTCAGACCCTGTAGAGGGGGCCTAACTGCCCCCCTCAAAACCCCCGGGGGGCTCCCGCCCCCCTATGACCCCCTACTGCACATCGGCACAATGAAGGGGGGGCTCCGCCCCCCTTCTAACCCCCCGGTTCATCTAGGGGGGATAGTTGTGGAAAGAATATAACACAACCCAACAACCATGATATGGAATCAAAGGCTTGGACATACTAGGGAGAAGGGCCTTCGAATAATTCATGGTCATGATATGATAGAAGGTATGTCTAATTTCTCTCTGGATTTTGATTTTTGTGAAAATTGTGTATATGGGAAGCAAAATTGGGTGAGTTTCCACTCTGGTTCTAAGAGGGCAAAACAGATATTAAAGCTTGTGCATAGTGATATGTTTGGACCTGTGTCGGTTCCATCACTGGGTAAGTCTGTGTACTATGTATCATTTATAGATGAATTCTCAAGGAATACATGGATATATTTCCTCAGGAAGAAATCTGATGTCTTTAACAGGTTCAAAGAATTTAAGGCTCTGGTGGAAAACCAGACAGAGAAGAAAATAAAAGTGTTGAGGACAGATAACAGTGGAGAGTTTTGCAAGAAGTAATTTGAAGAGTTCTGTAAGAAGTGTGGTATAACACGACAAAAGACTACTCCACACACACATGAGCAAGATGGAGTTGTAGAAAGAATGAACAAGACGTTGATGGAAAAGGAAAGAAGCATGCTCATTGGTGTGGGGTTAGGACAAGAATTCTCTGTAGAGGTAGTGGAGACTGCATGTTACTTGGTCAACAGATCACCTTCATCAGCGTTGGAGGATAAGACTCCACAAGAGGTATGGACTGGTAAGAAACTTTCTCTTTCACATCTAAGGGTATTCGGATGTGATGCATATGTACATGTTCCAAAGGAGAAAAGAAAAAAGTTGGATAGTAAATATGAAAAGTGCATATTCATTGTGTATAAGGATGGTTTAAAAGGTTATAAGCTTTGGAACCCAGAAACAAGGAAGGTTGTGTACAACCGAGATGTGGTTTTTAGAGAGGTGAAAGATGTTATTAAACATGAATTCGTACCAGAGGAACCTATGAAGATAGAGTTTGAGTTAAAGGAGGAAGAATCAGACTCTACAACAGAAGATGAATCAAAAGATGAAGAGCCACAAACTCCGGCTGTGAGAAAATTAGTTCAAGAAAGAAGGCAACCAAAAAGGTATAGTCCATCTACTTTCTATTCAAAATTTTCTTTATCTATTATTGATGATGATCCTAGAATTGTGAGGGAAGCAATAGATTTAGAGGATAGAAAACTCTGGAAAGAGGCAATGGTTGATGAAATGGAATCTTTGTACAAAATGAGGATTGGGATCTGGTGGAGTTGATGGCTAGAAAGAAACCCATTGGCAACAAATGGGTGTTTAAGAAGAAGATGAATGCAAAAGGAAAGGTGAAGAAATAGAAAGCTCTGTTGGTAGCAAAAGGTTATTCCCAGGTGTCAGGAATTGATTTTTGTGATATTTTTTCTCCTATTGCCAAGGTAACTTCTATTAGATTACTTCTATATGTTGTTGTTACTTTTGATTTTGAGGTAGAATAGATGGATTTGAAGACAAATTTCTTAATGGGATCTGGAAGAAGATATCTACACAAAGCAACCTAAAGGCTTTGTGGTGAAGGGGTAAGAAAGAACTGTAATGCAAGTTAAAAAAGTCTTTATATGGGTTAAAACAGTCATCAAGGATGTGGTATCAGAAATTTGATACATTTAAACGGGGACTTGGCTTTAGCAGAAGCAAAGAAGATCACTGTGTGTATTTTAAATTAATTGGTGACCGTGTTATTCATATGGTATTGTATGTGGATGATACCTTGCTGGTTGGAAATGACAAAGAAATTATCTAGGATTTGAAGACCCAATTGTCCTCCAAATTGGACATGAAAGATCTTGGTGTTCAAAATATATTTTGGGCATGGAAATTAAATGAGACCGGGCAAAGATGAAGCTCTGGTTAAACTAGAGGAAGTATGTCGAGACAATACTGCAGAGGTTTAATATGCATGATATTAAACCAGTGAAGGTTCCTATTCATGGAGGTGTAAAATTATCTGTTGAACAATGACCCAAGGCACAAGAAGAGGAAGAGGACATGACTCGCGTTTCATATGCAAGTGCAGTTGGTAGCCTGATGTATGCAATGGTCTATACTAGACCAGATATTGCACATGCAGTGGGAGTATTGATCATGTTTATGTCAAAACCAGGGAAGGAGCATTAGACACAGTGAAGCGAGTTTTTAAGTATTTGGTTGGCACTAGTGAATATGTTTTGTGCTACCAAGGAAGACCAGTATTGGACAAAGTTTTTGACATCCGTGGCTTTGTTGATGCAGACTGGGCTAGGGATCTAGATTAGAGAGGATCTACAAGTGGGTATGTGTTTAACCTGTTTGGAGGTGCAATTAGTTGGATGAGTAAGAGACAGTCTGTGGTGGCATTTTCAACTACAAAGGCAGAATACATGGAAGCCACTCATGCAAGCAAGGAAGCAATTTGGTTGCAAATTTTTTGTTCAAGTATGGGGTTAGTACATCGAGCTATACGGATAGACTCTGATAGCCAAAGTGCAATTTTCTTGGCAAATAACACTACTTATCATTCAAAGACAAAGCACATTGATGTTTAGTATCACTTTGTGAGGGATATGGTTGAGGATAAAAAGGTGTTGCTAGTAAAGGTGGAAATTTTGAAGAATACTACAGATGCACTGAGAAAGTCTGTGAGAACTGAGAAGTTCTCTTGGTGTAGAGAAACAATGGGTGTTGCAGGGGGGATCAATGACTAAGCTCTCATGTGGAATGAAAACAAAAAGTGGGAGAATATTGGGTTGTGTTATATTTTTTTGTCACTACCCCACGTGTAGGGGGGTAAGCAGGGCGATAGTAGCCCCCCTGCACGGGGTCCGGGGTAGCGCCCCCAGATTTTTTTTGGACCCTATATTAGGTGGGAAAACCTACCTATGGTTTTGTGCATGGATTTCACACATTGTTTTGGGCTTGATGGTTTTCTGTCCATGGTATTTTGTAGATCCGATCAAGGGAACTACGATTATGTTCTAATCCAGGGTTATTGGTTTGGGGTTTATGGATGCTTCGACATGTATATATATGTATTGTAACATTGGAATGAACATAATGAAACATCAATCTGGTATTCCCAGTTTTGGGATCCAAGGGAAAATCTCTGTGTATATTTGTTTTATGTTTTATTCTCTCGCCATTGTTTATTTTCTGTTTTTAGAATTTGTATGCAGGTAGTTTATATACGGGGTTAAAACCTACATACCTTGAGTTGGTAGCGATAATCCATGCATTGAAAATGTGGAGGCATTATCTTCTCGGCATGAGGTTTGTATTGATGAGTGATCACAATGAACTGAGATACTTGTTTAACTAGTCGAATCTGAATTCCAAGCAGTATAGATGGTTGGCCATGATCAGTGGGTTTGACTTTGAGATCAGGTACATTAAAGGGAAAGAGAACAAGGTTGCAGATGCTATTAGTAGAATAATACAAGTAAATCACATAACAACTATGAGCTCATATAAGACAAATTTAAAGGATCAGATCTTACAAGAAGGACAACATGATGATAGGTAGAGGGACCTTAGGCACAAATTACAACATGGCACAGTTGAACAGGATGTGGATTATCTTCTTACATCACATGGTTTTGTCAGGTTTAGGGAGAAGATCTATGTGTCAGAAAATAGTGAGCTCAAGAGGCTTATCTTGAGGGAAATTCATGTTAAGTCGTATTTTGTTATGAAAGTAGCTCACAAAAATATAGAAAAGATAGATCAACACCTTCAAAATCAGCCTCTTCGAGGGGGCAACCTCCTTTACATTACACAAATGAACAATTCTTGGATGATACAAATGAGAAGAAATCCTTTCTATATATAGGAGTCTAAGGGGTCCCAATACAATCAGAGCCTACACAACAATAATATTGTGGGGGTACAATAATAACAATAGTGGGCTTCTATGGGGCATAATAATAACAACATGGGAACTAATATATGGGCACAATAATACAATAAGGGGGTTGCACTAGTAACAATACGGGGTTACACTAGTAGTATAGGGACCTAACATGCCCCTCTCCTTCAAAAAGTGTTGTCCTCAATGCTTGAGTAGTTCTAGATGCTTCTTTATAAAATTCTTGTCCTCCCATGTAGAATCTTCAACGGGTAAGTTCTTCCACTTGATGAGATACTCTGAAATTGATCGATTTCATAGTTGTCAAGTTCTTGTTTCTGTGACTGCTTCAGGTTTCAATATGATTTTTCCTTCTTCGTCAAGTTCTGACAATATTGTTTGAACTGAGATCTTGTCACCTATAACCTTGTTTAAGCATGAAACATGGAAAATTGGGTGCACTCGGGAAGATGCAGGAAGCTCCAATTGGTATTGTACCAATATTTTGTAACACCTTGTATGAACCATAATACTTTGGTGATAATTATTATCCTTCTTAGCTTGCTTGAGGGACAATTTTTTGTATGGTTGTAGTCTTAGAAATACCCAGTCACCTACATCAAAACTTATTTCGCTACGATATTGATCTGCCTGTTGTTTGATTTGATTTTGCACCAAAGTGAGGTTATCCTTTAAAAGTTGAAGAACTTGCTGTTGATGCTCGATGTGATCTTTCATTGCTTGAACCTTTTTCTTCTTGATATGACCTTCTATATTAAGAGTTTAAGGAGTGGTACTTCCTGCCAATGCATTACAAGATATGGTTAGATTCATTTCTTCTTTCTATGGGGTTGGTTCCTCGTGAGTATCCTTTTATTTTGATGTTTCTTGATCCTTTTCTTCTTGATAGTTCACTGCTTGAACCTTCTTCTTCTTGATATGTCCTTCTATCTTGAGCATTTGAGGAGTGGTAATTCTTGCCAATGCAGTACAAGATATGGTTAGATTCATTTCTTCTTTCTCTAGGGTTGGTTCCTGGTGTATATCATCTTCTTTTGATGTTTCTTGATCCTTTTCTTCCTCCTCTTCACAATCTATGTAAAATAATTTCTTCTCAGCACACTTATGACCTTTAATGTATTCTCTATTACAATAGTAACAAAGCCCTTTTGCTCTTTTTTCTTCCAATTGTTGTGGTGTCAACTTTGTAGGTTGTGGAAGGCTAGGAGAAATAACACTTCCATATTTATAGTTGTGAGTGGTAGACTTCCTTGTTTCCATAATTTTTCTTTCCACTTTTCTTGCCAACCTGTATGCCTTCTCCAATGGATCAGGTTCCCAAAGGCGAACCTCATGTTGGATGTTATCCTTTAAAGTCCCTATGAAGACATCAGTCCTCTGCTTCTTTGGAATATCATTTACCCTTATATTCAATTTTTGGAATTCCTCAATGTACTCTTCCATTGAACCCTTTTGTTTGAGATTTATTAATTGGCTAAAGAAGATGTTGCTCTTTGTCTCATAATGTGTTATCATTTCTTCCATGAAAATGGACCAGGTGACAAGTGCTTTACGAGAACAAAGCCCTCTATACCATACAAAATGATTCGGTTCTAAATATAAAGATGCAATACGTACCTTTTGTAACAGTTTCACATCATGTAGATAAAAATATTGCTCCATCTGTAGTATCCATGTTACCGGATCCTTGCCATCAAAATTCCTGATATCTTTTTTTCTTACTTTTAGGATCTCGATCTTGAAATGAAAGTAACTCTATAGTTTCAAATTTACAAATTATGAAATTGCGACCTGCAGTAGTCCTCTGTGTCCTCTTTCCAAAGCCACCAGTCTGATCAAAATTGGATTCTCCAAGAAATAATTATGACCAATCTCCCAGGATGACCTGATTATATACTTTTTCAGTAGAATGAAGTTGTACGAAGTGCCACGTGTTATTGTTTCGACCTTAGGACCTGAAACAAACACAAAGAAAACTACATACAGTCCTCTTTCTGTAACTTCTTATGAAGTTTCAATCTGATGCTCAGAGAGAAAGTTATGATGATTTTCCCAAGGTCATGTGTTTGGGATGTAATTTGGGAGCCTACAGAAACCCTAAATGTCTTGGACTGTATCTCCAAAAATATAGTGAAACAAGATCTGAAATTTGGGCTCGAGATTGACCACGATTTTGACTCAAAAGGGTTTTAATTTTGGAGTCTGTAATTTCGTAGAAAACAAATTATAATGAAAATTCCACGATGACCTATTTGAGATGGAATTCTGGAGCTTGCAAAAACTCTAACTTCCTAAGATCATATCTCCGAAAATATAGCGAAACAAGATCTGAAATTCGGACCTGAGGTTCATAACGATTTCAGCTCAAATGGATTTTGTTTTTAGCTTCTGAAACTTTATAGAGAAAAAATTATAACGAAAATTCCACGATGACTTGTTTGGAGCAGCGAAACCCTAGAATCCAAAGCTCTGATACCAAATGTTATGGAACCAATTCACAAAAAGATAGAAAATATAGATCAACGCCTTCATAATCAGCCTCTTCGAGGGGGAAACCTCTTTTACATTACACAAATGAACAATTATTGGATGATAAAAATGAGAAGACCTCCTTTATATAAATAGGAGTTTAAGGGGTTCGAATACAATCAGAGCCTACATAACAATAATATTGTAGGGGCACAACAATAACAATAGTGGGCTTCTATGGGGCATAATAATAAAAACATGGGGACTATATGGGCACCATAATACAATAAGGGGGTTGCACTAATAACAATAAGGTGTTACAGTAGTAGTAAAGGGACCTAACATATTTAGGTCACCCAGGATACCAGAAGACATTGATAGCGGTGAAGAAGTTCTACTATTGGCCAAATCTAAAAAGGAAGTGGTTGAGTTTGTGGCTAGATGTTTGGATTTCCAATAGGTAAAACCAGAGTGTAAGCATCCAGGTGGACAACTACAGCCGATTCCAATTCCATAGTGGAAATGGGAGGTCATTTCCATGGATTTTATTACAGGTCTACCAGGGACATCTAGACAACATGATCCTATCATGTTTGTGGTGGACCGGTTGACAAAGGTAGCACACTTCATTATGGTGAAGTCTATGTATTCAACTAGTGATGTAGCACATGTCTACATCAAGGATGTAATGAGGTTTCATGGTGTTCCAAAGAATATTATGTCAGACAGGGATGCTAAGTTCACTTCCAAGTTTTAGAAGGAGTTATTTGCAGGTTTGGGTACAGAGTTGGCCTTCAACATAACTTATCATCTGCAGATAGATGGACAGACAAATATGGTCAACATGATACTGGAAGCTATGCTGAGGATGTATGTGATGCATCAACAATGGAAGTGGGAAGAGTATCTTCCAGTAGTTGAGTATGCTTACAACAATGGGTATCAAGAGTTGCTGAGGATGAGTCTACTTGAGGCATTTTATGGGAGAAGTTGTAATACTCCCATAAGTTGGAGTGATCCATTGAAAAAGGTATTCATAGGGTTGACATGTTAGAAGACATGGAACAAGAAATCCAGGTCATGAAGAAGAATCTGAAGGTAGCACATGATAGACATAAAATTTATGCAGATCAGCATAGGGCATTTAAGGAGTTTCAGGTTCAGGAACATGTGTATTTACGCATCAAGCCCAAGAAGGTGTCCTTGAGGATTGGGCCATGGGCAAAGTTAGCACCTCGATATTGAGGACCTTTCAAGATCCTTGAGAGGATTAGACCAATGGCTTCAAACTTGCACTACCTTTGACAGTGAAAGTCCATGATGTTTTCCATGTTTCATTGCTTAAAAGATATGTAAAGGATGTTGATAATGTTATTGATTGGTATGTATTGCAGGTGGAGCCAGAAGGAGAATTACAATCAGAACCTCAGTGCATTTTGCAGAGAAATATGTTCATGCTCTATAACTGAGTAGTTAAAGTGCAGTGGAAGCACTTTGGGCTCGATGAAGCTACATGGGAGATGGCTGATTAGATGCGAGCTATGTATCCTTCATTGCTTTCCTGTTGAAGAAAATAAATTTTGATATATGTATATATGTACATGGATGTAAATACTGTAATGAGTTAAAGCTCCAATAAGTGGTATGGGTGTCATGTCATTATGGTTATCATGTTATTATGTTTTCCATGTTGGTTTTCTTTTCAGCGGGTTGATCATTGTAAATACTACATTGAGCTAAGTTATAAATATCCATGGGCAGTATGTTTTTGTTTTCAGTGGTCTTGCTAGTTGTAGGTGTCATTGAACACCGAGGATAGTGTTCCCCTAAGGGGGAGGGGTTTGTAACAACCCCAGGTTAAAAATCCATGTAATAAAGTTAATAAAGACAAAATAAGACCAAGGTCATGGGACATGTATTCCAAGATGAATGTTGGGAAAAACATCCTAGCGGGTGTTCATTTGGTTTATTATGGCTAAGGGGAAATTGGAAAAGGCAATGGAAAAGGATTTGAAAAGGAAAGAGGCATTAATTGGCATTTTATTTATGAAAATAAAGGAAATTAGGATAAAAGGAAGGTGAAAGGTCACAGGTTGCATGTGAGGAGGAAAATGAAGGAAAAATAATGGAAATTAAATAAAATAGAGGCCTCATTAATAAAAAGACTTTTGAGGATCAGTTCACAACCTTTTGTTAGTTTTATCTTGGAGCTCTCTCTCTATTCTCTCTATTCTCTCATATTCTTTCACACTTACAGAATTATTAGAGCACTCTTACATTGGAGGAAGTGAGGCAAAGGAAGGACAAGAAAACGAAGGGAAGCAAAGATCAAGCAAGAAAGAGTTGGATCAAGCGACTACAATGGGATTACTTGCATGTATCAAGTTGCATGTATGCTTTACTTGCTAGTTTTTGCATGCATGGTACATGCATGTGGGTATTTTGTTCTGTTGTTGTCAATGACATGGGTTTCGCGAGGTGTGACAGTGGTTTTCATCCTTGCCTTGCCATTTTTGGATAGCAATGGTGTGATGGGGTTATTTCATATGGTTGAGTTGGATTGTCAGATGGCTCCAAAATTGAGTGAGATGGTCTTAGGAAAAATCACAAGGCCTAGGAATCCCTAGACTAATAAACGCGGGATTGCGGTAAATCCTATTTGTGTATGCCCTCGTTGGTCCTAGAAATTGTTGACCAGTAAATGACGGGATATACAGTAAAACCTAGAGGGTGGAAACAAACAAATTCCTCACAGTATAAGTGGAGAGATTTGGAGGCATCCTTGCTTGTATATGCCTAGTGATCCTTAGACCACTGTATTGTGGGATTGCGGTAAAGCTTGGTGGTGTATGTTTCTTCTTTGGGCCTAGGAATCCCTTAGCGGGATATATGGTAAAGCCTGGTTGTATTGGTGCTTTCTTCGGGCCTAGAAATCCTTGACCGATTTGGCGGGATATGCGGTAAAGCCTGAGAAGCATGGTCGGTTTGTTGTGAGTCCCACATTCATGCTTGGAATATGGAACGATGGTTGTTGGCTGAAAGAAAGATTTGGTTCAGCCCAATATATGGTGTGGTGGTACGTGGAAGTCCCTTACTTGGTTGGCTTTTGCATATGAATAATAAGACTATCTCCTCTTGAGTTTTATGAGTAAATGTGCTTGTTATGATGTGATTTTAATGGTTGTTCTATCATTGTTAATCTGTTGGTTTTATGTTGGTTATAAGCTTGGTTTTATAATATAATTTGGTTGTGGCTCTCACCATGTTTTGTTTAGTAAATGAAATGTTAATGAATGTATGACCTAATAGATGATAATGTAACTATTATGAGAGGGCATCAAACATTTTTGATGAATCTCAGATAAGTATGAGGTCCCTATGCTCATATATGTTTATATGGCCTGTACATTACATGTTTATAATGTGTTTGATGAAATTCTTGTCATGGTTAGGATGAGTATGGTCAGTTCCTTCTCCAAGTTTTGCATCAGAGACCTTGTCTTCTTGTTATTTATCATTCCTAAGAGTTTCATCAAGCTCTAGGCAGAGGCCTGGGTCCTAGCTTGAAAAAGTGGTTTAAATCCTACAGTTAATGGCACAAAACTAGCTGAAAAGGACCATAGACGCTGGGAAGCAGGCTGGTGGGAGCGACTGGAAGGTTTTAGTCACATGGAGCGATTTTCATGGGAGCGACTGGAGGTTAGCTTAGTTAAAAAGAAAGTTAACTCAAGGGTTGGGCACTTGGAGTGGTTGGTTAGCCCCTGGGGGTCCTATAGCTCCTGAGGATGGTCAGTTTGGTTTTGGTTTGTCGATTCCACTTCCTTAACTATACTTGGGGAGTTGAATCATATCATAGGAAACCTTCATCACATATTTACCCTGATGGGTCAGTTAACATGGGTAAGTGTGGGAGGAGGGTGTTACAAAACATATAACCGTATTAATAACCATGACAGAACAACCATCAAATAATCACAATATCAATTACAAGTGCTCATAGAATACAATAGGGAAATAACTCTTATTAATTTATGAAAAATCCAACCAAGTCAAGGACTTCCATGTACCACCCGGCCATAGATTGGGTTGAACCAATTTTTTCTTTCATCCAATCACCCCCGTGCCATATTATAAGCATGAATGTGAGAATTCAGGACATAAACAACTAGAGCTTCCCAGAGATTAAACCACCTCCACCCTCAGGCTACTGTGATCCTGCCAAAACTAGTCAAGAGATCACAATGCCCAAAACAAGCTTGCATGCCTCTAAGTTTTTTCACCAATAGCTTGTGGAATTTTCTTGAGGGCTTCCTGGAGATTAAACCACCTCCACTCCTAACCCCTGGGAATTTTCCTGAGGCCACCTCACATGGTTCTAAAACCTTCCGACAATCCAAAGCTCAACCAAGAATTGAATCCCATCACACCATTGCTATCCGGAAATGGAAAGGCAAGGCTGAAACCACTGTCACACCCAACAAAATTCATGGCAATGACAACAAAATAACCAAATACACAAATGCATGTACCATGCATTCACAAACTAGTTAGGAAATCACACATGCAACCTAATACCTACAATGTCCTCCTACCGAAGCTGCTTGATCCAACCTTCCTATACTTTCATTGCTTGCTTTTTTATTTCTCCTCTTGGTGCTCTTCTCTCTCTTTCTCACTTAGCCCAAGATAAAACTGAAAAAAAAACTTTTGCCTCTATTTTCTTCATTTCCTCTATTTTTCTTTCAATTTTCCTCTCATGCAAACCTATGACCTTTCATCTTTCTTCTCTCCTATTTTCCTTTATTTTTATAAATAAATTCCAATTAATGCATGTTTTCCTTTTCCAATGCCTTTGCCAATTTTTCAAGCCATAATAAACCAAAAGTGGCACCCACTAGGATGTTTTTCCCAACATTCAACTCGGAAGACGTATCCCATGACATTGTTCTTATTTTTCCTTATATTAACTTTATTACATGAAATTTTAACCCGGGTTTGCTACAAATCCCTCCCCCTTGGGGGAACATCATCCTTGGTGTTCTATGACACCTATGACCAATAAATCGCTGAAAACAAAACATACTGCTTATGGAGCTTTATAACTTAGCTCGATGCAAAATTTACAATGAGAAATTGTTGAAAACCAATACCAACATGACAAACATGATAACATGACAATCATATCGCTTATTGGAGCTTTATAACATTATTCATTGTGATATTTATAATAACATCCATACATAGATATGTAAATATAACATAACTGCTTTGCCTCAACCGGAAAACAATGAAGGATACAAAGCCCACATTTGATCATCCATCTCCGATGTAGCTTCGTTGGGCCCAAAGTACTTCCACTGCACTTTAACTTGCTCGATTGTTTAGTTCCAGAGCATGAGATGTTTCCGCTGCGATATGCACTGAGGTTCTGGCTGGAATTCTCCTTCTGGCTCCACCTGCAATATAGACTAGTCAATCACATGATCAACATCCTTCACATATCTTTTAAGCAATGAAACATGGAAAACATCATGGACTTTCACTGTTGGAGGCAGTGAAATTCTGTAGCCCACTGGTCCAATTCTCTCAAGGATCTCAAATGGCCTGTAGTACCGAAGTGCCTGTTTAGCACATGATCCAATCCTCAAGGAGATCCTCTTGGGCTTTATGCACAATTACACATGCTCCCCAACCTAAAACTCCATAAATATCGTGTGATGATCTGCATAACTCTTGTGTCTGTCTTGTGATGCCATTAGATTCCTTTTATTGTTGGGTGTGTGTTATATTCTTTCCACAACTACCCCACGCGTCGGGCGGGGGAGGGGGGGGGTAGCCCAGTTGCATAGGGTTTGGGGTAGCACCCCGAGAATTTTTTTTTGGACCCTATATTAGGTGGGCGGACCTAACTATGGTTTTGTGCATGAATTTAACACATGGATTTGGGCATGATGATTTTATGTCCATGGTATTTTGTAGATCCGGTCAAAGGAACTATGATTATGTTCTAATCCAGGGTTAATGGATTGGGGTTTATGGATACTTCAACATGTATATATATGTATTGTAACATTGAAATGAATATAATGAATAATCAATTTGGTAGTCCCAGTTTTGGATCTAGGGGTAAATCTCTGTGTATATCTATTTTATGTTTTATGCTCTCACCATGGTTTATTTTATGCTTTTAAGAATTCATTTACATGTAATTTTTGTACGGGGTTAAAACCTACATTTGGTATCAGAGTTGTTTTGGCTTCAAGGGACACCTTTTCTACTGAGGAGTTTTGCTCGGGCCTATGGTAGACCCTGTTTAGTGGGAGATCTGTAGGACCGATTCTTGTGGTGAAAGAAGATGGCGAGCAGTGGAAAGATAGAGAGAAATTTAATGGTCAGAGTTTTGAGTTATGGAAACTCAATATGGCTGATCTTCTAGTGAATAAAGATCAATGGATCATGGTAGATCCGGGTACTAAACCAACTACAATATCAGCTGAAGACTGGGTGAAGTTGGATTGGAAGGCAAAGAGCACAATACGATTATGTGTCTCAGATTCAATATTGATGAATGTATCAGGGAAAACTCCCAGACCCCGGGACGGGACTTACGTATACGGAACACAGGGATTTATCGCTTGACCATAAGGGAGAGGGACGGAGTCACTCACTATTCATATGGTGAGGATTTGTGGGACAAAATAGGGACTTTGTACCAATCTAAGTCTTTGGTGAAAAAACTGTTCCTACCAAAATAGTTGTATAACCTAAGGATGAAAGATGGAGACTTGGTGACAGAGCATATGAAGGCCTTTAATACTGTGGCAAGCCAGTTAGTATCCGTTGATATTAAAATTTCATATGAAGATAAGTGCATCAGTTTGTTGTGTTCTCTACCAAATTCGTTGGATAGTCTAGTTGTTGCAATAGGTAGCAATGCAACTGCCTTCAGTTTGATGAAATAGTCTCATCCTTGCTGTCGGAGGAGATGAGACGGAAAAATATGGAGGCCTAGAATGGTGATGAATTTTCTATATGAGGATGGTCCCAGAACAGAAACAAAAATAAGTCCTCGAGTTGGAGATCTGAATCTAGAGGGAGATTTAAATATCTAGGAAAACCTATAAAGGTGTGCTGGAAATGCGGAAAGGAAGGGCACTTCAAAAGGGACTGCAAATCTAAAGCTCCTGAGAAAGGAAAGGGATCTGATGATGCTCCTTCTGCAAAGGTGAAAACCACCTTAGATGAAGGTGGGGATGTGTACTTGGCTTCTTCTTCAAGTACACATGTAGATCATTAGGCATGGTTGATTTACTCTGATGCATCCTTTGACTTCACTCCCCATAGGGAGTGGTTCTACAAGTATGAGAAATATGATGGTGGTGATGTTTTCTTAGGGGATGGAAGGAAGTCTAGAATCATTGGTCACATAAAAGTAGAGTTGAAGTTGCAAGGTGGAAGGATTAGAACACTTCTGGGTGTTCTGCATATTCCTTCATTGGCTAGAAATCTGATTTCTGTAAGCAAGTTGGATGATGTATGTGTAAAAATAGTGTTCAAGAAAGATACGTGCAAGATGGTTCGGGGAGCACTAGTATTAATGTGGAGAGTTCGGATTGGAACACTGTACAAGCTTTAGGGTAGCACTGTTATTTATGGGTGCAATAGTTCTGTGGTTCTTGAAAGTGGAGCCAAAAATCTAGTGGTCTTTGGAGAAAAGACCATGTTATGGCATCAAAGGCTTAGACATATTGGAGAGAAGGGCCTTCGTATACTTCATGGTAATGGTATGGTAGAAGCTATGTCTAATTTCTCTCTGGATTTTGATTTCTGTGAAAATTGTGAATATGGGAAGCATAATCGGGTGACTTTCACCTCTAGTGCTAAGAGGGCGAAATATATATTAGAGCTTGTGCACAGTGATGTGTTTAGACCCATGTCAGTTATATCATTGGGTAATTCTATGTACCATGTATCATTTATAGATTACTTCTCAAGGAATACATGGATATATTTCCTCAAGAAGAAATCTGAAGTCTTTGACAAGTTTAAAGAATTTAAGGTTCTGGTGGAAAACTAGATAGAGAAGAAGATAAAGTTGTTGAGGACAGATAACAGTGGAGAGTTTTGCAAGAAGGAATTTGAAGAGTTTTGTAAGAAGTGTGGTATAGCACGACATAAGACTACTCCATACACACCTCAACAAAATGGAGTTGCAGAAAGAATGAACAAGACGTTGATGGAAAAGGAAAGAAGCATGCTAAGTGGTGACGGGTTAGGACAGGAATGCTGGGCAGAGGCGGTGGATACTGCATGTTACCTGGTCAACAGATCACCTTCATCAATGTTGGAGGATAAGACTCCACAAGAGGTATGGATTGGTAAGAAACATTCTCTTTCACATCTAAGGGTATTTGGATGTGATGCATATGTACATGTTCCAAAGGAGAAAAGAACAAAGTTGGATATTAAATCTAAAAGGTGCATCTTTATTGGGTATAAGGATGGTTTAAAAGGTTAGAATATTTGGAACCCAGAAACAAGGAAGATTGTGGACAGCCGAGATGGGTGTTTATAGAGGTGAAATATGTTATTAAACATGAAGTCCTACCAAAGGGATCTAAGAAGATAGAGTTTGAGCTAAAGGAGGAAGAATTCGACTCTACAGTAGAAGAGGAATCATAATATGAAGAGCCACAAACTCCAACTGTGAGAAGATCAGTTCGAGAAAGAAGGTAGCCATAAAGTCATAGTCCAATTGCTTTATGTTCAAATTTTTCTTTATCAATTACTGATGGTGATCCCAGAATTGTGAGGGAAGCAGTAGATTTAGAGGATGACAACTCTGAAAAGAGGCCATGGTTGATGAAATGGCATCTTTGCACAAAAATGAGGCTTGGGATTTGGTGGAGCTGTCGGCTAGGAGGAAACCCATTGGCACCAAATGGGTGTTTAAGAAGAAGATAAATGCAGAAGGAAAGGTGGAGAAATACAAAGCTTAGTTGGTAGTAAAAGGTTATTCCAAGGTGTCATGAATTGATTTTGGTGATATTTTTTTCTCCTGTTGCCAAGGTAGCTTCTATTATATTACTTTTATCTATTGTTGCTGCTTTTGATTTTGAGGTAGAATAGATGGATGTGAAGATAATATTTCTTCACGGGGATCTAGAAGAAGAGATCTACATGAAGCAACCTGAAGGCTTTGCGGTGAAGGGTAAGAGAGAACTGGTATGCAGGTTAAAAGAGTCTCTGTATGGGTTAAAATAATCACCAAGGATGTGGTGTCAGAATTTTGATACATATATACAGGGACTTGGCTTCACTAGAAGCAAAGCAGATCATTGTGTGTATTTAAAATTAATTGGTCACTGTGTTATTTATTTGGTATTGTATGTGGATGATATGTTGTTGGTTGGAAATGATAAAGAAATTATCCAGGATTTGAAGAACCAATTGTCCTTCAAATTTGACATGAAAGATCTTGGTGCTACAAACTATATTTTGGGCATGGAAATTAAATGAGATCGAGCATAGAGGAAGCTTTGGTTAAACCAGAGGAAGTATGTTGAGACAATACTGCAAAGGTAAATTAATATGGAGGAGAGTAAACCGGTGAAGGTTTCTATTCTTGTAGGTGTAAAGTTATCTATTGAACAATGTCTTGAGACACAAGAAGAGGAAGATGATGTAATATCCCATATCAGGAATATACCCCAAACACAAGCAAACTCCAACCAGAGATGGACTGGGAGGGCATTTACCAGATATGTCTCCTCTAAAAAGAGGACGAGATCCAGAGGCTACCTGGCCCTTTCCAGACTCTATCTAAGAGTATAATAGAAATACACAAGTGGTATAATAGTCGAGAATGCTCACAGAGATACAAGTAGCAATGATACTATATATATCAAATAAACCATAAACAGATACACAAGAAATGCAGCGAGAAATGCTAAGCCATTTTATTATATTGAGCAATAAATGAGTACAAGAGGTGATTAGACAGATGGCACCTTGACTTGCATAAGGCAAGTGAAGAAATACTCTCAGAATGACAAGAATGGCCTCTCTACGTGGATGCCGTTGTTGCTAGAAAAAATGATGATTTGGGGCTGCTCCCCTCCTTGGAAAAAGTTGAAACTCTGGATTCGGGCTCTACTCAAGAAACCCAGAAAACCCAGAAATCTTTCTTGGAATGGCCTCACACTGATCTGCGTCCCAGGTCTTGGAAATCGAATGAGGATTTGGGGATGCTCCCCTCCTCAGAAAAGGTTGAAACTATGGAATCAGACTCTACTAAAAAAACCCAGAAAAACCCATTTTTTTTTTCTAAAATGGCCGACCCCTGAAAATCACTCCCGTGGGGTTCTACGCAGTTCCTCAAAGACGCTGATGAAACTGCTGCTGAAATGCTGATGAAACTGTTGCTGAAATGCCGATGAATCTACTGCTGGAATGCCAATGGAAATACCTTTCCCGAGCAGGCACTCGAATTCCCCCAGGGCTAAGGATGGGATCTCCGAACGGAGACACTCAATGCACTAAACAATGCTGCAGACTAGCTAAATAGCCAGCGTGCTCTAAGTCGAAATAGTTAGAGTCGGTCTGGTCATCCCTCCATCAGAGATCAAAACTTCTCTTTTGCATTTCATTTTTTAGGTGTCTCACTCGATTCACTTAGTTGCATTCCACTAGGGACATGCCAATATCTGATGGAAGGGTCTTGTCATGTATCTGCTGGCTTGTGTCTAATCATTAAAGTTAATCAAAATTCATCAAAGTCAATGTTTCAGTGATTCATAGTCATGGATCGTCTTTTGGTCTGTAAAGAGTTTTAGGTCTAGGGTTTTGTCGATTTAGTCTTCAAAATGCCAAATAATACCAGCAGAGCATGAGAGGTTCCAAATCAGTTTCCATTGCAAAATCCCATCGTCAATAATGCTTGAGAACGATTCTTCTTCAAAACCCTGTTTTGCAGAAGAAATCGTCAAATTTGTTTTTTGTAATGAATATGTAATTCTCAAAGCTCCTTCATGTTGTGAAATTTTTCAAGCGCAACCCTGGTCTCCTTTTCCGAATCCGATAACAGCTATCCCTGCACAAAAAGACCAAAGTTTCGTCATCATTTCAACAAATTAAATGGAAACAAAATCAAAGTTTGTATTAAAAGGTGAAGGTGCCAAAGTTATGCAAATATTATGAAAGCAGGTGTCATGGGCCAAAATTTCAAAAGCTCTTGGTTTATGAGCTATTCCTTCATTGGTTAAGCTCATTTGCAAAAAACAAGCAAAGCCAAGCGATTTTGGTGAGTCTGAGGAAAATCTGGGTGAAAATTTGCTGTAAGCACTAGGCGCGGCGCACTGGGCCTCAACATACAGTGCATTTTTCCTCTGGCACGACGCATCCAGGAGGCACGGAGCATTGGGTATTATGCGCGGCGCATACAGTTAAAAGGCCAGAAACTGCTAACCTTTGCTCCAAATCACCCAGAACTTGCACGGATTTGATAGGTCTTTGGTTGTTGGAAATTTACTAAAAGCACAGATCTACCATGAAACATATGGATGTCAAATGAATATCAATGACATGGAAGTTATCCTGGCAGTCATGGAAAGTGCTGGATATACAGAGGTTGTAGATACACCAGAGAATGCTGAAATCATCTTCATCAACACATGTGTGATTCAAGAAAATGCTGAACAAAAGGTGTGGCAGAGGCTCAACTATTTCTGGTTTTTAAAGAGAGAGTGGAAAAGCAATGTTAAAAAGGGACGAGCAAAGTCAGTTGTGCCTCCGAAGGTGGTTGTGCTAGGGTGCATGGCAGAATGCTTGAATGAAAAAATAATTGATTCAGACAAAATGGTTGATGTAGTTTATGGGCCTGATGCTTACAGGGACTTGCCTCGCTTGCTAGAAGCTGTAGATTATGGTCAAAAGGGAGTTAATACACTTCTGTCCCTTGAAGAAACATATGCTGATATCAGTCCAGTAAGAATTGCTAGCGATTCAGTTACAACATTTGTCTCCATAATGCGTGGCTGTAACAATATGTGTTCATTCTGCATTGTACCTTTTACACAAGGGAGAGAGAGGTCACGACCAGTAGAGTCCATTGTGAGAGAGGTGGGAGAGCTTTGGGAGCAAGGTGTGAAAGAAGTAATGCTTCTTGGTCAGAATGTGAACAGTTATAATGATATCTCTATCCTTGACGGGAATGGTGCATTTCCTACAGGGATCAGTTGGGGTTTTAGTCAGGGATTTTCCAGCGTATGCAAGATCGATGGAACATCTGTAAAACCATTCATCTACCAGCACAGAGTGGGAGTACAAATGTTCTTGAAAGAATGCGACGAGGTTATACATGAGAAGCTTATCTGAATCTTGTAGAAAGAATACGGGATATTATTCCTGAGGTTGGCTTAATTCCCCGGTGTTAAAGGAGAATTTGCAATTGGAAAATCTTAGTTCAAAATCATTTTTATTAAAAGATAGTTTTTATTCAAACGACAAAAAGGAAGGTGAAAAGTCAATGACCGAAAGCCAAAATTAGAACTACAACGGAGAGATAGGAACAGATTGCCTATTTTGTCCTCAGTCATGGGATCCACGCTACAATTTTTTCCTTTTAATTGGTCAATCAGAGAAATTCAAGTGGAACGTTGTTCTGTCTTTAGAACAGATGAATGACTCTTTTTCTATTTTCATGATTTTAGTTGAAACAGCTCCCTATTTTCATCGATCTGTTTTCCCACCTCTAGGTTTATTTATTGTATTGAAAATCTTTTGTAAAGGGTCTGAGTTTTGGGAAAGGTGTGGAGGAAAAACTCAGCGCTTCACTGTACAGTTTGGCCAGGAAATTAATAAAATGATGCAGCTCTGATTCATGAGATTCATGTGGTATGAGTTTAGCATATGTTTCTTCTTTCTGTTTCATATGTATCTTGTTATGTTTTACAGTTCATTCATAATCATTTCCAGTTGAATGCTTTTAAGTAAGAAAGGTAGAATCCAGTTTACTGCTCTGCCTTGGGAAGGCATTCATGCTTTGTGTGTCTTCTTCTGTTTGAAAAGGATTCATGTGTATGCCCTTTTCAGCTTCTCAATAGTCTTTCCAGTCCATATTATTTCAGTTTGATTGCTAAACCTCCTGCCTATATTTCCTCATGAAATACTCTGTGTCTTTGATTTAATTTCCCAGCTCATGCTGTCCTTTGTCCCATACAACCCAGAAAATTCAGTCATTCAATAAATTACCTCTTTCATATTTATTTACTAGCCTAAAATCAGTTCCCATTTTAAGTCATCTCAAGCCCCATTGAAACACTTTTCGCTGAGATTGACTCGGAGAGAGCCCTCTCCTGTCCTCGTAGGGCTAGCTACGAGGCTGAGCATGGTTTGATGTGGACCTAGAACCTTGCCTTTTCAGCCTGAGGCAAATCTAGGCTCTAACAGAAATGACTATCACAAATGCTCATAACTAAAATGATCCAAAATGAGGGGGCTCCTCTCTATTTTATAGCCTCTGCCTCTCACAATCCCTAGGCTCACCTCCTCTTGCGTGATTTCCCTCTTGCCATGTGTTCTTCCCTCCTGCACAGTCCCTCCATGTGTCTGCGTGGGCCCCATTTCTACGTCACCCTTTGGCCTCCTTGGCTCCTCCTTAAGTCACAACGTTGTGCTACTAGGAAGTGACTTTTTATTCTTAAAGTGAGTTATGTCCCCCGTCCTCACTTTTTTATTTATAAATAACTATAGAACGCAAAAATTGGGCAAAATCGAATATTCCAATTAGCCATGGCTAATTAGGAATATTACAGTCTCCCCCTGCAAAATGTTGCTTGTCCTCAAGCAACTGAAGTGATGGATGCTGCAAGATCTTCTCACTCTCCCAAGTGGCATCCTCATCTGGCAAATTGTTCCACCTCACTAAGAATTCCTGGACCGTCCTGCTCCGCAACCGCCTCTCCCCAGTGTCAATGATAGCCTCTCACTGCAATACCAAATGCCCCTCATCATCCATGGGTGGTAGCTCATCTGTCACGGTCACCTTCTGCCCCAATGCCTTCTTCAGGCATGATACATGAAAAATGTTATGAATCTTGCTGCCTTGGGGTAGCTCCAACTCATATGCAACCTGTCCAATCCTGCGTATCACCCTGTATGGCCCATAAAAGCGGGGCTTGAGCTTCTCATCCCTCTTCTGCTTCAGTGATGATTGTCGGTATGGCTGTAATTGTAGGTAGACCATGTCCCCTACCTTGAACTGTCTCTCCACCCAACCCCTGTCGGCATACAGCTTCTGTTGGTTCTGTGCTGTAGCCATGTTATCCTTGAGAGCTCGGATGATATCCTGACTCTCTTGCATCCAAATCTTGGTTCTAGGAGCCCTGCTATCACCAAACATCACGTCGACAAAAGATAAAGGATGTTACCCATATAAGGCAGAGAATGGTGACATACCAATGGACATGTGATGTGAAGTATTGTAGCAGTATGGTGGACTCTATTATTGCAGCAATAATGCTGCAACTCCTGGGACTCCCTTCTTTACTCTTATCAACTCGGTAGTTCGTAACAAACTTGGAAGCGACGGTGCTGTATGCACAAGTACTAGCTCTTGCCGCAGCTGTCACTTGGTCAGCTGGCACAAGTCTGCTAGGAGCTTAAGCCAACTTCTATGAGCTCTGAGAAGAAGCTTTCTAACTGATGGATGGAAGCTAACTCAAAGGAGGCTAATCTACTTGCAGAAAGAAACTGGAAAGCTGAAGGAAATGCAAACCCTAGCAAACCCTAATTTTACCAGCTAATCCTACTGATGCGGGAAAGAGGATGAAAGCTACTGAAAGAGATGCCATTGACTTCTAAGAAGGTGAAATGCATGTGTCTAAGCTACTTCTACAGTAAAATCTGAAAAAACATCTTTTTGTATTTTTGAGTAAAGTGTCAGAATTGTCACGCATGTGCTTTAACTAGTTTTTGACTGTGCAGAGGTGGATTGGCGAGAGGAAATGCTTGCAGGAGGTTGGAAAGGTTGGAAGAGGGCCTAAGGGGTCCCTAGCACCCTTCCAGAGAGTTTCACAGAGTTTGGCTATCAAGAAACCGCTTTCGTGAGCTTCTACAGGAAGTCTGCAGGGGTTCTACAGGATGTTCTGTATTTTCTACAGGATGTTCAAAAATGGGATTTTGGAGGGTGGATGGAGAGAGAAAGGTGGAGAAGTGAGTATGGGGGTAGGATAAGGGTGTGAGGAGGTCTAGGACTTGGTGGATGGAGCTGAGGAGTGATGAGGATGGCTGGATTTGTTCAAGGAGGAGTAGAGCAATGTTGCACAAAAATATGGAAATTAGGTCAAAGTGAGGGAACGTAGTAAATGTGAGGCAAGAATCAGAGTTGGGGGGATGGAGTAGATGGGATTGATGGAGTACGGGTAGATGGAGAGGTATTACAGGCACTCTGCAAATTATTTCTCAAACTGAACAAACAATGACTTGGAAAACCAATGACCTAGCTACTTTACTCTAATCTGACCTGAGTAACAGCAAAGGAAATGAACTGAAGTTTATTTCCAATGAAATCACGTGAAACAACTATGCAAACTAAGCAATCATGCACCTAAACGCGTAACCACAACTGGTATCAACTTCTGCAAATGAGAATCTACACTAATAATTGCATGATGAAGCAAAGACAATGTTTTTGGTAGCTGCAAGGACACCTTGGTCTCAGATCATGGTCCCACTGAGGGAGAGGTGAGATCAGAGGTGCTTGAGGGCCTTTTTTTGAAGATCTTCCCTGTTATAAACCTATCAACTCAATCTGAACATAAAAATCCTTTCTAATCACCAACAATGACCTAGGTAACCAGTAAGATGTTAATCTACTCAACAGAAATTATTTTGCAAAGACATAAAAAAACAAATAACAGTACACAAAGGAAGCCTTGGCACTTGGGTTGGGCCCAACCCCAAGAGCCATAGACTCCCAAGAGAAACTCAGAACTAATGCCAAATAAAGCTGCTTTTCATTACTAAAAAAGAATCATGTCATAAGAAAGTTATACAACAGTAGCTACGAAAATGAGTTGAGAAAATGACAGCACTATAGTGCAAAACCCAACAGTTCAAAAAGTAACCTACGAAGGCTGAAAGCCTTCCTATTTATGCACTACGAGGGTCCTTAGCAGCCCTCCTTAACTCAAGGGGCTCAGCTGTTCAAACTGCCAGTAAACAGTCACTTTTCACAAAGCTGCTCGACTACCTTTAGGATTCGTTTTGGTGGCCTGCTGAGCTCTGAGTTGAGGGTGGAGATTTTGAGGAAGGGCCATTTAATGCAAGAGACACCCTTCCTATGAATCCTCACCCTTGTTCCTTCATGCTTGGCTGTCATCTGGCTCATAATTGCTTGGCCTTGTTCCAAAATTTGTCCAAAAAACCTAAAATAACCACGTATTAGCCTTCTTGGTAAAGTGACCACCCTCATTCGTTCAAATAACATAAACATACTCAAAAAACATGCATAAACTATGAAAAATGGTGGATTGATGAAGAACAGTAGGCAAAATGAGCCCAATAAGTTACCCATTTTTGGGGCTCATCATCACCCCCTGCTAAATGGGTTGCTCATCCTCTGAGCAACTAATCTAGCTCATCATCCTTGATAGCTTGGATTGCCTCTCTCACGTCCCTGGCCTCCACGGTAATGTCTTCTTCCCAGTCGTGAAATCCTGCTTTTCTTTCCACTTCCTCCCACTGTCTGTTTTCCTCCTCTTCCTTAACTCCTTCTAATAATCCCAAAAGCAAAGGAGGAATGAATTTCAGGCCGATCCAATTGGCCTGCAGATTTTGCATTGAATGTTTGTAGAGGGGTACCCTTGCCAAGGCCTCCCTCATTCTGGTTGGAAAGTGGTATTCTCTTATCTTCAAGCTGTGGGGCAGTGTGTTCCATCGCCTTGTGCAGGCATGAAGGCAGTTATCCCCCAACAGCCTCTCCATGTCCTCAAAGTGGGCAATAGCTTGAGCCTGTTGCTCAATGTAATCTGGTAAATCCTGAGGGTTGTTGGCCAAGTGCTGGTGGGCGCTTATCACTACTGAGGGATCCTCCGGCTCTGCTCTAATCATTAGTGGCTCACTGAGTTCCCTGCTCATAATATTTCGGACCTCTACTGCTCTTTTTTCCTCATGATTCATCCAAGAGGCATTGGCCATAAGTTGGACGTCCCCTACCACAGTGTTGGGATCCCATGAATTCATATTTGGAAGGGCTTAGTTGTGCAAATAAAACTCTGATAATTTAGCCTTGTCCTCTGATGAGCTACTGTCACATAAAGCCACAAATTGATGATAATTTTGAAATGGAGTGATGCCCCTTTGGGCCAAGGTGTTAATCTGAAACTGCAACCACTGATCCTTAAGGTATAGGGCGTATGATTTGGCAGGTTGCCTACACTGCAGAGCTTCCATCACCCAGCTGGCCATGCAGGCCAGTTGGGCCTCCTTTTCTTGCACCTGCTGTTTCAGAGACTGTATCTCCTGGGCTGCTTGCAAGTCCTTCTCTTGTAGCTGTCTAGTTAGTGTCTCAATTTCAGCCTGCAACCCATCTCTTCTCTGCTGTTCATTAGGGGTTTCTTTGTCTGTTGTGGGCTCCTCCTGTTGTTGTTGTTCTCCCAAGATGTGGGGCCTGTCTTCCTTATGTTGTCCCTGTAGCTGTAGCTGTTGTTTAAGCAGCTCGTTTTCTTCCTGTAGCTTGGCCCGCTGGCTGCTTTCCACATGCCATACCATAGCCAATTCCTTTCTCGCCTCTTTGAGTTGTTCCTCCAGGGGACCTATATCTGCCACACCCTTGGACTTAGCGATCTTCATCAAAGTGTGGGTCCTCACTCTCTCTTCTTCTAGTGCAAGGAAAAGTGGCACTACGAATTTTTGGGGAATGATCTTTCCGGCCTCTAACAAGTTATAGTAGGAGCCCAAGCTGGGCTGGGGGCTTGGTTCCACAATGTTCTCCGCCTTTTCTTCCTCCTGTGATGATTTAGCTGCCTTTCCTTCCAATTCTTCGGTCTCCTTTAGCCTAGCTAGCGTTTCCTGTAGAACAGTCTCAGCATCCTGTAGAGAGGTCTTTGTGTCCAACATTTTCATCCTTTCTCTCCAGGTGGATGTTTTCGAGCTTCCCCGTTCATAGGTGATGGATGCCTTTGAAGGAGATCTTTCCTTTTGTTTAGTTGGGGTGTCCACAATCGTAATTGGCTCCTTTGACTGTGGCTGGGGTCTGCCAGTTTTTATCCGCATGCTCCTTCTTGCCTTAAAATACATGGAAGGCTCCCTTTTTCGCTTCCCTTTTTGCTTTGGAGATGTGCTTAAGGCAGCCAGCACAGCTGCCGCCTCCCTGGCCAAAATCTCAGGTGATTTCTCCTTTTGCTGCTCCGTTTCCATGCTTCCTATAGAAAGTCCTATGTCGACTGTTTTCATGCTTCCTGTAGAAACTGTTTTCATGCTTCCTGTAGAAACTGTTTTCATGCTTCCTGTAGAAACTATTCCAACTGTTTCGGTCTGCTTGGTTGGATGTGTCTTTCCTTTTAATTTCTGTGTGGTTGCCTTGGTTGTGCCCTCCTTTGTTTGGACCTTTTCAGTCCTCTCTGCTCTACTCCGCAATCGTTTCTCCTTGGGTGTTTGTGCCATTGTTCCTCCCACAGTTTTAGGCCCAGCGACTTGGCCTTTCCCTCGTTTCTCTTCTTGTTTTTTCTGTGGTGGTCTGTCTTGTGTTTCTCTACCACTGTCTTTCTCTCTTGCCTCAGTGTGTTCCCTTTCTTCACTGCTGGGTGAGGTGACTTCCTCGGCCAGAATTCGAATATCGTCATCTTTGGTCATATTGTGGAAAATCTCTTAAGAGAGAAGGACAGTGTAGGTGTGGAGGGCATCTTCCACTAAAAGCTTGATGAGCCCATGATGGGCTAGCTGATCCGGTGTCCCTTCCTTCAATTTTGTGCCACACTCAATTAATGATTACAGAAGAAAATAGGGGATGCTTAACTTCTATTCTGGAGGTAAATCCATCCCATGTCTGAGTTCACTCAGCAACCGGAAATGATAGCCGTAGACAATACTGAACCGCCCCTCACAGGTAATGTATTTCATGATCTGGAAACTGACTTCGCTCCAAAAAGGATGTAGGTTGGCTCTCCGAGCCCCGTTCTTGTCTTCTGCAAATTGTTCCTCAGGTAGGAAGAATTCTTTCTTCGCTTTTTGGCCCAATGCCCTCTCCTCTTTGCTCCAGGGTATCCCCAATGGCAGATCAGTAACTCGACTAATGAGTTGTGGGGTAAGCTTTAGGGTCAACCCTCTGAAATTCACAGTGGCCAGTGTCTTCGATTTAGGTTGCAGGGACATTAAGAAATCCTTTGTTATCTCATCGTCATGACCCTGAATTCTGTCACAAAAGGTCATTCAATTGGCACGGGTGAAGAGGTTCACCACCTCGGGATCTTCACGTAATTTCCTAGAATCCGAGGGTTCCTTCCTGATAAACGCCCCTGGCATGGTGAGAGTGCTCTGTTTTATGCTCTGAGAAGAGAGGAATTGCAGTTTTACGGTTTCCTCCTTTGAACTTCAGGACAGTATCTCTCAGGTGTTTATATTTTTACTTTGCACCAATTCCTTGGTTCTAATGCTTTTGCTGCCCAAAACTCGACTGTCCGTGTATAAAAGGAAGAAGTAGGTTTCCTCAGACAGAGTGCAAAGCTCAATTTTCATCCCCAGCATACATACAACCATGTAAAATTCACATCCTTCATACACAGGTTAGCCCTGATAGTGCTTTATCTTTTCTACAGGAGGAATTTTCGTAACAGGAACTGTGGAGGAGAATTTGGACGTAGAACCAACGAAGAAATTTCGTGCAACACACAAGTAAACTTCTATTTTCGACTCACAAGTAGACTTGTCTCTAACCCTCCAATTCAAGATAGCTCAATTCACCATTTTTTCGAAATATACCATGCATGGAAGAGTGTTTTTGAGCCTACCTCTCTTGGAACTCCAAATTTGATGAAGAAAAGTCAAGGCTTCTATGCTCCGAAAGGCTATGCCGTATTTCCTGTAGAGCTTCTTCCTGTAGAACTCTTGCCGGCTTCTGTAGGATGTCATTGAACTTCTGAACGAGCCTGGTATGCGGGAGAATTTTGAAACAGGCCGAAAATCTTGGCAGAGGATGATGGGTTAACAGATTGTGGAAGTAGAGGACACGTACTTCGACCGAGAACGGTTGCAAGTGCAAATGAACAACGTTAATGCGAGTCTTCAGTCGAGCATTTTTGAACTACGGCGCAATTCGTGGCAAGGGGGTGAGGTGGCCGGGCCAAACCGTTAGCCAACGTCACGACCATCATTCCTCTACGTGTCCCTGACTGCCATTACCTCTCCTCTGTCATTAACCGCCGCCACCACTGCCAGTCTTGCCGATTTTCCCCGACTGGACACTCCACACATGTCGGCTGCACGTCTCGTTGGCAAATTTGAACGTAACCGAGCTTGTTCGGATCCCACGAAGCTATGTGACTAGCTGTGGGTGGCCAGTTGACTAGCCACCGAATTCGTTCAATCTGAACCATTTTCACAGACATGCAGTTTTCGAAATATAGTTTATGCAATTTGATGAATGAGGTTAGACACTTATCTGCGTGGCCGTGTACGTGTTATGCAGACTTCAGGACTTGGAACGACTGCTTCGCTTGCTGCTGCCTCGTGCGCAGGTGCTAGAACCCATTCTTTCATTTGTTGATGTTATATGCACGAATTTGGAACCCGATCCTTTGGTTGGCAACGCTGCATGCACATGTTCTGTTTGGTTTCAGCTGTTGAGGATGTCTTCACGTCTAGGAGGAGCCTTTTTACATGTTTCCTTTTGTTGGTTTCGGCTGCCCCTGCCTCTAGAGTATGTCTTCCAGAGGGATCAGCCGCTATGGGATTCCTGTAGGATGTCCTGTAGCTGCTTCTCCTCCTAGGATGCAGGCTAAACGAGCAGGGATATATTCGCTGATGAAGAGTCTAGATGGAGCTTGAACAGGTAGAGTGTGTGGGCCTTTGCTGCTTGATTTGTCACTTGAATTTTTTTTTTGTCCATCTGAAGAAAACAGGGTTTCTTGTATGACTGTGCAGGAACACATAACCAGGTGGGTGCAACAGGGGTGACATACGGTGATGGATGGAATAGAGGGGTGGCTGCAGGCCTAACCAACAGATTCCAAGTTCCAGATCCCTTTCCAAAATCGAATTTGGCCCGCCCAAAGGTTCTACAGGATGTTTCCTATAGAAATACAGAACTTCCCGTAGAAAGCCCAAAACTTCCTATAGAAATCCAAGAACTTCCTGTAGGAGGTGGAATCTCGACCTGAATGTGATCAAATCTTGGGAAAGGCGAGTGGCCATGGAGGAAGTGTATGTAAGGATGTCCTGTAGCCTGGTACAGACCCCTATCCTCATCTTGTGCGACCTTCTTTACCTGCAATGTATTCCCTGCAACCTGCAACAATTTTACAGAGATTATGCCTGTTTCTTTTTTCTTTTCTCTTTTTTCTTCCCTTTTTTTTTTGAGAGAGACCGCTGGGGCGCCTCCATGAGGTTTTCACTCGCACTATCTGCCCTGGGTGCCTCGAAGAGATTTTCACCCAAGGATCTTTTTTATTCCATTTCTTTATTTTTTGAGAGATAGCTGGGGCGCCTCCATGAGGTTTTCACCCGCACTGTCTGCCCTGGGTGCCTCAGAGAGGTTTTCACCCAAGGATCTTTTTATTCTTGTTTTTATTTTTTGTTTTTTTTGTTTTTTTGTTTTTTTGTTTTTTTTGTTTTTATGATCAAGGTGTGGGTGGAATAGAGGCAGAGCCCTGCTCTACTACCAACACTGATTTTTCCAAAGTTTCAATGAACTCCTGCCTCGAAAGGGGTTTCTTGTAGATTTTCAATCGATGCCCATTGACAAGCATGGGGATGACTTCTTCATCAATGGTCTTGATAAAGCCTGAACCATTGTCATTGCATTTTTCCACTGTATATGGTCCTAACCATCTGGCGCTCAGCTTCCCTTTGAAATCCTTGTATCTTGAGTCATACAACATCGCCCAATCTCCCGGCTGGAATTGATTTTCATTAAGGTGCCGGTCATGCCATATCTTCCTCTGGAGTTGAACTACTTTTGAGTGGAGGAGGGCCTGCATTCTATGTTCATCTAATCCATTCAACTGCAGTAATCTTTCACGTTGAGCATGGCTGATATCTAAGTCCAACTGAGCTGCCACCCTCAATGTGTTGTACTCAAACTCTATGGACATCAAAGCTTTCTTCCCGTAGACCAGATCATAAGGTGTGAAACCTATGGTAGTCTTCCAAGTGGTGTTGTAGGCCCAGGTGGCCTCAACCAGGCGATTTGCCCAATACTTTCTGCTGCTGCTCACCACCTTAGTCAAAATCCCTTCCAATGCTCTATTAGTGACTTCCACCTGCCCATTTGCTTGTGGATGATATGGGGTGGAAGTCCTGTGCTTGATCTTGTGATGAGCGAGCAAGTCTTCAATTAGGTTAGAGGTGAACTGGCTTCCTTGATCGGTGACTAACTCTCTCGGGTAGCCAAACTTGTAGAAGATATTTTCCCTTAAAAACTCAGCCACCTTTTCTTCTGTCACTGCTTTGATTTCCTTTGTTTCTGCCCACTTTTTCAAGTAGTCGGTGCACACAATGACGTAAGACCTTTGCTTTGAAGGAGGGTTGATAGGACCCACAAAATCCATGCCCCCTTCTGAAATGGCTCGAAGGTCACTTGAGGTTGGAGAGGCATTTCATCCCTTGGAGTCGGTTTCCCCATACTCTGACATCGGTCACACTGGCTGATGTATCTTCTGACATCTTGATGAAGAGTAGGCCAATAGTAGCCTGCCTGTAGAATTTTGAAGGCAGTCCTTTTTGATGCAAAGTGGCCTTCGCAGGGCCCATCGTGACAGGTTAGGAGGATGTCAAAGACTTCTTCCTCCCTAACACAACGCCTCAAGATCTGATCTGGGCCAAGTTTGAACAGGTTGCCCCCGATCCAAGTGAATGGGGCACTCTTCCTCACAATTATGCTCTTCTCCTTTGAGTATAGATGCGGAGGGAACTGTGCTGAGACCAAGTAATTTGCTATATCAGCAAACCATGGAGAGAGTACTAAGATAGCAAACATGTGTTCATCTAGCATTTGGTCATCCACTGTCCCTTCTTCACCTGTAGGCAAATCCAATCTAGACAAGAAGTCAGCAACAACATTTTCCTTACCTGGCTTGTTGACAATAGTTAGATCAAATTGTTGCAACAAAAGTAACCACCTAATGATACAAGAATTTATATCAGGCTTATTCATTAAATATCTAATCACAACATGATCAGTGTGTACGAATGTTTGATAACCAGTGATGTAGTGTCTGAACTTGTTTAGGGAATGGACTACGGCCAGGAACTCTTTCTCAGTTACATTATAGTTCATTTCTGCCTTGGACAAGTTTTTGCTGACGAAGTATATGGCATATGGTAGTTTCTCCTCAACTTGTCCTAAGGCTGCCCCTATGGCTTTGTTCGAGGCATCAATGTGGATGTGGAAAGGTAGGGCCCAGTTTGGACCTCTCAAGATTGGGGCAGACACCAGCTTATCTTTCAACTCATCCAGAGCCCCTTGACAGTCGTCAGTCCATTTAAACTCAACATCTTTCCCTAAGAGGCCAAATAATGGCGAGGCTAGCTTACTGAAATCTTTAATGAATCTTCTATAATACCCTGCTAAGCCTAGGAAACTCCCAACATCTCTTACCTTTTGAGGAGGTGGGACCTTCTGGATGATAGCAATCTTGTTAGGATCCACTTGTAATCCTTGCTGAGAAATTGTATGACCTAGCACAATCCCTTCAGTCATCAGGAATTTGCATTTTTTGGGACTGAGGGATAGGTTCATCTCAATACACTTGGTTAAAACTTTTCCCAGGTTAGTCAATGCTTCTTGGAAATTGGACCCATAAGGAGTAAAGTCATCCATATAGATTTCTACCGAATCGTGGACCAACTCAGAAAATATGCTCAATACTGCTCTCTGGAAAGTAGCAGGAGCGTTGCATAGCCCAAAGGGAAGGACTCGGTAGGCAAAGGTACCCCATGGACAAGTGAAGGTGGTCTTATCTTGGTCCTCTGGGCTGATTTGGATATGATTATACCCACTGAACCCATCTAGGAAAGAGAAGAACTTCTTCCCTGCCAGTCCATCCAACACTTGATCTATGAAAGGCAAAGGGAAATGGTGTTTCTTGGTGGCTTTGTTAAGTTCTCGGTAATCTACACAGATTATCCACTTCTCATTTTTCTTGGGCACAAGCACTAGAGGTGAGACCCACTCACTATCGGAGATGGGGTAGATGAATCCTGCATCCAACAATTTTTGCAATTCTTCTTTGACGATGTCTTTAAGGGCTGGATTCATTCTCCTCTGAGGCTGCCTGACTGGTTTACAATCTTCTTTAATGTAAATGTGATGGGTACAGACCGAAGGGTGGACTCCTTTCATCTCCTTATAGCTCTAAGCGAAAGCATCCAGATGATTGTTCAGTAAGCTACACAACTCCTTCTCCTGGGAGGGAGATAGGGAGGAGCTGATCTTTAAGGTTCTTTCGGGGCAAAATTCCACATTCTTAACTCTAGAATTCAGATCAGTCACACAGAGGTCCACTAAAGTGCTGGCTTGGGTACCTTCCACCAACTCTCTAAGGACAGTGCACTGGGAGGTGGTTTTGAATCAAATTCTCAATCAAGTCATCCTCGGTTTGAGGGCCTCCCCTGGTGGTTTCTACTGTGAACAATGGTTTAGAGTAGACCTCATCCTCATTTCCCTCTTCCAACCAGAGTGGTAAGTCATGTTCTAGCAGAGGTTGGGCAGGAGGGTATAGGACTAGCTATTTGGACATAGGCCCATTCTTGATGGTCATGCTTCCAGCTCGACAACTGATGTAAGCATCCACAGTAGCTAACCAAGGCCTTCCCAAAATGAGGGGGTATCCAATGAGCTTTACCTTTGGCTGAAGGACCAAGAAGTCCGCAGGGTACTCCCAAGAGTTAACAGAGACCAGGATGTCTTCCACAATCCCTTCGGGAGTCACGGTGGAGCGGTCTGCTAACTGCAGTATTGTCGAGGTCTTCCTTAAGGAACTCTGAAGGTTGAGGTTAAGCATAGTGTCCCTAGTCATCACATTAATTGCAGCCCATAGATCGATCAAGTTATGGGGGATTATGGTGCCATTGATGTGGACATCAACTACAAGACTCCCAGGGTCCAAATACTTTAGACAGATTACTTGCCCCAACATTAGATTGGACAATTGTCCCATGACATTGATAGTCGAGGCATCTCTCTTTCGCCTGCCTGGGTGCCTGAAACACTTCTCCTTGATCAATTTGTTGTATATTGGTACATCTTTTATGGCCTGGAGAAGTGGTATTTTCACACACAACTGTTTAAGTTCTCCTAGAAGTTCAGTCTCCTCTGGGTTTGGTTGCGTGGTTATTGTTAGTCGCTCAGGAAAGGGTGGAATGGCTTTGGGTTCACTTTCCTGTTTCTCTTCCTCGTCCTTCGGGGGAGGAGGTTGGTGATCTGGAAGGACCTTCCCAGATCGCAAGTTGATCTCCTGGATCTCCACAGCATAGGTAGGGCATGTTGTCTCCCCAGTGTATACCTGCTGGGCTTGTCTGTTGTTGGGGTTCGGGTTCGGTTGAGCAGGCATCTGGGGTTGTCTTGGAGGAGCAGGAGGTAATGGTTGTGGTTGAGCCGGTGGTGGAGGTAGAATGGTGGGAGGAGAGTTGTATTGGGGCCTCCACCCCGGTTGAGGTGCATTCCACTGAGGTTGTGGCTGGACATGTGAGTGAAACGAATGAGCAGTGGGTTGAGTATGGTATTGAGATGGATAAGACCACGGAGGAGGTGTAGACCAGGAAGGATGAGCAGGGGGGCCCCAAGAAGGTATGTGAGCAGATTGGTTGGGGCTATAATAAGCTTGGGATGTCCCTTGCATCCCCTGCTGGTAAGTGTTGAAAAGTGTGCAACAAGAAATGCTTGTTGAGAATGCAACAAGATGATGGAGCTTAGTGAAAAGAGTCGCCTTCACTAAGTGGGCCCGCAGGAAAATTATGGCGCAAGTTCTATTTTTGATCACAGTGTGGATGATCACAGTGTGGGTGATCACAGTATGAGTGATCATAGTGTGGGTGACCACAGTGTGAGTGATCACAGTGTGAGTGATCAAAGTCTATTTTTAGACTGGCTGTCAAAAATAGAAAAGTCAAATATTATTGTCTCATAATAATATTTGGACTATAAACCTGATCTTATTCTCTTGGAGCACTTCAAGATGAGCTACGGATGTGGTACATGTAGATCCCAGAAGGAAATACGTGGTTACCTATGGGATGACTAATATTTTCATGCAAGACTTCAGTTAGAACTCAAGTGAGTTGAGTTTAGTGGACTGGAGTGTTATAGACATTTTTGTGCCTTACAACATGAAGCATGAAATGTCCATAATCTGAGGGATCCAAAGTCCCTAAACATGTTGTTCCTACCCCTAGAGGAACAAGGTCAGCAAACCACAGCACTGAATATTAGTTCTCCACCTAAAAACACTCAAAAACAAGGCAATTCTGGATCATGTCAACTGCTCCACTGAGCATCTGCGCTGAATGTCAACTGCTCCACTGTCTACCTGCGCTAGGCGAGTTGGGACATGTGGCACAGTCATTCCTCAAGGTGTCAATGCCCAGGAAGCTTCCAAAATGACACTTGGATCAGGGAATTCGACTGGTGATGAGTAAGAGGGTCTAGATCTCCAAGTGGAAGCAAGAACCTCCAAGTGGACTCAAGAACTGAAGAATAACTGAAGTGGGAGAGGACACTAGTCAGCTTCATGCCAGATTCAAGCTGACTCATCCTTTCTCCAAAACTCCTATATATAGAGCTCTCTCATGAGGTCTAGGGAGGCTGGGGAATCTTATGAATGTAAGGAAGTGCTGTTGGTTTGAGTTTAGAACTATTGGGTGATTTGATTTGAAGGAGGTGAAGAGGAGATTTCTTTCTGCTGGGAGGTGATGCTGGATTGGGCCTTTTATGGTTGTATCACTTCCTGAACTTTACTTCTTCCATTAATAAAGCATTTGAGGTTCTTCTATATGCATGTGTCTCAATGGTGTATTGTTATACTTGTGTATTTGATTTATTCTAATCCTTGAATCAATTATGAATGTATGCTTCTTGTAGTTTCCCTTTCTTGCCATTTTGCAGGATCTTGGTGTAGCTGGGCCAGTGAAAGAGCAAGGAGCTCGGAGCAAGCAGCAAAGAGAGAAGATTGGATCAATCATTAGCGGAAGACATCGGTTAGTGGATCTCTTCCTCCTCTCTCTTACATCTCATAAAGAAGTAATCTCAAATAGCTTTGCTTTGATTGTTGCTGAGGTACTATCACCCTTAGAGTGGGATAGGGTCATTCCGTATTGGATACTTTTCCCAACAACATGGAGGTGCAGTTGATGGAGTTGTGTTTAGTTTAACTTTGTTAAACTAGTTGTATTTAGTCTAACTCATCAATAGACTAGAGATGAGTTGGGTGAATTAGTTATTAATTAATTCACAAGTTATTAACTCATAATGCAACTAATGAATACATCAGTTAACTCAGTTGCATGTCAGTGCATGTTCAGTTCAGCAGGGACAGGTGTTAGAGGATCAGATTGCTATCAGTTGTGACTATAGTTGTGCATGATGATTTGCACAATCAGAGGGATTGAGTATGCCAATGAATTGGCCAATATCAAGAATTGTAGCCTGTGCTCATGTCCAATAGAGTGTGAGTGATTATTTGCATGTCAAATACGAGTTTGGTAAGCCATTCTCATCAGTTCTTGAGCAGGTATTGAGCTGGAGAGGCAGGCAAGCAGTGGAATAGATTTGGAGATCAGATCTGAGCTGTATTGTGTGTAACAGGTGGAGCTGGTACTAGATTTCTTGTCATAAGCATTGTACTTTGTAATGTTACATGATTCAATCAATATAATATATAGATAGTGTGGGGTTTTTAGCGAGATGCTTTCCCCGGGATACATACTGTGTTAATGAGTTTGATTGATGCTTCTATGTGTGCCTGTGAATGTTTCTGCTTCTGTAAATTGATGATCAACGTAGAGGAGATTATGTATTATACATGTTCCGCTTATAATTGTATGATCAGGATAATCTCTGTGAATATGTGTTAAATTATTCAAAATTTCTACATGGTATCAGAGCTGCTTGATTTGTAGAAGAGATTTTTACAGGATATCAAGCGAGGATTGATCATCAGATCTATTATTCAGGAAGTGTTTACATTTTATTTCTTCAGGCAGAGTCTGTAATCGGGCCAGGTAGCCTCTGGATTCATCCTTCTTTTGGAAGGTGAGATATCCGGTGAATGCCCATACAGTCGATCTCTGTACAAGAAATACTTTGTTCTCACGAATTCTAGATCGGAAGCGGTTGAGTTTTGAGCTGGTGGAATTCGAATTTAATTCCAAAGCAAGGGCGAAACTCAAAAACATTAAGTGTGAGAATGGAGACAGTATGCCCCAGTATCTCACGAAGTTCACCCAATGCCAGGATGAGCTGGGAAGTGTGGGGGTGACTGTTGGATGAGGATGGTGAATCTAGCACTCCTTGACCTTCCTAAGAGTTGGCATAGCTACTAGGACTCAGTGAATGGAAGGGAGAAATTGTGAGGATGGGAGAGACTTTGGTCGGATCTTGTGCAGGAGGAGATTAGACGGAGCACCAGAGGCGGTTCTTCATCCATGCAGGATGAGGAGAACTGTGCCTTAGCGAGTAAGGCGAAGAAGGGGAAGGAGAAGGTTTCTTTTTCTGAATCCAATTCTTCCAATGATGGGAAGAAGGTTGACAAGGCGAAGGTGAGATGCTTTCGTTGTCATGAGTTGGGTCATTATGCTACTAATTGCCCAAAGAAGAAGTCCAAGAAGGGATCCGGGGAAGGATCTGAAGGTGAGGCACTTGCTTCACAGTTTGAGTTGGATTTCACACTCTTCGCATGCATGGTTTCATCCATGATGGGAAGTGGTTGGTTTCTTGACAGTGGAGCTTCTTTCCACATGACCGGCGACAAAAGTTTGTTCAGTACTTTGGAGGAGAAAGATCTCCAGATACTCATAGGGATGGGTAATGATGAGAAGTATAATGTCTCAGATGTAGGCACGGTTATTTTTCAGAGGGAGCATGGAGCTTGCCTTACCTTGACTGATGTCAAGTATGTACCAGGACTGAAGAGAAACTTGGTGTCGATCACGATGCTGGAAGACAGAGGCTATGATGTAGTATTCAGTAAGGGAAAGGTTTTCCTTAGACACATCATCACCAGACAGGTGAAGCAGATTGGTTCTCAGGTCAAGAACCTGTATGCTCTTGAGGTTCAAGATGCATACAAAGCCTTGAGCAGCGAGGCAATTGATGGAGACTTGGTGGTTGAGAGGGAGCATATATTACCTCTCAACATGTAGAGCCAGAAGAAGTCTCAGACGATTGTGGAGGAGCCACGATTGGTGCAGCAGCTTCAGGAGGTTGTGGAGGAGCCACAACAAGGGAAGCTGAGAGGAGATCGAGTAGAGACATCTACTCATCCAGAGACCTCCAGTAGGGGGAAACTTCGAGCTAGGTGGGCTGAGGGATCGCATGCAGCCATACCTCCAGGGAGGAGGTGGGGTGATGTGGATTGATCGTCCCAAGGAGGAGGGGCAAGATCCTTGAGGTACCCAACCTCTCGGATGAGACCTTGCTATGAGAGCCCCAATGTGGAGTAGCAGGAACTGACTGATTGGGTAGAGACAGATGCGGATGGAGTGGCAGAGAGAGCGATAGTGCAGGGAATCCCAGGACAGCGCATAACTAGCAGGCTGCAGCAATGCAAGAGGCACAAGTGTTTTGCATAGTGCTAGGTGGCACAGAGAGGTGTGCAATGGTGCAAGATGCATGGAGATGTTGCAGTAGCGCAGATGTCAGAGAGGGAGCACTTGTCAGCAGCAGGTAGAGCTTCAGCATCAGAGGGTGTTTCTAGCCCAACAGGGAGGTCAGTTGGGAGGTGCAGTGCAGATGCAATGCTGGGAGATAGAACCAGCAGTAGCACGGATGTAGTCAGATATCAAAGTGATAGAGGCTAGAGTAGTCAGATACTGAAGAGCACAGAGATGTAGAGTTTTCAGTTGACAGAGGCAATAACAGTCAGAGACTTTGATGACAGAGCAAGTGGACCGGCCATATGTGTTGCATGGAGAACATTCCAGAGTTACAGGATCGGGTTTGAGAGGAAGCCTTTCTTGTTGAGAGGGAGTGTTGAAAAGTGTGCAACAAGAAATGCTTGTTGAGAATGCAACAAGATGATGGAGCTTAGTGAAAAGAGTCGCCTTCACTAAGTGGGCCTGCAGGAAAATTATGGCGCAAGTTCTATTTTTTATCACGGTGTGGATGATCACAGTGTGGGTGATCACAGTATGATCACAGTGTGGGTGACCACAGTGTGAGTGATCACAGTGTGAGTGATCAAAGTCTATTTTTAGACTGGCTGTCAAAAATAGAAAAGTCAAATATTATTGTCTCATAATAATATTTGGACTATAAACTTGATCTTATTCTCTTGGAGCACTTCAGGATGAGCTACAGATGTGGTACATGCAGATCCCAGAAGGAAATACGTGGTTACCTATGGGATGACTAATATTTTCATGCAAGACTTCAGTTAGAACTCAAGTGAGTTGAGTTTAGTGGACTGGAGGTGCAGTTGATGGAGTTGTGTTCAGTTTAACTTTGTTAAACTAGTTGTATTTAGTCTAACTCATCAATAGACTAGAGATGAGTTGGGTGAATTAGTTATTAATTAATTCACAAGTTATTAACTCATAATGCAACTAATGAATACATCAGTTAACTCAGTTGCATGTCAGTGCATGTTCAGTTCAGCAGGGACAGGTGTTAGAGGATCAGATTGCTATCAGTTGTGACTATAGTTGTGCATGATGATTTGCACAATGAGAGGGATTGAGTATGCCAATGAATTGGCCAATATCAAGAATTGTAGCCTTTGCTCACGTCCAACAGAGTGTGAGTGATTATTTGCAGGTCGAATACGAGTTTGGTAAGCCATTCTCATCAGTTCTTGAGCAGGTATTGAGCTGGAGAGGCAGGCAAGCAGTGGAATAGATTTGGAGATCAGATCTGAGCTGTATTGTGTGTAACAGGTCGAGCTGGTACTGGATTGCTTGTGATAAGCATTGTACTTTGTAATGTTACATGATACAATCAATATAATATACAGATAGTGTGGGGTTTTTAGCAAGATGCTTTCCCCGGGATACATATTGTGTTAATGAGTTTGATTGATGCTTCTATGTGTGCCTGTGAATGTTTCTGCTTCTGTAAATTGATGATCAACGTAGAGGAGATTATGTATTATACATGTTCCGCTTATAATTGTATGATCAGGATAATCTCTGTGAATATGTGTTAAATTATTCAAAATTTCTACAGTAAGGCCTGGGCCCATGCGGCCTCCTTTGGTTGAGGAATTAAAGAGGTTCAGTGGTTGCCTCAATCCCTTGGTACATGGCTTTAAATCCGGGTAAGGTTGGGCATTGGTTTGTGGGGTGGTCTTCCTCACAAACAAAACATACCTCTACTGAGTGCAATGGACACTCGTTCTTAGGGTGCTTCCTTGTACATCTGGGACAGAAAATGGCCAAAGCCCTCTCAGCTTACTCTTTCTTTTGTTGGATTCGGAAATTATCAAGTTGCATGGCAATGGCCTATCTCATCTCGCTTTTGAGGTATTCCATCTGATTAGAAAACTCATGCTTGGAGAAGGCAACACTAGCTGAAAGCGGATTACCCCTACCTCTTTTCTGGGCTACCCTAGAATGGTTTCTAAACACAGTCTTTATGTCCTCATAAGGTAGTTGGTAGATGTCCCCTCCAGCTAGCAAATGAAGGGTATCTAGAAGGTCTTCAGGGACTCCTCAGAGCAGAACCAACTTCAGAGATTCAGGGTCAAGTGTGCACCTAGCCCGTTTATAACTAAGTTGGAACCTCTCCTCGTAGTCTTCTAAAGACTCATCATTTCCCATGGTCATCCAGAAGATTTCTCCCTTTGTTTCCTTGGACCTACAGTAGTCCCGGTATTTGTTGTTAAAGGCTTGCTGCATCTGAGCCCAAGTGGTGATACTGTTTCCAGGTAACCCCATGAACCAGCGTAGTGCTGCGTCCTTGAGGGTAGAAGGAAAGAGTTTCAACTTTTGCTCGTCCTCAACATAGTCATAAGTTCGACAAAGGACAGAAAACTCAAACAGGAAGGTATCAGGGTCTTCAGTAGTCAATCCATGGAAGTGAGGTAAGGCTGAGGGACTTATGTTTTTCATTTTCATGTCCCCATTGGTCTCTCGGATGGGGAAGGCACCTTCTATTCTCTCATCATCCTCTCTACCGTTTCTGTTTTCAGCCATGGTTTCAAAAGGAATGTTTTCTTGCTCTTCTTATGTTATATGATCTTTGTATATCTCAGGAGGTTCACTTATAGGTTCTTCTGGATCGCTGCCACCAAAGAAGAGGGAAGGGTGACTCAGTGATGTGTTGGGGGTGTTGGGTAGGAATTTTCCGGTATTATCTCTGTTCCTACGAGGCATGAAAAGATTTTTGGTTTTTTTTTTTTTTTTTGCTTGTACCTGCAAAACTGAAACAGATGGAATTGCAACTAACTAAAATCTATCTTGTAGAAATGAAAATGTGGAATTGAAATGAAAGTAGGAAATGACTAATCTATTTTGCTGAAATGAAACTGTGGAATTGAAATGCTAATCTACGCTTGCAGAATTGAAATGCTATTCTATGCTTGCAGAATTGAAATGATATTCTACACTTGCAAAATTGAAATTGCGTAATTGAAAGGCTAATCTATGAAAGCAGGAAATCTCTAATCTACTTTTGCAGAAACAAAATTGCAGAATGGAAATGCAATAAACTACTTAGCAGAAAGTTGGAGTAGAAAAATAGAAGAAAAGCAGCAATCACAAATACTCTAACACTTCCCCGGCAACGGCGCCAAAAAGATGGTGGGCTACAGTATTGCAGCAATAATGCTGCAACTCCTGGGACTCCCTTCTTTACTCTTATCAACCCGGTAGTTCGTAACAAACTTGGAAGCGACGACGCTATATGCACAAGTACTAGCTCTTGCCGCAGCTGTCACTTGGTCAGCTGGCACAAGTCCACTAGGAGCTTAAGCAAACTTCTATGAGCTCTGAGAAGAGTATTTCTAACTGATGGATGGAAGCTAACTCAAAGGAGGCTAATCTACTTGCAGAAAGAAACTAAAAAGCTGAAAGGAAATGCAAACCGTAGCAAACCCTAATTTTACCAGCGAATCCTACTGATGCGGGAAAGAGGACGAAAGCTACTGAAAGAGATGCCATTGACTTCTAAGAAGGTGAAATGCATGTGTCTAAGCTACTTCTACAGTAAAATTTGAAAAAAAAAACATCTTTTTTTATTTTTGAGTAAAGTGTCAGAATTGTCACGCATGTGCTTTAACTGGTTTTTGCCTGTGCAGAGGTGGATTGGTGAGAGAAAATGCTTGCAGGAGGTTGGAAAGGTTGGAAGAGGGCCTAAGGGGTCCCTAGCACCCTTCCAGAGAGTTTCATAGAGTTTGGCTATCAAGAAACCGCTTTCGTGAGCTTCTATAGGAAGTCTGCAGGGGTTCTACAGGATGTTCTGTATTGTCAGACCAGGAGTAACTCCAGACTTGGCAGAAAAACTGATTCATTTATTTCATTAGGTAGCTATTGTTATATACATGAATGTGACTGATCAGTTCATCTTCTTGATGACTGTTCACATTCCAAATTCACCCAATCGCAGAGGATTAGGTGTCAACATTCCCCCCCTTAATCTGAAGGGATGTTGGTGAGTCCAAGCATCGTTCTGAATCTTTCAAGCTTTTCTCTTCCAAGCGCTTTGGTGAAGATGTCTGCAATTTGCTCATTTGTGGAACAATGACGGAGATGGATTGTTTTGGCCTCAACATGATGTTGTATCATATGATATTTAGTATTGATGTGCTTTGTACGATCATGGAACTTTGGGTTCTTGGCCAACTTTATTGCAGAGGTGTTGTCAATCATGAGTGGAGTTGATTGTACTTTTTTTACCTGCAAATCTTAAAGAATTTTCCTGAGCCACACAATTTCTTTCGTTGCTTCAGCTGCTGCCACATATTCTGCTTCTGTTGTGGAATCTGCTGGAACTGATTGTTTGCGTGATCTCCAAGAGACAGCTCCTGATCCAAGACTCATAGCATATCCTGAAGTAGATACTCCAGTTTCTTTGTCTCCATCGAAGTCTGAATTAGAGTATCCAATCAAGCTGAAGTTGTCCACCTATGTATACTTGATTCCAAGGTCTTGAGTTCCCTTCAAGTACCTTAGAACTCTTTTTGCAGCAGACCAATGTCCCTCACAAGGTTTTTGCATGAACCTGGAGAGGATTCCAACAGTAAATGAAATGTCTGGTCTGGTAGTAGTGAGGTAGATGAGACTTCCTACAAGATGTCTATACGTTGTTGCATCCTCAAATTCCTTTCCTTCAATAGATGTGATCTTTAAGTTTTGTTCCATTGGAGTAGAAAGAGGATTGCACTATGTCATGCCAAATCTGTTTAACAAATCTCCAATGTATTTCTTTTGAGAAAGAAATATGGATTTTGGATGTTGGGTTACTTCAATGCCAAGATAGTAATGAACATAGCCCAAATCAATCATTTCAAAACTTTTTCCTAATTCTTTCTTTATGGTTGCAATATAGCTTTAATTGTTCCCTGTCATTAAAAGATCATCTACATATACCACAAGATATACAACTGTTTTGCCAACTTTCTTGACAAATAAAGTTGCATCATCAAGATCAAAATGATTGAAGTTGAGTTTCAGAAGATGCTCAATTAGTTTTTCATACCAGGCTCGTGGTGCTTGTTTGAGGCCATACAAGGACTTCACAAGTTTGCATACTTTATGTTCATGTCCTTTCACAGCAAATCCTTCAGGCTGGGACATAAAAACATTCTCTTTTAGATCTCCATTCAAGAATGCAGTTTTTACATCCATTTGATGGACTTTCCAACCGTTCTGAGCAGCTAGTGCAAAGAGTGTCCGGATGGTGGCCCATTTTGCTGTGGGGGCAAAAGTTTCCTCATAATCGACCCCTTCCTTCTGTGCAAAGCCTTTTGCCACAAGCCTAGCTTTGTGCTTGTCAAGTGAGCCATCAGCTTTGTATTTGTTCTTGTAGACCCACTTGCAGCCAATTGGTTTGGTTCCAAATGGAGGATCAACCAGCTTCCAAGTGCCATTCTTTATGAGGGCATCATACTCCTTTTTCATCGCTTCTTTCCATTCATCATGAGAAGTAGCTTCTTTGAAGGAAGTTGGTTCAAAATCTGTAGACAAGTTCAATTCACAATCATAAGTAACATCCATATCAACAGGTGAATTAGAGTCATCTCATCACCTCCATTTTGTCGGTTTGAATTTCTGGTTCATGTTTTTCCAATTTCATCAGGATAAACACTTTCAAGTGTCTTTGTCAGCCACTTTGGGGGACCTTTCTGAGATGGTCCAGGCTGCTCTGTTGATTGAGTTGGGACTGAATCAAGATTGAGTCTCCCAATTCTATCAATTACATCACTTAAAGCATCATCCATTGTTGGAGTTTCATGCAGGGGAGATTGTTCTTCAGAAGAAGATTCCACATGTTGATCTAGTATAGGAATCCCCCCTTCAAGATGTGGAATCTGATTATCAAATTCTTGAAATGATTTTGTTTTTGTGAATCTATCCAAGCGATCAAGTTGCTGCTCAACAACATTGTCAGATTTGGATGATTCCAGAAAAATGACATCTCTAGATACAACAAACTTTTTATTTACTTCATCATAGAGGCGGTATGCTTTAGAGGTGTTTGAATACCCCAGGAAGATACACTTACGACTTCTAGCACCAAGTTTGTTTCTATGTACCTTTGGTATCAAAGCATAACAGGTGGAACCAAAGATCTTGAGATGTTTTACCGAAGGAACATGTCCATACCACAATTCATAAGGAGTCTTGTTTCTTATAGCATTAGATGGACATCTATTCTTTATATATGCAGCACATAGAACAACATCAGCCCAAAACATTATCTTTACATTTTTGAAAAAGAGCATGGATCATACCATATTCAAGATTGTTCTATTCATTCTTTCAGCTACACCATTCTGTTGGGGATTATAAGGCACAGTTGTTTGATGTTTAATCCCATGTTGGCGAAGATAGTGTTCAAATTCATTTGACGTATATTCTTTTCCATTATCAGTGCGAATAGACCCAATATGAGATTGTGCATCATTTTCAATCCATTTATGAAAATTCTTGAATGTTTGAAAAGCATCAGATTTGTTCTTCAATAAATAAACCCAACACATTCTGGTGTAATCATCAATAAATGTCATGATATATTTATTTCCATTTGCAGAAGGAACAAGCATTGGACCACATAAATCTGAATGAATGAGTTCAAGCTTCCTATGTGCTCTTGAATGTGAATGATGAAAAGACTGTTTGCTATGATTTCCTAGAATGCAAGCATCACATTGCTTATGTTTCCTAGGAATTGTAGGCAAACCAACAACACCATTTTTCTTCAATAAGCGGAGACTGTCATAGTTTAAATGTCCAAATCTAGCATGCCATAATAAACTTGATGGAAGTGTACCTTCTTCATGATGAGAAATATATGAGAAATGTTGTGCATGAGCAGAGGTTCCTTGCAGTTTGAGAAGCCTTTCTTCTTCTATTCCCCTCATGACAAGTGAGTGGTCAGATGCTTTTCTTACCTCAAGCTTGCCATCAAACATATGAATGGAGTGACCTTGCTAGCAGATGTGGACCAAGGAAAACAAGTTTCTCTTGAGCTGTGGGAGATATAGAACATGATCCAGAAGAAAGTCTAGAAGACCAGGCAGTTTAAGCCTGATTGTGCCAAGCCCTGATGGCTTGATTTTTGACTGATCTGCAAAGTATACTGCTCCATCAACATTGTCAGTGAAATCTTCAAAAAAATCTTTCCTATGAGTCATATGACAGGTTGCTCCTGAATCAAGCAACCAATCATTTTTCGAAGAAGCAATTGAAGCATTAAACAAATCTTCATTTACTCCAATGTTAAATTGTGCCTCAATATAGTGAGCGGATTCAGGTGCTTTACCTTTGTCTGTATCATCAGTTTTACCTTTCTGCTGGTTTCTTTTTTGCTCAATTTTGTCCCATGGTAGCTTGCATGTAGAAGCATCATGTGATCCATTTCGTTTGCAGCGAATGCAATGCAGATCTGCTTTTTCTACTTGAGAATGTCTGCCCCCCTGCCTCTGAAGTATCTTCCTCTTCCTCTTCGTCCACCTCTTCCTCTTGTAGAATCTTGAGCATGATGCTTTTCTTTATGAGCAAGGCAAACAGTCTCTTCAGAAGATTCAGGGACTGTCTTCTTTCCAAAGGCTTTCTCTCTTTCAGCAAACTTTTTCACAAGAGAATCAAAGGTTATATCTTTAAGATTTCCATTTGCTTGTAGAGACTCAAGATAATTGGAGTAAGTAGGATAGAGTGCCTTGAGAAAAGCAATAAGAGGGATATCCAGCTCAACCTTAGTGGATTTAATATCATGCATTATAGACTTTACTTCAGATGCAAGAGCAAGAGGATCATTATTTTTCAGTTCAAGAGTGAAGAGTTTAATCATGAGCTGAACAACTTCAAGTGCAGAATGTGAGTCATAGAGTTCTTTCAGCTTTTGTAAAGCTTCAAAGGCAGTTGAATATGATGAAATATGGCGACTTACTTCTTCATTTACAGATGCTGCGATTAATGCATAGGCTTTGCTGTTCTTGTTTTCCCAAATGACGAGCTCTTTGTCTGATGTAGGCTGCACTGGGTCATTTTCTCCTTCTCCGACACAGACTCCTTTCCATAACTCATTGAAGATGAGGGTGTGTTTTATCATCCGGGACCATTCAGGATAGTTCTCCTTGCCAGTGAGAACTATTCCTACCATAGAGATGATTGAATGCATTCTATGAAAAAAAAATAACTTCTGCTGATAGAATAATACTTCTAATGGCAAAAAGAATGTGCTTTTGTGGAGAAAAAAACTTTTGCTGCTAAAAGAATGATTCTGATTCTGCTACGCCATTTATATATTATTGACTATTGAAATGAATGCTGATAACATGCTACCACTGTAACATATATCACCACATATATATCACCGCATGAACAATTTGAGCGCTTGTGTTAAACGCTGCCACTGTAAAATATGAGCACTGTGTTGAACGCTATCATATATCATAGCATATATATGTCACATAAAAATTGAGCATTGCTACTGTAACATATATCACTGCATACATAAAAATTGAGTGCTGCATATATCACCACATATATATATCACATGAAAATGTAACATATATCACCGCATACATAAAAATTGAGCGCTGCATATATCACCGCATATATATATCACATGAAAATGTAACATATATCACCGCATACATATATATCACATGAAAATTTAAATGCTGCCCAAACCATGTCAGTTCATACCAGTCTTTAGCCGCATTTGATACCATTCATAAGTATCGATCAATAGTATTTATTTGAAACAGGCTCCGATACACGAATTCGATACCATTCATCCAATATTTAGCCGCATTATACGATCTCTGACACCAAGCTTTTCACAAAGTTTGAGTCGGAAAACCACTCTTTTATGCTCATGAGCTACTGCTCCGGAGGGGACCTCAATACGCTCAGGCAAAGGCAGAAGAACATGAGGTTTGAATCTAGCAGCAGAAGTTGTGCTTGCACTAGAGTATTTGCACTAGCATGGAATTTTGTACAGAGACTTGAAACCTGAAAACATATTGCTTCAAGCAGATGGGCATATCATGATCACTGATTTCGATCTCTCGCTTATCATCAACAATCCACGAGGAGAGTGTAAGACAAAGGATTCTTACAGGGATCAAAATGGATCATTTAAGAAGAAGAGCAAGTCACTCATGGCGAAGTTGAATCCCGGGCATCAGTCTTTAGCCACTTTGGGGGAGTGTTCGAGGCTTGATGTGGAGCGCCTCAGGTATCTTGACTGTTCAATTTCAGATGTCAGGCCTATGCAGGTCAGAGACAAGCATTATGGACAGAGCGCAGTGGCAGAGGCAGATTATTTTAAAACAAAAGGGAATAAAGCAGAGGCAGAGGTAGAGGTCAGGACAAAAGAGTTACAAGGAGCATAATAGCTAAAACAAGGAGCTGGCTTTGATACCATGTCAGACCAGGAGTAACTCCAGACTTGGCAGAAAAACTGATTCATTTATTTCATTAGGTAGCTATTGTTATATACATGAATGTGACTGATCAGTTCATCTTCTTGATGACTGTTCACATTCCAAATTCACCCAATCGCAGAGGATTAGGTGTCAACATGTATTTTCTACAGGATGTTCAGAAATGGGATTTTGGAGGGTGGATGGAGAGAGAAAGGCGAAGAAGTGAGTATGGGGGTAGGATAAGGGTGTGAGGAGGTCCAGGACTTGGTGGATGGAGATCAGGAGTGATGAGGATGGCTGGATTTGTTCAAGGAGGAGTAGAGCAATGTTGCACAAAAATATGGAAATTAGGTCAAAGTGAGGGAACGTAGTAAATGTGAGGCAAGAATCAGAGTTGGGGGGATGGAGCAAATGGGATTGATGGAGTACAGGTAGATGGAGAGGTATTGCAGGCGCTCTGCAAATTATTTCTCAAACTGAACAAACAATGACTTGGAAAACCAATGACCTAGCTACTTTACTCTAATCTGACCTGAGTAATAGCAAAGGAATTGAATAGAAGTTTATTTGCAATGAAATCACATGAAACAGCTATGAAAACTAAGCAATCATGCACCTGAATGCGTAACCACAACTGGTATCAACTTTTGCAAATGAGAATCTACACTAATAATTGCATGATGAAGCAAAGACAGTGTTTTTGGTAGCTGCAAGGACACCTTGGTCTCAGCTCATGGTCCCACTGAGGGAGAGGTGAGATCAGAGGTGCTTGATGGCCTTTTTCTGAAGATCTTCCCTGTTATTAACCTATCAACTCAATCTGAACATAAAATCCTTTCTAATCATCAACAATGACCTAGGTAACCAGCAAGATGTTAATCTACTCAACATAAATTATTTTGCAAAGACATAAAAAAACAAATAACAGTACACAAAGGAAGCCTTGGCACTTGGGTTGGGCCCAACCCCAAGAGCTATAGGCTCCTAAGAGAAACTCATAACTGATGCCAAATAAAGCTTCTTTTCATTACTAAAAAATAATCATGTCACAAGAAAGTTATACAACAGTAGCTACGAAAATGAGCTGAGAAAATGACAACACTATAGTGCAAAACCCAACAGTTCAAAAAGTAACCTACGAAGGTTGAAATCCTCCCTATTTATGCACTACAAGGGTCCTCAACAACCCTCCTTAACTCAAGGGGCTTGGCCGTTCAAATTGCCAGTAAACAGTCACTTTTCATAAAGGTGCTCGACTACCTTTAGGATTCGTTTTGGTGGCCTGCTGAGCTCCGAGTTGACGGTGGAGATTTTGAGGAAGGGCCATTTAATGCAAGAGACATCCTTCCTATGAATCCTCACCCTTGTTCCTTCATGATTGGCTTTCATCTGGCTCATAATTGCTTGGCCTTGTTCCAAAATTTGTCCAAAAAACCTGAAATAACCACGTATTAGCCTTCTTGGTAAAGTGACCACCCTCATTCGTTCAAATAACATAAACATACTAAAAAAAACATGCATAAACTATGAAAAATGGTGGATTGATGAAGAACAGTAGGCAGAATGAGCCCAATAAGTTACCAATTTTTGGGGCTCATCACAGTACTCCCCTAGATGCAGCCACTTCAGCCATGCTCGCTGCTGCCCACTGACATAGTTACGTAAGTATCCCTCCAGCCACTTGTTAACTATCTCCGTCTGTCCGTCTGTCTGTGGGTGATAGCTGGTACTCGGTGTCAACTCTGTCCCCACCAATTGGAAAAGCTCCTACCAAAACCCGCCCATGAAACGGTTGTCCCTGTCACTGACGATGGTCTTAGGAAGACCATGTAGCTTGAAGATCTCCCTGAAGAACAGCTCGGCCACCTATGATGCTGTATAGTGTGCGGATATGGCAAAGAAATGTGCGTACTTTTTCAGTTGATCAACGACGACAAAGATACAATCCTTGCCCTGTACCATGGGCAACCTTGTGATGAAATCCATCGAAATACTCTCCCATTTCCCCTCCGGAATGGGAAGAGGCTGCAATAATCCCGCGGGATGGCTCATCTCTCCCTTGTTCCTCTGGAAAACATCGCACTCCCGGATGTGCTGGAGTATGTCCTCCTTGAGGCCCTTCCATGAGAACCTCTCTCTAATGGCCCTATAGGTTTTGGTAAACCCCTGATGTCCTGCCAAAGGTGAATCATGTGATGCCTAGAGTATCTTTTTCTTGAGTTGAGACCCCTCAGTCAAGAAGATATGGTCCCTGTAATAGATTATCTCATCGACCACCCTGTACCTGTCATCTGCCACCTAATCCAGAACCTCACATGAAAACCTGTCCTTGGAGTACTCTACTAAGAGTCGAGCCCTCTAGTCTGTATCCAAGCTCATAAGAGACAACGTGGTTGGTCTACGTGAAAGGGCATCTGCTACCACGTTGTTCTTACCCTTGACATACTCAATGTCAAAGTCATATGCTTGGATCTTGCTGATCCACTTCTGCTGCCTCTCCTGTAGCTGCTTCTGCTCCAAAAAGAACTTGAGGCTGTTGTGATCAGTCCTCACCCTGAACCTGTTACCCACCAGATACTGCTGGTACTTAGCCAATGCATGCATGATGGCCAACATCTCCTGGACAACTCACTCAATCTCATCCCGATAGGGCTTGCGGTGCCTATAGGGGGTGGTGATCACTGCCTGGATGCCCTGCTCAAGCTCGATAGTGTGCTCAAACCCTCGATCCGGTGGTTTTCCTGGTGGAATCTCTCCAACACTATGGCATACTGATCAAGGATGGACTGGATCTCTGGATGTATCGTCTGCCATGTAGTCCCTACTCTGATGCACGCAGCTCCACTGCCCACTCTATGTCTCCCTTCTGGAAGACTACCTCCATCCGATGAGCTGACACAGTCTGAGGCGGATATGTGTGTTGTCCCCATATCTTCTCATGCCTCCCTGTCTTCTCATCATCCCACTCCATCTCTAGGGCCTTCCAATCTATCGTGGCCTTCCCTAGAGTGATAAGCCACTGAACACCCAATATCATGTTGGTGTTCAGAATATCGACCACGAAAAAGTGGTTAGTCAATGTGTAGGTGCTCATCGTCACTGAAAGATTTGGAACATAACAAGCACACGTCATGGTTTGATCACCTGGGACCAAGACTGAAAACCCATCGAAGCTCTCTGTCTGTATACCTCTCCGCTCAACCATCTGGGTTGCCCCTCTGTCAACCGAAACTGATACGTGATGGCCACGTACTATCCCTCGTACGCGTAGCGTCAGATACTTTGGAACTCCCCGCAACGTTGCAACGGTCCCTCTGGTGGGTGCAAAAGATGCGCCACCTGCTACTGGTGGTGGAGGTGGCAAAGGTCCCTGTATGGCATGGCTATCTCCTGCCTCCACATCCTCCTCATCATCCTCTTCTCCATTGCTCTCGGAGAAGACCTCAATAAAATGTGCTTTACCAGCAGCACATTTATGTCCTAGTGCCCATGGCTCCTGACAAGTGAAGCACAACCGCTTCTTCTTCAACACCCTCTTGGCATCATCATCAAGATGTACTCATCCTAGATTCCCCGTTGGAGGTGGAATCCTCACATCCTTCCCCTTAGACTGGAAAGTCTGTCTTTGGGGGTAAGGTGTCCGGGTCCTGGGTAAGACATCTTGTAGGTCCCGGGTCCTACTGATAGCATCCTGAAGGGTGGTCGGTCTGGTGGATCTGACTAGACCCCGAAGTGGCTCTGCTAACCTCTCAACATACATATAGATCCTCCGTGCCATGTATAGATCTGGCACCATCACTGAGACGCTCAAGAAATCTACAATGTAGGTCTCTGGGCTCCCTGTCTGTTTGAGCCTTGTCAACTCAACAAAATGTTGCTCTGGATCCCTTCGATCAAATCGCTCCATCAATCTCCTGGTGAACTCGACATATGTCGTCACCATGGAGTGTCCTAGTGTAACCATCCCATGAAACCACCAATCCTGGGCTTCACCATCCAGATGCAATGTCGCCACCTTGATGGGCTCTATCTTGGACATCTGGTTAAGCTGGGAATAAATGTCTAGCTTCTCCACCCAAGACCTTGCCGAACTATTTGATGAGCCATCAAACGTAGGCAAGTGGAATCTACTCGCTGCACGGTGGGTGTCACCATCATGATAATATCGGTACCCTTTGTGATGGTCGCAGGGTCTATTATCCCGCTGGAGCTGAAAAAAATCACAGAATGAGAGGGCTTCCTTGAACTGCTGCCCATAGGCCTGGTACTCTGCAAAATAATCACCCATGTGTCCAGGCTCTGCCTCCTGCTGGGCTACGACCCCCGTGTCTGCTCCTAAGAAAATGGGCATGGTAGAGCGTGTAGGGGCATGTGAGGCCACCTGCTGTGCAGTATCACGCTGCTCTGGCAAATGGTGGGATGCACCCGATCCCACACCAACCTGGAAAACCCGTGGGCTCTCACACTGTCTGGCCTCTATTGTTGTGAATCTCTGCCCCATCACCTCAATCTGCCTCGATAGATCCTACACTGATTTGAGGAGCATATCCACAAATCTCTTCCCGCCATCATCTGCCATTAAAGCCTCCTGCTCTGCGTCCACCACCGGCTCCCTCTATTCTGCGTCCACCACAGGCTCCTCTTGTTCTACGTCCATCATCGGAACACAGTCTCCCTCTCCGTAGGTATTCTCCCACCTACGCCCAACGTCTTTGTATCTCCGGCTTCTGTAACAGATATAGGGTTTCTCCCCTAGTGTCATAGATTGCTAGCTCCACAAGCTGAGCCAGATCTATGCTCTGATACCACTGTAATATCCCATATCAGGAATATACCCCAAACACAAGCAAACTCCAACCAGAGATGGACTGGGAGGGCATTTACCAGATATGTCGCCTCTAAAAAGAGGACGAGATCTGGAGGCTATTGGCCCTTTCCAGACTCTGTCTAAGAGTATAATAGAAACACACAAGTGGTATAATAGCCGAGAATGCTCACAAAGATACAAGTAACAATGATACTATATATATCAAATAAACCATAAACAGATACACAAGAAATGCAGCGAGAAATGCTAAGCCATTTTATTATACTGAGCAATAAATGAGTACAAGAGGTGATTAGACAGATGGCACGTCGACTTGCACAAGGCAAGTGAAGAAATACTCTCAGAACGACAAGAATGGCCTCTCTGCGTGGATGCTGCTGCTGCTGGTAAACAAATGATGATTTGGGGCTACTCCTCTCCTCGGAAAAAGCTGAAACTCTAGATTCGGGCTCTACTCAAGAAACCCAGAAAAACCCAGAAAGCTTTCCTGGAATGGCCTCACACTGATCTGCATCTCAGCTGCTGGAAAATTGTCGTGTTGTTGTTGTTGCTGGAAATCGAATGAGGATTTGGGGCTGCTCCCCTCCTAAAAAAAGGCTGAAACTCTAGAATCAGACTCTACTAAAAAAACCTAGAAAAATCCGTAAATCTTTTCTAAAATGGCCGACCCCCGAAAATCACCCCCTTGGGGTTTTGCGTAGTTCCTCAAAGACACTGATGAAACTGCTGCTGAAATGCTAATGAATCTACTGCTGGAATGCCAATGGAAATACCTTGCCTGAGCAGGCACTCGAAGTCCCCCGGGGCTAAGGGTGAGATCTCTGAACGGAGACACTCAATGCACTAAACAGTGCTGCAGACTAGCTAAACATCCAGCGTGCTCTAAGTTGAAATGACTATCACAAATGCTCATAACCAGAATGATCCAAAATGAGGGGGCTCCTCTCTATTTTATAGCCTCTGCCTCTCACAATCCCTAGGCTCACCTCCTCCTGTGTGATTCCCCTCTTGCCATGTGTTCTTCCCTCCTACACAGTCCCTCCATGTGTCTGTGTGGGCCCCATTTCTGCATCCCCCTTTGGCCCCCTTGGCTCCTCCTTAAGTCACAACATTGTGCTACTAGGAAGTGACTTTTTATTCTTAAAGTGAGTTATGTCCCCCGTCCTCACTTTTTTATTTATAAATAACTATAGAAGGCAAAAATTGGGCAAAATCGAATATTCCAATTAGCCATGGCTAATTAGGAATATTACAGATGACATGTCTCATGTTCCATTTGCAAGTGGAGTCAGTAGCATGGTGTATGCAATGGTATGTACTAAACTAGACATTGCACATGTAGTGGGATTATTGAGCAGGTTTATTTCAAAACCAGGAAAGGAGCATTGGACTACAATGAAGCAAGTTTTCAGGTATTTGTGTGGCACTAGTGATTATGGTTTGTGCTATCAAGGAAGACTAGGATTGGACACAGTTTTGGACATTCGTGGCTTTGTAGATGTAGACTGGGTTGGAGATCTGGATCAAAGAAGATCTACAAGTGGGTATGTGTTTAACCTATTTGGAGGTGCAATTAGTTGGATGAGTAAGAGGCAATTTGTAGTGGCACTTTCAACTATAGAGGCAGAATACATGGTAGCCACTCATGCAAGCAAGGAAGTAGTTTGGTTGTAGAGATTGTGTTCAAGTCTGGGGTTAGTACAATGAGCTATAAGGATAGATTGTGACAGCCGAAGTGCAATTTTCTTGGCAAATAAACCTGCTTATCATTCAAAGACAAAGCAAATTGATTTTCAGTATCACTTTGTGAGGGATATGGTTGAGGACAAAAAGGTGTTGCTAGTAAACGTGGGAACTTTGAAGAATATTGCAGATGCATTGAGAAAGCCTGTGAGCACTGAGAAATCTATTGGTGTAGAGAAAGAATGGGTGTTACAGGGCTGGACCAATGACTAAGCTCTCTTGTGGAAAGAAAACAACAAGTGGGAGAATTTTGGGTGTGTGTTATATTCTTTCCACGACTACCCCATGCGCGCGTGAGTCGGTAGCTCCTCCTGTACGTTGCACTGGGTGTAGCAAGGGGGTGGTAGCCCCCTTGTGCAGTGTCCATGGCAGCTCATTGGTAATTTTTTTTGGGGCCCTATATTAGGTGGGCGAACCTACCTATGGTTTTGTGCATGGATTTCACACATGGTTTTATGCATGATGGTTTTCTGTCCATGGTATTTTGTAGATTTGGTCAAGGGAACTATGGTTATGTTCTAATACAGGGTAATGGATTCTTTGGCATGTATATATATGTATTGCAACATTGAAAGGAATATAATGAAAAATCAATCTGGTAGTCCTGGTTTTAGGATACAGGGGTAAATCTCTGTGTATATTTGTTTTATGTTTTATGCTCTTTCCATTGTTTATTTTCTGCTTTTAAGAATTCTTTTGCAGGTAATATATGTACGAGGTTAAAACCTACATAACCTACGTTTCCTTTCCATCTCTTTCAACACATTTGGTCCAATCAACTGATCCAGTTTTTATGGGCCAAGATCTGAGAAACTTGAACACTAAAGAAGAAAACACACAAAGAAACTCTTCATTAAAATAAAGGGAAAACAATTACAACTACATTGTAGTGGAAAAAATTGTCCTTTTACAAATGAGGCCCAAATTTATAGCCTTTTGAGTTATAATGCCATGGGTGGATACCATGGGTAAATACCATGGTGGATGCAAGTTTCCATTCAGATCATTCCTCCCTCCTTAGGAAGAAATGGTCCCCATTGCGTAGAGTTCCTTCTTGAGAAGCTTTTGTTGAACATGAGCCGATGAAAAGGATGGTTTTGTATGGTGGACCCATAACCACGAGTTTGCGGATGACCCAAAACCAAGTGTTGTTGAAGACAAGGGTTTTTCATGGTTGACCCATAACCATGGGTTTTTGAATGACCGATAACCATGATGAACAAAGATTTGAGGATAGAGATACCCTGTTATGCTTGTGAGCCAATTGTGATAGTTATAGTGTGTGACATAGCAAATGGACTTCGGTGGAAAGGGTTTTGTGTGGTTGACCCTAACTATGATGAACGAAGATTCGAGGGTAGAGATACCCAGGAATGCTTGTGGCCAACTTGCCACTGACAATGTGCGGTCTAGAAAATGAACTTAGTTGGCAAGGGTTTTTTTGCTTGACCCATAACTAAGATGAAATAGCCTACTTGCTGGTTTTTCTGGTAGAAGTTTGATGGCATATCTTTGCAAATTATCACCATCAAATGAGATGTTGTAAAGGCTTCCTCCAAGTACTCAAGTTTCCCATTTTTTATTCCCATTGTTGTGATTTGATAGTGCCACCATGACATATCCTTGGCATCAGGGGGGGTATTTTGTCGCAGCTAGAAGTGCTTCATGATAGTAAACAAAGATAGTCCAATCACCATGGCCACCCCTAACTTCCAAATGCATAGCTAGAAAGGTCGAATGCGAAGCTGCAACATGCCTAGTCTTTGTTGCAAACAAATAATGTACCAAGAAGTACGATGCCCGAAGGATGCCAAGTGTTGCTGGCCATTTTAAGGAGAATGATTTAGATGAATGCGAAGGTGAGAAAATAAGCTACAAGGATGATTGTGATGACATTGAATATGGAGAAGTTTTGGGCTTTCTCTATTTCTTCTATTTCATTTGTGACAAAAGGCACAAGGTTCATAAATGTCACTAAAGTCACACACACGATGCCATGTATGAGGGTGAGCATGAGCAAAAAAAGAAGCAACGCTACTAGCGTTGCGGATACCTGTGAAGATTGAAGTGTTGAGAGCGATGTAACCCTTGAGAATTTCGAACACATGACCTTTATTCCTGTGAAAGTTCCTAATGCACATCGCCAATATGGATGTGTTTATCCCCAAATGACAACATTAGTCTGTTATGAAACCAACTCACAAAAAGATAGAAAAGATAGATCAATGACTTAGAAATTAGCCTCTTCGAGGGGGCAACCTCCTTTACATTACACAAATGAAAAATTCTTGGATGATACAAATGAAAAGACCTCCTTTCTATATATAGGAGTCTAAAGGGTCATCATATAATCAGAGCCGACATAACAATAATAATGTAAGGGCACGACAATAACAATAGTGGGCTTCTATGGGGCACAATAATAAAAATATGGGTACTACATGGGCACAACAATATAATAAGGGGGTTGCACTAATAACAACAAGGGGTTACAATAGTAGTATAGGGACCTAACATAGTCTTAACAACTCTACTAATGGTGACCTTGGCTCATTTTCTACACTCTAGAATTCGTCTTTGCAGGGTCCTCTCTCCAAATGCAGAATTATGAACAAACCTAAGAAATGCCACTAGATATCTTTAAGACCTTGATTGCCATGGAATCATAACCCGCTCTGATACCACTAATCCGAATCTTAGGGGCCAATATCTGAGAAACTTGAACACTGAAGAAGAATATGCACAAAGAAACTCTTCATTAAAATAAAGGTAAAACAACTACAACTACATTGTAGTAGAAAAATATGTACTTTTACAAAGTGAGACCCAAATTTATAGCTTTTTGAGTTGTAATGCCATGGGCGGATACCATAGGTAAATACCATGGGTAATTACCATGGTGGATGTGACGTTCCATTTAGATCATTAACAACCTATTCACTAGAGCACTCCGAATGATGGGAGTATCACAACTCCACCCATAAAGTGCCTCAAATGGACTGATCCTCAAGGACTCCTAATACCCATTATTGTAAGCAAACTCTACTAATGGAATATACTCCTCCCACTTCCTCTACTGGTGCATAACATACATCCTCAACATATCCTCTAGAATCCAATTAACCCTCTCTATCTTTCCATCTATCTGTGGATAATAAGTTGTATTGAAAATCAAATTTGTCCCCAAACCTATAAACAACTCCTTCAAAAACTTGGAAGTGAACTTAGTATCTCTGTTGGATATTATCTTCTTAGGAACACCATGTAATCTAACTATCTCCTTGATGAAAAATTGTGCTACCTCAATAGCTTAATTAGTAGACTTCACTAGAACAAACTGAGCTACCTTGGTCAAACTATCAACCACAACCATGATGGAATCATGTTGCCTAGATGTCTTCGCGAAAATTGTAATGAAATCCATGGAAATAACTATTACAGGTCATTTTGTCACATCTTCTCAAAAAATCTCTAAACCGGATCAATCAATATCCTTGAATACTTTGTCATAATCCCTTTATAAATCCCTAAGCATTATGTCTCCAAAAAGTCCAAGTTTATGGGTTTATCTGTTGAAAAATCGATTTTTAGCCTTAGCGCACCCTCTATGCCTGTTCACCTACTATGGTTGCAGACTACATAATATGGTATATGCGCTGATTAGCACATGTTTCTCTACTTTGCAAGTGTGTTGATTCTAGAATTTCGGGATATTAAAAAAAAAATTTAATCTTCTTCTTCTACAATCTTCTATGGTAGTTTTAACCATTTACCATGGATAAAGATCTCAAATTCCTATAGGATCCTATAGTCTACTCTCCTAGAGCTTATCCTCCCTCATATGTGGATCTCAATCCTAGATTGGTAAATCATAAACTACCATTTTCACCCTATAAATTTACTACCTCCCAGAGAGTATGGGTTGGATTTTGGAGATTACTAGTGCCCTCATGCTGCTACTTTGAGCTTAAGGAATCCATCCATTTATGAATTAGGGTTGAGTGTGAAGGTTTGCTTTGTGGCAAGGAAGGACAAGACAATTGGGAAGACATCTACAAAGTCAACTTCTATATATGGTTGTAACTCTCTCCTTTATTTATTAATACAAAAAGCACTTTGTTTTCCTATACTTGTGTCATGTTGATGCTTATGTATTTTGAAGCCATGTTGACTCATTGATTAGAGATATTGGATTATGTTATGTGGATATTGTAGTTCCCTTTCTTATTTTATTCTTTGTTGTAGGTTCCATTTATAGCGTAAGGAGCTAGAGTTGGAGCTTATAAGCAAGGAGAAGAGGAAGACTTACTATAGATTCTAGGTAGGTCTCTTTTCTGTATTCTAATCTCTATAAGGAAAACATAAATATTTTTTCTCTCTGTTGTTCTAGATCAGATCACTAGATCTAGGAGTTCATTTTTGTCCACACAAGTGAATTTTCCATATAACAATGACCTCCCATTTCCACTTCAGAATCAAAATCAACTGCAATAGACCATCTGGATGCTTGCACTCTACTTTTACCTGTTGGAAATCCAAACACCTTGCGATGAACTTAGTTATCTCTTTCTTCAGATTCGACCAATGGTATAACTTCTTCACAACTGTCAATGTCTTATGATATCCCAGATGAGCTGAATATGGTTTGACATGAAATTCCCTCAAAATAAGATTCTTGAGCTCATTGTTGTTCGACACATAAATTTGGTCCATAAATCTTACTGAACCATCTATCGTGTGATGATAATCCACATCTTGATCACATGTACCCTGCTATTGTAACCTGTGCTTAAGCTATTGGTACCTGTCATCCTATCATCTTGCCTATAAGATCTGATTGTGTAAATCTGTCCCATATGAACTCATAGTTGCAATGTGATTTACCCACACACTTCTGCTAAGAGAATTTGCAACCCTATTGTCCTTACCCTTATTGTACCTGATTGTAGAAATTCCTTATAGATTCAAACTACTAATTGTAATATGCTAAAACAATAGAATTGAATCTACTCTACTCATTAGCAGAAATAATTAAATGATCGTGAAATCATGAAGCATACAAGAGAAAAAAAATTACATAATGATTTGTTGGGAAAGCCACAACTAAAAACCCCTGCTATTTGTTTATTGCACTAGTCAGAAAATATGAGAAGATTACAATGCTTTTATCAAGCCCGAGAAACCTCTGCATTATCTCTATCGGTCTCACTGCTTCTTAGACCAACCTTGGCCAATACTTAACCAATTTTCCGCTTTCCCAAGTCCCTATTTCCTTGCATCGTTCAATGAGGAATTAGGCCCTTATTTAATAGGAATTTTCCTCCATTGGATTGCGCAGTTCCTTTAGGCTCTTCTTTTTACTGCATGCACCACATGTACAATTCGGATGATCATACAACTAATAGTACACTGTCCCTGAACTCCAATATCAATAGGGTCTTTCTTTGATCTGGCATGCATGAGTTAATTATGAGTGAATCTTCAGTTCACTGGTTGATCACTGCAGGAAACACCACACTCGACTGCAGGTAGCACCACACTGCACTTCAGGGAGCACCACATTACACTTCAGGTAGCACCGTACCGCTCGACCTCCCACTAGTTCCTCCAATAGTTAGAACTAGTTTAACTGACTTTAACTCAGTTAGACTGAATTAATTAACTACAACTCAAAATAAACTCAACCAGGGCTCCTATAATATATGATACACTCTACATGACTCTAGTTAGACCCTCAACTCAAATTAACTGAGCCAACTAAGTCAAATTAACTTAGTTAACTAATACAAGTTGTCATGAGATGTGGAATTACAATTTTATTCCCAATTTAATTCAAGGAAAAAATAAATTAGGATTTTTCTTGTTGCAATTTTAAACACTCCCTCTCAACAAGAAAGGGATTCACATCTATCCCAATCTAGTACATTTGGAATTTATTTCATGTAACACTTCTCTCTCTTATTGTTTCTATTGCAACATATGCAACTGAAAAGCATAAAAAAACAAACTGAATCAACTGTGTATGCAGTTACTGTCTACTGGGAAAAATGTGTTGTTGTTGAATCTACTACGGAGCCATCCTTCTCTGCTTTCAACACTGCCCTTCACTCCTCAGTATCTGACTAACATTGATCCTCATCTTACTGAATATTGTGGGTCCCCATAGCAAGGTAATGATCCATGAGACAAAAACACCTCAATGGATCCTACCCAATTTCTGAAACTCTTGGACTAAGGTTTCATATCACCTCACCTCACACCTGGAGGTATGGGTGTATGAGCTCCCTTTGCAGACATGGATCGAACTCTCCTCCTACTGGAGGTCTCTGCTTGAGTGGATGTCTCCACTCTTCCTCTTGTTTTCTTCTCCATTTGTGGCTGCTCCATAACTTACTGAGACTGCATGTTGAGAGGTCTAACATGCTCCCTCTCGACCACCAAATATCTAGTATATGCCTTGCTCCTTAAAGCTTTGCATGAATAATCTAAATATGATCTACTCATACTGCTGCTGCTACTGCTTTGCTGTTGCTTTCGCACTGTTGTTGTAACTACTGCAATAATGATTTTGATCTCCCCATATCCTGAAGTACTAGCTTCCATAGGGATGTTCCCTCTAAAAACAGACTCCCTCTAAGTCTCGATATCCCTGTGGGAAATCTCTATGCTCCTCATTCTACCAATATAAATGACAAAAACTCCTTTTCGTGTCACTAAACATTGGCTCGTTGATATGCCCACTAGAAACCTTCTTACTCCATTAAGAAGTTTGCACATAGGGTCTTCTGGATCTGCCCTGAACTAGAGCTCCTTACAACTTTGCATGAATAAGCTAAATATTATCTACTCATATTGCTGCTGCTACTGCTCTACTATTGCTTTTGCACTGTTGTTGCAACTACTGCAATAATGATTTTGATCTCCCCAGATCCCGAAGTAGTAGCTTCCATAGGGATGCTCCCTCTAAAAATAAACTCCCTCTAAGTCTCAATCTCCATGTGGGAAATCTCTATGCTCCTCATTCTACCAATATAAATGACCAAAACTCCTTTTTGTGTCACTAAACATTGGTTCATTAATATGCCCACTAGAAACCTTCTTACTCCATTAAGAATTTTGCACATAGGGTCTTCTGGATCTGCCCTGAACTAGAGCTCCATCAATCTACAAGGACAAATTCAAATTCTTCTCTTTTATTGTGATTTCAGATCTGATATCATGTAGAAATTCCATGTAGATTCAAATTGCTAATTGTAATATGCTAAAGCAATAGACTTGAATCTACTCTAATCATCGGCAGAAACAGTTAAACGATCGTGAAATCATGAAGCATACAAGAGAAAAAAATCCAATCAACACATTACACAATGATTTCTTGGGGAAATCCACAAGTAAAACCCCCTGCTATATGTATATAGCATTAGTCAGAAAACATGAGAAGATTATAATGCTTTGCTTAAGCCCGAACAACCTTTGCACTATCTCTATTTGTCTCACTGCTTCCTAGACAAGCCTTGGCCAACACTTAGCCAATTTTATGCTTTCCCAAGTCCCTATTTCCCTGCCTTGTTCAATGAGGAATGAGGCCCTTATTTAATAGAATTTTTCCTCCATTGGATTGCACAATTCCTTTAGGCTCTTCCTCTGACTGCATGCACCACCTGTACAATTCAGATGATCATACAACTAATATTACACTGTCTCTGAACTCCAATCTCAACTGGGTCTTTCTCTGATCTGACGTGCATGAGTTAATTATGAGTGAATCTTTAGTTTACTGGTTGATCAATGCAGACAACACCACCCTTGACTATAGGCAACACCACACTGCACTTCAGGTAGCACCACACAACACTTTAGAAAGCACCACACTGCACTTTAGGGAGAACCACACTGCTCTTCAGACAACACTACACTGCTAGACCTCCCACTAGTTCCTCCAATAGTTGAAACTAGTTTAACTGAATTTAACTTACTTAGACTGAATTAATTAATTACAATTGAAAATAAACTCAACCAGGGCTCCTGTTATCACCAAAATAAGACCCTGATAGGCTGCTCATCAAGTCAATCTCAGTGTAACTATTTCAAACCAATCTTTTGGCTGAGGCTTAGCCTCCTCAGCCTGAGAGGGCTCTCTCAAGGGTTAATGATATTGATTAAAGATATAGATAGATGGCTAACTCTATGGTTTGTGATTTTATATGTTTATAGGTTGAAAGATGGAGACTTGCTACCATTGGGCTATGGAGTCAGTGACAGAGATAAAGATAACAAATAGCTCTTCTTATAAAACTGAGGCTTGTATATACTTCAATGAAAGAGTAACACATTCAGGAAAGTCTCAATAACTTGAAGTTCATAGAAGTCAGAGCATGTGGGCATGAATTCTGAGTAATGATACATCAAGGTATTCAAAAGGAAAGTATTAAAAGTGATTCATCAAAGTTTAATACTTAAAGGAAGTCAAAGCATGAATAACCATGAATTCTGAGTAATAAGTATTAAAACATTGAAGAAAAACATCCAAAGATAGGACCCAAGAACTCAATTCACCATAGTTTAACACTTAAAGGAAGTCAGAGCATGTTCCTCCATGAATTCTGAGTAATAAGCGTTAAGACTATGGAAGTAAAACATATCAAAGATAAAAGATAAAGCTCACTGAAGTACACTAAGAATCTCAGCTTTAGAAAAGTTAAATTGCCTCTGTATATATTAGTCCCTTCCTAGCATTTACATAAAAATGGACAAAAATGTATAACTAGTTGAATTATAGATTAGAAAACATCTATTGGGCCATGGAGTCAAAGTAGTCTTCAACAAAACATCATAATCAGCTAAACATGGAAGTCAAGGCACTTGGAGTTTAGGTTTATAAGTGAAACAGTAACACAGTGAATAAACACAGTCTACAAGCATGTGAAGGAAGTTAGAGCATTTTCCAGTGAATTATAAGTAACACATGCTTATACCACTGCAAATAAGTAATTGGAAAAATCCATAGAAACATCTAACACATAAACCCCTTGTGAATCTTGAGTAGTAAAACTGATCTCTGTATTAAGTTGAAAAACACATAGTTTGCTCCCATAACACAACTTCTTTTGCTAATACAAATGCCAACCTTGAGGAATTCGACCTCATGCTTCATATAGAGTCTTTAAAACCTTGGATTCTATGATCCATCCTTAGGAGAATTCAAATTTCTAAAATTGACACCTATCTACTCATAAAACAAACTCTTAATTACAAACTGACAACTAACTGTCTTTTAGGAGTCCTAATACAAATAGGAGTGAAACTCCTAAAACATGTTTCAACAACCTTATATAAGACTTAAATACATTCTTTGACAGCTGAAAATCCATTTCTTCGACCTTTATTATGCCTCCAACATTGTTACCAACCTTGCTGATCCATGACCTAACTGTCTAGAAACTGTCTTTGAACAACATGTGTAAAACTGGAAAATTCTGATTTCTAAAAATATGGCTTCAAAGAAAGCCTTGTTTCTCTCAACTGGTAACACTTTTTAGGAAAGTGAGAGAGGTTATTGTAGCTGGAGATTTTATGAAAAGAACCTCTTTCAGAATTATAAAATACTTATGCATTTGGCCAGAAACTGATCATGAAGTGAACTACTAAAACCAGAAAACAAAGTTTTTCTCTCAATGACTTTCAACAGTTTCATAGTGCAAGTTGAGTCATCACTTTATCCCACCTCATAATGAATTTAAATAAACTGAGAGAGGTTTTTGTAGTTAATTATGTTAGGAAGAAAAACCTCTTTCAGTTTTTAAAAATGAGTTTTAAATTGCTCAAGAACCCCCTTGGAAGTTGACTACTAAAAACAGAAAAAAAGTGCTAAAAGTTCACCTTCAGCAATTTCATAGAAACTGTTGCGTATGCTCTTTTTTCAACACAGTTTTCAAAAATTTGAAGTTTGGGGATTTTCAAAATTTCATAAGGAGTGATATGATCACCAAGAACCAAAACAACTTAACTTTATAATATGTTCCTCTTCAAAAATGATCTTCTTTTTAATATCAAAACTGATTTAAGATATATGTTTTACTACCCTTTCTCATCACACTGTTTCATTGTTGCTGTAGCCTCTCTTCAGATTTTGTTAACAATATTTCTAGGTCTTCAACCTATTTTTTCAATCTCCTGTTAGTAGCTCTCAACTAAAAATTCATCATCCTTACAAATATGGCTTCTTTAATTGCAGGTATGATTGCAAAAATTTAACCCTAAACTTAGTGGAATGATTTCTAAATGGAAAATGTGACCTATTTGACCATGACGTGAACCTGAAGGACTTTATTTGGAAATGAAAGATGACATTTTAAGACTTCAAACTCTATCAATTACCTTTTTATCAAGACTAAAATGACCTTTAGACTTCCTTGAAATCATGACCAAAAGTAGAGTTGACACAATGATGTTTTGAGAATTTTTGGGTGCTAACAGCTCCTATAATGTAGGATACACTCTACATGACTCTAGCTAGACCATCAACTCGAATTAATTGGGCCAACTAAGTAAAATTAACATAGTTAACTAATACAAGTTATCATGAGATGTGGAATTTGTTATTCTCTTGACCTGCGAGAAATTCTGGAATACCAGAAATGCGAAGAAATATAGCCTAGAACACAAAATAAAATGAGAACAACAACAAGTATTTTATTCACTTGCCTCTTCGAGGGGGCAACCTCCTGCAGAGCAGAACTCGATTACAATAAGACTCGATGATCTTTCCTTTACTAACTAAGACTATTTATAACTAAATGACATCCAAAAGCCTAACTACTAGTGGTTCGTTGCATAAAACGGGTTAACCGCTTTATCTATTAACAATGGCCCGTTTACAACTAACTGTGGTCCCTTTCTCTAATGCAGGTCAACCACTTACAATTATTAATGCAGGCTTTATTTACTCTCTAACTAACTATGATTATGACTCGAACCATTGGGCTTATTACATAAATAAAGAGGTTAGGATTGGACCCTAATATGCCCTCCCCCATCAAAAGCAACCTTGTCCTCAAGGCTGAAGCTGTGGAAATTGCTGAAGAATAATGGTTGGTTCCTAGGTCACATCTTCTAGAGAGGTGTCTTTCCACTTGATGAGGACTTCCTTGATCGTGCGGCCGCAGAGATGTCTTTCACGAGTATCGAGGGCTTGTTCTGGTTGGAGCCAGAGTGAGCCTTCCTCATCCAATTTGGGTAGACTGGTTTGAATTATGCAATTGTTCCCCACCAATTTCCTTAGGCATAATACATGGAAGACCAGATAGATTTTTAAAGTTGGTGGCAAGGTGAGTTTGTAGGTGACTGCTCCAATGCGCTGAAGTATCTGATAAGGTCCATACAATTTTGGTGCTAGTTTCTGGAAACCCTTTTATTTGAGATATTTTTTCTTATATGGTTGTAGTAGCAGGAATACCTGATCCCCTTCATGAAATGTGTGCTTAGAACAATGTTGGTCTGCCTATTGCTTCATTCAATTCTGAGCTTGATGTAGATTATATTTGAGATGAGCTATCATGGCGGCACGGTTCTATAGGAGTTTATCAACTACCTGCACCTTAGAAAATCCATGGATATAAGAAATAGGTGAAGATGGGAGTTGGCCATACATTGCCTCATATGGAGCCATCTTGGTGACTTCATGATAGTTAGTATTATACCACCATTCAACTAAAGGTAGCCACTGTACCCAATGATGCTGCTTTTCTAAAGTGAAGCACCTTAGACATGTCTCCAAACATTTGTTGACTACTTCTGTTTGACCATTGGTTTTAGGATGATAGGCGGTACTTAGTTGGAGTTGTGTGCCTTGTAGCTTGAAAATTTCTTGCCAAAATTTGCTGGTGAAAGTGGGGTCGCGATCAGACACAATGGAAGTCGACATGCCATGCATTTTGAAGATTTGGTCCACGAAAGCTTGAGCCACCAAAGTGGGGGTAAATGGGTGGGGTAGGGTGCAAACATGAGCATATTTAGAATGTCTGTCCACAACCAACATGATGACGAATTTGTTGCCCGAATTTGGGAGACCATTTATGAAATCCATGGAAACATCTGTCCAGACAGAGGCAGGGAGTGGCAATGACTATAAGGTTCCCAGTAACTTGTCTGTTTATCCTTTGTTGCATTGACACACATCACATTCAGCTACAAAAGTAAGAATGTTGTTTTTCATGCCAGTCCAAAATAAAGAACAACGAGCGTGAGCATAAGTCTTCTGAAAGCTTGAATGCCCTACAGTTGGAGATGAGTGCAACTCTTCCAAAATGCGGGTTTTGAGGGTGGATGCCAGCGATATAACTACTCGATCCTTGTAGCGAAGAATATCATCCTTCCAAGAGTAGTCAGCTAAGGAATTAGGATCTTCTCTCAAGTTATTAATAAGTTGGGAGAGAGAGGGGTGTGAGAACCATTCCTTGCGGGCCTCTTCAATCCAATCTGGTATGGGCAGAAATATTGATAGCAAGGTGCTTTCATCCTAAAATTGGCACGATAAAGCATTAACTACTACATTGTCACGCCCTTTCTTGTAAATTATCTTATAATCATATCCCAACATTTTGGCCAACCATTTATTTTTTTGTGGCAATGATAGATGTTGCTCCAAAAAATAATTTAGGCTTTGATGGTCCATGTGGATTCCGAAACGCCACCCCAACAAGTATGGTCGCTAGGTGTCTACTGCATGTAAGATGGCCATCATTTCTTTCTCATAGGTAGATTTTCCCAGATATTTTCCACTTAGTTGCTGGCTGGTGAAGGCCAATGGTCGACATTCCTGCATTAATACAACACCAATACCAGTACCGAAAGCATCACATTCAATCAAAAAAGATTTGGTGAAGTCTGGTAGGCCAATACGAGAGTGGAGCACATGGCCTGTTTGAGAGCCATGAATGCCTATTGAGCTGCATCAGTCCAGAGAAATGAATTTTTCTTAAGAGGATCAGTGAGGGGTCTAGCAATGCATCCATAATTGCTGAAAAAATTGCGGTAGCAGCCAGTGAGATGCAAGGATCCCCTCAAAATATTCAAGGTTTTTGGTTGGGGCCAATCTTGCATTGCCTTTATCTTTTTGGATCAACCCTCACTCCTTCACGACCCACAATGTGTACCAAATATTTTTCTTCTTCTACGCCAAAAGAACACTTGGACAATTTGACAAATAATTTGTGATTCCAGAGAAGTTGCAAGATCAGGTATACATGCTGAAGATGCTTGTCCTAGGTTAGGTTGTAGATGAGAATGTCATCAAAAAGGACAAATTTTGGAGATATGGTTTTAGTAGTTGGTTCATGAGACTTTGAAAAGTAGATGGAGCATTACAAAGACCAAATTGCATGACCAAGAACTCATAATGGCCTTCATGATTTCAGAAGGAAGCCTTGGGAATGTCTACTTCTTTCATGTGTATTTGGTGATAGCTAGAGCAAAGATCTAGCTTGGTAAAGAATTGAGCACCATGTAGTTCATCAAGAAGATCATCAACAACCGAAATAGGAATTTTGTCTTTGATAGTGAGCTTGATGAGGGCCTGAAAGTCTGGACACATGTGCCATTCTCCATCTTTCTTTAGCACCATGACCACTGGTGATGAATAAGGACTGATGCTGGGACGAATAACACCGGCTTCGAGAAGTTCCTTGATGATTTTTTAAATTTCATTCTTTTGGACGAAAGGATATCGGTATGGGCACACATTAGGCGGTTGGGCCCCTGGGACCAAAGGGATTCTATGATCATGTTCACCCCTAGAGGGTGGAAGCTCTTTAGGTTTGTCAAATACCTGTTGGTGGTGGTCTAAGACCTGTTTCATCTCAGGAATATGAGGAGTAGTGGTTTTAATGGCCTTGATGGCCTTAAATTGGGCGATGACTTTGTGATGGCCCTTTTTCAAAATCTTTTCCATTCGATGTGAGCTGATGATAGTAGGAGTACCTGCCTGGGGTCCACATAATGTAGGAATGTGGTTGTTCTACTTAAAGCTCATATATAACTCCTGGAAATCCATTTTGATCGGGCCCAGTGTGCGAAGCCATTCAACACCCAAGACAATGTCATAACCACCCATTTCAATAGCAAACATGTGGGTATTTAGGTGGTAGTCTCCCATTTGAAGCTTAATATTTTCACATCGGCCTTCACATTTCATGGTCCCCCCATTGGCGATAAGGACTTGGAAATTAACTATTTCCCGCACAAACAAATGAAAAGCTTATGCAACTCACTTATAGATAAAGCTATGAGTGTTGCCACTATCAATCAATACCACGACTGGTCGATGTTTAATAAAGCCTTGAATTTTGAGAGTTTGAGGCGAAGAAATGTTGGCCAAATCGTGTAGTGAGATAACTGATTCATCTAGTGTAGCTGTGAGATTATTGTCAGTTTGGGTTTCCCAAAATTCTTCCTCGGGCACCTCAAGGGATGTAGCTTCCTCATGTGAACTGTTAACAATATGTCCAAGAGAGTACTTGTCATCATAGTAGTAGCACAGTCCTTGTTTTCTTCTTTCAACCATTTCTATTGGTGACACCTTTTAAACCTTAAGTGTTTGGGTGGGGCCATGAGCTGGGGTGGAACACGCCTTGGCAAAAAAAATTGGATGATTGGACTGGGTGGTTAAGGCAATTTCCATTTCTAAGGCCTTTTTACAGGCATCCATTCAAGTAGCTAGGTGGTGCATTCGGACATGGGCTTGGATGGCTTCTTTTAGGCCACTGATGAAACACTCCGAGTAGAAGTCATCTGCTAGACCATTAGTTTTGATGGCCAATTTCTCAAAGGCTACAATGTAGTCCTTTACTGAGCCTGTTTTCCTGAGTTTAGTGAGATGACCCAAAAAATTAGATTTGCAGTCAAAGCGATCACATATGGATTTTGAGAACATGTTCCAAGTCAAGTTCCCTGGATAACATTTCTAATGCCACTACCACCATTTCCATCTCTCTTGGTCCAAATAAAGGGCTCCCACATGTAGTTTAGTTTGATCTTTTGAGATGTCATTAAGGGAGAAATACTATTCCATTTGTGCTACCCATATTGCAGGGTTAGAGCCATCAAATTTGTACATGTCCAGCTTGGGTGTCCGGTGGTGGGAAGAGCAGTGATTTCCATGGAAGTGAATGTGATGGCTAGATTCTCCTTCTATGTGTGCATCAACACTAGGCTCCTCCATATGAGGCAGGCTTAGAAGGGATGATAAACGTGAGAGCTCTTTGAGAATTGTGCCCTCAAATGTGTCAAATTTTGCTTCAAGGTTGTTGACCCTCTCGAGTGCCTTTTCTGTAGCCATAACTTGAGATTTGGTACCCTGCATATACCAATTTGAGACATTTTTTTTTAGCTTACTTAAGAGTAGTCTGCTTGGAAAGAGCGCAAGCTCGCGATTCTAATGACGTGGATCACTTGAGGCTGCTTAGGGAAAAAAATGGGGTTTACAAGTGAATGGTCCACTGCGACCAACTTTCCATCTATAATCTTATGGGCTAAGTCTCTTGCAGGTGCCCCAAGATGATCTCTCACTTTTTGTTTGTTTGTTTGTTTTTTTTCCTTACTCCAAAAGGAGTTTTACTCCTTGTTGATCAATACTGCAGTGGCCGAATCCTAGAAAACTTGAGCCTACCTAATGTCAAGTGAAAATAGGGCCTAGAATATAGTAGCAACAAGCCTCACTGCACAAATATTTTGATCGGCACTGTGAAACCCCAACTGTTGAATGTGAGTTACATGGTGGCGGCAGAACCCCAACTGTTGGATCTAATTTGTATGGAGGCAACAGAACCCCAACTGCTAGATTTGATTTGCAATGCAGCGGTAGAACCCCAACTACTGAATCTGATCTAGAAGATAAGGTAGTGGGCGATCTTCAGATAGCAGAGGGAACTATGGTCACAAAGGAGTGTCAGGTGCTACATATCATAATATACACAAGGGTCCAACAATAGTACTTGACCCAATATTTTAGGGTGCTAACTAAGGAGGATCGACCGTACCCTTAGCTGTACTACCCGACTACCCTATTGTATGCGTGAGTAATCTCCCCGAGTGCTATTCTCAGTGTACTGTAGTAGCAAGATGACCAACGAATTATCTAAGGCTAGGTTTCAGGTGAGCTTAGGGGGCTTCCAATATACCCATGGGTAAGTGGAAGTGCAGTATGTGTGCGGTTCTGTCTAATGTGCTACTACTCGAAGGGGTACCCACAAGGGTTACAAGGGAGTCCAAAAAGCGTGACCATCTCTTGTAGTTCCTATGTGCATGCCTCCCAAAATATGCGAGTTTAGGTGCTCAATGACAAATCCCGTGGTTTAAAGACGCCGGAACACGTCTCTAGCCTAAAACAAATATGCGAAAATTGGAGGTACAACTAGCCCTAGAAAGTGTTCTGATACCACTTGTTATGCTCTTGATCTGTGAGAAATTCCAGTATACCAGAAATGCAGAGAAATATAGCCCAAATCACAGAATAAAATGAGAAAAACAGTAAGTATTTTATTATTCAGAAATAGATTCAATGTTCACTTGCCTCTTCGAGGTGGAAACCTCCAACAAATCAAAGCTTGATTACAATAAGACTCGTTGATATTTCCTTTAATAACTAAGACTATTTATAGCTAAATGACATCCAAAATCTTAACTACTAGTGGTCCCTTGCATAACACGGGTTAACCACTTTATTTATTAACTATGGCCAGTTTACAACTAACTATGGTCCCTTTTCTCTAATGCGGGTCAACCACTTACAATTATTAATGTGGGATTTTTTTAATCTCTAACTAACTATGAATATGACTCAAACCATTGGTTTTATTACATAAATAAAGGGGTTAGGGTTGGACCCCAACAAAATTACAATTTTATTCCCAATTTAATTCAAGGAAAAATTAAATTAGGAATTTTCTTGTTGCATTTCAAACATTTCTTGTTGTAATTTTCAACACTGATCTTGAAGTCAAACTAATTGAGCGTGGCCAACCATCTAGCTTGTTTGGAATTCAGATTAGGTTGGTCAAAAAAGTATCTTAGTCCACTATGACCACTTATCAACACAAATTCCTACCAAGAAGATAGTGCCTCCACATCTTCAATGCATGAATTATTGTTGCCAACTCAAGATCATACGTCACATAGTTATACTCATGCACATTTAGTTTCCTTGATTCATAGCATATCGCATGTCCCTCTTGCATCAGGACTCCACCAATTCCTCTCTTGCAAGCATCTATACACAACACTAACTATTTATCTGGATTTGCGATCTTTAGAACTGGAGCGTTTGCAAGCAACTACTTCAACTGCTCAAAACTAGCTGCACATTCCTTTGTCCATTTAAATTTCTTTCCTTTCCTCTGAAAGATGTAATAGGATAGGAAATCCATGATAAGTTCCTGATTAAACTCCTATTAATAACCTACTAACCCCATGAATGATCTAACCTCATCCACATTCCTAGTAGCTTCTCATTCCATTATAGATCTGATATTTTCCAGGTCCACTGTTATGCCTTCCTTGGAAACAACATGTTCCAAGTAATTAACATTTGTCTGAAAGAAAATACACTTACTAAGATTGGCATACAACTGATGCTCTTTAAACAATATTAACATTGCTACTAGGTGTTTTGCATGCTTTTCCTCATTCTTAGAATATATCAATATGTCATCAATGAATACTATCACAAACTTGTCCAAATAAGGATGCAACACACTATTCATAAAACACATGAAAATAGATGGAGCACTAGTCAAACCAAAAATGAACCAAAACAAACTCATAATGCCCATACCTAGTTTGAATGAAGTATTGTAAATGTCCTCTTCTTTGATGCATACTTGATGATACCTTGATCTCAAATCAATTTTTGAGAACACTACTGCTCCCTTCAACTGATAAATCAAGTCATTAATCCGAGGCAACATATACCTTTTCTTGATTATCACCTTGGTCAGCTACCTATAATCAATGCATAACCTAAGAGCACCCCAAGGCGACACACTTGGCCCAAAGTATCCCCTTTCAAGCATTTCCTTCAACTGCAGCTTCAATTCCACTAACTATGGAGTGCTCATCTTGTAAAGTTCCTTTGATGTTGGCGTTGCTCTAGGTACGAACTCAATAGAAAAGTCCACTTCCCTGTGAGGAGGAAACTATGAAATATCTGCTGGAAATACATCCTAAAACTACTGCAAAACCGGATACCTCTTCAAGAATTCAACATCCTCGACATCCTTACCTTTATCACTAGAAACATGCACTGCAAACAATACACACCCTTTCCTACAACTAGTTTTTCCTGCATAGTTGTAAACATTCTCACTGACATAGGATTCTTCTTACCCTACAAGATTCTCTTCTCTCCATCATCATCCAAACACTCGATAGCCTTCTCATAACAATCCACCTTAGTCTTGTGAAGGTACAACCAATCCATACCCAAAATCATACTATACGATCCCAATGGAAGCACATTTAGATGTGTTGATGTAGGCATACAATTCAACTCAAATGCATAAGATCTTACTCAATGATGAACTCTTTTCTTAGTACATATAGCCAACTGCATCAACCAGGACTCTGCATGCACTTCTTTTCTCAAACCACACTTATCCACTAGGTCAAGATTAACATAACTATAATTAGATCCAAGATCAATCAAAATGGAAACAACTCGATTACAAAGCTTACCTTCCATATCAATAATAGATTCCTAGTGACCCCCCTGCTTGTTAAGCTGCATAGATACAAGGAATGCTCTAGCCCACATCCCCAAATATCTATGCCTCCTCAACACTGTATATTTAAGGTCTGCCACCCTGATACAATGGACAATCCTTCTTGCGATGATCTTTGCCATAAGTCCAACACTGCAACGGTTCTCTACCGCTACCCTTATTTTGCTGCTCTCTAGACTGAGGTCCATGTTCCTTCTCTACCGCATTAAAATTCTTGTAAGGAGTAACATTTTCCTTCTCACCTACATCCTGAGGTCTTCCCTGCTTTGGTGGCCACTTTCCGTTAGTCTTGTCATTCCCTGTCCAACCCTGCTTAGATTCATTCTTACGCTTTGATTTCTCGCAATAGTGCTTCAACTTTCCAATGACTTCTTCGAACCACTGAGGATCATCATATTCAATCGATCCTTGAATGCTAATGACAGTCCACTGATAAATCTATGAATTTTTGTCTTCTCATCCTTGAGGAAAGGCACATACCTCAATGAATCCAGGAACTTAGTCATATATTCCTTGTTTGTCATAGATCCCATCTTTAGCTCATAGAAATCCTTGGCCTTACCATAATAGTACCTCTCTGAAAAGTACTTATTTTGGAAGAGTCTTTTGAATTCATGCCAACTCAACTCCTCTATCCTGATACCTTTGACACACTTTACGCCTTCCCACCAGATGTCTGCTTTCCCTTTGAGATTGAAAATAGCTATATTGGCCTTCATGATATTTGTATAGTCATGCAGCTCAAAGAACTTTTTGATCCCAAGCAACCATTCCTCTGCATATTCCAACTTCTTCAACTATCCTTCGAATGTAAGTGGTTTGGCTTTCTTGAACTCATTCGGAAATAATCCCCTCTCACTCCTCGTGTAATGATGATGACAATGATTGTTGGGTGAAAATATTATCGTTTAATTCTGTTGTAGTACTTGCCCAACTATTTAATTTGTCAATCCGAGGTTCGTAGACTTACGAGACACATGCACTATATATGTAGGACTGAAGTGGAACTAATCTAATCTAATCTAAATTACTGAAATCAAATTAATCTAGAAGGCATTGAAATACTAACTAGGAAAGCAGGAAATTGCATAAGGGGAAAGCAGTACCACATGTGAAGAATTGAATGACAAACAACATATGTGAGCTCACAACAATAAAACTATCTCGAATTATATTACAAGAATCAAGTTACAAATCATGGAAGCATAACAATAAAATATGAAAAACTAAGAATTCCTTTCCATTATTCATATTATCAAAATGAAGAGAGAGCACTCTCTTATATACATGAGGAAGATAACCATCTCATAATTACATATCCAATATTCTCTCAAGCATTCTCAACTAATTTCCCATTATTACAAGATATGATCCCTTTGAATCCTCCACAAATCTCTCAAGAATTTTCAACTACTTTCCCATTATTACAAAATATGATCCCTTTGAATCCTCCACAAATCTCTCACATATCTTGTATAAGATATGCTAACCAAATCCTCCATGATTTTCTCCTTAGGAATAGGCTTGCATAATTATCTCCTTAATATGGTGGAGGAGATATGGATAAGATATGCCAACCAAATCCTCCATGATTTTCTCCTTAGGAATAGGCTTGCATAATTATATCCTTAATATGGTGGAGGAGATATTTGAGAAGTCTCTTGGAATTAATTCTTCACATATTTCCTACACATCACAAAACTCACATATTCTTGAGATATATATAAAAATATGTATATTTTCTAATATTTAATCATAAATTTACTTGTAATACAAAAATGAATAAAATGGAAAATAATAAGGTGAAACCCAAATGTATTTATGAAAATGATATGATAAAAGGTTAATGGGATGATGAAATGTAAGGAATAGTGAAGAAAAAGGTGGATGAAAATATGATATTTCTGAGTCCCAACATCCTCCCCAACTGAACTTGTTGCATGTCCTCATGCAACCATGCATGGGTCTCTTTAAGAACATTTGGCATCTTGAACTTTGGCTTTACATGATGATGTCTTTTAATAATGAATGTTTCTAGGATATGTGAAAGACATGAGTAACAACTTACATTTTCTTATGGTTGGTTCTTGTGTGACAACCATGAATACAAATAATGTTGTTTCTTGTGTTAACAACATTCATTTCGTTTTCTGTTCTCTTTTCTTCAATAATAATGTAAACACTCATTGGAAATCATAATGTGCATAAGAAAGCCCTTTTGTAATATTAATGAAGCATGCCAATATTACATATGAAGCAAAGTGCAACAAAGTATCGTTGGAAAATAAATGTTGGTGAATGGTAAATGAAAAAAAATGGAGTGATAGTGGTGAAGAAATGGAATCATGGTAGTGAATATGTAGTGGATATAGTTCTCCTCTCCCCCCAACTGAATTGGTTGCATGTCCTCATGCAACTTGAGATGGCTCATGAAAAGGAATGTAGCATGGTGAGGGAATTTTCCAAAATATTCAAGTTAGGATATAAGGAATTGCATGATTAAAGATTAGAAAACAACATACCTGTACTTACCCAAGAATTATGAACTATGCAATAGGAATGTAGCTGCTGCTGCTGTTGGATCAGGAAAATGTGACTGATGTTGTTGTAACTGGATCCTGGGAAATGAAGGAATCTAAACTGACGCTGAAAGTGGAACTGTGGTACTCTCATAGATCAGAATTCATGCTGTTGTAACTGCTGAGGGAGTTGTGACAAAGTGGATAGTCTTCACCTGATACTAAACTTCTTGGTACAATTCTAATCATGCGAAAGAATGTGTTGATGTCGAGCATGAAAAGAAATCATTGGATTACCGGCCATTGATGCATGCCGTTAACCAATGCGAGGCAACTCACCATTGATGTCAATGAGTGCCAAGGTACCCGGGTACATCTTGCGAAATGCGAATAAAGGGGTTGACGTCGAGCCATTTGCAAGATCTGACGATCAAGGGACATTGATGTATTCCCATGATTGTCAGCGAGAGAACTTGCCATTGAGGCATGCAAGTCTCAAGGTACCCAAAAGGAACTCTAGTCTATTTCCCAGATAAGGTGCTGATGTCGATGGGGCAAGACTTGTTGAAAGGTGGGCCTTAAGGAATCCCACATCAGTCAATGCGAGTTTGTACAAAAAGATTTGGTAGGACTATAAATGGAAAGAACTCACGGACAAGCAGTGTGGATCAGCATGGCAAGGAAAAAAAGGCAATGTAATCATGGAAAGGGAATGAGTTTTATTCAAAAGGAAAATCAGAAGGAAAAAATAAACTGAAAAGGATAAAGGAATGTATGCGATTCAGAAAAATAAGCGTGCATGAAGTCGTGAAAGATAAGGAAATAGAAGATGGCTGCAACATAGGGATGATTTAGGCACTTGGAAGGAAAGAGGTGAGTAGTCATGACGTAAAAGGATCTTTGTGTAGTGGAAAATGTCATGATATGTGCAGTGCAGAATTAGTTCCTTCAAGCGTCCAATGATGCAAGTTTCATTGTGATTTCGAAAAATGACTTTTGCATTAGATTGTCTTCAATTCTTAGCACCATTCCTGCATAAAAATTGTCACCTTTGTGTGCCATCTCCATCGATCATTCCTGTATGAAGTGACTCAAAAACAAATTAGCTCATTTTCAAGAATTTATGAAATGTCCATTTATTATTATTATTATTATTATTATTTTTAATTTTAATTTTATTTATTTTAATTTTAATTTTTTAATTTTTAATTTATTTATTTTTATTTTTAATTTATTTATCTATTTATTTATTATATATACACACACACATATATATATATATATATTTTATTTTATTATTATTATTATTTTTTTATATAACATAATAACATATTTTAGAAAATAAAAATAACCAAATAACATGTTTTAGAAAATAAAAATAACCGAACTATCCTTTCCTGGAATTGCACTTCACATTCTTCTATGAAACCCTCTGTGTGAATCGTTGATGATTATCATTTAACAAAGTACGAGCACACATCAGATTTAACTGGTACTTCATTCATGTGGGCCGAGAGATGCCTTGATTCTGAGATTGTTCACCAATAGTTCAAGGTCGAACTGTCCATAGGTCGATTGACTGCACTCAATGAGCCACAACGATTCCTCAAAAATCTCCACAGCGCAGGGCACCGTCAAACCCTCTTTCTGCTTGAAACCATATTCTTCATGGGCCTTATCGAGCAGCATAAGGAAGATCGGATGCGATAAATACACAGTGGGAATCACAAATATTTTGCGTTCTTCTCCAACATAAACAACCAAGCATCCTTCAGGGATTTCATTGTCACTGGAAGGGCTAGAACCCTTTCTGTTCAGATACTTGGGCCACGTCTGAGAATCAGCACTCAGAGATCTGTAATGATGCTTCCCTTTAGATTGAGATGACCCCAACCCTCGAACCATTTTCGTTAAAGTCTTCACAGAATCTAGCCTCGCTAGATTCTTCACAGAATTCAGTCTCCTGAGGCTCATGGCTCACAGTGCACACCAGAGAAAGAAGATTTCGGTCCCTTCTCTGCCCAAAACCAGTTTGAATGGCTATTGTTTTTGCCAGGTGTCCTGAAACTTGTGCATAGTGTTTGCAGCCCATGCTCTATAGTGCAAGAAAATCCATCTATCTGCGTGGGGATTGGAGAGTCCCGGTCCCCGAAACTGTGAGTGGTCGAAGGTATGTATGCAAAGATTATCTGGGCGCATTGATTTTGGTGACGCTACATTTGTGCACATATAATTCAACAACCTAAGGATCCACCTTCAGGAGTACAGTGAACACATTTGCAGAGCTGCGTCTTAATGCAATCACTAGTGGAATTTTTTTTAAATTGCTGAATTTGAATCATCGACCTGAAATCCATGGAGGTTGTGGTCTTGGAGAAAAACTTACAATGTCGATTGCTGGAGGATGATCTGTCCAAAAACTCTTTTCCAATCTTAAGCTAGGCAGCATTCTCTTCCTTTTCTGACGTTGAAGCCAGGCGCTGCAGCTATCCTTCTTGTGTCAACGCGACCTCCCTCCCAACCGAAATGGCCATACGCTGCTCTTTTCTGGAAGCTCTTATTGCTTTCTAATGGTACATGAAACCTGCGCAAGGCAGCGGCGTTAGGCGAGGTATAATCCGTTATAAGTTGCATTATTCTCAGGCTGAGATCTCAATGGTGCCTCAACGATTGGAGGTTGTTTGATTTTGTTTGTGTGATTCGTTCAAATGTGGGCCTCAAGGATTTGTTTGCGGGAATTTCCAGGATATCAAGATAAAACTTCCCCCTCCACAAAATTGGATTGGCGTTATCTCTTCCTTACTTCGTGGACAAAAAGCTTGATTTTCTCAAAAAGCCCGATTTCCTTATGGATTTTTGCAGATTTTGTGTGCTTTCTGAAGGAGCTGCGATTGTGGAGAGAGAGGAGGTGACCATGAAATAAGAGAAGGTGCATGAAACTACTTAATACCAGTGTGTGATGGTCACAATCGCGTCTGCTGTAAAATTTGTGTATCACCCAGGGGAATCTTCAAAATACACGTTGGTATCAGGTAAAGAAATATAAATTCGTTTGTCAAAATGACCATGCATTCTCTAGGTCTGGAATTTCTGCAGGCTATCTTCCAATTTAACTGTTGTGCAGTGAAAGCCTCAGCCTCGTGTGAATATCTTGCCTTGGTATTTACCTCAAGACACAAGATCCGGTAGTTCTGTTTAGAAAGACAGTCGTGCCCAATATTTTGTGTGCCATAGAAATCAATGTGTCCATGTCTTTTGTGTTCCTGGACTACTACGCTCCTTTGACAACCTATCTTTACAAAAAAAATTATTTATTTATTTATTTATTTATTTTTAAATTTAATGAAAAACTAAAATTTAGAAAGAAACTAAACTTTCTCTAGACTTAATTTTTTTTAACAAATGGACACAATGATTTGCATATTGAAAGATGTTTTTGATGAAGCATATTGCAAAACATTTATTTATTCTTGAAATTAGTCTAAATCATCCCTATTTTCTGCTCCTCGCGATCGCCCTAAGCGCGGAGGAGAGCATACTTATTCTAGGTAAAAGTAAAACTGAAAACAAAAGCAAAAAATGAAAGCCTACCTACTCTATACTAATTAGAATTTACAAATTAGTTACGTGTAGTTAAACTTCCAATGAAGCCACTCACGTAGCAGTAACAACAATAGATTCAGTAGCAATTTTTCAAATGAAAAATGAAAATATTCGAGAGTGAATGAGTCTAGTTGCTGTATCTGTAAATCAACTAAAAATAAAAAGATGAATCTAATCTAGTACTTACCTGGAACCATTGTTCGATAAAGCTTTGATAAGCACAATTTCTCTCACTTAGATCATGTTGTAACTCCTGTTCTTCTTCTCCAATCTGCTGTTCTTCTTCCTCGATCTCCTGTTCGAATGATTGTTCGCCATCAGATATGCAGGATTCTTCAGATGTTGAATCTTCATTTGTTTCTTGGGGAGTAGTTGAACCTTTAATTCTTGTCAAGATCTCCTCTTCCAAGGAAGAAGAGATCCCGACTTCTGCTAGGATCTGAGTGAGTAGTTCCAAGTTGAAACTCATTGTTAAACCATGTTGAAAAATGAATTCTTACATACTAAAAACAGAGTGCTAATAATTGTCTGAGCTTTTAATCCTTTTACAAGGTTTTAGTTCACAAAAACTCTTCCAAATCAGCACACTAAAAATTGAATTTATTAAAAACAAAGACCACAGAGATAATCTTGAATTCAATACTCAATTAAACCCTCTTACAAGGACTGCTCATTAATTTAGTAATTGAATTCTTCAATTACAACCATGAACCATGAATTCATCAAACACTCTTCACAGTTGCGAAAATCAAACACACTTGCAGAAATTGAAATTCACACTTGCATGAAAAATCAAACTAAACTTCAATCCATCGTGCCTCCCCGACAATGGCGCCAAAATGTTGGGTGAAAATATTATTGTTTAATTCTGTTGTAGTACTTGCCCAACTATTTAATTTTTCAATCCGAGGTTCGTAGACTTACGAGACACATGCACTATATATGCAGGACTGAAGTGGAACTAATCTAATCTAATCTAAATTACTGAAATCAAATTAATCTAGAAGGCATTGAAATACTAACTAGGAAAGCAGGAAATTGCATAAGGGGAAATCAGTACAACATGTGAAGAATTGAATGACAAACAACATATGTGAGCTCACAACAATAAAAATATCTCGAATTATATTACAAGAATCAAGTTACAAATCATGGAAGCATAACAATAAAAGATGAAAAACTAAGAATTCCTTTCCATTATTCATATTATCAAAATGAAGAGAGAGCACTCTCTTATATACATGAGGAAGATAACCATCTCATAATTACATATCCAATATTCTCTCAAGCATTCTCAACTAATTTCCCATTATTACAAGATATGATCCCTTTGAATCCTCCACAAATCTCTCACATATCTTGGATAAGATATGCTAACCAAATCCTCCATGATTTTCTCCTTAGGAATAGGCTTGCATAATTATCTCCTTAATATGGTGGAGGAGATATGGATAAGATATGCCAACCAAATCCTCCATGATTTTCTCCTTAGGAATAGGCTTGCATAATTATCTCCTTAATATGGTGGAGGAGATATTTGAGAAGTCTCTTGGAATTAATTCTTCACATATTTCCTACACATCACAAAACTCACATATTCTTGAGATATATATAAAAATATGTATATTTTCTAATATTTAATCATAAATTCACTTGTAATACAAAAATGAATAAAATGGAAAATAAGAAGGTGAAACCCAAATGTATTTATGAAAATGATATGATAAAAGGTTAATGGGATGATGAAATGTAAGGAATAGTGAAGAAAAAGGTGGATGAAAATATGACATTTTTGAGTCCCAACAATCATGACCATGATCCCCATCCAAACCAAAACTAGGATAGAACTCATAACCATTGCCTCTCTTGTCAGGAGTATCCAAGAACCTACCATCTCTAATAATTTCATCTCTATCCGACTTGTGCCCTTCATGAGACCTATTGCCATATGCTCCATTAGTCTTGTCCTCTCGTCCATAATTAATCCATGGCTGTCCCTGTCTCTACAAATATAACAAACTCTGAAGGATAACTGCTTTGACTTCTGCTTGCTTTTTCTTTGCCCTAGCAAGTCTTTCTTGTGACTAAATGATTTTGTCATTATCTACCTTACAACTTATGATTTCTTCCTTTAGATTTTTCAAAGTATCTCCTATGTGAGGAGAGTACTCATCTCCGTGCTACTCATATGATCCATAAGGATATTCTCGTGAACTATAATCCACCATTTTGCTTATCATATTTGATCCTCTTCTTCTTGCAAACATACCATGTTATATAAACAAATATAAACATAATTGACATACCTTAGTGAAGTTTAGGGGAGGCTATCTAATCTGCAAAACCAGTCCGGATTAGCACAATACATGTACATACATAATCATATCAATACATCAACATCATGCATGATAATACTAACTGCATACTAAGACCCCATGTACGACATCCATAACCATGACAATATATGCATAACAACCACATAGACATTGACATGCATGTATGAATTTTTTTTTTCCATCTAGTCCAAGTATTTGAATCATGCTCTGATACCAATCTAGTATCATATATCACCCAAAGAGAAAGGAACCCGCTATGATACCAATATGTAATCACCCCTCCCACATTTACCCAATTTCATTGGTCTGCTAGGGTAAACATGAGACAAAATATTACTATGACATGACCCAACCTCCAAGCTTTAGTTATGGAAGTGGGGTCGACATGTGAGACTTACTGACATAAACTGACATCCTACAAGGCGTTCATAACACTCAGGGGTCAGAGAACCACCCCAGGTCACCAAACCATGAGTTAGATTGATTTTTTGGTGACTTGGATTCCAAACCACATTCAAAAGTCTACATGAGTGCAGTTGTGACCCTCCAAACACACACACAAGCCTACCTGGGTGCGATTGAAACCCAAAATCCTCAGTTCATAGGGTACAGGCTCAATATATGAGCCACAATTCTAGGTTAGCCTCCAAAGCACTACCCAAAACATTCGAGACTTTCTAGAATGATAAATGACTTGAAGATAATGCTAAAAATACAAAAATTAATCAAGGACTTAACCTAACCAGGCCTAACCATGACTGTCATTTCATCAAACATATGGTGAACATGTAATCTACAAGTCATGAATGCATATTTGAACATAGGTGTCTGAAAGTATCTGAGAATCACCAAGAAGGTCTAATTCCCTCTCATAGTAACTGCAATAGCCCATGCAATCATAATCCATCAAATACTTATCAAATATTGAACAAGACATAGCTATAGTACATTACAAATCCATGTTTATAACCATCATATAACTAGATTAATAACCATGAAATAACAACCATCAAATCATCATAATATCAAGTACAAGTGCTCATAGAATACAATAGGAAAATAACTCTTATTAACTTATGCAAAAGCCAACCAAGTCAGGGACTTCCACATACCACTTGACCATGGATTGGCCTGAACCAATTCTTTCTTTCAGCCAATCATCCCCATGCCATATTCCAAGCATGAATGTGAGAATTCAAGACATAAAAAACCAGGGATTTTGAAGATTAAACCACCTCCACCATCAGGCTACTGTGATCCCCCCAAAACCGGTCAAGATATCACAATGCCTAAAACAAGCTTGGATGCCTCAGATTTTTTTCATTAATAGCTTGAGGAATTTTCTAGATGGCTTCTCGGAGATTAAACCACCTCCACGCCCAACCCTTGGGAATTTTCCTAAGACCACCTCACCTGGTTCCCAAACCTTCCTACAATCTAAAGCTCAACGAGAACTGAATCCCATCACACCATGGTTATCCAAAAATGGCAAGGAAAGGTTGAAACCACTCTCACACCTGGAAAAATCCATGTTAATGACAACAAAAGAACCAAATACATAAATGCAAGTACCATGCATTCAAAAACTAGCTAGGAAATCACACATGAAACCTGATACCTCTAACATCCTCCCGCTAAAGTTGCTTGACCCAACCTTCCGTATTTGTCCTTTGATTTCCTTGTCCTTCCTTTACTTTCCTTGCTTGCTTTCTCCCCTTGGTGTTCTTCTATCTGTTTCTCACTTGGCCCAAGCTAAAACTGACAAAAAACTGTGAACTGATCATTAGAAGCCTTTTTATCATTGAGGCCTCTATTTTCTTCATTTCCTCTATTTTTCCTTTTCCAATTAATGCCTCTTTTCCTTTTCTAATTCCTTTTCCGATTTCATTAGCCATAATAAACGAAAAGTGACACGCACTAGGATTTTTTCCCCAACATTCAGCTTGGAATACGTATCCCAAGACCTTGGTCTTATTTTTCCTTTATTAACTTTATTACATGAAATTTTAACCTGGGTTTGTTACATTGAGTTTCCTTGGGCTAGGGCCCAAACCAAGTGCTCAAGCCATTTCCTTTGTACATTTTTTTTGCATGCGCTTAGTCTAGGTTTGATTTTATGCAAATCTAGTTTGTGAAAAAGCATTGTCCCTTCAGGTTGATAAGTGAGTGCTTTCTTGAAGCTTGGTTCTGTAACCTATGTTGACAAGCACCAAAAAAATGATTTCTCTTATGTAATAAGTATATTATGTTCCAAATTCAACTCATCCTTTCATTGTCTTTTTGTTTTATGCAATTAGTAATTTGATAGTTTCTTAATCAACCTGTTATTATTAGTTGAATGTGTGCTTTATGTGTAGATGGATACATTGGTTCATAAGATAGATTACCATAATTTTTCATGCATGAGTATCTCCTCCTTCAAAAACTTTCCTTCAACTTCTCATCATCTCTGCAAATTGTCTGCATGCTGGGAATTGTCTCATCAAGTTACATGAGATTCCTAGTCTTGCTCCTTCCTTGCACAAGTTGGTTTACTGAGTTGGCATGAGCTTGGTAATGTAACAATCCTGGTCAAAATCCATGTAATAAAGTTAATAAAGGCAAAATAATAAACAAGGCCATGGGACACATATTCCAAGCTAAATGCTGGGCAACAAACATAGTGATGAGGATCACTTGTGATTAATTAATGACTATGGAAATTGGCAAAGGCAATGACAAAGGCTTTGAAAAGGAAAAGTGGCATTAATTGGCATTTTATTTATGAAAATAATGAAAAATAGGAGAAATGGGAGGTGAAAGGTCACAGGTTGCATGTGAGGAGGAAAATGAAGGAAAATAATAGAAAATGAAGAAAATAGAGGCCTCATTAATAAAAAGGCTTATGCGGATCAGTTTGTAGCTTTTTGTCAGTTCAATTTTGGAGCCCTCATTTTCTACTCTCCCTCTCTCTCATGCGCTTGGACACTTAGATTTTTCTTGGGGCACTCTTGGAGGAGTGTGGCATACTTGGAATTTGGAGCAAGAAGGAAAATGAAGAGAAGGAAAGTGGGCAACGGGATCAACAACTATAGTGGGTTTTTCTTGCCAACTATAGTGGGTTTTTCTTGCAGGTACCAAGTTGCATGTATGATTTCATTACTAATTTTGGCATGCATGGTACATGCATGTGGTTTCCTGGTTATGAACTGTCATTGGCATGGAGGATTGGCTAAATTGACAGTGGTTTTTCCTAGCCTTGCCATTTCCTAGATAACCATGGTGTTGTGGGTTTCTTTCCTTTTGTTTTCTGGTTGGTTCTCATGTTCCTTATGGCTGTGGGTTGAGTTACTAGTTCCTGGAGCCTTGGTTGGAAAAACACTCTGGAATCCCTATAACAACTTGGGTTGAGTTACTCATCATGGAATCCTTGGTTGGACAAAGTCTCTCAAGCCCTTAGTGGGTTGTGTTAGTAGTCCTAGAAGCTGTAGTTGGACAAATGCTCTAGAGCTTGACATAAGCTATGGGTTCAGTTACTAGTCATGGAAGCCTTAGTTGGAACAAATGCTCTGGAGCCCTGGACAACTTGGGTAGAGATTGATCTAGTGAGTGATGTCCGACCGTGAGGTGGAATCATTGGTTGAGGGTTGAGGTGGTTTGGCCTCTGGAAGCCCTGGTTTGGTTTTGTTTGATTTGTTTCATGAGATCCCACATTCATGCTTGGAATATGGCGTGGGGGTGATTGGATGAAAGAGAGATTTGGTTCAGCCCAATCTATGGTCAGGTGGTACATGGAAGTCCCTGACTTGGTTGGATTTTCATATGTTAATAAGAGCTCATTTTCCTTTGGTATTTTATAAGTAAATGTGCTTGCCATTATGTGGCTTTAATGGTTATTTCCTCGTCGATATATATCTGGTTATTTGTTGGTTATATGCATGTTTTGTGACAATTATGATGTATTAATCTCATCATGTTTTGGTTAGTGTAAGAAATTTTAATGAATGAATGACCTAGTCGATAACAATGTAGCTAGCGTGAGGAGATATCAGTCCTCTTTAACGATTCTCAAATAAGTACAAGATCCCTATGTTCAGATCTGTTGTTATGACCTGTAGATTTCATGTTTGTGATATGCTTAATGAAATTCCTATCATGGCTAGTAGGGGTCAAATAAAGTCATTTTTCAAGTGTTTTCATTAGTAACCTTGTTTCAATGTTATTTATAATTTTTGGAAGTTTCATGATGTTTTGGGCAGTGGCATGGCCCTGAAAAGTGGCACAGAATCCGAGGTTGCTAACATTGAACTGCATGAAAAGGGCCACAGTTGCATGGATGCCTTGTTGTGGAGTGACTGGAGGGTCCTAGTCGCATGCACGCCTTGTCATGGGATTGAGTGAGGCTCTAGGTAAGTGAAAAAGTGATTTCTCTCAGGGGTTGGACACCTGAAGATGCTGGTTGGCTCCTGAAGGTTCTGTAGCTTTTGAAGAAGGTTAGGTTGGTCTTGTCATGTCGATTCCACTTCCTTAATTGTGCATGGGGAGTTGAATCATATCATAGTAATTCTTTGTCACATGTTTACCCCGGTGGATCGGTTAGCTTGGGTAAATGTGGGAGGAGGGTGTTATAGAGTGGTATCAGAGCATGGTTCCGTTCTCCTTGGGTGATGTCTGGTTTCTGTTATCCTTGGATGAATGTGTTGTCATGTGTACATGTCAGTTGCATATATGTCCTTATGCTTGTGGTCTATGTGCTTGTTGTGTATGCATGGTCATGGTCTGGTTTCCGTTTTGATGTCATGCAAAAGTTTATGGTGCTATTGTCAGAATATGTTCGTCATGAATACATGTCAGTGTTTGTATGTATTATGTATGCATGCATGTTGTACATATGTTTTTATGCATGCATTGTGTCTAGTTGGTGTGTAGTTGTGGCATCATGCATGGTAATTGGATGATGAATTAGATGATGTCTATATACTGTGATGATTATGATTATACATGTATTGCACTAATCTGGTTGATCTTGCAGATGAGATATCCTCCCCTAAACTAAAATGAGGTACATTGGTTTTTTTATGATTTGGTTTAGTTGACATGATATACCTTGTAGGAAGAGAAGATCAAATATGACTAGCAAGATGGTAGACTACAACTCATGAGATTCTCCCTATAGATCAGATGAGAAGCATGGTGAGGGATATTCTCCTGACATAGCAGACACTCTGAGAAGTTTGAAGGCATAAATAAGGAGTTACAAAGAAGATAATGACCAAATCATTCAATCACAAGAGAGAATTGCTAGGGCACAAGAGAAACAAGTAGAGGTCAATGTGGTGATCCTGTTGAACCTCAGAATTACCCTCTCCTTGACAGCTTTTCTTACTTATTTCCCTTGCTTTTCCATAAGAATACAAATCCCCATCAATGATAAAAGATAGATTTTGTCTTAAGGAGGACATTAAATGATTGACATGTTATACTTTTATGTTTTTGCTATTTGAGTAAGTTTTTGCAAATTAGCTACAAAATGTAACCTATTCTACAGCTAATTGTGTGTTTTGTAGCTACTTCCATGGTTTGGCAGGTTCCAAGTGTCAAACGAAGAAACTAATCACATGGGCATCTCTGGAATAATCTCGACATGGGTTCCATCCTAGTCACCCAGCCCAGATTGATAAAAAAGCCAGCTCAATACCACAGTCAAAGGTGGAGTCAAACATATGAAACCTGGAAGAAATAGGACTCTTTGTCTACTCTTTCCTGGTTAATTAATAAATCCAACATTTCTTTTGCAACATTAACTCGGATCAGCTACCTATGTTAACGGTTATGTGCAACCATCTTGCTCGAATTCAAGTCACCTGTAGCTAATCAAACATTTATGCAGTTTTGTTGTGATACGTGTAGACCACCTGTAGCTAATTTTCCTCAAAAGACAGTTATGAATATTTTTCTTTTAAATACCAGTTGTACAGAACCGAGAAGGGTTCAAAGTTTTTGATGTATTAAGCTCAGACTTGCAACTCTGTAATTTTGAACTTTTGTTCCTATTTATAATATAAAGCCGTGTGTTGACCAATGATCATTTGAAGGAGCATTTGAATTAGTTAGCAGCTCAACCCAGTTAGTTGCAGAGGGCCCCTGCACTGAAGGAGGTTTTCTTTTCATTTGTTTTCTGTTTAGTTTTAATTTCATCATTTTCTTTTAGCAGTGTTTGTAACTTAGGTTTATTTCTGTAGTTTGATTTCCTTTAGTTTTGGTCAGTAGCATAATTTCAGAATTCAATTGTGCAATCTTGTCTCTCCAATCCACTTCATAAAGGAAACAGCTTTTTTTTTCAAACAGATTAAGGTTGAAAGTAATGAGGATGCATTGTTGATTAGTTTACTCATTGTTTTTGTTATTTATTTCCTAGTTCAAATTGCCAATGCACTATGTGAATGAATGTTTTTTATCACCATTTAAAGTTGATATCCATCCTAAACTAAATGGTTAAAATTCACTTTACACAAGGGTTGAAACCAATCAGTTAGTTTCTGCATGTTTTATTTAGTTCTTTAGATCATAAAGTACAGAAAGTTGCTTGAATTCCATCTCAAGAAAGCTATATTTAAAAATTGAAGGTTTGGGTAACTAGAAGTAATTCAGTTAATTTCCTTCTCTGTATTTATTTCAACTTGACTTACAACTTTACCTTTTAATTTTAAGTATTAGATTCATGACTTAGGATTAATGACAAGATAGGATAGATGCTTTGTTTTTCCTTCTTTTAACTTATATTTTGACTAGTTTTTAAGCTCTTGGTTCACCTTTAGGAAGTTTAGATTCAGCTTCTCCCAAAAACAATATAAAATACAAAACAACGAAGTAAGAAGGGTTAACTAAGCACATACAATGCACTACACTTCATTAGCTTACGAACCTCGGTTGATAATTTATGCAAGCAATTTAGGACACTAAATTGACTAAACATTTTTGCGCCGTTGCTTGGGAAGTGTAATTAGGTAACCTTATCTCTTACATTCAAAATAAAATAAAATGATATGCATAGAGAAAGAGACTCTAGGGGTAGATTTATAGCTAAAGGCAGGAGTTCAATTCCTACAACAACACCTACTCCACCAAGAACAAGAAGAGATACACCTCCATCTCAAGCTCATACTCCCAGCCATAGAACTCCTGAAATTCTAAGGTCAGAAATCCAATCAAAAGAATCTCCTACTTCATCTCCCGAGGCAGTCCTAGAGGAGAAAAATCTTGGGTCTCCAACAGCAGGAGTAGCCTTTTTCACCTCCACAGGGGAGCACATTTTAGTTGAAGAATTAGGAATACCTGGTGAGGAAGAAGAAGTAGAACCTCTCTCCCATATTCCATTAATAGAAGAACCAGAGGAAGAGAAAGTAACCTTGCAGGTTGAACCTTATACTGACTCTGAAGAAACTATAATGGTAGAAGAGGGAGAGGATGGAGAATTCACACTGTTTGGAGGAGGGGGTAGAGGAAGAGGTAGAGGAAATAATGGAGGAGGCAGAGGAAATAGGGAAATAGATAATTCTTTTGGATTCCCTATAGTGGATGAAGAAACAAATGGCACAATGAAAAATATCTCACCTTTTTTCCTCCCAAATTTCCATGGGTTAAAAAGTGAGGATCCTGAAACATTTTTATTTGAGTTTGAAGTCTTGTGCAGAACCTATGATTACTTAGAAGACTCTCAAAAACTTAAGTTGTTTCCTTCAACATTGAAAGGATCTGCTTTGAAGTGGTTCATGGGGTTAGTCACTTAGTCCATTAGAACATGGAATGACATGAAGAAAGTGTTTTTGGATAGGTATTTGGATTATTGCATGCCTACCAATCACAAGGATGAAGTGTTCAAAATGATACAAAGAGAGGATGAAAATTTGGAGGATTTAATTGAAAGATTCAACTATAACTTGAAAAGAGCAAAGATGGACAATTTAGATGAAGATACCTTAAAAAATATTTTATTAAAAGCCATTAGAGATGAGTGGATAGATATCCTTAACATCATGGGGAAGGGAGATATCTCTCAACTCCCATTAAGTGACATAGGAGAATTATGTGTTCATCTCTCAAGAGTGAAATCCAAACTGGTAAAGGTCCAAGAGATCCTTATCTTGTTAGATTGAATAAGTCTGCAACTGGATCAGTGAGTAGGGTAGAAATTGGGAATATGCTTGATGAATTAAAAACATATATTGTAGGGAGCCTTAGTGAGCAGATAGACACCCTTAAGTTGCAAAACAAGAAGAAAACCGAGGCTGATGCTTTAGCTATTTTCTATCTCAAATGCAAAAAAAACATGCTTTAAGAGAATGTCCTTTGGATGCAAAAATTATAGAGACTTGTATGATTTGTTTAAAAAACCATGAGACCAAGGGTTGTCCTTCAATTCCGGGTCTTAAGGTTGTTTTTCAAGAAAAAACAGTTCCAAATTCAGCAGAATCTCTTTTCTTTGTCTCTAGAAGACCTTGGCAGGGGCCACAAAATTAGGGATTTAACAATCAAATGTATCTTCAACCCCCACCAAATTGGAATTCTTGGCAGCAACCTTGGCCTCAACCTCAATCCAAATCTCAACCTAGGGCTCAAGGAGTACACAATCCTTATGGGAGATTTTATCAATATTATCAATATCCTCCATCATATTAGAATTATCATTCCCTGCACATTCCACAACTTCAAAATCAGAACCCTCAACTTTCACTACCATTTCCACAACAAAATCCACAACAAATTCCACAACAAAACCAAAATCCTCAACTCTTACTACCATTTTAGCAGAGACCAAATCAGGTACCTGCCCAACCATTACCAAACCCCAACAATAAAAATCCTCAAAATACTTACATGGTGAAAGGACAACAATTTCCAACTTATATGATCACTCCTCTAGATCTCAATGATGTTCAAATCAGATCTGGTAGGATATTAGAAAAGGAAAGACCTTTTGTAGTTATTCAAGAACAAGACAATTCTGAGGAAGACTTTCTACAGCCCAATAAGAGTTTCGAAGGAAAATCTCTCCAAAACAAAAATACTGAAAATGAAAAACAAAAAGAACTGGTGAACTCAACTCTTATAATTAAGCAACCAATATCTACTTCTGCACCTCCTTTTCCTGAAAGGTTACAAGTTGATAGAGGAGTAGAAAAGCAGATTATGTTGCCTAATTATGATTTTCTAGATGAATTGAAAAATGTTTGTATCAAAATCCCTTTGTTACAAGCCATTAAGGAGATTCCAATCCTAGCTAAAACAATAAAGGAGTTGAGCATAAAGAAACTAGGAAGAAAAGCAAAAGAAACAAAAATAATTCACCTGGTAGGAAAAATAACAGATATAATGATGGGAAAAATTGCCATACAAAAATATGTAGATCCAGGAAGTCCAATTGTGAAAACACATATCAATGGAGTTGAAATTCCAAATACATTGATTGATTTAGGAGCAACAATAAACATCATGAGCAAACAAACCATGGAACAACTCAAGCTTCCTAATCTTATTTACACACCTACATTACTGCAATTAGCAAACAGATTTGTAATCAAACCAGATGGCATGTTAGAAGATATTTCAGTATCCTTAGATTCTTTGGAATATCCTATTTATTTTATGATCTTAGCCCCCAAGAACAATCTAGGAGGACATCCACTCATATTTGGAAGACCTTGGCTGGCCACAGCTAATGCTTTCATTAGCTGTAGATTTGGTGACATGTATATTTCTGGTGGGAATTCAACAAATAAATTCACTCTATATCCTCCAGCTAGAACAATCACAGAAATAGATGAAAAATAATGGATTGATGATGAAAATGACATTCAACCTCTCTTTACTATTTCAGACATTAGTGAAGATAGTCAAATCTTAAATACAATGGAAAATTTTGAATCATCTCCAGAATATGAACATGATCAATTTCAAGAAAAATCCAATATTGAATATTTGTCATCTAGGCAGATGTGTCTTTATTCTATGGAAGAATTTGGTAGCTCTACAATTGAAATATTTCCAGGGAGAACATTGAACATAAAAAAAAACTTGGAGAAATTACAACAAGAAAAGCTAATCAAAACATTACAACAACATTCTGCTGCATATGCATGGGAATATACTGACATGAAAGGAATTAGTCCTAAGACTTGTATACATCACATCTACATTGAGGAAAATTGTAAACCTATCAGACAACCTCAAAGAAGGATGAATCCAAATCTTAGGGAAATTGTGAAAGAAGAGCTGCAAAAATTGATGAATGTAAACTTCATTTACCTAATTTCAGACAACAAATGGGTTTCCCCTTTAGTGATTGTGCCTAAAAAGATTGGTAAATGGAGGGTGTGCATTGATTATCGAGAATTTAATAAAGCTACCATTAAATATCATTTTCCTTTGCCCTTTATAGATCAAGTGTTAGATACATTAGCAGGTAAGAAGTATTTCTCATTCTTGGATGGTTTTAGTGGTTATAATCAGATTCAGGTGGCACCTAAAGATCAAGATAAAACCACATTTACTTGTCCATGGGGAACCTATGCCTACCGAGTACTTCCTTTTGGGTTATGTAATGCACCTGCAACATTCCAAAGAGCAGTACTAGGAATTTTTTCTGATCTAATACATGATTGTGTAGAGGTATATATGGATGAATTTACAGTCTATGGGAATACATTTGAAGAAGCTTTCAAAAAGTTGGAAAAATTTCTTAAAATATGTAAGGAAGCAAACCTTTCACTAAGCCATGAAAAATGCTTTATGATGTTTACAGAAGGGATTGTTTTAGAACATCACATTTCAGGAGATGGGATTAAAGTTGATAAATCCAAAGTTGAAGCCATCTCTAAATTATCAATTCCAAATTACCAAAAGAATGTTAGAAGTTTTCTAGGATTTACAAGATACTATAGACGATTTATAGAAAATTTCATTAAAATAACATCCCCACTCTTCAAATTACTCACCAAGGATTGTGAATTCAATGGGAATCCCGATTTCCAGTTAGCATTTGAGACTTTAAAAACAAAAATTTCTGAAGCACCCATCTTGAGAGGTCCAAATTGGAAACTCCATTTTCACATTTCAACAGATGCTTCAGATATAGCGTTGCGAGCTATATTAGGAAAAAAAGATTTGATTCCATATGCCATCTACTATACAAGTACGAATTTGACTCCCACTGAGTTGAATTATACTGTAACTGAAAAGGAATTTTTAGCTGTTGTTCATGCAATCAACAAGTTCATACATTATATAACAGGCCATGAAACCTTTGTTCATACATATCACTCTGCAATTAGATACTTAATGAATAGACCTATTACTGATGGCAGAGTTACAAGATGGCTATTACTCTGGAAAGAATTCAATTACTATGCTAGATAGACCTGGAAAACAAAACACAGTAGCTGATTTCTTGTCCCGAATTCAAAATATAAAAGATGACACTCCGGTTGAAGATAAGTTTCCTGATGAATATATTTTTGCAGTAACTACTCAGACCCCTTGGTTTGCAGATATTGGAAATTACTTAGTCACAGGGAAATTGCCTTCACATTTGTTTCCTAGAGAGAAAAGAAAAATCATTCAGATAAGTGCAAGATACTCATGGATCACTAATGAATTGTATAAAACAGGTCTAGATCTCATGATCAAAAGATGTGTTAGGGAAGATGAAATTCCTGAGATTCTTAAGGCATGTCATGATGAGCCGTGTGGTGGACACTTTGCTGACAAGAGGACAACCTATAAAATCATTTCCTTAGGGTATTATTGGCCATCCATCTTCAAAGATGCCAAAGAATACGTTAGGAGGTGTGACGGTTTCCAAAGGGTAGGGAAACCTACTCCTTCAAATGAAATGCCACTACAAATTCAGGTACTCATTGAATCTTTTGAAAAATGGGCCTTGGATTTTGTTGGACCAATTAATCCCCCATATAAGCAAAATAATTATATATTGGTATGCACTAATTATGTCACTAAATGGGTAGAGGCTAAAGCATTACCTTTTGCTAATGAAAAATTTGTATTTAATTTTCTTTTTGAGGACATCTTCACTCGTTTTGGTGTTCCAAAAGAAATTGTGACAGATCAAGGATCTCAATTTACATCTAAAATGGTGAAGGGTCTTGTGGAAGATTACAAGATCAAACATAGGAAATCTACTCCCTATCATGCACAAGCAAATGGTCAAATTGAATCTACAAACAAGGTGATTGAAGGAATTCTCACTAAGACTATGCATCTACATAGAAGAGATTGGGCAAAAAGGCTTCCTGAAGCCTTATGGGCTTATAGAATTACATGGAGGAACACAACGAGACATACACCCTATGAACTTGTTTATGGGAAACAAGTCCTGTTCCCTATAGAGTTTGAAATCAAAACCTTCAAGATGGCAGTCCAATTGGGATTGGATTTATTAGAGGCACAAAAACATAGATTGGAGCAACTCAATGAACTTGATGAAATTAGCCAAGATGCAGTTCAAAGAACCAGTATAGTTCAACAGTAGAGGGCTAAATAGCATTATAAATATATCAAGGAGAAGAAGTTTCAAGCAGGAGATTGGGCACTGTTGTTCGATTCAAAGTTCAAAGATTTTAAAGGGAAGTGTCAAACTCATTGGCTTGGGCCATATGAGATTGAAGAAGTATTTAATAACAGAGCAATAAGGATAAGGACAATAGATGGAAGCAAAATACCTCTTCTTGTGAATGGTCTGTTGAGCCCCAAACTTGCATCTTTCCTATACACCTTTCTAGCCTTTTTCCATTTACCTAGACTTCCTAAGCTGTCAAATCATTGCATATTAGTTTAAAAAGAGCATATAAAGTGGTTTCCTAACTATGTCTTGTGTCTGTTGTTTGAATTAGATTTTTGCTCATTCAACTGCGGAATCTTGTCACTTTCCGTAGCCAGTTCAACTTTCCGCAACCTTTTTGTTAAAGTCTATGTTTCAGGTGTCTTCAAGCAAATCTATCCACATGGGTAAGTTGCAAATGACGTGGACATGGACCGTGTCCTATTGGTTCAGTCGAATTCACCAAAGAAGGCCATGGTCAAAGATAGTCAAGCGGTGGTCCTACGGTGACAAAACTCTGTTTTTCACCACGTGAAGACTTGCGTGGCCGTTCCTAAATCTCAGGAGACGTGTTAACACCTGTGGACTGCTCCATGAACTGAATCCAACAACCACCCTCCTTAGATTTAATCTTCACGGCTGCCATAATGCTAGATTCCTGAACGTGGTTGTTCACATGTCTTTCATCAGCGCAGATTGTAGGAAAGTAGTTATGTCATCCTCTGTTATAAATAAAGCGTTCTCATACGCATAGTAGCTAGCTTTTGTAATGTAATTTTGACTGTTAACGAGCCCACTGTGTCGTGACTTTATCTCTATGTTATGACTGCATTTTAATACATGAGAAGACTCTGTTTATAAGCTCAATTCGTGGTTGATTGCTGACTGCCCGAGGTTGTGCAGAGGGCCCCTGTACACACCGAGGTTTTGTTAATTGCTGTATAGTCTCATGCTTTATTTCTTTACGTTCCTTATGCCATAATCATTTACTTGTATATATTGCACTGCTTATGGTATTCACGTTGATTGATGTCCATAGTTTTTATGCTTTCTAATGCTGTTAACTGATCAGTGTCTTTGTTTCAGATTACAATAGGCTGCCCAAGCATTTGCACATAGCTTTATAAAGACTAATGACATGGAATTATTCTTGTCCTTCTGCTGATTTATTTTCTTACTTCTAATCCTAGCACTGTTTTATTTATTTCAGGTTTGTTCATTTACTTTTCTGCAAGATAGATATTAGATTACTCATGTCATTTTCAGTTACCTCCGAAAGCCAGAGCGAGTCAAATGGTGAGGGATTGAAGTATGAATGCGTAGTTTGATATTAGTTTACTTTTCTGCAAGTTAGTTATTGAATTGCTCATGTCATTTTCAGTTACCTCCGAAAGCCAGAGCGAGTCAAATGGTGAGGGATTGAAGTATGAATGCGGTAGTTTGATATTAGTTTAATTTTCTGCAAGTTAGTTATTGAATTTCTCATGTCATTTTCAGTTACCTCCGAAAGCCAGAGCGAGTCAAATGGTGAGGGATTGAAGTATGAATGCGTAGTTTGATATTAGTTTACTTTTTTGCAAGTTAGTTATTGAATTGCTCATGTCATTTTAAGTTACCTCCGAAAGCCAGAGCGAGATGAATGGTGAGAGATTGAAGTATGAGTGTGTAGTTTAACATTAGTTTTATTTTCTGCAAATTAGATATCAGATTGCTTAAGTTTTTTATGATTACCTCCAAAAGCTAGAGCGAGTCGAATGGTGAGGGGCCAGAATATGAGTTGATGTAATGTGATTTTAGTTTACTTTGCTTGCAATTTTTGGATTTCTTTGAGTTCAGTTTCTTTTATATTTATACAGCAGCAAGGATATTGGGTTTCATGGTCACTAGCTCACTGTTTATTTAATTAGAATAGTGGCACATTTTCATTTTCTTTAGTAATTAATTTCATCATTGCATGTTTTAAAATATTTTTGAAAGTTTTGAAGTTTGGAAATCATTTTAAAGGACACCATTGCCTTGAACACTTATATCCATACTTGACTTTTAGAATTTCCATCTCACATTAGGGAATCAACGAAGATAAACCCAAAAACAAACTAAAAATCTAAAACAACAAAAATTAAGAAATCGGTTATCTTGCATATATAGTGCGCCTCACTTCAGTAGTTTACGACTCCCGGATTGAAAATTAATATAGCAATTTAGGACACTCTAAATTGAACAAACATTTTGGCGCTGTTGCCGGGGAATTGAAACTAGGTAGCCAATTTCTTAAAAAAAACAGGAAAATTTCAAGGAAGGTAAAAATTGATAACTTCTCAAAGTATGATCTCCTCTTGCACCTAGTGTGATCTAGAAGATTAGAAAAGAGAGTTATTGGATCAATAATTTCTTGAGTATGCTCTCTTCTTGCACCTAACGCGATCTGGAAGATCAGAAAGAGAATTATTAGCCCGACTTGAAGAAAAATAAAAATGACATGCATAGAGCAAGAGATTCTAGGGGAAGGTTTATAGCTAGGGCCAAGAGTTCAATTTTTACAACTCCATCTACTTCAAGGCATAGACAAGATACACCTCCATCATCTCCAACTCACACTCCTAGCCTTAGGATTCCTGGAATTCAAGGGGCAACAACTGAATTAGGAGACTCTCCCACACTATCTACCGAATCTGAATTAGGAAAAGACCATTTCTTTACTTCTACAGGAGAACAAATTGTAATCAAGGAAGTAGAATCACCTGAAGAAGAAGAGGGAGAAATTACTCCTCGTTCGCCATTAGTAGAAGAACCAGAGGACTCTGAAATTTTTGAGGAAACTATCATGACAGAGGAAGTAGTCAACGGATTTGGAGGAGGTAGAGGTAGAGGTAGAGGAGGAGGAAACAATGGAGGAGGTAGAGGCAACAATGGGGGAAATAGGGATGGAGATAACTCATTTGGATTTCCTATAGTTGATGAGGAATCTTGTACAACAATGAAAAACATCTCACCTTCTGTCCTCCCAAAATTTTGTGGGTTGAGAAGTGAGGATCCTGAAACATTTTTGTTTGAGTTTGAAGTTGTGTGCCGAACTTATGATTATATGGAAGACTCTCAAAAACTCAAATTGTTTCCTTCAACATTGAAGGGAGCTACTCTGAAATGGTTCATGGGATTAGTCACTCAATCTATTAGGACTTGGAATGATATGAAACAAACATTTTTGGATAGATACCTGGACTATTGCATGCCCACCAATCATAAGGATGAGGTATTCAAAATGGTGCAAAAAGAATATGAAAACTTGGAAGATTTACTTGAAAGATTTCAATACAACCTGAAAAGAGAAAAAATGAGTAACTTAGATGAGGAGACTTTGAAAGCCCTTCTATTAAAAGCCATTAGAGATGAATTGATAGATATTTTAAACATGATGGGAAAGGGAGATATTTCTCAACTTCCACTTCATGATATAGCAGAACTATGTGTCCATCTCTCAAGGGGAAAATCTAAAAACGGAAAAGGGCCTAGAGATCCTTCTCTCATTAGAGCAAACAAATCTGCAACTGGATCAGTAAGTAGGGCTGAGATTGGCAACATGATTGATGAGTTCAAAATTGATATTTTAGGGAGCCTTAGTGAGCAGCTAGACACCCTTAAAATACAAAACAAGCACAAAGCAGAAGCTGAAGCTTTGGCCATATTTTGTCCAAAATGTAGGAAGAAACATGCTCTAAGGGAATGCCCCTTGGATGCAAAAGTTGTAGAAACATGTATAATTTGTTCAGAAAACCATGAGACCAAGGATTGTCCTTCAATTCCTGGGTGGAAAGCTGTCTTTCAAGAAGATCCAAATTCAATTGAGTCTCTCTACTTTGTTTCAAGGAGACCTTGGCAGGGGAAACAAAATCAAGGGTTTAACAACCCCATGAACTTTAAACCCCCACCAAATTGGAATCCTTGGCAACAACCTTGGTCCCAACCTCAAAATCCATTTCAATCATGGGTAAAAGGTATGCAAAATCCTTATGGGAGATTTTCTCAATTTTATCAATATCCTACATCTTTTCAAAATCAACAAGCTCCATAACTTCCAAATCAAAATCCACAACTTTCATTGCCATTTCCACAACAACAACAACAACCTTCTCAACAAAATCCAAATTCCAAACTCTTGCTTCCGTTCCAACAAAGACAAATCAACTACCATCCCAGCCATTACCAAATCCCAATAATAAAAATCCTCAAAATTCTTGCATGGTAGAAGGACAACAATTTCCTACCTATATGATTGTTCCTCTCAATGAGGTACAACTCAGATCTGGTAGAGTTTTAGAAAAGCCTTCTATAGATACTCAAAAGCAAAGTATTTCTGAGGAAGATTCTCTTGAAGCCAATAAAGGTTCTGAAGCATCTCTTAAAAACCCAAACACTCAAAAAGAAAAAGAAAAAGAGTCAACCCCCACAACTCCTATAGTTGAGCAACCTGCATCATCATCCACACCTCCTTTTCCTTAAAGATTACAAATTGACAAAGGAGTGGAAAAACAAATCTTGTTGCCTGACTATGATTTCCTAGATGAATTAAAGAATGTATGTATCAAGATTCCCTTGCTACAAGCCATTAGAGAGATTCCTATTCTAGCAAAAACAATAAAGGAGTTGAGTCTCAAAAGACCAGGAAGGAAACCAAGAGATACAAGAAGAATCCACCTGGTAGGAAAAATTGTAGATATCATGATGGGAAAAATTACCATGCAGAAGTATGTAGATCATGGTAGTCCAATTGTCAAAACACATATCAATGGGGTAGAAATTCCTTATACTTTGATTGATTTAGGGGCTGCTATCAACATTATGAGTAGACAGACTATGGAATAGCTAAAACTTCCTAATCTTCTTTTTACACCTACTCTACTGCAACTTGCAGATCGATCAATTATCAAACCAGATGGTGTATTAGAAGACATTTTGGTCTCCTTAGATTCTTGGGAATATCCAGTAGATTTCATGATTTTGACTCCCAAGAGTAATCTAGGAGGGCACCCACTCATCTTAGGAAGATCTTGGCTAGCCACAGCTGATGCTTTCATTAGTTGTAGATCTGGGGATATGTACATTTCTGATGGTAGTTCGACAAAGAAATTCAATTTGTATCCTCCAGCAAAAGCAATTACAGAAGTAGGAGATAATGAATGGGTCGATGATGAGGACACTATACAACCTGTCTTTACCATTTCTGAAATCAATGAATACAGTCAAATTCTGAACACATTAGAAAATTTTGAAACATCTTCAGATAGGACCACACACAATTTCAGTTAGATTCTGACATTGAGTATCTATCATCTAGACAAATGTCTCTTTACTCTATGGAAGAGTTTGGTAGTTCCGCCATTGAGATTTTTCTAGGTAAAACATTGAATATCAACAAAAACTTAGAAAAATCACAACAGGGAGAGCTAACCAAAATCTTGCAAAAACATTCTACCGCATTTGCATGGGAGTATACTGATATGAAAGGTATTGACCCTAAGATTTGCATTCATCACATCTACATCGAGGAAAACAGTATACCAATCAGACAACCTCAGAGAAGGATGAATCCAAACCTTAGGGAGATAGTGAAAGAAGAGCTCCAAAAACTACTCAATGTAAACTTCATTTATCCAATTTCAGATAGCCGATGGGTTTCTCCTTTGGTTATAGTACCTAAAAAGAATGGTAAATGGAGAGTATGCATTGATTACAGGGAATTGAACAAAGCAACTTTGAAGGATCACTTTCCTTTGCCATTTATCGATCAGGTATTAGATACACTAGCAGGCAAAAAGTACTTTTCATTTTTGGATGGTTTTAGTGGCTATAATCAAATTCAGGTAGCACCTAAAGATCAAGATAAGACCACATTCACTTTTTCATGGGGAACTTTTGCTTACCGAGTGCTTCCTTTTGGATTATGTAATGCCCCCGCAACATTCCAAAGAGCAGTACTAGGAATCTTTTCTGATCTAATCCATGATTGTGTAGAGGTTTATATGGATGATTGGTAATTCATTTGAAGAGGCATTAGAGAATTTGGAAAAAGTACTTATAAGATGTAAAGAAACAAACCTTTCATTGAGTCATGAAAAATGCTTTATGATGTTTACTGAAGGTATTGTTTTAGGACATCACATTTCAAGGGATGGGATTAAAGTTGATAGATCAAAAGTTGAAGTCATCTCCAAGTTGCCTATTCCAAATTATCAAAAAGATGTTAGAATTTTTCTGGGATTTACTGGGTACTATAGAAGATTTTTAGAGAACTTCACCAAAATGGCATCTCCACTCTTCAAATTGCTTACAAAAGACTGTGAATTCAAATGGGATCCTAATTGTCAATCATCATTTGAAAATTTGAAAACGAGAATATCCGAAGCACCCATCTTGAGAGGGCCAAATTGGAAACTTCCTTTCCATATTTCTACAGATGCTTCAAATACAGCTCTAGGAGTTGTGTTGGGTCAAAAGGATTTAGTTCCTTATGCCATTTACTATACCAGTAAAAATTTGACTCCCACTCAGTTGAACTATACTGTGGCTAAAAAAGAGTTCTTAGCTGTTGTTCATGCAATCAATAAGTTTAGACATTATATAACAGGCTATGAAACTTTTGTCCATACTGATCATTCTACGATTAGATATCTAATGAAAAAACCTGTTACTAATGGCAGAGTTACAAGATGGCTCTTACTTTTACAAGAATTCAATACTGTGTTGGATAGACCAGGGAAACAAAATATAGTAGTTGATTTCTTGTCTAGGATCTAAAATACTAAAGAAGATTCTCCTGTAGAGGATAAGTTTCCAGATGAATATTTATTTGCAGTAACTACTAAGACTCCTTGGTATGCAGATATTGCTAACTATTTGGTTACAGGGAAACTACCTCCACATCTATTTCCTAGTGAAAGAAGAAAGATTATTCAGGAGAGTTCAAAATATTCATGGATTTCTAACGAATTGTTTAAAACAGGGCCAGATTTTGTGATCAGAAGATGTGTTAGGGGAGATGAAATGCCTGACATCCTCAAGGCATACCATGACAAACCATGCGGTGGACACTTTTCTGACAAAAGGACGGCCTATAAAATCCTTTCTTTAGGATATCACTAGCCTTCCCTCTTCAAAGATACAAAAGAATATGTCAAAAGGTGTGACAACTGCCAAAGAGTAGGGAAACCGACTCTTTCAAATGAAATGCCATTAGAACCATAGGTACTCATCGAACCCTTCGAAAAATGGGCTTTAAATTTCATTGGACCTATTAATCCACCATCTAAACAAAAGAAGTATATATTGATATGTACTGATTATGTCACTAAATGGGTAGAAGCTAAAACATTACTTTCTGCTACTGAAAATTCAGTTGTTAGTTTTCTTTATGAGGATATTTTTACTCGCTTTGGTATCCCAAGAGAAATTGTGACAGATTAGGGAAGTCAATTCACATCCAACATGGTGGAGAAGCTGATGGAAGAATATAAATCAAGCACATAAAATCTACTCCTTACCATACGCAAGCAAATGGCCAAGTTGAGTCTACAAACAAATTTATTGAAGGCATCATCACCAAAACTGTTCATCTACACAGAAGAGATTGGGCAGAAAGGATTCCTGAAGCCTTATGGGCCTACAGAACTACATGGAGGAATACAACATGACATTCTCTCTATGAATTTGTTTATGGGAAAGAAGTCTTGCTCCCCATTGAGTTTCAAGTCAAAACTTTCAAGATGGCAGTTTAGTTGGGGATGGATCTATCAGAAGCCCAAAAGCATAGAATGGAGCAGTTGAATGAGCTGGATGAGATCAGACAAGAAGCAATCCTAAAAACTAATCTAGTTCAACATCAAAGAGATAAGTGGCATGACAAATACATCAAAGAGAAAAAGTTTCAAGAGGGATATTGGGCATTACTATTTGATTCCAAGTTTAAAGACTTCAAAGGTAAATTTCAGACTCATTGGCTTGGGCCATATGAGATCGAAAAAGTCTTTAGCAATGGAGCGGTAAGAATCAAGACCATGATGAATTTCAAACTCCTCTTATTGTGAATGGCCACAGATTAAAGATTTATCATAAGCCACTCTCAAAAGAGGAATTTGTCAAAATGTTTCAAGAGAATTCTACAATAAGGCTGGTGAAGAAGAATCCTTCTTCTCCACCAGCTTAACCTTTGTTCCTTTCTGTTAAAAAAAAAAAAAAAAAAATTGTATAAGCCTGAAAACCAATAACCGATTTGCAGTCTTATACAGAAAATATAGAGTGAAAATCAGGAACACCCGACACCCTATATTTTCCAAAAAAAAAAAAAGATCTCTCTTTCTCTCCCATTTTCACTTCACTTCACTTCGTTTTCATTCCACTCCATTTCATTTTCATTTCACTCCACTCCATTTCATCCCATTCCATTTCATCCATTTCATTCCATTTCACCAATAAAAGTCTCTTTCATGACCATTTTCATTCAGTTAGTTATTATCTATCCATCTTCATTCAACCAAGTGGTTGCTGTGTCAGTTTCTGCAGCTGGAATTAGTTTCTGCAGCCAGAAGTAGTTTCCGCAGCCACCACTCTGTTTTTCAAATTGACAGTCAAGATGTTAGTTCAATAATCATGAAAGTAAATGCAGGTATGACTGAGGACATATTATGAAGACATGGAGCATCTAAAGGCATCAATAAGGAGAAGTTGATCATGGGCAAACAAATGGCAAAAATCCAAGGTACGAGTAAAAATTTCTTTCAAATAGCAATCAAAAGCACAATTTTGCATAGTTATTAAACCATAAGCTCCACTATATGCAATGATTGCTATGATAGCTCCATAACCATTCCACGACATTCCTCCACGAACCATGCATTTATTCTCTAAACGGTCTCATGATTAATTCTCGGGTTTAACTCGTATTTAACTGCACTTTCACACTCCACCTGTAATCATGGGACGTGACCGATTTAATTACAGCTCCTCTCCACCGCATAATTTCCGCAGCCATTTCATAAACGTGTTAACATCTCCTCCACAGCCGTTTAGTTTAAAAATTCTGCCGGGTTCACTTCACTCCCCTGCCATTTTATTGAAGCCACGACTACATTACCACCTCGTTCACATACGTCTCCACTCCACTTCGTGAACTCACCTCGGTTGCCTATCCTTTGTTTTCCGCTTACAGTCCCTGAACATTCCCGTTACCTGTTCTCCAGTTTCCATTTTCAACTACTGTGTTCTTCTCTATAAACCCCGTAACCTAGCCGTCTTACCTCTGCTAAACCCCTCACATGCAGACGAATTTCAAACAGAAGAAAAGATGGGTCGGTTATTGAGAACAGAACCGGAAGGGCCCAAGTTCTTAGAAGGATACCCTCAAGTGAAAGACTTACTAAAGAAGGCAAAATGGCTACGTTTCATTCAAAAATTTAAAGGCCACAATAAGGAGATAAAAAAAGCTTTTGCAAGGTCTTTTAACGACCAAGTGGTGGAAATTGGGGACCTTAACTTCACAGTCACTAAAGCATCCATAGCAGCTGCTATAGACCTGCCCCAGGAAGGTGAACACTGGTTCAAGAATAAGAGTTTGGACGAGCAGGCTTGGAGAGTCATATTACGTAACCCAGGTATGGACGTAACTGTATTCGCAAGAGGAATTCCTGTTCATGCTTTAAAAGAGGAGTGGGCCAGCTTACTGTTAATCATTCAAAAGTTCATTACTTGTGAAGGTCATTTTGGGGCAATGTACATGTATCACACTCGGTTATTAATGAACTTTTTAGAGAACCAAACTCTCAATCTACCCTACTTTTTATTGCTGAGCTTGAAAACGATGTGCATAATAGTCCAAAAGAACATAGAAGACAGAACCTCATTTGTATCATCATGGGCTTGTGAGAATTTTAATTGAGGACCAATTGAAGAAAAATAGGGATACCTGGGAACGATTTTTGGTGAGAAACTACTTTCAAGAGGCATCCGAGGCACCTGAAAGCAGTACACCAAGAAGGAGTAGGAGAAATGAGAAAAGTGCAATAATTCAAGACCCTCCTATTATTAAAACCAAAGAAATTGATCAAAAAGAGAAGGAGAAAAGGACCAAGGATAGAAAACAGAGAAAATTGAAAGGGAAAAGAAACATAGAGGATGTATACCATTCACCAGAACCTTCTTTAGAAGAATACCATCAAGTGTTGTCTGAAAGACTAGTGCATCTTCGAAAACAAGCAGCTACAACCAAGAAGAAAGAAAAGGGAAAATAGAGTATGGAAGAAGAGAGTACTAGCCCACAGACTTTAAGAAGAAGCAACAGGATTAGAGGAAAGTGGAGGAAATCACAAATAAAAGGACCCCACTTTATTGACTTGGGTGGGGAAACACCAGAGAAACCTCCAGCTGGCCGTAGCCCACCTCATCTTCAGCCAAATATTGAAACCAGTCCTCCAGATGTTGATATGAGCCATTCTCGGCGAGAGTTAGAAATCATGTCCTCCTCAACAGGACTTTGGGGTCAGCCCAAGGAAAACATCCGAAATAGACCCAAATCAGCAAGAGGTATATCATTATCTAGAATCCTTAGAGAAGATAGCTGCAGGCCCGAGCACGTCATCCACTCTACCTCACATAGCACAAGAAGCACAAGTCCAATCATTGAAAGAAGAAGTGTTTGAATTGAAGGTCTTAAACAGGCACATTAAACAAGAAAATGAAGAATTAAAGGAGCGAAGTAGATTGGACAAGATCATTCATGACAACACTATGTTACATCTGGGACTGTGGCAGAAAAAGAACAAGAAATTAAAGAAAAAGTGCAGGAAGTTGAGTAGGGAATTGATCATTCTCAAATTTAGATGTTTGATGAGGAAGCCCAGGATGGTAGTAGCACCAAGGAAGAGGAGAAGAGGACTGGATGTACTGGTAGAAGCTTCAAAACACATGGACTAAAGGGGGGATGATCAAAATTTTGGTTGCATGAGGACATGCAACACCTTCATAGTGGGTGTATGTTGAGCCCCAAACTTGCATCTTCCCTATACACCTTTCTATCCTTTTTCCATTTACCTGGACTTCCTAAGCTGTCAAATCATTGCATATTAGTTTAAAAAGAGCATATAAAGTGGTTTCCTAACTATGTCTTGTGTCTGCTGTTTGAATTAGATTTTTGTTCATTTAGCTGCGGGATCTTGTCACTTTCCGTAGCCTTTTTGTTAAAGTCTATGTTACAGGTGTCTTCAGGCAAATCTAGCCACATGGGTAAGTTGCAAATGACATGGACATGGACCGTGTCCTATTGGTTCAGTCGAATTCACCAAGAAGGCCGTGGTCAAAGATAGTCAAGTGGTGGTCAACCCAAGAGTCCTTTGGTGACATAACTCTGTTTTTTACCACGTGAAGACTTGCGTGGCCGTTCCTAAATCTCAGGAGACGTGTTAACACCTGTGGACTGGTCCATGAACTGAATCCAACAGCCACGCTCCTTAGATTTAATCTTCATGGCTGTCATAATGCTAGATTCCTGAACGTGGTTGTTCACGTGTCTTTCATCAGTGCAGATTGTAGGAAAATAGTTATGTCATCCTCTGTTATAAATAAAGCGTTCTCATACGCATAGTAGCTAGCTTTTGTAATGTAATTTTGACTGTTAACGAGCCCACTGTGTCATGACTTTATCTCTATGTTATGACTACATTTTAATACATGAGAAGACTCTGTTTATAAGCTCAATTCGTGGTTGATTTTTGACTGCCTGAGGTTGTGCAGAGGGCCCCTGTACACACCGAGGTTTTGTTAATTGCTGTATAGTCTCATGCTTTATTTATTTACATTCCTTATGCCATAATCATTTACTTGTATATATTGCACTGCTTATGGTATTCACGTTGATTGCTGTCCATAGTTTTTATGCTTTCTAATGCTGTTAACTGATCAGTGTCTTTGTTTCAGATTACAATAGGCAGCTCGGGCATTTGCACATAGATTTATAAAGACTAATGACATGGAATTATTCTTGTCCTTCTGCTGATTTATTTTCTTACTTCTTATCCCAACACCGTTTTATTTATTTCAGTTTTGTTCATTTACTTTTTTGCAAGATAGATATTAGATTACTCATGTCATTTTCAGTTACCTCCGAAAGCCAGAGCGAGTCAAATGGTGAGGGATTGAAGTATGAATGCGTAGTTTGATATTAGTTTACTTTTCTGCAAGTTAGTTATTGAATTTCTCATGTCATTTTCAATTACCTCCGAAAGCCAGAGCGAGTCAAATGGTGAGGGATTGAAGTATGAATGCGTAGTTTGATATTAGTTTACTTTTCTGCAAGTTAGTTATTGAATTTCTCATGTCATTTTCAGTTACCTTTGAAAGCCAAAGCGAGTCAAATGGTGAGGGATTGAAGTATGAATGCGTAGTTTGATATTAGTTTACTTTTCTGCAAGTTAGTGATTGAATTTCTCATGTCATTTTCAGTTACCTCCGAAAGCCAGAGCGAGAGGAATGGTGAGGGATTGAAGTATGAGTGTGTAGTTTAACAATAGCTTTATTTTCTGCAAATTAGATATCAGATTATTGAATTGAGACTTCTGTGATCCATATCGAATTTTTGAAGAATTCTTCGGCGAAAATCACATGGAGAATTATTTAATGATTTACTAATTTTACCTATTCTAGTATACATTTCTAACAATTTTTAAATTAATTTAGGTTTATTAATATATTTAAAATTAACTGATTTGTAATTAATTGATTATATTAATTTATTCTATATTGATAACTGAAATTTCTTTTATATAAATAAAATAAATAAATAATATAAATTAATATAATGGTCAAACTAGCCATTATCAGGTCAAATCTAGTTGTTGTCTTTTTAGCTGAAATCTGAGTCAGTAGATATTCTGCCCTATCTATTTAAAGTGCATAGCCAGATCTTCTCATTCAACTTGTCTTAACGATGAACCACACTGGTTGGTTCGAAACGTGTCGACAAAAATTTCTCCATGTGATTTTCGCCGAAGAATTCTTCAAAAATTAGATATCAAATTGCTCAAGTTTTTTATGATTACCTCCGAAAGCCAGAGCGAGTCGAATGGTGAGGGGTCAGAATATGAGTTGATGTAATGTGATTTTAGTTTACTTTGCTTGCAATTTTTGGATTTCTTTGAGTTCAGTTTTTTTTATATTTATACAACAACAAGGATACTAGATTTCATGGTCACTAGCTCACTGTTTATTTAATTAGAATAGTGGCACATTTTCATTCTCTTTTAGGAAATAATTTCATCATTGCATGTTTTAAAATCTTTTTTAAAATTTTGAAGTTTGGAAATCATTTTAAAGGACACCATTGCCTTGAACACTTATATACATAATTAAATTTTAGAATTGCCATCTCACATTAGGGAATCAACGAAGATAATCCCAAAAACAAACTAAAAATCTAAAACGAAAAAATTAAGAAATCGATTATCTTGCATATATAATGCGCCTCACTTCAGTAGTTTACGACTCCCGGATTGACAATTAATATAGTAATTTAGGACACTCTAAATTGACCAAACATGGTCATCGGTTGAAGATATATCAAAAAACAATTCCAAGAGAGGAGTTCATTAAGATTTTCCAGAATAACTCTGAAATGAAGCCAGTGAAGAAGAATTATTCTTCTCCACTAACTTAGTCTTTATTTTTCCTAAAATAAAAATAAAAAATTGTATGAGGTTGAAAACCAATAATTGATTGGCATACTTATACAAAAAATATAGGGTGAAAATAAGAGATTTCTGACATCCTATATTTTCCATTTCCTTTCTATAATAAGTAGTGACAAAAAGCTACATTCATTTGCAGTTTAGAGTCTGCAAATTCATAGTCTCATTCCATCTCATTCTATTTTCATTTTATTTTACAGTTCCATTTCATCGCGCTGTCATATTTCATTTACATTTTACTTTTACAATTTTATTCCATTTCACCCTATTCCTCATTTTATCTTACACCTCATTCCATCTCACCATCATAACTCATTTCCATTTCATTTTTACACTCACATTCCATAGCCATATTTCACATTTCCTTCTTTTCACATTCTGCATCTGATTCCATTCTGCAACTAATCTGATTCTGAAACTACAACTTACTTATCAGCTTTGACACAATTGTACAACTCACAAATAAATCATGAATGCAGGAAAATTGAAGAACCAAGTTTTGGAGATCAACCATGCTAAAAGTAACTACGGATCAACACCAAAATAATTATCAAGCAAAAGGTTAAGCTCTAAAGGCAAAATGCAAAATTTATTTCAAACAACAAGTTACAAAAATAAGTCATGTATAATATGAATGATCGTATGTCTCCTTAACAAGTCATCATTTGATTTGATTGCCACTTCATGATACCGCATCTCCGCCACATCTTCCACATTTGGTACCAAACGGTCTATAATAATTTCATCATACCACACTTCCGCTACACTCTACATACTCTGTACTAAAACAGTCCCTAATAACCCCATCTGTTAACGGTCAAAACTATGATGTGACCAACGTATTCACGTCTCTCCAAACTCTCACCGTCTACTTATTCCACGCAAACTCATAGTTCTTTTTCACCATACCTGCAGTCAGTCCATTTCATAGACCAGGTGTTATAGACATTTTTGGGCACTACAACCCCAAGCATGAAATGTCCATAAACCAAGGGCTCCTAAGTCCCTAAAAGTGTTGTTCTAACCCCTAAAAGAACAAGGTCAACAGATTACATCTTCTCCCAAAAGTTCTCCATGAAAAACTGCTCAGAATTGGTCAAAACAGGATCATTTTAGTTGCTCCACTGGCCAAGTGCGTTGCATCTCACCTAAATACACTGTGTGGGTGCGTTGCATTTCAAAAATCCCTTCTATGGGGTGCGATGAGCGAGAAATGACAAATGGCAGTGTCATTCCGCGAGGTGGAGAGACAATGGAAGCTTCCAGAAACTTCTCCTGTGACACTTGCCTCTTTGAATTCGACCAAGGATGAGTAAGAGACCATCAATCTCCAAGTGGAAGCAAGAACTATCAGAGAGAAGACACTAATCAAATCACAAGCTGACTCATCCCCCTTACAGATATCTATATATGGATCCCTCATCCCAGAGATCCAGAGGCTGTAATTTTGCATATTGTAAGGAATTGATGTTGGTTTCTTGAGACAAACATCAGATTGTTGGGTGATCTAAGCTTTGTTTGAGGTGAAGAGGGGCTTCTTAGCTGGGAGGTTGATGCTGGGTCAGAACAACTGGTTGTAACTCCTCTTGGCTCTTTTCTTGTTTATCAATAAAAGCTATTCAAGTTTTCCTCCATGCTCTTGTGTCATTGATGCTTGCTACATTTGTATGGTCAATTTACATCTGATCCTAGGTTGTTTATGATTATAGATACATGTCTTTGTATAGTGCTATGCTACTGTGATCTTACAGGTACTTTGTGAAGTTGGGCGTGCAAGGGAGCAGCTAGCGAAAGACTATCAAAGAAGAGAGGAATCAAATCATGAGATTAGCGCAAGACAGAGGTTGGTCTTCTTGTTCCTCTCTATTTATAATTCATAAAGGAAAAACGAAAGTAGCTTTTCTCTGTTTGTTTCTAAGGCAGCTGTCACACCTTAGTGGGATAGAGCAGTTCTATATAGACACTTTTCCCTGTAACAAAATGGCGACTCCGCTGGGGAAGAATTAGTTTGTTTGTTTATCATTCCTTGTTGTCTATTTCATAAACTTACAGGTAGTATTCGAACTGCATTTGCCATAACAAATGCAAAGTAGATAAATGCTACTTCAATCCATCTACTGGATCTGTTTATGATTTAAACAACTGATTCACAAACTATCTGATTGCCCTTGTGATAGCTCTTAGATCCTCCTTAGATCTACCCCTGATTGTTGCATTACTGATTGCTTTTTGCTCGGCCAAAACCCAAGAACTGAACTGCAAACTGTGACCCGGAACCCAAACAGAATCTCGTTTCTGGCCCAGCGCAGGTACTGTTCAGAGAATCTGAACTTCAGTGCACTTCCCGAGTGGACAAGGTGCGCTGCATTTCAAATTCTCTGTGTTACAGGTGCGCTGATCAGACTAGGCTCTGTGCAGTTTTGGTTTCTGTGATTCATTCTTTCCAGTTCTATTCCTAAATTTTGCTGCCTTTCATCAGTATATGTCTGTTTGAAATCCATTTTCCTTGCTGTTATTCCGCCTCCTTTGTACAAAAGAACTGTAAATGTTTTTGTGTGTTTGTTGAGTCATTTTCAGTTTTCCTTTGTAAAAGTAGCATAATCGTACTGTCATCCTTTGATTTGAAACTGTGGCAAGTGTCGATTTCAATCGTAGGAAAGAGTTTGATTGCTGTTGATGGTCGGTTATCCTGTTACTATTGTTTTTGGTCTGAATTTGTAATTTTCTAGTGTCAAGAACAAGTGTTCATTTCAAAATCGTAAGGTGTTGTAATCGTCTCCATTTTTGATTTCAAAAGGAAACTTGTTGATATTTGTCGCTTGAAAAGAAATTCAGATTTGTGCATCAACTTTCTTTTTAGCATTCATATAATAAGAAAGTTGAAAACAAATACATGCATGTGCATTTGCATATAGACAGTCTGATTGGCTTGATTTAGGAAAGTGAATTTATAGTGTGTTCTTTGCTCTTTGTGAAAAGATTTTGTCTTTCTTTCCTTAGTAGCTAGGATTTTCATTGCACAAAGAAGATAAAAAGTTTGTTTATCATCTTAGATTGCATTTTAGGAATTACATCTACATCTCGTGGTGAACCTGAAAGGCAAACTTCATAAACAAGATCAACTTAAAATAAATTCAATGAATTTAACAACGCTTTGGAACTTAACGCACAACATTTAGAAGTCTAGGCTAGAGACGTATTCCGGCGTCGTAAAGCCTGGTAACTGTTGTTCTCACTGATGGTTGGGTGATTCCTCCACTTTGAGACGATAAGTGCCAGTACGGACTTGTGCTCCCACGTGCTGTCGAGTATATTTTGGGAGACCCCAATAGGCTTAATCCTTTATCCATAGGAAACCGTGTCTGCCGCCCTATCGATCGCAATGCACTGAACACAACATTCGGGAAGATTGACTGCCATACCGTAAAAAGTATTCTGCAGTTTTGCGATTGGTTTGGTAATCCCTCTACCTAGATTTCCAGAGCAATCCCTTTCGTTCCTTTTCAGACTCCTTAACAGAAAAGGTCCATCTGAGCACTTGTCACTTCAGGCTCATTAAAAATCGAAGGAGACTAGAGTCATCTTTTGTTTTTTCTCAACTCTTAAAAACTGAAAAAACAAGTTGTGTCAAAGCATCTAAAATTCATTTAATTCGGAAACATACTTCCCCTTTATTTTAGTTGATCGAGTAATCCGCAATCGTGGAAGAAAGTCAATTGAAACCCCGTCGTTCACGGAGGCTTACGAGTCAACCGTCTTTGTCTCCGGAATCGAAGATAGTACGGACAAAGCGAACTCGTTTAACTGGTTCCAAATCTCCTGTTAAAGTTAGAACAAGTGTTCCAACAACATCAGAGACTCCGGTTACTCCAAACATTTCTGGAATCCCTGCCTCCACAGAAGAATTTCAACAGCCACAGAAGGACAGTAGTACTGATCCTAGTCTGAGAGTAAACACTTGTGTTACCGAACCAGTTCCATTTACAACCGGTTCGGAGAGTCTTGCTCTTCAAACATCTGTCGCTGCCGATTCCATACCTTCTTTGGCACCAGAAATATTCTACGGACCTGACGGTCTCCCCCTTCCACCTGGTCTGATTTCCATAGAAGAGATTGTGGAAGATCCTCCAACTAGTACTCCATCGCAATTTGGAGTCGGGATCACTCTATATCCTTCTTCATCAAAAGTTAGTATACCGCCAGCGGAAGCTCCTGCAGAATCGCTAGGTAATCTTTTGGATAGACTAGAAATGTCTGAACAACCGTCAACATCTAGGATTGTGTCATCTGTCACAGCGAAGGTAGAACTCCCTGCTATCGCTCCAACAATGTTCGCCGGTATACCATCTATCCCAACTAGCTCTAAACCACTAGAAGGAGCCCACTCAGGGGCCATTTCGACAGTATGGTCTGTTCTTGTTTGTTCATCCGGAATAATATCCGGAAACTCTTATGTTGAGTCTCAACAAATTGATCCATTTGGAGGTCAATTTGGGCAGTCCGGCCCTCAAGGGCAAACCATTCCCTTGAGTTCTGGATTACCACCGTATGGGGGGCAGTATACCCTTTCATTATCCCCTCCGGGAGGATATCCATACGGGAGTTCACAACAACATTCGGGTTATACTGGAATTACCTCAAGCGGTTGGGTACCGATACTACCTCAACAACCAAGAGTAGTATATTCGATGCAACAATGCTTACCTATGTCAAATATACCAACTACGCTAGCTATTGTGACGGTGTCGCAAGTTCAAGCGCTGCCTGTTGTATGCCAACCTCAGGTTTCTCAGGTTGTAATGCAACAGCCCCTTGACCCTGCAACTCAACCACAATCGCTGATTGGTGGAATGACACAGGTTCAGACGGGTACAATTACCCCTCATTTTGGTCAAACTGTTAGTATTGGGCAACAGCACATGGCTTCACAACCATGGCTAGTACAATACCAGCAACCGCAATTCCAACAAGTATACCAAGGTTCTGAGCAACAAATCTTTGCAAATAGTGGACAGCCGTATATTCAAAACGGTCAAAATCAACCATTTTACAATGGTCATGCCCACCAACCTTACCAAAGTTACCAGCATCAAATGCATTATGCCGGTATGCAAAGACCAACTGCTTAGGCAATCCCATCTTATCCTGGGTATGCTTCACCTAACCTGAATCAACAGTTACCCTTCATGGCAACTTTAGAGTTACCTGATTTAAATCGGCTAACAAACGATCCAATCGCTTACGCCCCTTGGTGGCCAGCGATTCCACATAAAATTCCATCAGATATTCCTAAATTTAATGGAAATCCGGGTGAAGATCCATCGAATCATGTGATGACCTTTCATCTGTGGTGTTCATCAAACACCCTAAATGATGATTCGATAAGGCTTCGCCTTTTTCAGAGGACGTTAACGGGTCCAGTGGCAAAATGGTACATCGAATTGCCTAGAGCTTCATTCGACAACTTCAGTACCTTAGCCACAACCTTTTTAACCCATTTTCAATTACCAATAAGGTACGAAACGGGAACGGAACTCCTTACCAACTTCAAACAAACGACGACCACTCACATATCTGATCATATACATGAGTGGCGACGTCGTCGTAGAATGGTAAAAACGTATGTTCCCAATCAGCTCTTAGCTGAATGGTTTAACAAGTCATTACTACCTTCCATCGCGGAAGATGTGGCAAAGGGGAGAGTCGTAACAATAGAGCAAGTTATCGCTCGTGTGCAATATTTGGACTTGATTTACACTCAGTCCGGCATGCTCTACGATAAAATACCTGATGCCCCTAGACCAGAATTCTCAGTTCCTCCTCCTAAATCAAACAATGACTCTCATGCTGGCAATGGCGTGATTGGCACAACAGACACAAAATCGACAAAGGCTACATCCAAAAAGGCCCGTAAGATTTCAGGTCAAAATGCAAAAGATGAACTTCTTGCCTCGGAAGTAAATGCCATATTGACAGATAAAGGCAAAGAAACCAAACAACTAGGGGGAAAGAAGAAAGGCAAAGGGAAGAAGAAGAAACAGGAGGAATCATCACCTGAAAAATATTCTACAAACCCTCCTGGGAATAGGAAACAAAAATTTCCGTGCATAATATGCGATGAGGATCATCGGACCGCAGATTGTCCACACAGAGCTGAGCTTAAAAAATTCTTCAAGAATTCAAAAACCTCTACAGTGTTAACTGATCCGTTTCCAAATCCAGGAACAAATCTGGTTGAGAGTGAAGATGCTTCCCGGTGTCAAGTGCTAATGTTGTCGGTTTCAAAACAACAAAATGATGCTTTGATATCGACAAGGAACAAAGATTATGGGAATCCACAACTGTCGAACAACAAGGATAAAGATCAACCTAGTAGTTCGACAACAACTTCGACAGAAGTTGTGCCGCCCATCGTTCCTGAATTGACAATAAAACCACCGAAGGGAGTAGTACACAAGTCGACGTTTAATCCCCGCGCTAGAGCGGCACAACATTATAATATAGTGGAAGATTTGGCCCAATCGCCATCCGCTATGTCGACTCTTGAAGTACTACAAAATTGCCCATCCCAAAAGCAGGCTTTATTATCATCCATTGGTGGAATAGACCCAAAGGATTCCAATCTTGTATCCTTCGATCATAAAGGATACGATCCTCAATTACCAGCTCAACTAGCTTTCCTTGTTCAAGTGAAAGCCCTCAACAAAACTGTTCATCGAACAATTATTGATGAGGGGGCATCTACATGCATTATGTCGATGAGTTGCTGGAAAACTTTAGGATCTCCAACCTTGTCGCGATCTTCGATGACATTAAAAGCATTCGACGGAAGGACATATACCCCATATGGTATTCTAAGTAACTTGAAAGTTGAACTAGGAGGGAAAACGGTAGAAATAGATGTTGAAGTAATCGACGGAAATCTTGATTACAACATCCTACTAGGAAGACCATGGATATATGCTATGGCTGCTGTTGTGTCGACCTATTTTAGGAAGATTGCATTTCCTTTTCAAGGAGGGATTACAATTGTCGATCAACAAAACTTCCTCCCCAATGGTTCTCAAGTTACAGGAAGCATTCCTATGATCCATGGAAGCCCCCATTCGCTTCAAAATATCGGAGTAGGCCTACTAAAAGACCCTATATTAATGGGAACTTTCGCCCTTCCACCTCCAATCAATCTGGCGGAAGTAGCGTCGGTAGGAACCTGCAATATGATATCTTCTAAAAAGATCTCAGAAAACGATATCGACATGGATCATGCAATGGTTTTGCCCCCAAGCCCAACGGAAATATTGTAGCAATCAATGTTCCTAGCCTGGATGGCAAACCCAAATCAATGCTCATCAAGCGTTTGGATAGATAGATCTGAGGAATATGGTACCCCTTTAGATCCTTGGTCGTGAGTGCATGTCACCGACGAAGGAATTGTCCAATCAATGGTAGTTGAAGGAACACCATGGAATGATTCCCACCATCGTTCCCTTCTTCCGGATTGCGAAGGAGATACTCCTGATGACCTTTATCATCCTTCGGTTTTTGATTTTCTATCAAATACTGTAAACACAGTGGATTCCGAGTGAAACTTGTCCAACATTGAAGAGACTATCGCCATAAATATCTCGACCAAGACAGATGTTGTAGAGAATATCTATGTTGGAAAATGTTGTTCTCCTTCAGAACTGGAAATATATGACGCTCTTTTTCGCGAATTCAAAGATGTCTTTGCTTGGTCATATAGTGAAATTCCAGGCATTGACTTAAGTATCGTTGAACACAAAATTAAGATGTATCTAGATGTCAAACCAGTACGACAACGGCTACGACAGGTGCACCCCAAGAAAGCCGCTGCCATTAAGGCATAAGTTGAGAAACTTCTGCATGCTGGTTTCATCTACCCGGTTCCTCTAACCGATTGGGTATCGAATATTGTCCCTGTTATGAAAAAACAAGGAACAATTAGAGTGTGCGTCGATTATAGGGATGTAAATCAAGCTTGTCCGAAAGACAACTACCCTACACCCTTCATCGACCAGATAATTGATGAATGCGCCGGATGCGAAATCTTTTCATTCATGGATGGATTCTCCGGGTATAATCAAATAAATGTCCGCCCACAGGACCAGTCAAAGACTGCATTTATTTGTCCATGGGGCACATTCGCATATCGAAAATTACCCTTTGGTTTAAAGAATGCAGGGGCGACGTTTCGGAGGGCAATGAATTATGCCTTCCATGACATCAAAAACATCATTCAACCATACCTCGATGACCTTCCGGCTCATTCGCGAAAGCGGACTGATCACCCGCAGCATTTAAGAGCAATATTTCTACGTTGCCGACACTACAAGATACGACTCAATCCACACAAATGTGTATTTTGCGTCAGTTCTGGTTGTTTACTTGGCTTTGTAGTCTCAAAGGACGGGATTCGTCTCGACCCATGTAAGGTTCAGGCAATCATAAATTTGCCTCCACCTTCGAATTTGATTCAAATTCAGAAACTCCAAGGGAAAGCAAACTTTCTGAGGAGGTCCATTCCAAGTTACGCCGAACTTGCTAAAGGTTATACGCGTCTTTTGAAAAAGAGAGTACCCTTTGTATGGGATCAGGTTGCACAAGCTTCCTTTGATGCTTTAAAAGAATCCCTAATGAAAGCATCATTAATGTACGCTCCTGATTATCAAAAAGATTTTAACCTGTATCTGGCTGCAGCGGATACGACCATCGCAATGGTTTTAGTTCAAGAAGTCAATGGAATTGAACATCCTATATATTATTTAAGTAAAAACTTAAATGATACAGAAAGCAAATATTCTTATGTTGAAAAGCTAGCGCTCGCAGCTGTTCAAGCGATACAGAGATTTCGACACTATGTCCTCTTTCGAAAAACTACCATTCTGTCAGATTGCAACCCCATGACTTATATATTGTCGCGACAGTTGCTGGGGGGCAAATATTCAAAATGGATAGTAATCCTACAAGAGTTTGATCTGGAATTTGTAAAATCCAAGTCAAAGAAAGCTCTGGTTTTCGCAAAATTATTATGCGATCTCCCATCGTCGTCCAACGATGAAACATCCGATGAAACAATCGTGGACGAAAGTTTGCTTCTGATATCTTCAAGCAATGAGTGGTAAGGAGATATAATAATTTATCTCCAAACCCAAAAATATAGGCCAAACACCTCTCGCTCCAAACAAAAACGTATTCGATACCAAGCAAAAGACTACATGATCGTCGGTGATACACTTTACCGTCGTGGTATCGATACAGTTCTGAGAAGGTGCCTCACGCATGAGGAGGCCGAAAAATTCCTGAATGATTGCCATTCAGGCGTGTGTGGGGGGCATCAATTCGGTTGTGCTACAGCCCAAAAAATCTTACGAGCAGGATACTTCTGGCAACAATGTTTAAAGATTGCATAACAGCAGTCAGAAGTTGCCATGCTTGTCAAATTTTCGATAGCAAAACCAATAGTTGCTGTCGGGCCATTCGCCAAATGGGGCATCGATTTCATGACATGTAACCCCACCTCGACTGGGGGGCATGGGTATATTATAGTCGCCGTTGACTATTTTACCAAATGGGCCGAGGCGATGCCTACATTAGATAACACTGGTGAAATAGCTGCCCTCTTCTTTTTTAATCATGTAGTCGCCAGATTCGGAATACCACAAGCTATAGTCACAGATCATGGATCACATTTTCGCAATCACATGATGGTCGAATTAGCTGCCAAACTAGGGTTGTCTCACGATAGCTCTACTCCATATTATCCGCAAGCCAACGAACAAGTTGAAGCAATCAACAAAGTCCTGAAACGCATGCTGCAAAGGATGAATGGAGTTCACAAAAGAATATGGCACCTAATCCTGTACTCAGCTTTGTGGGCTTGCCAAACATCGGTAAGGAATGCAACCGGGTTTACACCTTTCCAACTGGTATATGGCCTGGAAGCAGTCTTACCAATCTAGTGCGAAATCTCGTCTCTCAAACTCGCAATTGATCTCCTCCCTGGAACCTCAGAAGAAGAAGCTCGTTTCTTGGAACTAATCCAATTGGATGAAACCCGTCGTGACGCTGCTTTGGCTAACGAAGCCCATAAGAAACGAGTCAAGGTGCAGTTCGACAAAAATGTCAAACCCCGTGTCTTCTCAGAAGGTGACTTGGTCTTGCTTTATGACCAAGAATCCGATAAGTTGGGAGCAGGTAAATTTAAGTCTTTATGGATGGGTCCCTATATTGTTAAACGAGTGTTAGCAAAAGGAGCCTACGAGTTAATGGATTATGACGGGATTCCACTGGCGCAACCTCGTAACGGGTTGTACCTCAAGCGTTACTATGCGTAATGGTAACCTGTATGCTTTTGTTATGTTTTTGTTTTCGCTAAAGTGTTTATTTTGGTCAAGTAATCCACTTTTTACATTTATTGCAGATGTCAAACCTATCGGAGTCATGTGTTGGATATATCGACGGAGCGAGTCATAGTTCGCGGAACCTATTCGCTGGGGAAGTGTCATTAACTGACTCATTGGCAAATTATGTGTTAGATAGACATTTGCAACATTTATAAAAAGAAGCATACCATCAATGTTTGCATTTGGATCATGTAACTTAATCAAAATAAAACTCCGAAAATAAAAAATATATATAACTGTTTATGGTTTACACATAATGTTCTGTAACCAAGACAAAATCGGTCAAGTGACCAAAAACTCAAAATGCTAGGGGGCACCCTAGTCTAATGATGCTCGTGATAGCAAGTCACAGCCTGTGCGATCATGCGTAAGAGACGAGTCCATCGTCTTGGCACACCAGTAGTATGCCGCTGCAACCTCAAGGGCAGCTCGTCAGTCCTCACATCTGGAATACCAAGAGTGAGGCCCTCAACCTGCTCCTGTAATGCTGTGAGAGTCTTGGCCACATCGAGGTCACAAAGGATAGCCTTTCCCACAGCCTCTCTTGCTGGGGCGGCAGCTGGCACTCTCAGGCGTACTACTGGCCGAACAGGACCAACATCTGCATGTACACATGAGTTTGATTAAAGTCTTGATAGAATAAAGCACAAGGACATTATAAATAAAAAATGATAAACAAGAATATGGTCAAAGAATTTACCAATGGCGCCCCACTGTTCGCCATTCGACAGTACTAAATCTGGATCACCCCGGAAGTCCATACCAACATATGGATATTCGGAATAAACCATCTCCTGACGGTCAAACCACCTGAAGAAGGTATCAGAAAATGAAATCTGAGACTGACCAGCATGCCTAGACATATGGTCAACCCATCTCTGCATACGTGGTTCAGTAGGTGAAGGTAAATCGAGTGCAATATACTGCGGCTGCATCAGTGGTATCTTCTCCAAGGCAAAGGCGGTCAGAATGGAACCATACCCAAAGTTCTTCAACCTCCCGCTCTTTATCTTGGTCAACTGTTCTTTCATCACAAGAAGTACTGCGTCGCACCAGTTGAACACCTTCGGTTGGAGGCATTCCAAGGCATACTGCATATAAGATCGGTTGGCTACATGAAGAGCCGCACCACTAGCCATCCTACCAAAAGTAAACAAAATAGTCCTGAGGGACCTGTCAGTGACATCACAGATGATGATCTTGCCGTCTTTACTGGGCTGAGATCCCTCTCTGCAATACCGGTGAACATAATCTCTCACAGATTCACCTCCTCGGGCCGAACCTGATAAAGAGATGGGGGCACCCCGCCTCGACAAGCCAGTCAAAAAATAGATGTCTACTACAGTTAAGGGGATAGATTTGCCCCTGATCTGGAACACCTGGTTGGTAGGATCCAAAGCATCGAGCAAATACTGCAGTAAATTGATCTGTTGTCTCATGCTAGAAATGCGGAAAAACTTCAGCAAGCCACAGTTCCGTAGTGCGTTTACTGTAACCGGATCATGTAGGGCAAGCATGTCCTCTTCTTCATGCTCACGTTCTCGCCATGTAATGGTCATCTTACTCCAAAGATCTCTGAAAAACAAACAAGAGAAGAGTTAGATCCTGATTTTGGTAAGAAACAGGCAAAATTTCCATCAAAAATTGTGCATAAAATTCCTTCTCTGCGCCCATCGCACCTACAGTAGTGCTCTGGGTGCGTTGCATGTCAGATGGCCATTAGACAGGCCAACATCCAACGCACCTTTCGATACACAGAGGGTGCGCTGAAGGCAGAACGAGTTTTTCAAACCCCAGAGGCTCAGAAAAACCAGGAATCAAGCTCAGAATGTAAAATGGAAAGCATGAAATGAAAGAGCTCAAGTTTAGCTCCTACCTGGTCCAGATGGTGCCGAGAATCGTCCACAGAATCTCCCGAAATCAGCTGATGAAAATCAAAGGGGGAAAGCACCTCCAAAGCTCCAACAAACCAAAGTTCAAATGAAATGGTAAAATGAGAGGTAAAAACACTTTTTCATTACTTTTTACGTAGTTCAAAGTAAAATATTAGTGTTCTAACTCGTTTTTCAAGCATATATTGTTCATTTCTGACTAGTTTGATGAAGCATTTGAAAATACAGTACAATCTTTGAAAGAACAAAGCTATTTATGGTAAAATCAGAAAGAGACCATGTAATCGAGCAGCTTTAGCACATAGTTCAAGCTCGTTAAAAAATAAACATAAGACATGAGCAAATGTTTCCCCCCGCGTTTAAGCTCATTAAAAAATGAACTATTCCCCAGTAAATAACCATCGTGAATGTAGTACTTCAGCCATTAAAGCCTTGGTCGTGTTTGCACCGTCACCTCCATTTTTGCATTGGCCGATCATTCACCTCCATTTGATTGTTTACCCATTTTGAGGAATAGCTGCGAAGAGTGATCTCATTAGCCATCCTTGTAACACTGCCGTGATTGGAAAATTCCAAACCTTACCTGGAATCAATTGCTACCCATTTTATCTCTCGTTCCTCAAAAGATGAGTCTCCTTTAAGATCTTTTCAACTGACTCGTAAAATATGAAAAGATTGCTGAGCCATTGGCCTCTCCAGCTCGTTAAAGGGACAGGAAGTGCTATCCCTCCTCTAAATTTTAATCTTTTTGGACCTGAGGGATTATTACACAAAAAGATCGAGCGCTTGTTTTGTTTGGCTCGTTAAAAGTATCGAAAATTCATCCCTTCTGTATTGTTTTATACTTTTTTGGACTTAAGGGATTAGATGACGATAAAGGAATTTTGGAGTTACCTTTACGTTCCTTTTCAGACTCTCTAAAATTGAAAAGGATTGAGTTATCTTTGTCGTTAAGCTCGTTAAAAGTTTAATAGCGACAAACTTGTCTATAGACGAGAACGAGTTTCACTATCGCTAGGCTCGTTAAAACATAGCGATGGGTTTGCCCATGGGTATATTATAGTCGCCATTGACTATTTTACCAAATGGGCCGAGGTGATGCCTACATTAGATAATACTGGTGAAACAACTGCCCTCTTCTTTTTCAATCATGTAGTCGCCAGATTCGGAATACCACAAGCTATAGTCACAGATCATGGATCACATTTTTGCAATCACATGATGGTCGAATTAGTTTCCAAACTAGGGTTGTCTCACGACAACTCTACTCCATATTATCCGCAAGCCAACGGACAAGTTGAAGCCATCAACAAAGTCCTGAAACGCATACTGCAAAGGATGATTGGAGTTCACAAAAGAAGATGGCACCTAATCCTGTACTCAGCTTTGTGGGCTTACCAAACATCGGTAAGGAATGCAACCGGGTTTACACCTTTCCAACTGGTATATGGCCTGGAAGAAGTCTTACCAATCCAGTGTGAAATCTCGTCTCTCAAACTCGCAATTGATCTCCTCCCCGGAACCTTAGAAGAAGAAGCTCGTTTCTTGGAACTAATCCAATTGGATGAAACCCGTCGTGACGCCGCTTTGGCTAACGAAGCCCATAAGAAATGAGTCAAGGAGCAGTTCGACAAAAATGTCAAACCCCGTGTCTTCTCAGAAGGTGACTTGGTCTTGCTTTATGACCAAGAATCCGATAAGTTGGGAGCAGGTAAATTTAAGTCTTTATGGATGGGTCCCTATATTGTTAAACGAGTGTTAGCAAAAGGAGCCTACGAGTTAATGGATTATGATGGGATTCCACTGGCGCAACCTCGTAACGGGTTGTACCTCAAGCGTTACTATGCGTAATGGTAACATGTATGCTTTTGTTATGTTTTTGTTTTCGCTAAAGTGTTTATTTTGGTCAAGTAATCCACTTTTTACATTTATTGCAGATGTCAAACCTATCAGAGTCATGTGTTGGATATGCCGACGGAGCGAGTCGTAGTTCGCGGAACCTATTCGCTGGGGAAGTGTCATTAACTGACTCATTGGCAAATTATGTGTTAGATAGACATTTGCAACATTTATAAAAAGAAGCATACCATTAATGTTTGCATTTGGATCATGTAACTTAATCAAAATAAAACTCCGAAAATCAAAAATATATATAACTGTTTATGGTTTACACATAATGTTCTGTAACCAAGACAAAATCAGTCAAGTGACCAAAAACTCAAAATGCTAGGGGGCACCCTAGTCTAATGATGCTCGTGATAGCAAGTCACAGCCTGTGCGATCATGCGTAAGAGACGAGTCCATCATCTTGGAACACCAGTAGTATGCTGTTGCAACCTCAAGGGCAGCTCGTCAGTCCTCACATATGGAATACCAAGAGTGAGGCCCTCAACCTGCTCCTGTAATGCTGTGAGAGTCTCGGCCACATCAAGGTCGCGAAGGATAGCCTTTCCCACAGCCTCTCCTGCTGGGGCGGCAGCTGGCACTCTCAGGCGTACTACTGGCCGAATAGGACCAACATCTGCATGTACACATGAGTTTGATTAAAGTATTGATAGAATAAAGCACAAGAACATTATAAATAAAAAACGATAAACAAGAATATGGTCAAAGAATTTACCAATGGCGCCCCACTGTTCGTCATCCGACAGTATTAAATCTGGATCACCCCGGAAGTCCATACCAGCATATGGATATTCAGAATAAACCATCTCCTGACGGTCAAACCACCTGAAGAAGGTATCAGAAAATGAAATCTGAGACTGACCAGCATGCCTAGACATATGGTCAACCCATCTCTGCATACGTGGTTCAGTAGGTGAAGGTAAATCGAGTGCAATATACTGCGGCTGCATCAGTGGTATCTTCTCCAAGGCAAAGGCGATCAGAATGGAACCATACCCAAAGTTCTTCAACCTCCCGCTCTTTATCTTGGTCATCTGTTCTTTCATCACAAGAAGTACTGCGTCGCACCAGTTGAACACCTTCAGTTGGAGGCATTCCAAGGCATACTGCATTCCAAGGCATACTGCATATAAGATCGGTTGGCTACATGAAGAACCACACCACCAGCCATCCTACCAAAAGTAAACAGAATAGTCCTAAGGGACCTGTCAGTGACATCACGGATGATGATCTTGCCGTCTTTACTCGGCTGAGATCCCTCTCTGCAATACCGGCAAACATAATCTCTCACAGATTCACCTCCTCGGGCCGAACCTGATAAAGAGATGGGGGCACCCCGCCTCGACAAGCCAGTCAAGAAATAGATGTCTACTACAGTTAAGGGGATAGATTTGCCCCTGATCTGGAATGCCTGGTTGGTAGGATCCCAAGCATCGAGCAAATACTGCAGTAAATTGATCTGTTGTCTCATGCTAGAAATGCGGAAAAACTTCAGCAAGCCACGGTTCCGTAGTGCGTTTACTGTAACCGGATCATGTAGGGCAAGCATGTCCTCTTCTTCATGCTCACATTCTCACCATGTAATGGTCATCTTACTCCAAAGATCTTTGAAAAACAAACAAGAGAAGAGTTAGATCCTGATTTTGGTAAGAAACAGGCAAAATTTCCATCAAAAATTGTGCATAAAATTCCTTCTCTGTGCCCATCGCACCTACAGTAGTGCTCTGGGTGCGTTGCATGTCAGATGGCCATTAGACAGGCCAACATCCAACGCACCTTTCGATACACAGAGGGTGCGCTGAAGGCAGAACGAGTTTTTCAAACCCCAGAGGCTCAGAAAAACCAGGAATAAAGCTCAGAATGTAAAATGGAAAGCATGAAATGAAAGAGCTCAAGTTTAGCTCCTACCTGGTCCAGATGGTGCCGAGAATCGTCCACAGAATCTCCCGAAATCAGCTGATGAAAATCAAAGGGGGAAAGCACCTCCAAAGCTCCAACAAACCAAAGTTCAAATGAAATGGTAAAATGAGAGGTAAAAACACTTTTTCATTACTTTTTACGTAGTTCAAAGGAAAATATTAGTGTTCTAACTCGTTTTTCAAGCATATATTGTTCATTTCTGACTAGTTTGATGAAGCATTTGAAAAAACAGTACAATCTTTGAAAGAACAAAGCTATTTATGGTAAAATCAGAAAGAGACCATGTAATCGAGCAGTTTTAGCACATAGTTCAAGCTCGTTAAAAAATAAACATAAGACATGAGCAAACGTTTCCCCCCGTGTTTAAGCTCATTAAAAAATGAACTATTCCCCAGTAAATAACCATTGTGAATGTAGTACTTCAGCCATTAAAGCCTTGGTCATGTTTGCACCGTCACCTCCACTTTTGCATTGGCCGATCATTCACCTCCATTTGATTGTTTACCCATTTTGAGGAGTAGTTGCGAAGAGTGATCTCATTAGCCATCCTTGTAACACTGCCGTGATTGGAAAATTCCAAACCTTACCTAGAATCAGTTGCTACCCATTTTATCACTCGTTCCTCAAAAGACGAGTCTCCTTTAAGCTCTTTTCAACTAACTCGTAAAATATGAAAAGATTGCCGAGCCATTGGCCTCTCCAGCTCGTTAAAGGGACAGGAAGTGCTATCCCTCTTCTAAATTTTAATCTTTTTGGACCTGAGGGATTATTACACGAAAAGATCGAGAGCTTGTTTTGTTCGGCTCGTTAAAAGTATCGAAAATTCATCCCTTCTGTATTGTTTTATACTTTTTCGGACTTAAGGGATTAGATGACGAAAAAGGAATTTTGGAGTTACCTTTACGTTCCTTTTCAGACTCTCTAAAATTGAAAAGGACCGAGTTATCTTTGTCGTTAAGCTCGTTAAAAGTTTAATAGCAACAAACTTGTCTATAGACGAGAACGAGTTTGACTATCGCTAGGCTCGTTAAAACATATCGATGGGTTTGCCCGAAGGGCAAATTATAGAACAAGCATATGTTATCCTCCTCAAGCTTGACAAAAATAAAGAGGTACTGGTCAGCAATGACTGGGGAAAATTGGGAAGAAAACTTGAAGAAACTTTGTTGGTAGCAAGTCGCTCTTGAACATGACACTTCCACTCCGCGTCCGAGTCGGGTTGGGTTGTTTCATTCACAGGTCACATCACCATGGTCCCATCATACCATCCACATTTGGGGTTAATGTTACCAATCCATCACATCAGTGTCACCGATATGTTCAAGAGAAGTCATTCAGAGAATTCACCTGTGTCTCACCCACTACCATACATTTATACTCCATTCTTTCATGACCGCCACCCTGAACCTTATATCACCAGATCGTTTTCACCTCCATTAAAATCATTTGCTCCGTTCCGTGTCATTGATGTGGGATTCATTAAGGCCCTCCTGTGACGGATCACTTCTTGTCGACATCAGCTCATTATCCAAGAAGTTGATCTAGGAACACCCCATTCAGTACTTTGAAGCTTGCATGCCTCAATGGCAAGTTTCTCACTTCCGGCGACAGGTTTACATCAATGGCCTTCGACCAAAAGATTTTGCGTGGTGTTCAACACCAAGTCATTTATTCACACCACGTGAATTGTACTGCAGTACCTTGAGGGTCATTATCATTATCGGTGATTCCTCTCGCGCCTGTTAACAGCTTACATCATTGGCTGGTAATCAGGCGATGTCTTTCCATGTTCGACTCTAGAACAACTTTCACATGGATCGACTTGTACTTCGAGTGAAGATCGAATGAGATTGAAGACCCCGGATCTAGTTTCATCCATCGGGCTGCGATATATATTCAGGGAAATAAAGACATCAAATGTACATCATTGCTACATAGATAATCATCCAATCAAAAGGATGATGGCTCTATTAGAATCATCAGTCTACACTCAGACGATTGTCTGTCCTATGTACATGAAAATGAATTTATAAAGCTGAGAATGGGAATGCCCGCCTCAGCTAGATCATGAAAATGTTATGAAGATAATGTATTGTATTGTATCTTATTACAGGTCTCCTCCCAGCTTGAAAGAACTTCGGATCCTCATAATAAAGCATTTCACCCGACATCAAAAGATTAACGACCTCATGCTTTAGGGGGAAACTGTTATAGACATTTTTGGGCACTACAACCCCAAGCATGAAATGTCCATAAACCAAGGGCTCCTAAGTCCCTAAAAGTGTTGTTCTAACCCCTAAAAGAACAAGGTCAACAGATTACAGCTTCTCCCAGAAGTTCTCCATGAAAAACTGCTCAGAATTGGTCAAAACAAGATCATTTCAGCTGCTCCACTGGCCAAGTACGTTGCAGCTCACCTAAATACACCGTGTGGGTGCGTTGAATTTCAAAAAGCCCTTCTATGGGGTGCGATGGGCGAGAAATGACAAATGGCAGTGTCATTCCGCGAGGTGGAGAGACAATGGAAGCTTCCAGAAACTTCTCCTGTGACACTTGCCTCTCTGAATTCGACCAAGGATGAGTAAGAGACCATCAATCTCCAAGTGGAAGCAAGAACTATCAGAGAGAAGACACTAATCAAATCACAAGCTGATTCATCCCCCTTACAGATATCTATATATGGATCCCTCATCCCAGAGATCCAGAGGCTGGAATTTTGCATATTGTAAGGAATTGCTGTTGGTTTCTTGAGACAAACATCAGATTGTTGGGTGATCTAAGCTTTGTTTGAGGTGAAGAGGGGCTTCTTAGCTGGGAGGTTGATGCTAGGTCAGAACAACTGGTTGTAACTCCTCTTGGCTCTTTTCTTGTTTATCAATAAAAGCTATTCAAGTTTTCCTCCATGCTCTTGTGTCATTGATGCTTGCTACATTTGTATGGTCAATTTACATCTGATCCTAGGTTGTTTATGATTATAGATCCATGTCTTTGTATAGTGCTATGCTACTGTGATCTTACAGGTACTTTGTGAAGCTGGGCGTGCAAGGGAGCAGCTAGCGAAAGACTATCAAAGAAGAGAGGAATCAAATCAGGAGATTAGCGCAAGACAGAGGTTGGTCTTCTTGTTCCTCTCTATTTATAATTCATAAAGGAAAAACGAAAATAGATTTTCTCTGTTTGTTTCTAAGGAAGCTGTCACACCTTAGTGGGATAGAGCAGTTCTATATAGACACTTTTCCCTGTAACACCAGGAGAGTAAATCTGAAGGTTAGAAAATTCTACGAAACAGGAGCCATGGGACTCATTGTCAGGACAGAGCTAGTAGGAGAAAAATATATGGAAGGATACCCACAACTCAAGGAGATGTTGCAGAAGGCTGGATGGGTCATTGAAAAATTTGATGGCTATCACAAAGAGATCACAAAATATTTTGCTAGATAATTCGATGGTACAAAAGTAGAAATTGGAGACATTAAGTTTGCAGTAACAGAATCTTACATAGCAGAGGCTACAGAACTGCCAAGACTTGGTGAGAGATGGTTAAAAAAAAAGGAATTTCACAGTGAATCATGGAAGGTAATCCTCAGGAACCCAGGTATGGATGTCTCTGTGTTTAGAAAAATAATTCCTATTTCAGCACTTAAAAATAAATGGAGAAGCATGCTTTTGATATTATAGAAATTCATTACCTGTGAGGGGAGATTTGGGTGCATGTATGTCTATCATATATGTTTATTGATGAAATTTCTAGAAAATGGAGACATCAACCTCCCTTTCTTCATTCTAAATAGTTTAAGGAGGATGGCTTCAAATGTACAGAAGAAAATAGAATTCATAGACACAACTATGTACCATCATGTGTTAGGGTCCCACCCTAACCCCCTTATTTATGTCATGGGATCACGTCATAGTCAAGAGTCAATAAAGCCCATATTAATATTTGTAAGTGGTTAACCCGCAATTAATGACGGGACCACAGTTAGTTGCAAATGGGCCGTAGTATTAGATAGATGGTATTAATAAAACCCACGGTATTGGCCCGTGGTATTGCATGTATGAGTCATATATAAAAGATAGAGACTCCCTGCGAGGAGTATCGTGTCTTATTTTGTAATTGAGCTCTGCTCTATTGGAGGTTGCCCCCTCGAAGAGGCAAGTGAACATTACTCTCTGAATAATAAAATCGTTGCTATTCTGTGTTCTGGGTATCTTTTCTTCGCATATTCTGTATTGGGTATCATTTTGCAGGTTAATAGCATAACAAGTGGTATCAGAGCACTTTCCAGGGCCGGTGGGATCTCCAATTCTTAGCAATTTTTTTTTTTTGGCTAGAGACGTGTTCCGGCGTCTTTAAACCACAGGATCTGTCGTTGAGCGCATAAACCTGCGGATTTGGGGAGGCATGCACGCAGGAAATACAAGAGGTGGTCACGTCTGTTAGACTCCCTTGTAACCCCTGTGGGTACCCCTTCGAGTAGTAGCGCATTAGACAGAACCGCGCACGAACTGTCTTCCACGTACCCTCTGGGTATATCGGAAGCCCCTAGGCTCCCTTGAAACCTCGCCATAGATAAACCGTCGGCCGTCTTGTGGCTACAGTACACCGAGAACAGCACTCGGAGAGATTACTCGCCCGTATGATAGGGTAGTCTGGTTGTACGGTTAAGGGTACAGTCGATCCTCCTTAGTTAGAGCCCTGAAACATTGGGCCGAGTACTACTGCCAGACCCTTATGTATATTGCGATCTGTAGCACCTGACACTCCTCAAGACCATAGTTCCCTTTTCTATCAGGGGATCGCGCATCATCTATTCCAGATCCGCTGGTGCAACGGGGTGCAGCAGTAGCCAACATCAGTCCCGTAGTCTTGAGTTCGCAGATCAGTCATTCAGATCTATTAGAGCCAGCCGATCCGCAGCAGCAGTCTGTTCTGCCGCCCAGAGCTGTCCGATCCGCCATTCAGATCTCTCAGATCCACTAGATCGGAGTTGTTGTGAAGGGTTCCTATACCGAGGTATAATTTTCACAGGACTTTTGGCCGCATTGACATTTTGAGGATTTGGCGACTGCAGTATTGATCAGGAAGGAGTAAAACTTCGTTAGGAGATTTAAAAAAAAAAGAGTCTGAGATCTTCTAGGGCGCTTATTGGTGATCTAGCCCATTAGAATCAGGACGACGAGCTGAGCACGGTGGTACCATTCAATTATTAGTGAAAATTTTTAGGCGGTCCCAATTTTTCATCAGGTTGGTGTATGGTAGAAACTAGAGCTCAAGCAATGGCCAATGACAGAATGGACAAACTTGAAGAAACCATCCAATCCATCAATAAGCAGCTTACCAGACTAAGTCTCCAGGTCCAGCAATTAATCCCGAAGGGCAAGGAGCAAGCCCATGAGGAGGAGTATAATGACAATGAATACAATGAGGGTGAGTCTAGCCACTCTCCTCACGTCTGGCACACCCACCCACCACCCAGTCAGCGACCTCCCAAGTTGGATATGCACAAATTTGACGGTTCTCACCCGTCCGCATGGATAGCACAAATGGAGCAGTATTTCAAACTGAATCATATCTTAGATGATGCAACTAAGCTTATGTTGGGGAGCATGTACTTGGACAATGAACGGTGGAAATGGTGGGAATGGCATCAACGTTGCAATGGACCTTTTAAGACTTGGACCCAATTTACCAAAGCTCTTCGAGACCGCTTTGAATAGGAGGACTCTTTTTTTGGTTGTCTTACTAAACTCCGACAGACAGGTACAGTGGATGAATATATTACAGCTTTTGAAGCCTTAGCCTTCCGCACTTGGGGTCTCTCAAATGTGTTCTACACGGAATGTTTTATCAGTGGTCTTAAAGAAGCCATCAAAGCTCAAGTCTTACTGCACCACCCTCCCACTTGGACAGAGGCTTGCAAGGTAGCCCGTAACGTGGAACGTGCATTAGCAGCCCAATACAGTCGCCCAAACTTCCCCGCTAAAGGTCGTCCCCCACAGGCTCACAACACGACTCAAACACTTAAGGTCCAAAAGGTGTCACCTGCAGAAATGGTCGAAAGAAGGAAGCAAGGACTATGTTACTACTGTGATGAAAAATACTCCCCAGGTCATAAATGCAAGGAGCCCAAATTTTTTCAAATAGATGCCACTGACTACAGCTCAACAGAGGAAGATCGACCACTTGAGGAACATGAGGCGCTAGAAGAAGACAACCCAAAGGAGAATGTCTCTGACGAACCAGTTATTTCACTGCATGCGTTGGCAGGGATTTCTTCCCCTCAAACTCTCAAAATCAGGGGTTTTCTTAAACAGCGCCCAGTAGTAGTCTTGATTGATAGTGGAAGTACCCATAATTTCATCCATCAAAAAATTGCAGAAGCAGTGCATTGTTTTGTACGAGCAGTTTCTAACTTCCAAGTCCAAATTGCGGATGGGGGCACAATGAAATGTGAAGGCCGCTGTGAAAATGTCAAACTTCAAATGGGGGATTATCAGTTGAAAACCCACATGTTTGCCATACACATGGGGGGTTGTGACATTGTCCTCGGCGCTGAATGGCTCCGCACTCTTGGGCCAATCACAATGGATTTTCAGGAGTTATATATGAGTTTTAAGCAGAAAAACTACACACATACCCTCCGTGGACTCCAGGGGGGAGCCCCCTCTATCATCAGCTCACATCGAATGGAAAAGTTGTTAAAAAAGGGAAATCATGGAGTGGTAGCTCAATTTAATGCCATCCAGGTCGTCGAAACCAAGTCTCTGCCAATTCATCCTGAGATGCAACAGATTTTAAATAACCATCTGCCGGTCTTTGACAAGCCTCAGGAGCTTCCACCCTCACGAGGGGAACATGATCATAGCATCACCTTGGTTCCAGGGGCCCAACCCCCAAATGTGCGGCCATACAGATATCCGTTCACCCAAAAGAATGAAATAGAAAAAATCATCAAGGAACTTTTGGAAGCAGGTGTCATTCGTCCCAGCATTAGTCCTTATTCATCCCCAGTGGTCATGGTGCTGAAGAAAGATGGGGAGTGGCGGATGTGTCCCAACTTCAGGGCCCTCAATAAGTTGACAGTCAAAGATAAATTTCCCATTCCGGTGGTTGACGATTTGCTGGACGAACTCAATGGGGCTCAATTCTTCACTAAGCTGGATCTTCGCTCAGGCTACCACCAAATTCGCATGAAGGAAGTCGACATTCCCAAGACTGCTTTCCGAACTCATGAAGGCCATTATGAGTTCTTGGTCATGCCATTTGGTCTTTGTAATGCCCCCTCTACTTTTCAGAGTCTTATGAATCACATTCTCAAACCATATCTCAGGAAATTTGTCCTTGTCTTCTTCGATGACATCCTCATCTATAGTGGCACTTGGGCTGCACATCTTCAGCATGTAGATCTACTTTTACACCTGCTCCGCAAGCATAAATTATTTGTCAAGATGTCCAAGTGTTCGTTTGGCATGGAAAAAGTTGAGTATTTGGGCCACATTGTGGGGCGTGAAGGTGTCAAGGTGGACCCCAAAAAGATCCAGGCAATGCAAGAATGGCCTCAACCTAAGACCTTGAAGAGCTTGAGAGGATTTTTGGGTCTCACAGGCTATTATCGTAAATTTGTCCGCAACTATGGCCACATAGCGAAGCCCCTCACTCAACTCCTAAAGAAAAATTCCTTCTTCTGGAATGAGGAAGCACAACAGGCATTTACCGCTCTCAAAAACGCCATGTGTTCCACTCCAGTCTTAGCACTACCTGACTTCACCAAATCCTTTGTCATTGAATGTGATGCTTCGGGGACTGGTATTGGGGTGGTCTTAATGCAGGAAGGGCGACCTTTGGCCTTCACAAGCCAACAACTAAGTGGGAGGAATTTGGGCCAATATACCTACGAAAAAGAAATGATGGCCATCTTACATGCAGTCGAGACCTGGTGACCTTACTTATTGGGGCGACATTTCCAAATCTACACAGATCATCATAGTCTTAAATATTTTTTGGAGCAACGCCTATCCTCCCCACAACAAAATAAATGGCTCGCCAAAATGCTGGGATATGATTATGAGATCATTTACAAGAAAGGGAAAGACAATAGTGTAGCAGATGCATTATCTCGCCAATTTGAGGAAGAAAGTACTCTGCTAGCAATTTCCCTCCCCATTCCAGAATGGATTGAAGAGGCTCGCAAGGAATGGTTTTCACACCCCAGGCTATCCCAACTCATTTCTCAATTGCAGGTAGATCCAAATTCCACCAAGGGCTACTCGTGGCAGGATGATATTCTTCGCTACAAGGACAGAGTCGTAATATCCCCAACATCCACCCTCAAAGGTCGCATTTTGGCAGAATTTAACTCATCGCCCATTGCAGGACATTCGGGCTTTCAGAAGACGTATGCTCGCACCAAAAGATCATTTTTTTGGACATGCATGAAAAAGGACATCCTTACTTTTGTAGCAGAATGCGATGTCTGTCAACGCCACAAAGGGGAAACCGTCAACACTCCAGGCACATTACAACCATTGCCCATTCCGACATCAATTTGGACGGAAGTTTCTATGGATTTCATTACAGGTCTTCCAAAGTTCGGGAACAAGTCAGTCATCATGGTGGTTGTGGACCGACATCGAAGTATGCTCATTTCTGTGCCCTACCCCACCCATTTACACCAACTTTGGTCGCTTAATATTTCATGGATCAGATTTTCAAATTGCATGGCATGCCCACTTCTATTGTGTCCGATCGCGACCCGATCTTCACCAGTAATTTTTGGCAGGAACTCTTCAGGATACAAGGCACTCAATTAAAACTCAGCACTTCCTATCATCCGCAAATGGATGGTCAAACTGAAGCCGTCAACAAATGTCTAGAAACCTACCTTAGGTGTTTCACTTCAGAAAAGAAACACCTTTAGGTACAGTGGTTACCTCTGGCTGAATGGTGGTATAACACCAACTATCATGCTGCCACCAAAATGACTCCCTATGAAGCAGTATATGGTCAACTTCTGCGTTCCCCTACCTCTTGTCTCAAGGGGTGCTCCAAAGTACAAGCAGTGGATCAAATCCTACAACGCCGCGCAACCATGCTCGCCCATCTTAGAGAGAATCTTCATCAAGCTCAGAACCGCATGAAGCAATAGGTAGACCAGCATCGCTCAGAGCGCCAATTTCAGGAAGGGGATCAGGTCTTTTTGAGGCTGCAACCATATAAGCAAACATCACTCAAAGATAAGGGTTGTCAGAAGCTATCTCCAAAATTCTACGGACCATACCAAGTACTTCAGCTCATTGGAGAAGTGGCTTACAAGTTGGCTTTGCCACCTACTGCAAAAATCCATCCAGTTTTCCATGTATCGTGCCTCAAGAAAGTGATCGGGAACAATTGCCGAGTTCAAACCAGTCTACCTGAATTGGACGAAGAAGGGTCAATCTGGCTTCAACCCGAACAGGTTCTAGACACAAGAGACAAACACCTGCGCGGCTGCATGATTAAGGAAGTCCTCGTCAAATGGAAAGACACCTCTCCGGAAGATGCAACTTGGGAACCAGCCACTATTCTTCAGTAGTTTCCGCAGCTTCAGCCTTGAGGACAAGGCTAGTCTTAAGGGGGAGGGCATGTTAGGGTCCCACCCTAACCCCCTTATTTATGTCATGGGATCACGTCATAGTCAAGAGTCAATAAAGCCCATATTAATATTTGTAAGTGGTTAACCCGCAATTAATGACGGGACCACAGTTAGTTGCAAATGGGCCGTAGTATTAAATAGATAGTATTAATAAAACCCACGGTATTGGCCCGTGGTATTGCATGTATGAGTCATATATAAAAGATAGAGACTCCCTGCGAGGAGTATCATGTCTTATTTTGTAATCGAGCTCTGCTCTATTGGAGGTTGCCCCCTTGAAGAGGCAAGTGAACATTACTCTCTGAATAATAAAATCGTTGCTATTCTGTGTTCTGGGTATCTTTTCTTCGCATATTCTGTATTGGGTATCATTTTGCAGGTTAAGAGCATAGCATCATGGGTTGGTAAAAACACTGGTTGAGTTTCATTTGAAAAGAATAGGAGATACTTGGGAAAACTTCTTGATAAGAAACTATTTCCAAGAGGCACCAGAATCACCTGAAGAGGGTAATGTTAGAAGAGTAGGAGGAAAAAGACCAGTATGACCATTCAAGGCAAACCTGAGTCCTCCACATAGAAAGATGATGAAGAGCTAGTCTCTGAAAAATTGACAGAGATCAGACAACAGATCAAACAAAAAAGGGAAGATGAAAAAAAAGCTGGTGGAATTAATAGAAATAACCCTAAATATTCATTACAACAAGATGATGAACAATTAATATATGAAAAATTGACAGAGATTAGGAAACAAATCAAGAGAAAGGAAAAGATAGGAAAGGATAAAAAGGGTACAAAGGAGGAGAACATAAGCCCTCTACAACTTAGAAGGAGCTCTAGACTCCGAGTTATGGTAAATAAGGTATCATCAAAGGGAACACAGTTCATAAATCTAGAAGAAAAAACCCAAGTACCATCTCCTGATAATGTTCCATTTACACACAATCCTCAAAATTCTCTTGAACAATATTTCGAAGGCAGCCCCAACAAAGGATCTCCAGGCATAGACCCAATGCAACAACAAATTTATGATTATATAGAATCACTGGAGAAGAAAAGTGCCTCAATGGATCCAAAATCCTCAGCCAATCCAGAACCCCCTGTCAATCCACAAGAACCTCTAACTGACTCTCTCAAATAGGAAATCTATGAGTTAGAGATATTGAATAGGCATATTAAGAAAGAAAATGAAACCCTGAGGGAACAAAGTAAATTGGATAAAGCTATTCATGATAATACAATACTGCACCTAGGGCTATGGTACAAGAAGAATAGGAAGTTGAAGAGGAAGAATAGAAACTTGAACAAAACAATCATCAACCTTAAATACAGACTTCTCATGAAGAAACCCAGGATGGCAGTCACTTCAAAGAGGAGCAAGAGAAGAAAATTAGATGTACTAGCAGAAGTGTCTGAGCAGATGCAATAGGAAAGAAGAATTCACATTTTTCGCAAAATGGGGACATGCAATGATTTTGCAATGGGGGTATGTTGAACCTTAGAATTACCCTATCCTTGACAGCTTTTCTCACTTATTTCCCTTGTTTTTCTATAAGAATACAGATCCCCATCAATGATAAATGATAGATTTTGTCTTAAGGAGGACATTAAATGATTAACATGTTATACTTTTATGTTTTTTCTATTTGAATAAGTTTTTGCAAATTAGCTACAGAACGCAGCCTATTCTGTAGCTAACTGTGTGTTCCATAGCTACTTTCATGGTTTGGCAGGTTCCAAGTGTCAAACGAAGAAACCGGCCACATGGGCATCTCTGGAATCATCTCGACATGGATTCCATCCTAGTCACCCAGCCCAGATCGATAAAAAAGCCAGCTCAAGACCACAGTCAAAGGTGGAGTCAAACATATGAAACCTGGAAGTAATAGGACTCTTTGTCTACTCTTTCGTGGTTAATTAATAAATCCAACAGTTCTGTTGCAACATTAACTCGGATCAGCCACCTATGTTAACGGTTTTGTGCAACCATCTTGCTCGAATTCAAGTCACTTGTAGCTGATCAAACATTTACGCAGTTCTGTTGTGATACGTGTAGACCACATGTAGCTAATTTTCCTCAAAAGACAATTATGAATATTTTTATTTTAAATACCAGTTGTATAGAACCGAGAAGGGTTCAAAGTTTATGATGTATTAAGCTCAGACTTGCAGCTCTGTAATTTTAAATTTTTGTTCCTGTTTATAATATAAACCCTTGTGTTGACTAATGATCATTTGAAGGAGCATTTGAATTAGTTAGTAGCTCAACCCAGTCAGTTGTAGAGGGCCCTTGCAGTGAAGGAGGTTTTCTTTTCATTTGTTTTATATTTAGTTTTAATTTCATCATTTGCTTTTAGCATGTTTGTAACTTAGGTTGATTTCTGTAGTTTGATTTCTTTTAGTTCTGGTCAGTAGCATAATGTTAGAATTCAATTGTGCAGTCTTGTCTCTCCAATCCATTTCATAAAGGAAACGACTTTGTTTTTAAACAGAGTAAGGTTGAAAGTAATGAGGATGCATTGTTGATTAGTTTACTCATTGTTTTTGTTATTTATTTCCTAGTTCAGATTGCCAATGCACTGTGTGAATGAATGTTTTTTATCACCATTTCAAGCTGATATCCATCCTAAACTAAATGGTTAAACATTCACTTTACACAAGGGTTGAAACCAATCAATTACTTTCTGCATGTTTTATTTAGTTCTTTAGACCATAAAGTACAGAAAGTTGCTTGTATTCCATCTCAAGAAAGCTATCTTTCAAAATTGAAGGTTTGGGTAACTAGAAGTACTTCAGTTAATTTCCTTCTCTGTATTTATTTCAACTTGCCTTACAACTTTACCTTTTAATTTTAAGAATTAGATTCATGACTTAGGATTAATGACAAGATAGGACAAATGCTCTGTTTTTCCTTCTTTTAACCTAGATTTTGACTAGTTTTAAGCTCTTGGTTCACCTTTAGGAAGTTTAGATTCAACTTCTCCCAAAAACAATATAAAATACAAAACAACGAAGTAAGAAGGGTTATCTAAGCACATACAGTGCACTACACTTCATCAGCTTATGAACCTCGGTTGATAATTTATGCAAGCAATTTATGACACTAAATTGACTAAACAGATCCTTCGGAGTTTGTTAGACTTGCATAGTCAAGGATCACTTATAATCAGTCATGGACATGAGGATAGGACTAATGGAGCATATAGTAGCAGGTCACATGGTGGGCACATGTTGGATAGAGATGATACAATCAAAGATGGAATATTCTTGGATACACCTGATAGATGAGGCAGTGGATAATGACTTTACTCTAGTTTTGGTTCTGATCGGTATCATGGTCATCGTCATTATCATCCTTACAGGAGGAGTGATAGGGGATATTTTCCAAATGAGTTCAAGAAAGAAAATTCACCTACATTTGACGTGGGAAATGAAGAAGTCACAGGATTCAGAAGTGTGGTTTCTTGGGATGAATAAGTTATTTAGATTGCATGATTACTCAGTGAACACGAAGGCCATAATAGCTACATTCACTCTTAAAGGTAAAGCAGACATCTAGTGGGAAGATGTAAAGAATGTTAGAGGCATTCGAGAAAGGAGTTGACTTGGAGTGAGTTCGAGAGACTATTTAGGAAGAAGTATCTACCAGAGAGATACTATGATGATATGGTAAAAGAATTCTATGATTTGAAGATGGGATCTATGACCGATGAGGAGTATACTAGTAGATTTTTGGAGATATTGAGTTATGTGCCTTATATTAAGGAGGATAAGGCCAAGATTCAGAGATTAATTATTGGGTTTTTGGTAGCATTCAATTACAAGATTGAGTTCGATGATCCTAGATCATTGGAGGAAGCCATTAGGAAGTTAAAGCATTGTTATGAGAAATCCAAGCACAAATCTGAAAATAAGCAATATTGGAAAGGTAATGATAAGAATAAAGGAAAATGGGATAAGAAGTGAACAAGAATTCAGGACACAGGTAACAAAGAGAATGCAACACTGCCTAAGAAGTTCAATTCATCTGATAGAGGACATGTATTTCGGTCTGAGGAGTAGAAAAAGGGTGATGGTATGAGTCCCTTGCAGTGTTGGACTCATGAAGGAGAGAATCACATAAGAGATTGTCCACAACAGCAGGGTGGAAGACTGCAGATCTACAGTGCTCAGGAGACACATACAGTGAGGCATGTTGGACATAGTATTCCATGGATCTATGCAACAATGGAGAACATGCAGGCAAATCACCAGTCATCTATTATTGAGATGGATGGTAAGCTTTGTGATCAAGTTGTTTCTATTTTGATTGAACCTGGATCTAATTATAGTTATGTTAATCCTGACTTGGTGATAAGTGTAGTTTAAATAAAGAAGTGCATGCAAAGTATTGATTAGTGCAGTTGGCTACATGTACCAAGAAGATAGTTCATCATTGGGTAAGAGCTTGTGAATTTGAGTTGAATGGTAAGCCTACCTCAACACATTTTAATGTAATACCGTTGGGATCATATAGTATGCTTTTGGGTATGGATTGGCTGTATCTTCATAGGACCAAAATGGATTGTTATGAAAAATCCATTGAGTTTTTGGATGACAATGGGGAATAAAGAATCTTGCAAGATAAGAACAAGGAAACATCAGTTAGAATGGTGACAACTATGCAAGCGAAGCACAGTCACAAGAAAGGGTATGTGTTATTTGTAGTGCATATTTCTAATGACAAAGGTAGGGAAGTTGAAGACACAGATTTCTTGAGGAGGTATCCAGTTTTACAGCAGTTTCAGGGTGTGTTTCCGGAAGAGATTTCATAGTTACCGCCTCACAGGGAAGTGGAATTTTCTATTGAGTTGGTACCAGGGGAAGCACCAGCATTAAAGGAACCATATAGGATGAGCACACCAAAGTTAGTGGAATTTAAGTTGCAAGTTGAAGGAAATGATTGACAAGGGATAAATTAGGCCAAGTGTATCGCCTTGGGTGTGCACCAATGTTGTTTTTTAAAAATAGGGATGGTACTCTCAGGTTGTGCATTGATTACGGGCAATTGAACTAAGTGACCATCAAGAACAAGTATCCATTGTCGAGGATTGATGACTTGTTTGATCAGTTGAAGGGAGAAATAATGTTCTTGAAGATTGATCTGAGATCAGGATACCATCCGATATGCATTAAGGAAGAGGACATCTGCAATACTAATTTCCAGACCAGATATGGGCATTATGAGTTTGTTGTAGTTCCATTTAGTTTGACTAATGCTCCAACTAGTTTTATGTGCTTGATGAATAGTGTATTGAGTCCTTATCTTGACAAGTTTGTTATTGTATTTATTGATGATATACTGGTATATTCTAAGAATGAGGAAGAACATGCTAGACATTTAGCAGCAGTATTGAGATTGCATTTACTGAGCTTGCTAAGAGTAATGTACCTATTTCAGGTACAAGGATTGTGACATACTTTGGATTTGGAGCAAGAAGGAAAATGAAGAGCATGAAAGTTCAAGAGGGAATCAAGATCAACAACTACAATGGGTTTTACTTGTAGGTACCGAGTTGCATGTATGATTTCCTTGCTAGTTTTGGCATGAATGGCATATGCATGTGGTTTCTTGCTATGATATGTCATTAGCATGTAGGATTGCGTGGATTGACAATGATTTTTCCTAGCCTTGCCATTTCCTAGATAGGCATGGTGTTGTGGGTTTCTTTCCTTTTGTTTTCTAGTTGGTTCTCATGTTCCTTATAGTTGTGGGTTAAGTTACTAGTTCCTGGAGCCTTGGTTGGAAAAACGCTCTAGAAGCACTGTAACAAATTATGTTGAGTTACTAGTCCTAGAAGCCTTGGTAGGAAAAACAATCTGGAGCCCTTAGTGGGTTGAGTTACTAGTCCTGGAAGCCCTGGTTGGACAAACACTCTAGAGCCCTGCAACAACTCTGGGTTGAGTTACTAGTCTTGGAAGCCTTGGTTGGAACAGATGCTCTAGAGCCTTGGACAACTTGGGTAGAGACCGATATGGTGATGGTTAGTGATGTCCGACCGTGAGGTGGAATAACTAGTTGAGGGTTGACGTGGTTTGGCCTATGAAAGCCTTGGTTTGGTTTCCCTTGATTTGTTTCATAAGATCCCACATTCATGCTTGGAATATGCCGCGGGGGGGGGGGGGGGGGGGGAGGTGATTGGCTGAAAGAGAGATTTGGTTCAGCCCAATTTATGGTCGGGTGGTACCTGGAAGTCCTTGACTTCGTTCGATTTGCATATGTTAATATAAGATCCTTTCCTTTGGTATTTTACGAATAAATGTGCTTGCTATTAGGTGGCTTTAATGATTGTTTCCTCATTGATATATATCTAGTTATTTGTTGGTTATAAGCATGATTTATGACAATTATGATGCATGGCTCTCATCATGTTTTGGTTAGTATATTAAATGTTAATGAATGAATGACCTAATAGAAAAGAATTCAGATACTGTGAGGAAATATCAGTCCTCCTTGACGATTCTTAGATAATTATGATACCCATATGTTCATATATCTTGTTATGACATGTAGATTTCATCTTTGTGATATGTTTGATGAAATTCCTTTCTTGGATAGTAGGGGTCAAATTAATTACTTTTTCAAGTGCTTGGATTACTAACCTTGTTTCAATGTTATTTACCGTTTCTAGAAGTTTCATGAAGTTCTGGGCAGTGGCCTGAGTCCTCACCCTGAAAAAGTGGCACAAAATTTTTGGTCGTTGGCACTAAACTTCCTGAAAAATGCCACAGTTGCATGGATTCCTTACTCTTGGAGCGACTGGAGGGTTCCAATTGCATGCATTCCTTGTCATGGGAGTGACTGAGGCTCTAAGTCAGTGAAAAAGCAAGTTATCTCAGGGGTTGGTTGGCTCTTGAAGGTTTTGTATTTTCTGAGTAAGGTTAGATTGATCTTTTCATGTCAATTCCACTTCCTTAATTGTACATCAGGAGTTGAATCATATCATAGTAACTCTTCGTCACATGTTTACCCCTATAGCTTGGGTAAATGTGGGAGGAGGGTGTTATAGTTAAGGCTTTCTCCATCCTTTTATAAATTTCCACCACCTTTATCCATCTCCAAACTTCTCCAAGATCCCATAATATTTCTCTCATATGATTTTTTGTAGCAAAATAGGACATCTTGTAGCAGTGCACATATATCTATAAATCGCTTCCAAAATTGCCTCCAAAGCTTGTCTTTCATTCCTCATCACTCTAGAACATAATTTAAGCCTTGAATATGGACCTAAGAAGGCCAAATACCTGTTATATACTTTGTTTTCATAGAAATAGCTTTGATTCTACAACTAAGTTAAACTGTTCATGTTATGTGAATTGATTTTATTATTATTGAGTGTTTGATTGTCCTCTTGTAAGTAGAATATAATTTACTTTTACTACAATAGAATACATTTATTTCTTGCAACAAAGATTAAGATTAATTTTCTGCCATTTACCTTATGCAAAATAAATTAGGTTTACTTATTATCTATTTACTTTCAGCAAAATAGTTTAGGGTTACTTTTCTATCTTCTCCTTTTTTTTGGCATTTAATTTCATGCAAATTCCCTACAGTAGAATAAGTTATATTTCAATCATTTATTTTCTTGAAAATTTAAGATAAGTTTCTTGGTATTTATTGAATCTTCCAGATTTTTCTTTGTGCATCTTGATTCACTTCATTGATTCTAGTCATCTTAACTAGAATCTCGCATGTTGTGCATATAGTACTAACACCTCTTAAGTTTGTACGAACTCCAGATCAATAATTAAAGTTGGTAGCTTGAGATTTGTAGCATTCTTATTGTAATACTAGGGCTCATCACCTACAACCAATCACATGTTACCACATCACAAATGACGAACCATGTTGGTTTCCACTATGGGGGGTACCCTCCTATTATCTTTTGGATGGGTCTAGGCCCCCTCTTGTCGTAAACCTATCCAAATATCCTAATCCATCAGTGCTTGGCCTTATCAATGGGGAAATATGGATTTGAACCACTTCTCAAGTGGCTATCTTTTTTCAACCCTAGATACCCAGATTCTCTGGTGCATCCTGAATATCTTTGAAAGCACCAGATACATTATTGAGACTTGGATATGACTATGGAACTTTTACTAGCTATAACCTTTCTTTGATTTCTTCACTCCAACTTCATTTTTCTCTTAATTCTTTTGGAGTTAGAATAAGTGCCATATACCATTGAAAAGGTCTCAAAAGAAGTTATCCAATGATACAACTTTCATTCTTATTTGTACTATAGAACATATGCCTTCAAAGATATGTTATCCAAATTACAACATTGATAACGTGCTGTTTACACTGACATTAATGGCTCTGCAATTAACATTAATGACAACATATGTGCAACAATATCCTCCTTTGGCATTGATGGAAACACCACCAACAATCTACTAGTCATGGATGATCTTGGGATAGACTCACCCTATCTGCTTATAGACTATACTCCCCCTATATGCTTATGTCTAATTATTCTCTTGATTTATGCTTATTCTTCCCCTTTGACATCAATGTCAAAGGGAATATATTGCCCTTATGCTAATTCATACTTTTTCCTTGAACTCCCCTTGTCATCAACATGCTTATTGGCTAAAATATGCGGATCACCCCCACAACACAAACATTTCAAACTCCTTTTGCATGTTAGATGGAACAATTTTGGTCATAGGGTCATAATCACTTCAAAAAGTCATGTCATACATAGAGAAAATAATGACTAGCAAGTTATCATTTTCAATCTTGATGTAACAGTTACTATATAATACCCCTCTTGAAGACTTGTTGTTTAATATATTTATCTAATCTAGAGTATCGAGCTCTAGATGCATATTTTAATCCATACATGGCTTTCTTCGATCTGCACACATAATCCGTGTCTTCTCATAGCTAAAATCCTTCAAGCTACTCAATATATACTTATTCTTATAGTTTTCCATTTAGAAATGTTGATTTTGTTAGAATATTAGATCTGCTAAACTAGTTATCTATCTAAGAAACCAACAATATATCAACATATAAATAAGAATAGAAAGAGAAGAAGGAAAAAGAATACAATAGATATACGTGGTTCACCCAATTGGGCTACGTCCACGGGAAGGTTGTCTTCTATTATCTCCAGAAATCTCCTACAATCTTACAAAGAGAGCAACTACAAATAACCCAATACAAATAGCAGTATGCTGTGAGCACAAGATAAGATGTGATGGTATCACAAAATGGTATATTCCTTAAGAGGCTCCCTTGACCTTATTATATACCTAGAGATGTGGAGGAATTACTCTCACATATTAAATGTAGGATAATATAATTCTCCAAAATAACACCTCTTTATATAATAAATGGATACAAGAGTATACTATTCCATAATAAATATGGGATATAATGTATTACTCTTTTACATAAGATTATGGACAGCTTCTGACATAATACAAATACATTATTACCTATCAAGGAATATAGTATATTCCAACACTCCCCCTTAATAATGGCTTGGAGAAGGGCCCATCCTAACACTAAGGAAGGAAGGAGTCATTACTGCTCCCCTTTGATGACAACTTCCCTCATCCCAAGCAAAGAACGAAGATGCACATACTTCGCTTATGTTAAGGATTTGGTGAAGATATCGACTACTTGTTGCTCGGTAGGACAATAGTTCAGAGAAAGAATACCATCAATGACAAGACCTCAAATATAATGAGTATTAAGGTCGAGATACTTTGTCTTGGAGTGATATACCGGATTATAAGCAAGTTTAATTGCACCCTGATTGTCACATTTTAACATAGTGGATGATTTTGGAACCAGACCAAGATTGGTAAGAACATGCCGTAACCAAACAACTTCTTTAGCTGCTTCTTTGGCTACTCTATACTCTACTTCACATGAAGATAAATAAAGAGTCTTTACCTTCTTGTTGGACCAAGAGACCGAACCTGAACCAAGTTGAAATATGTAACCAATAGTTGACCGTCAATCATAGCTATCACCTGCCCAATCAGAATATGTATAACCAGAAAGTAAAACTGTAGCACTTCTCGAATAAAATACACCATAATGCAATGTCCCCTGTAAATATCGCATAATTATGTTGAATGCCTGCCAATGAATTTCATGAGGTTGTTGCATGAATTGAGATATCATATTGATCGCAAAAGAGAGATTTGGTCTACTACGAGTTAAATATATCAAACTGCCAACGAGATGACCATAAAGAGTAGCATCGACTAGTGGAGTGGTACACTCAACAATTAACTTTACACTGGATTGAAATGGCTTAGGATCAAGTTTACAATCACTCATATGGAAATGAGCCAATAAATTTGTTGCATACTTGGGTTGAGAGAGAAAAATATCATCAGCCATATGCCAGATCTGAAGACCCAAGAAATAGTGCAATGTACTGAGATCTGTCATCTCAAACTGCTTCTGAAGAGTAATTTTCATATCTTGAATTAATACAAGCTGTCTGCTAGATCATCCACATATAAAACAATAATAAGGACATTATCACCAAAGTTCTTAACATACAGATTTGGATAAGATATACAATGCTTAAAACCATTATTCAAGAAACATCATCATATTTATCAAATAAAGAAGCAAGAATTATCCATACCTCAATTGGGCTGTCTTCTGCCTCAATACTTACCTGAAGACTATCTGAAACCATTTGACCAATGAGCCCTCTTGCTTGATCACACTTTTCTTCCCATTTAATCAAGGCTTGAGCATCTGTAGGTTTCTTGTGTTCACCATTAACCAACCTCCATAGATTCTTACTCTTGAGAACATCAATCATTTTCCTTTTCCATGCAAGATAGTTAGAACCGACAAGTTTAGGAACATAAGCTACTTCTGAAGTCATAATGATAGAAATTTTGACAAGAAATATAAACCCAAATGCAAGAAATGACAAGAGAAAAAGTGGATAGAAAACTGTAAATTTCTGCAGTTCGTTCTGCCGTCACCAGAAAACCTGAAAAAACTGTCAATCTTAAATCAACGATAATTTTGCTTCCGGTACTCCGTTTGAGTTGATTTTTTTTTTTTTTTTAATTTTTTTTTTTGTTTTTTTAATTTTTTTTATTTAATTTTTTTTTTTAATTGGGCATCTTGGCAAGAGGAACCCAAATATCTATTATGTTCTGGGAAATTCTGCACAGAAGGTAACATATCTGAAAAAAAAAAACGTCGGGTGTAAAAACAAAAAACACTTAATAATGCTCCAAATGCTCATTATAACCAGTTTTCGGATATGGTGCAACCACTCTGCAACCACTTTTGTGATCGAAATGCTGATATGAACCCTCGGTCCACCAATCTTTTGCCCTGCAAGAAAAGGACAAAAAAATGGACGAAAATCACAGATATTACAACCGGAAGATAGATATCCTTGAGGAGAATCCAAAAACCATATAGATATTATATAAAAAAAAGACTCAAGAGCCCCTTGAAAAGAAAAAATTATGCAAAAATCTACATAACAAAGTTAGGGTTATGAGAAAAAAACTCAAATATGTAGAATCATGCCCAGATCTAAAGAGAAGCCTAATGACGACCAGATATAAAGAAAATCTACAAAAAATAATGAGTGCCTAGGTAACAAAAAACGAAGATACACATTGATGGTTAAATTCAAAGACGATGCTAGATCATAGTAGCCATTGCTCTGATACCATGTTAGAATATTAGATCTACTAAACTAGCTATCTATCTAAGAAACCAATAATATATCAACATATAAATAAGAACATAAAGAGAAAAAGGAAAAAGAATACAACATATATACGTGGTTCACACAATTGGGCTACATACATAGAAAGGTTGTCTTCTATTATCTCCAAAAATCTCCTACAATCTTACAAAGAGAGCAACTACAAATAACCTGATACAAATAGCAATTTGTTGTGAGCATAGGATAAGATGTGATAGTTTCACAAAATGGTACATTCCTTAAGAGGCTCCCGTGACCCTATTATATACCCATAGATGTGGAGGAATTACTCTCACATATTAAATGTGGGATAATATAATTCTCCAAAATATCACCTTTTTATATAATAAATGGATACAAGAGTATACTATGCCATAATAAATATGGGATATAATGTATTACTCTTTTACATAAGGTTGTGGACAAATTCCGACATAATACAAAGACATTATTACCTTCCAAGGAATATAATATATTCCAACAGATTTTACATCCATCTGATAAACTTTAAATCCCTTAAATCTTGCAAAGTCTGAGAACATCCTTATTGCTTCAAGTCTGGCTACTGGAGCAAATGTTTCTTCAAAGTCCATACCTTTGACTTGTGCATATCCTTTACATAAAAGTCTTGATTTATTCCTTACTACTTGTCCATCTTCATTCAACTTATTTTTGTAGACCCACTTGGTTCTAATCACATTTTTGTCCTTAGGTCTTGGAACATACTCCCATGTCTCATTCTTCTCAATTTGATATAGTTCTTCATTCATAGCCTTAACTCAGTGTTCATCTTGGATGGCTTGAGTAAAGCTTTAATGTTTCGTTGGGGATAGCAAAGCTGAGTTATCGTGACTTCTTGTGCTAACAAGCTTCCTTCTATTTTGAACTCCTAATTCCTTATCTTTAAGAATTTGGCTATCTAGATGATTCTTTTGGACATACCTAGATGCTATTTTTGGATGCAATGACTCAAATTCTTCTTCTTGTTACTCATCATGCTCTTCATTTTGATTTTCCTCTCCCTATTCTTCTTGGTTTTTATTTGGTTTTGGCTAGGTTCGAGGAAACAATTTATCTATTATTACATCAATACATTCAACAACCTTTCATGTCTATTTGTTGCAACATATGTATGCCTTGCTTCTATATGAATATCTAAGGAAAATTCCTTCATTAGTTCTAGAATAAAATTTCCCTAAATCGTCTTCATTTCTCCTAATATAGCATTTGCTTCCAAACACTTTGAAAATTTTGACAGTGGTTGGTCTACCTTTCCGTTGTTCACAAGGATTTTTAGTATCGTTTACCCCTATTTATGCTCTATTTAAGATATAAACTAGTTCTCCCCAAAATTTGTAACTGAGTTTCAATGAGCATGGTTCTGGCCATTTCTTACATTGTTTGGTTTTATCTTTAAGCCACTCCATTATGTTGTGGAGTCCTTGCAATTGTTAGTTGTATTCTAATTCCATGGTGTTCATAAAATCCATTGAATTTAGTGGAAGTAAACTCACCTCCTCAATTAGTTCTCAGGCATTTGATTTTTAGAGCAGTTTCGTTTTCAATTAAAGCCTTTAAAGCTTTAATTTTTTTGAAAGCCAATTAAAGCCTTGAAAGAATAATCATCGATGAAAAACATAAAATACCTTTCACCTTTCATTTTTTGAGTCGTGGTCAGTCCATAGAGGTCTGACTCAATATGTAAGAGTTCCAAAGGCCTAGATGTAGAGTATTCTTTTGTTTTGAAAGAAACCCTAGATTGTTTTCCATGTTGGCATGCCTTATAGAGGTAATTATATTATTTTGATATATTTGGCATGTCCTTCAAGGCATGTGTTTTTCTAATCTTTACCATGTTATAAAAAATGATGTGTCCCAATATTATGTTCCATAGCCATATCTCATCTATCTTTCCCTTACAACATTTTTCTCTTTCTATTCCATCAAGAATGTACACATTACCTAAAGTATTGTTAGTCTTTGCCACCAACTTTCTAGTATTAGCATTTCTAATTTCACATTTTTTGGAATTGAATGTGAAATCATACTCTTGATCACACATTTTACTAACACTCAAAAGATTGCATTTTAGTCCTACATACAAAATGTTTGGGGCCTTATTTCTTCCATTATCTATGCAAATTGTGCCTTTCCTAGCTATTCATGCAGATGCATTGTTACTAAGTATCACTTTGCCTCCATATTATTCCTTTAGTTTAATGAATTTACTCTGGTCTCGTATCACACGGCTTGAAAATCCACTATAAATATACCATTTTTTCCCTTATTTTGGGGCATATAACATAGGAATGCACTCTTCTTGCTTCTCTTGTTCCTTTTTCCATTTTGTTGGATGATGACATCCAAGGGAGCATTCTTCCTTGCTTTGGTATTGAGAATTGTTTATACTACCTTTGGAATATCGTGCTTTGTGCCCATAGTTGTTACATATGCAACATTCAACATAATTCAACAAAGGAAAAAAATAATTTCCTTTTCTAATACCACTTTCATACATAAATTTAGATTTGACTCTTAAATAACCATTCATTTAAGTTCTAAGAAATTATTTTCTTCCATAATCTCTTGTTGCATAGGATCTACATCAACTGCTCTATGACCAATTTTTTTACATGAGTGGCAGTGCCCATAAAAGAAATTTTGGTACCCATTTATACTACCTACTGAAAGGAATGACTTTTTTGAATCTACTTTGCCCGCTTTCTTTGCCATAATGATGTCGATTCATAGTTGTATTGGTGTATTTTAGCATATTTGCATGGTTTCCATCTTCTCCTTTTCTAATTCCTTTGAATCTCTCTTATCTTTTTTTGAATGACTCAACCCGGTTTTGATGTAAGAAGATTCATGATTTTGTTGCCCCTTTAAACTGTGATTGAGTGCATCAGCATAACCGATAGTTTCTTTGCATTTCTTTTCTACTATTGTTGAGATTGACTCTCCCTTGGTGTTCTCTGAGTTCTCTTCATAACTAATCCATGTCTTTATTAATAAAGATCTCTAATAGATGAGGAACACAATAAATTCTCATAGTGACCTTCCTTTTATTTCAACTACTTTGTCAGAATCTCCTTTATTCTTTTGGTTTCTTCTAGTTCAGTTTTAAGGAGAATGATTAAATTTGCATCAAATCCTTTATCCTTATATTCTTGCAGTTGGTGTTCTAATTGACCTTTCTCCTTAGTCATGTTAACTCTTCTAGGGCACTTACAAGTTCTCCTTGAAAATACACTTTTGCTTCAATTTCTTCTTCAAAATTTTGATCATTCATGGTGATGAATAATATGTATCCTTTCTCATCATTAGTGATGCATTCATCACTTTCACAATTGCTATTTTCTTTGGAGTAGAGACTTTTCCTTTTCATATATTTTTTTCTTTTATGATCATGAGATTTGAATTTATCGTCACTGTCATTTAATTTTGCTTAAGGACACTTGGATGCTTACTGACCTATTCTACCCCACTCAAAATGATTGAATGAAATCTTATCTTTGAACTTTCCAGTTCCCCTTTTCAACTTTCTTACAAATTAGGCTTCCTCTTTGCATGATTCATGACTAAAGTCTTCATGGATCTTTTGCTTGTTTGATTCTTTAGGTTCTTTAAATATTATTTCTCTTGACATTGGCTTCTCATTCTCTGTTCTCATTTCTATGCCATGAGAGTTCCATGATGAACATCCATATTCATATTTTGAAGGTCTAATAATTCCTCAATAATTGAAACTTTTTTGTTGAATCTTGAGGGAAGGGATATTAATATTTTGTGAACAATATCATATTCCTTAATTGTCTCACCAAGACTGTTTTGGAGAATTTGGTATCTATGGATAAATACTAATTTCCTAGATAAGTAGCTGTATCTAGAACAACAGTTTAAAGTGTTTTATTCTTTTCCTATAAGCAATAGATAAGATGAGAAGATGAGAAGACCTACTTGTAGTTCCGCTTTCCTCTCGTCTCCCTTGTATCGATCTTGTCACTCCTTCCCATACTTAATACGCTTGAGAAGTACCTGTAAACACAACAGAAAACAAAGAATCGATCAAATCACATGATCTATTGAATATAAGTGAAAGGAATCAAATACAATTCACACATATAAGCATTATGAAACAATACAAACATATGGGAGAAAGGTTCAAACACTTTATTAAATAGAAGAAGGAATTACAACCATTGGTGTCCGATTCAAAGCCATTCCTCCATCTTGGATCCCATCCACATCACATCAAAAGCATGAAAAACTTGTAGCATTACAATACTTGCTTTAAAGCCAAATCTCATAGCAACATTATTTCCTTACAATTCAACATAATCCAACCCCTGATCACTTAGATGAGTGTTCAATTTATAGGAAGATGAAGGAGGTTTTGTCATAAATGGTGGCATTGAATGGCCTTCCATACTTAGGATTAGTTCCATGGAGGAAGGGATGAGAGGATAGGATGAACCTTAACTCATTCCTCATCCATTTCGAACTCATAGGAGTTGATAAGTGAGGGAACCTTCTAGATGACTCCAAAAGATAAGAATATTCCCCAAACCCTATGTGAATTTCGCTCAATCTCTCCTAGCACAGGTGAAAGGAAGCCTAAGTGCTTTGTAGAGCACCTTGGTAGTGGACTCAATTGCTCTGTAGTACACCTTTACAAGGGCTTACCTGCACTGGTCCCTCTAGAGGATATTTATGGATGTCTTCAAGTCATGAAACTGTCTGGGAAGGAGGCATTCAAAGGGGTGACTTGTTTAGGGCATGAAGCAACTGAAATTAGGGTTTGATGAGCCCTAAGACACTGATCTAGATGATGGGATTGATGTGCTCAAATGGATCTGTAAACACTGCCCCCTAAAGCATGAAGTCGGAAAAATGCCAATGTCGAATGAAATTCTTTACGATGTGGTGAAGAGGTATCGAAGTGGAAGGTGACCTGCATCAATTACAACACATATATCATGATATTTGATTTTACATGAATTGCTGAGGGAAGGCATACCCATGCTCAGCTTATAAACTTTCATTACATGTACATAAACAATCGTCTATAGATATAGACCCATGATCGGAATGACCATCAATGTAAAGCCATTGTACATATGATTTAGTACTCCTGAAATCGCAGCCTAGATGGATGAAACTAGATCTGAGGTCTTCTATCTCATTCAATCGTTTGCTCAAGTACGAGTCTAACCATGTGAATATATGATCTGAAGTCAAACATGGGAAGACACCATCTGATTACCAGCCAATGATGTAAGTTGTTAACAGATGCGAGAGAAATCATCGATAGTGATAATGATCCTCAAGGTACTGTTGTACATTCTGCATGGTGTGAATGGATGATTTAATGTCGAACACCATACAAAGTCTTTCGGTTGAAGGGCGTTGTTGTATGCCTATCGCCGAAAGCGAGAAACCTACCATTGATGCATGCAAGCCTCAAGGTATTGGAAGGGTGTTTCTAAGCCAACTATTTGGATAATGTGCTGATGTTGACAAGATAGAGACTCATCGCAGGAGGGTCTTGATGTATCCCACATCAACGACATGAAACGAGTGTAGTGATTTTAGAGATGGAATTTGATTGACGACACGAGGTTCAGGAATGGCGGTCATGAAAATGAAGGTTTATGGTATTGCAAAGGATGAATTTTGACTAAATGACTTCTCTTGAACATGTCGGTGACACTGAAATGAATTGGTAGCATTGACCCAAACAAAGTGATGGATGGTATGATAGATCAATGGTGTGATAACCATCAAGCTAATAACCCAACCCAGATAGTCACCGTGATGGAGTGAAAGTGTCATGTTCAAGAGCAACCTGCTACCATAAAGTGGTTTCCCCTTTTTCCCATTTTCCCCAGTCATTTCTAACCAATACCTCTTTATTTTTATCAAGCTTGAGGAGGATAACATATGCTTGTTGTATAATTTCACCCTTTTGGTGAATCCCTTGCTATTTGATGTTTAAACGAGTCTAGCGAAGGAGAATCTCGGTCTTGTCTAGATGGACAAGTTTGTCGCTATTTGATGTTTTAATGAGTTTAACGACAAAGATAACTCAATCCTTTTCATGTTTAGAGAGTTTGAAAAGGTACAAAAAGAAAAATCCACAAGTTATTTTTCATAAATTAATCTCTCAAGCCCAAAAAAGCGTAAAACAATACAACAGAGATATCGTTTCCAATCTGTTAACGAGTTGGAAAGGACAAGTGCTTGACAAAATTTTCATGTTTAGAGAGTCTAAAAAGAGCTTAAAGAGGACTCCAAGGGGGTTCCTTTTTTGTTTTTAACAAATCTCGAAAAAGAGATAAAAGTGTGCTCTATGGTCAAAGGTACAATTTACAATCGAGCACGTCGAATTCTGTAAGTCAGTTACAAAACCTGCTAAAAACATCACCAAATGGACTAAATATACCTGTTTCATAGGTAAAAATAGGCAAATACTAATTTTTACTCGATTAATGAACATGAAATAAACATAAAACAAGTTTTTACCATGACATTTTTACCATTTAGAACTTACCATTAAGTTTTGTGCTCTGAGTTAATTTTTACCTCGATCTCCACCAGATGATTGTGAGAGATTTTGCGAACCATTTCTCGAGCCATGTGGACTAGGTAGGAGTTAAACATTTATTCTTTCTTTTCAGGTCATTCTTTTGTCATTTCATGCAAGTTTTAGGGTTTTTTGGGGCCCTTGGGATTTCATTTTTCACTCTGGGATCAGCGCAGGCTCTCACATCGAAAACTGCACGAAAGAGAACCCAGATAGAAGCCTGCATGGTTTGCAGCACACTATCTCTATGCTCGGGCTGCGTTGGGTGAGTTTCCCAAGTTTGATTTAGTTGTTTGCTCCAAAATTTGTCTTGTTTTTTTCATGGAAAGGATCCTAATTAAGCTTATGATTGTGTTTCAGGCTTTCATCTGATCAGAATGTCGATTACATGGTGAGATAGAGAGCACGAAGAACAAGACATGGTTTCCCTAAACAATTTGGGTACAATTGAGGCCCTCAAAAACTGCGGGTTACTCAAATACTTCAAGTTGTCTGGAATGAGGTAACTAATAGAACTATTGCAGTTCCTTGTTCATGCATGGGATCTGACAGATCAAACTTTTCAAATTTGCGACAAGATGGTCCCTATTACCATTGATGATATTTACTTTCTGACTGGATTGTTGAGGCGAGGTGCCCCCATCTCACTTTTTGGATTTTCCCTTGGAGGTGAATCGGTGAGAGATTACATTAGACAATTTTTCCAGCCAGGTACACAGCCTAGCAAGGATGGGAAAATAAACACCAGGGATGTAGGTGATTTTCCTTTGAGAGCGATCCTCTTCACAATTGCAAAATTGGCTGGTAGTGTGACACTACATCTGGTGAACAAATATTATATGTAGTATGCACTGGAGTGTCTAGAGCCAAAAGTTTTCAACTGGTGCGAGGCTGTGCTTTCCTCACTGAAAGAACAACTAACCAAGGTAAAAAGTGGTAAGATGAATAATTTTTGCTATGGTTCGATCTTAATCGCTTTTATCTTAGAGAGAATCCCATTGATGCAATCACAACATGTATCACTTGGTGCAATTGGTCCTAGAGATCCACGTATGCAGAGGTGGGTTGAATTGATGGCTCGACATGCGGGTAAGTCAAAAATAATTTTTTCCGCTACATTTTTCAGTTGGCTTGAGCGACAACACCTTGTCATCGAGGAGCATCCATACTCAGGGATGGATTTTCGTGGAGATCCATATTTGATTCTACCAGTTGGAGCACAATGGGGTGCTATGGGTAAGTTGTTTGACCAAAGTGTTTTTTGATTTTTCAAGTTTCTACATGTTTTTTGTTTTTTTTTTTTTTAATGTTTCCAAGACTAAACTAAAATTACTCTTATGCATGCAGATGTGGGTACTGTTCGACTTGTGGGACACCAATAGGTTGCAGGTGGGCTAACGTGGAGAAACATTGGGAGAGTAGTTCTCCAAGACTTGGATTCGCCAAGACCTTAGCAGAGTTGCAAGATCTCATAGAGGGATTAACCCTTGGTATTCCAGATGTCCGGATCGAAGAGTTACCTATGAGGCTGCAATGCCACACTATTGGTGTTCCTAGCCATTGGGCAAGGTTTTTGCACATGATATCACAGGCTGTGACCTGTTACCATGAGCACCACTAGATCTACTTAGGATGTTTTGCATGCATTTTGAGTTTTTTTGGGTCAGATGACCAAACGTGTCTTAGACACAAATTTTGTAAAAACTTTTAAAACACATATATATTTTACTTTCAGAGTTTTCTATGGTTATATGCAATCCTATTCAACTGATGATGTGAATTGAAAATATTACTTTTGGATATGTTGTAAATGTCTATTTAACACATAATTCGCTAGAGAATCAGTTAATGTGTTAAGATTTTTGGAAATATGTTGATATTGAATGTGTTCAAAATGTCTTTCCAAAATACGAACTCTAAGGAACACATGAAAAATTGTTGGATTTCAGACAGTATAAATGTTTGTTATTTGTATTACAATGAGTTGTGAGTCTAGTCTAACGATGATTTGGCGAATGCCAAGTGAAATGGCACCAGAGAGAATTTCAATCAACGCGCTATACTCAACGATGTTGTTCGTCGATCGACCGATACAAATCCCTTGAAAACTCACTAACTCACCACTTGGAGCGAAAATAGCCCATGCTGCAGAAGACAAGTTCTACGTACTATAACTAGCACCATCGGTGTAACCAAAAAAAGGTTTTGAAGACTCCGACATCTGCAACAAATGCAAAGCGGATTACTAACCAGATAAAATCTCTAAAAGATACAAACACACACACGTGAAATGAAAGCATATATACAGTGAGTTTTACTAAACTTAATCAAGCATAGTAACGTTTGAGGTACAACCCATTTCGGGGCTGCGACAATGGAACCCATCATAATCTACTAACTCATAGGCACCTTTTGCCAGAACACACTTGACAATATAAGGACCCATCCACATTGGTTCAAATTTCCCTGCTCCAAGTTTATCAACTTCTTGATCATAAAGTAAGACCATGTCTCCTTCTAAAAAGATACGAGGCTTGACATTTCTATCATATTGTGCCTTAATTCATTTCTTATGCGCTTCGTTAACCAATGCGACATCACGAAGGGTTTCATCCAGATGGATTAATTCCAAGAAACACACTTCTTCTTCAAAAGTGTCAGGTAATAGGTCAACCACGAGTTTGAGCGATGAAATTTTGCATTTTATCGATAATATTGCTTCCAAACCATACACTAACTGAAAGGGCGTGAATTTCTCACTGAGGTTCGATATGCCCACAACGTAGAGTATAGGATTAAGTGTCAGTTTTGATTATGAACCCCTATCATTCTCTGCAACATCCACTTCAGGACTTTGTTGATAGCCTCAACTTGTCCATTCACTTGCGGGTAATAAGGGGTAGAACTATCATGTGACAGTCCTAACTTAGTAGTCAACTCAACCATCATGTGATTGCAAAAATGTGACCCATGATCTGTAACTATGGCTTGTGGTACACCAAACTGGGCAACCACATGGTTAAAAAAGAAAAGAGCAGCCGTTTCGCCACTATTGTTCAATGTTGGCATTGCCTCGGCCCATTTGGTAAAATAGTCAACGACGACTATAATATACCCATGCCCCCCCGGCTGAGGTGGGGTTACATGTCATAAAGTCAATGCCCTATTTGGCGAATGGGTCAACAACAATGACTGGATGCAATGGTGTAGGTGGTAATCTGGTTTTTCGGTCATATATCTAGCATGCATGACATCTTCTAACAACAATAATACAATCTTTGAATATAGTTGGCCAGAAGTAACCAACACGGAGAATTCTCTGTGCGGTTGCATATCTAGATAAGTGTCCACCACAAGCACCTGAATGACAATCATTCAATGCTTTCTCGGCTTCCTCATGCGTGAGGCACCTTCATAAAATCACATGGATACCACGACAGTAAAGAGTGTCACCAATGATCAGATAATCTTTGGCTTGGTATCGAATACGTCGCTGTTGTGAGCGAGAGGTATTAGGTTGGAAAGTTTGGGTTTGGAGATAGATCAGTATATCTCCATACCATGCGTTAGATGACAATATTAGCAATAGAGACTCATACAAAATCGATGGTTCAGATGTTGAATCAATGGAGGTCGAGGGAAGGTCACAAAGTAACTCTGCGAAACTAAAGATTTCTTTGATTTGGACTTGATGAATTCCAAATAAAATTCCTATAAAATAACTATCCATTTTGAATATTTCCCCCCCAGCAATTGACCTGAAAATGTCATAGGGTTGCAATCCGAAATGACAGTTGTTTTCCATAACAGGATGTAATGGTGAAATCTTTGAACATCTTGCACAACTGCCAAAGCTAGTTTTTCGACATAGGAGTACTTACTTTCTGTATCGTTGAGATTACGACTCAAGTAATAAATTGGATGTTCAATCCCATTTTCTTCCTGGACTAAAACCATGCCAATGGTTGTATCTGCAGTGGTGAGATACAGGTAATGGTCATTTTGATAATTTGGAGAGTACATTAATGAAGCTCTAATTAAGGTATCTTTAAGATCATTAAAGGAAGCTTGCGCAACCTGATCCCAATGGAAGGGTATCTCCTTTTTCAAAAGACATGTAAAACCTTTAGCCACCTCAACATAATTAGGAGTGAACCTCCTCAGAAAGTTTGCTTTCCCTTGGAGTCTCTGTAACTGTAAAAGATTTGAAGGTGGAGGCAAATAAAAAATTGTCTGAACCTTTAATGGATTGAGTCGAATCCCCACTCTGGACACTACAAATCCAAGCAATCGACTAGAACCAACACAAAACACACATTAGTTTGGATTGAGTCATATCTTATAGTGTCGAAACCTTAAAAATATCGCTCTCAAATGTTGCGGGTGATTAATCCGCTTTTGTGAATGAGTAGGTAAATCATCAAGGTAAGGTTGAACAATGTGCTTGATGTCATTGAAGGCATAGTTCATTGCCGTTTGAAATGTGGCCCCTACATTCTTCAAACCAAAAGGGAGTTTCCTATAGGCGAATGTGCCCCATGGACAAATAAAAGTTGTTTTTGATTGGTCCTGTGGGTGGATATTGATTTGATTGTAGCCAGAAAAACCATCCATAAATGAGAATATTTCACATCTGGCACATTCGTCAATAATATGGTCGATAAAAGGAGTAGGATAATTGTCTTTTGGACATGCCTAATTTACATCCCTATAATCGACACACACTCGAATTGTCCCTTGTTTCTTCATGACAAGAACAAGGTTGGAAACCCAGTCAGTAAGAGGTACAGGGTAAATGAAACCAGCCCGCAAGAGTTTTTCAACTTCTACTTTAATTGCAGTGGCTTTCTTTGGATGAACAGGTCGAAGCCGCTGTCAAACTGGCTTGACATTAGGGTACATTTTAATTTTGTGTTCAACAATACTAGAGTCAATGCCTGGCATCTCCTCATAAGACCATGCAAATATATCTCTAAATTCACGAAAGAGAGTACGATAACTATCGAGTTCTGACAGAGAACAAGATTTGTCGACATGAATGTTCTCAAAAATATTAGGCTTGGTCGAAATATTAATAGATATCGTTTATTCAATATTTAATAGGTTCGCTTAGATTCTACCGTGTCTATGAAAAATGAATTCGAAAGGAAATAAAAAACTGAAGGGTGGTTTAGTTCATTTGAATAATCTTCGATGTCATCTGGAAGATGGGAAGGATGATGATAATCTTCCCAAGGTTCTTCTCCTATTATCATTGATTGGATGATTCCTTCATCCATAGAATGTATACATGCGAAAGGATCTAAAGAAGTACCATTTTTTAACGAACGGTGTACCCATACAATTGGTGAATGTGGATTTGGGTTTTTTGCACAAGCCCGAAAAATTGATTTCTATGCTAGTTCAATGGGGCTTAGGGCATTACCTCAATATTAATATTGACTTCATACTTGTTGGTAATCCTCCTTAAATTAGATGAGGTGGAGGAAATCATGTTGCAAGTCTCTAATCTTGCCACATCCACCAAATCAGATGGTGACGGTAGTGTAAAAGTACCCATTAGGGAAGGATCTTTAAAGAGACCTACTTCAACACTTTGAAGTGACAACAGGGGTCCATGTACCAACAGAATGCTTCCCATAGCCTATGAACTATTGGAAAAGAAGGCAAGCTGATCGATGATTGTGATTCCACCCTTATGAGGGAATGCAATAGTACGAAAGTACATGGAAACCATAGCAGCCATAGCATATACCCATGGCCTTCCCAGTATAGTGTTGTAATTGAGGGGTCTGTCAACTACTTCAACTTCAACAGTAACTGTTTTTCCCCCTAGTTCGATTTGCAGGTTACTCAAAATCCCACAAGGAGTATATGTTCTTCCGTTAAAAGCTTTTAATGTGGTTGGTGATCATGACAATGACGGTGAACCAAGTGTTTTCTAGCAGCTCATTGATATAATGCAAGTAGATGCCCCCTCATCAATAATAGTTCAGTGGACATTCTTATTGAGATATTTTACTTGAATTAGGAAAGCTAATTGTGCCGGTAACTATGGTGTATATCCCGCATGGTTAAAAACCACAAGATTGGAATCAATAGTGTCTATTCCGCCAATTGCTGACAGTAAAGCTTGCTTCTGGGAGGGACAATTTTGTAACACTTCGAGTGTCGACATAGTAGAAGGTGATTGAGCAAGATCTTCCACTATGTTATATTTCTAAGCTTCTCGGGTCCGAGGGTTAAATTTTGATTTGTGTAGAACTCCCGTTGGTGGTTTTATTTTCAATTCTGGTACAATAGGTGGAATATTTTCAGATGAAGTCAAAGTCGAAGGATTAGGTTGATCAGTGGCCTGATTATTTGATGATGATAGTGGATTTCCATAATCTTTGTTTCTCGCTGACACAAAAACTTCGTTTTATGGATTTGTGACGGATAACATGAGTACTTGGGATGTGGAAGCATGGTATGTTGTAGCTAAATGCGTCTCCAGGTTTGGAAATGGATCAGTCAACACTGCAGATGTGTTAGAAGTCTTTAAAAGTTTAGAGACCTCTAAGCGGTGTGGACAATCTCTTGCAAAATGCTCATCATTACATATTAGACATGGATAACAAGGTTTCCTTGCTAAAGTAGAGGAATCATATGATTTCTCTTGAGGGGAATTATCTTGTTTCTTCTTGTTTTTTCCTTTTTTCTTGCCTCTTGGTTGCTTTTGATTTTTTCTTTTGTCAGATGAAATGACATTAAATTCAGAAGCAAGAGTGTTTTCTAATGCATTGGTAGTTTCTTGGTAATGGCAAAAGTTTGACCAGATGGTCTTCCTGCCTTTTGCGTGCTCAAAGAACTGATCACACCATCGATGGAATGAGAGTCCTTACTCGACTGTGGAGGAGAAGGAACAATGAAAGCTGGTCGGGGTGCATTAGGAATTTTTTCGTAGAGCGTGCCAGCTTGTGTGTAAATCAAATCCAAGTATTGGGCACGAGAAATTACTTGCTATTCTATGACAACTCCACCTTTTGCCACATCCTCTATGATTGATGGCAACAAGGATTTTATGAACCACTTAGCTACAAGCTAATCAGGAACATATGTCTTAACCATTCGATGATGATGCCGCCACTCATGAATATGATCTGATATATGGGTAGAAGTAGTCCGTTTAAAGTTGGTTATCAGTTTTGTTCTAGTCTCGTATCTAATGGGTAACTGGAAGTGGGTCAAAAATGTGTTGTTAAAGTCATGAAGTTGTCGAAAGAAGCTCTTGGTAACTCAATGTACCATTTAGTAGCCAGACCAGTAAGTGTTCTTTGGAAAAGACGAAGTCTAACTGAATCATCATTTAAGGAGTTTGATGAACACCACAAATGAAAGGTCATGACATGATTTGATGGGTCTTCTCTGGGATTTCCATTGAATTTCGGAATGTCAGAAGGTAACTTATGTAGAATCACTGACCACCAAGGTGCATATAAGATTGGATCATTAGTGAGCCAATTTAAATCCGGTAACTCTAACTTTTCTACAAATGGAAACTGTCGATTCAGGTCAGGTTGAGCATACCCAGGGTATGATGGAATTTCCTAAGAAATGGGTCTTTTCATACCAACATAGGACATTTGCATTTGGTAACCTTGATAAGGTTTTTGTTGAACAAATCCGACATAAGGTGGTTGTTGATAACTAGGTTGAATTTGTGGTTGTCCATAACCTGCAAAGCCTTGTTGACCAGGACCTTGATAAGCTTGATATTGTCCAAACCCAGGTTGAGCCTGTTGGACAAGTCCAAATTAGGGTTGGAATTGCTGGAATTGGGGTTGGAATTGCTGGAATTAGGGTTGTTGAAATTGAGGCTGCCACGGTTGTTGAATCAACTATTGTTGTTGTTGGTACAATTGTTTTTGATTGAATGGTTTTTGTTGCCCAAAAATGAAAGGTTGGCTAGGTTGTGAATAAACTATACCAGTGTAGGCTTTGGTTAGTCCACATAAGGGTATACTAACCTGAGGTTGTTGTTGAACCCCGAAAACAAGTGGTTGTTGTATAACAACCTGAGAAACTTGAACTTCTTGACCTGAAACTTGTGGTTGCGAGGTAGAAGGACCAGTTTGTACCGGTTGAGATACAACAATTTGAACTTGTGACTGTGGTACAATAGTAACAACAGGTGTAGTAGGAATAGCTGACATAGTTTTCATTGGTTGTGTTGGATACACAAGCCTTGGTTGAACTAGCATTGTTGGTTTCCATTGACAAACTCGAATTCCAGGTTGACTTGAATACTGCGGGATATTACCATATGACAGTGTTCCAGAATAGGGAGGATAAGGTGAATAAGCATATTGCTCTCCATATGGTGGAAATCTAGTATTTAATGGATACATAGGTCTTTGTTGACCAAATTGCCCAACTTGATATTGATATGCAGGATCAAACTGTTGAGTTCCTGTTAAAGAAGAACTAGGTAGAATTCTGGTTGAGGACATGGGTGATGACCATGGTGTAGAAGTAACCCCTGAGTGGGTTCCAAATAAAGATTGGTAACCAATCGGGATGGACGATTCACCATATAGGTGCGAATACAGTGTGGTAGAAAACATCGAAGAGGTTGCAATAGAAGATTCTGCTGCAGTTGCATCAGATGATACAGTCTGGGATGTTGACGGTTGTTCAGACATAGTTAACTGACCTAAAAGTTGTCCTAAACAATCGACAGGTACTTGAAAATAAGCAAGATCAAATGGAGCAGTAAAATGAGGAGTATGAGGGTAAATATTAATCCTAGTTTCAAAGTGTAATGGTGTTCTAGGTGTAGAATATTCTTCCAATTCTTCCTTTATAAAAATTAAAACCGGTGGAAGAACTTCACCGTCTGGTCCATAAAATATTTCTGGTGTTGATAAAGTTGAAGTTTTAGTAGTTACTAATGTCTGAGGGGTAACTGGTTGATCGTCTTTCGGTAAGGTAACAACTTCTGAATGTTCAAATTCGAAGTCCAGATGTTCAGGTAAAAGAGCAACAGTTTTAGAAGGAGGTTCCTGAACAACTTTAGGTTCAGATGTAACTTCTATTTGAACTGTGATAGGTTCTGGATTAACTTCTGGTTGAACTAATTCAAGTTCAAAAGCAATTTCTTGTTGAGCAACTTCAAGTTGAGGATCAACTTGTTGTTGAACAACTTCGGTTACTGTTTCACTAGGATCAGTGCTAATGTCCTCAGGTAATTGTGAAACTTCTCCTTTAGAAATAGATGTACTAGAAATGGTTGGAGTAACTGGAGTCTCAGTACTTAATGAAATAGATGATTCAGGTAATTCAGATGAAGAACTAGGAGTTCTTGATGTACTTGACTCAGTTAGGCGAGATCGCTTTGACCGAATAGGTGTAGCTTCGGGTGGCAAAGGCGGTTTTCTCACTGCTCTCCGCGAACGATGGGGTAAGGGTTGATGTTCCTCCATGATTGTTGATTAATTTTATTATCAAAAAAGAAATAAACAAAAAGGGGTAAACTAGGCAAAAGGTTTACCAAGCAACTATGAGCTGCAAAATACCTCCTAGCGAACCAAGAAGTACAGGCAGGAAATCTCCCCTAATGCTGTGTTCGGTGTATCACAGTGTACAAGGAGGCTGACTCTGTTACTTGAGGGTGGATAGCAACCTAGAGTTGTCCTCCCATATATACCCGAAGGTACGTCGAGGCCCAGTCCATATAAGCGTTGTCTAATGCAAAACCGCATAGTGAGAGCATTCCCATATACTTTACGTACTGTAACGCCGCCCTATATACGCGAAGGTATGTGGACGAGCTACGATATACTCACATACGTGGAATGATGTATCACACTCGGGATGTATTGCAGATAAGTTAGCGACAACTTCTTTGTTTTACAATGCCGGAACACATCTCTAGCCTAGAACCACTAAATGTTCTCGTTAATGACAATGCTCCATTAGGTAAATTGATGTTAATTTTAAGTTGATTTTGCTTAGGAATTTTCCTTTTAAGTTCACCACGTGATGTATTCTAAAATTCCTAGGAATGAAACTATCATGATAAGTATTCTTTCCATTCAATTTAACGATGAAAATCCTAGCTACTTAGGGATAGAGCAATCAAATTTCTTTCGATCAGCACAATCTAATGCAATTTCCCTATACTATTCCTATGAGCACACACAAACTTTTTCAATGCAACATGCATGTATTTCTTTTCAATTTCCTTAATGTGAATATGAACAAAAGGAAATATGCACATACAGTCAATCAATCTTTCATAAGAACGAAGACTTTTACATATTTCTAATTCGAAGGAAGTTAATACTTTAAGACACTCTCTTTCAAATGAAGATTAATCAACTATATTCTAACTTTGACTATCGATTGATAATGACAAAGAAAACATTAAGAAACATTAATCAATCAAGTCAAAGTTGGGCTAGACAAGGAGATAGAAACTTGTTCTCTGAGACATAACATTCATTGATCAATCAGCAAAGAAACAAACAAAGAAAAGTTGGCAAAAACACTTTCCAAAGGTGGGAAACTGACTCTAGGAGGATCAACGCAGCGTAGAATGGGAGACAATGCGCTTTAGAGCACTGTCCCTAAGCCAAGGCTGCTCTGTAGTGCACTGTGTCCCTCAAAAGCCTGCGCTGGTGACTGTGAGCCATTTCAAGAGGCAATTTGACACAGTTTTGACCAAATTTTCAATGCAAAGAGCTAAATTACAATATATGAACACAAGTAAGGTCTGCAAGGATGTCCTAGGAGGTGGATAAGCTACTAGGAAAGAGGATCTTCCCTAGTGGAGTCACCAATTTGTTTTGGAGAATTTGGTATCTACGGATTAATACTAATTCCCTAGATAAGTAGCTGTATCTAGAACAACAGTTTAAAGTGTTTTAGTCTTTCCTATAAGAAATAGATAAGATGAGAAGATGAGAAGACCTACTTGTAGTTCCGCTTTCCTCTCGTATCCCTTGTATCGATCCCACTGCTCCTTGCCGTACTTAATACGCTTGAGAAGTACCTGTAAACACAACACAAAACAAAGAATCGATCAAAGCACATGATATATTGAATATAAGTGAAAGGAATCAAATACAATTCACACATATAAGCATTATGAAATAATACAAACATATGGGAGAAAGGTTCAAACACTATTAAACAACCATTGGTGTTTGATTCAAAGCCATTCCTCCAGCTTGGATCCCATCCACATCACATCAAAAGCATGACAAAATTGTAGCATTACAATACTTGCTTCAAAGCCAAGTCTCATAGCAACATTATCTCCTTACAATTCAACATAATCCATCCCCTGATCACTTAGATGAGTGGTCAATTTATAGGAAGATGAAGGAGGTTTTGTCATAAATGGTGGCATTGAATGGCCTTCCATACTTAGAATTAGTTACATGGAGAGAGGGATGAGAGGATAGGATGCACCTTAACTCATTCCTCATCCATTTTTGAGTTCATAGGAGTTGATAAGTGAGGGAACCTTCTAGATGACTCCAAAAGATAAGAATATTCCCCAAACCCTATGTGAATTTCGCTCAATCTCGCCCAGCACAAGTGAAAGGAAGCCTAAGTGCTTTGTAGAGCACCCTGGCAATGGACTAAATTGCTCTGCAGCGCACCTTTACAAGGGCTTACTTGTGCTGGTCTTTCTAGAGGCTTTTTCTAGATGTCTTCGAGTCATGAAACTGTCTGGGAAGGAGGCATTCAAAGGGGTGACTTGTTTAGGTCATGAAGCAACTGAAACTAGGGTTTGATGAGCCCTAAAACATTGGTCTGGATGATGGGATTGATGTGCCCAAATGGATTTGTAACAAAGACCTTTGACTGTGTTGACTATCCCACCTACACGAACAAAGAATGCTGCAACATTATCATCTTCATCCATTTTCATACTTTCGAACTAACTTCTATAATTTTACAGTTGAGCCTTCTTTACTTTTTCATTTCCTTCATAATTATTTTGAAGCTTGTCCCAAATTTCCTTCGCTGATTTGTAGTTTGTTATCACCTAAAAAGTGGTCACCTGACCACTTTCTACTAGGATGATTGAAATACACCATGTAGTATGAGTTTTACACATTAAAAACCACTTTCACCTTAGGAAATGATTTAGAGGACCATTTTCTTCAATTATTTTTGATTAAAACCCAAAAAAGCCATAAGAATAATTATATTAAAATTGTTATTTATTTATTATTCTTTCAAAATAATTATTAAATAATTATTTAATGATTATTTTTAAAACATTTTGATTAATCATCTAAGAATAATGAAATAAATCATTATTTATTTATTATTCCTTATTTCTCTCATGAGATAATTATTAAATTATTATTTAGTAATCATATCTAACTCACTTTGACCATATCTCCTTAATGTAATCCATAAATCATTTTTTATTTGTTAATTACTTTAACCATTTTTAAAATTAAAATCATTGTTTTTTAGTTAGTTTACTAAATAAATATATTTGACCGTTTCAAATAATCTTTCCATCTCAAAAATATATTAAAATATTCCTAACAGCTAGATCTTTATTTGGTCTAATAAATTTTTTTATTGTTTTTCTAAATCTATATCTATCATAATATTTTATTATAAATAGAATGTTTTCTCCTCACTCTCTACACATGACCATTTCATTGTCGTCATTATTATCCTATGATATTTGAGCTCCCATTTTTTTTAGTTCAAGCCATTGTCATTTCCTTTTGCCCTCTACATCCATAGAGAGAGAGAGAGAGAGAGAGAGAGAGAGAGAGAGAGAGAGAGTTGTAACAGAAGTGCAGGGTAGCAAAGAACCCATCCCATAGAGGGGGATGTTGTAGATACGAGTCTACATATTCTCCTCACTAGGTGTACTCAATTATATCTTATTATATTAATGAAAATCAGTCTGTTCCATTGGGTCTCTATTATTTTATGTGCTGCTATTTGTTGTTTTATTTGCATGCAACTTTTTTGCAGGGTTTCTAACAACTATTTTACAGAGCTAAAGAGAATTAGCAGGTTATCCATGGTTGTAAGGGTTATTTGTCACTAGTAACTAAAATGAGCATTTTTGGTACACCTTTTGAAAATCTTCATACTAACACAATGCATCACTTTGACAAATTTTGTGTCTAATAGTCCACTTAATTTGTCATTTTTTTCCATTTTAATATTTATATAGAGTACTTTTCCATTTACATGAGTTGGAGGAGTTGTAAGCACCTAATAACCATTTTCCATAGTCATCCAAACATTAATACCTAGAGACATAATATAGGTACTCATTCTTATTTTCTAAAAGGCATAATTTGATCCATCAAAATTGAGCCTTGGTTGAAGAAGATCCCCTGTGACTGACCATGTTCCTTTGTGGTCTACCTTCTAGTGATTATTTGTTCTTGAAGGAACCTCCTTTGAAACCAATTTTTGGAACTATGATTATATTGATAGGGGTGGTGAATTAGTATAATGGTCAATCTTAACCAATAAAAATATTTCGATGCATATATAATATCAATCACACACACACACACATATATATATATATATATATATATATATATATATAGATATATATCTTTTTTTATTATTTGATTATCTTATAGGAACCAACCTACTATTACATTGATTTACTGGAACCAACCAGAAGGAGGCACCGACCCCCTAATATATATATATATATATATATATATATATAAAACTTCTTTTATTATTTGATTACCTTGTAGGAACCAACCTACTATTACATTGATTTACTGGAACCAACCAGAAGGAGGCACCAACCCCCTAAAATATTTTACTAGTGCCAAGAGAAATGCAAGAACCAACTTGAAATTCTTTACTGCACAAACTATAAGGAGACATCAATCCCTTGAAAAATACAGAAACCAACTTTAAATACTTTACTAGCACTAACCAAAAGGGACACTAGTCTCCTAAGAAGTACAAGCACCAACCTGAGATGCTTTACTGGATCCTTTCATTATATCTTCAACTATGTTTTATCATAGTTCTCATATGCTACTCATTTGTTCTCCACTTACAAACTCTGATCTCTTGCATGCCACACTCCATTCGTCTTCTTCAATATTCAAACAACATCCTTGCATATCAAACTTTCAAACTTGACACTACTAACACATCCAAATTGAGTAGCTGCATATGTCTTCCATAGACTTAATTTCTGAGACTTATTTCACACTTCACACAACATAACCCCCATGAATGATTGCATGCAATAAAAAATATTCTATCTCAATTGGTCAAATGTGTCCACTTTCAAACTTCTATGGCTTATTTATATTGCATTGTCACAATGGAGTCCTGACAAAATCGACTTTCCATGGAGAACAATCTGGAAAACTTGAAATATTACTTTAATGTCTTTTGCTAGAAATCTAGCCTGGATGGCTATGATATGACTTAGACCCATAACTCCTTGGCTCGTTAGGGGCATATATTTATTTTCACATGATCATATGATATGGCTCTAGTTAAATAGACATTCCACTAAATCTGGATCTAGGTTCACTTATATGTAACAAGTTACTATATACCTGGATCTTTTATCTACCTAGATTACATTGTAACTTTAGCTCTAGGGGCTTCAATATTATCCCAAACAAGCAACTGATGGGAGCATATCCCTAAAGTGAAATATCTAGATATCCAAGAGTTTAGATCTTATGGTGCATGCCTACTTAAGGCTTGAATGAACTAGATGCTCGATACATTTCAATGCCTTCTATACGGAACCCTAACCATAGAACATTGACAAATATGCCTTTAAAATTGAATATGGATTTGAATTTTATCAATAGTAGTAAACATTACTTGCCCCCGGATGTATCTAGCTAACTAAGAGATGAAGTAGTGCAAGTATGGATTTTAAATTGAAAAGAATGCACTTGTAGGTTTGAGTTTGAAAATAAATGAAAGAGGGATATGCTAGGCAAAGTAGGTTGGTGCCTACATATTGGGGAGTTAGTGCTTCCTTCATGTTAGTGCTTGTAAAGATCAAGGGGTTGGTGCCTGTTGATTGTGGAAGTTATTGTTTCTAACAAGTGGGATATTGCAAGTTAATTGATGGGTATCTCCTTCTGGTTAGTGTAAGTAAATTTGATGTAATAGTAGGTTGCAACTTGCATTTGCATAAAGAACAAAATGAAGATTTGTGGTTTTCTCCCTTTTTGGGTTTTCACATAAATTTATGTATCTCATATGTGTATGATGTTTTATTTATAGTGTTGTGGTGTAATTGATTAGTGATAATGTAAATAATCTTAAAGACTATTAAAATTTACATAATACTGATTCATCCCCCTCTCAGTGTTCTCCTAGTTTCTAACAAAAACCCATGTCACCCTTTTTGTCCAGAAGCCATGGGACCATCACAAACTTGGAGGTTGGTTACTATAACTCATGGAGTTTATCGAATTTGTTGAATACCATCATTAGTGACATAAAAACTCTAATTAAATCTCCTAATCATGTCAAAACATTGGAATAAATGTATAATATCAACAAGTTACCTTGTAGGTATCTTTTAGTGACCTTTTGTGAAAAAGGCATGAGAAGGTGACATCACTTGCTAAATAATGGGTATTATATGAAGTAAAAAAGGAGGAATATTAGCAGTAAAACATTTCAATTTTGAGCCCTAACATGGTGGTAAAAGGTTATTCCCAAGTCAAGGGAGTCAAATTTGGTGAGATATTTTCCCCTATTGCAAAATTAATTTATATTAGGGTACTAATGTCTCTGGTTGTAACATTTGATCTGGAAATAGAGAAAATGAATGTAAAGATAACATTTCTACATGGTCGATTGGAAGTAGAAATCTACATGAAACAAATTGAAGGATTTGTAGTAAAGGGAAAGGAAATGCTAGTATGAAAGTTGAAGAAGTCCCTTTGTGGTTTAAGGCAATCACCTTGAATGTGGTACCATAATTTTGACACATACATCTAGGGATTGGGATTTGTGAGAAACCAAGTTGATTAGTTTGTATATCCTAAGTCAAAAGAAAGTGTTTCATATGTGGTGTTGTATGTTAAAGACGTTGTTGATTGGAAACAATATGGAGGTAATTAATGAGGTGAAGATGAATCTATCCTCGTAATTTTACATGAAAGATATTGGTGCTATAAATTTCATTCTTGGAATGGATAATAAGAGAGATTGCATAGTTATTGTTGTGGCTAAAACCTGCATATGCAACACAAATGCAACATAATACATAGAAATACCCCTAGAGACAGCCTTGGATTGCTGACAAGACCAGTGCCTAGGGTCATCCAGATCAGTGTGTCTCAAATGACTTTTGAATAACAAGAGTAATCACCTATGTTTCAAACATGAACATGAGAGAGTGGTTATTCTTCCCAAAGATGTAATCCAATGATATAAGCCTTGATACACAGAAGTAGATTTTAGAAATAAAACAAGATAGTGGAGGCTTTGCCCTTCAGAACCTCACAATTTAATCAAATTGTTTTAAAGTAAATGATAACAGACAAAGTGATGAAAGAAACTCATAATTACGGAGCTTACAAAACCAAGAAATTCATAAACATAACATGAGCTTGGAACCATAAAGATGATCTACTTTCTGAGTTTAAAAAGGAGTGTTGAACAAAAAATAGAAGAAGATGACTTCACATCATATAGTGCTGCAAATGTAATTTCGAACCCTCACACAAAAATGTGCATTTAAAGAAATACAAATGAATCTGCAAGAGAATTTAAAGACATTACAATGCTTATTGATGCATGAATAGGAGGACCGAGGAACTAATAAACAAGTAATTTTATAGGACAAACAAGCTGCAAAGTCCAGAAGGAGGAATCACCACCAATCTGTGGTATTCTAAAGATCTATAAGCTATCACAGGAGTTACAAAATTGACCCTTTTCTCTTCGGATTTTTGAACCTCTTTCCAATATTAGGACCCCCCATTTATAAGAAAGGGAGGATCAAGGAATTAATGATTATTACAGGAGCACTCATGGGACAAGGGCTTCTATTGTCAAATCAGATCGCCTTCTCAGCTGAGGAAGGGTGTCATCTCAAGCTATGTTGCCTCTTTGAACTCTTAAACACAATCTGAAAATCTTGGAGTAAATGAACAGAGAGAAGGATCCTAGGGAGAAGGAGGAGGTGTCAAACATACCTTTATTGCAAAAGACTCTTGTGAAGGCCACCTCCTGTTACCATGGGTGATTTTAAGGTAGTTGATGTGAAAATGGGTTAACATAGTCACTTCAGGTTTAAGCTAACTTCAGTGTTGATTGTGGGAAGCAAGTGTGAGCCATGTCTTGCCTAAGTGATTTGATTAATGTGTTTGAATCTTGGCTGCTGCCCCTTCAAACTTCAAAAAAGCTCTGTTTTTCTATTTTTCGGCGGTGACCGGGGCTCCCTTCCTTTCAGTGCTCAAGTCCTCTGAAGGGTGAGCGGGGGCCTTTCTTTTCAATACAAATAATCCTTATCGGCGATTTAGGCAGCCATGAAATTTCATGAATTGCAGTCTATGATTTGTCACATCTGGGTTTACCTCCATCGCCATTGCTCAACACTCCACCCTTTCCTTTAGCTATAGCTGATAGTTAGGATGAAAAACATTTATGAGCCATGCTATAAACTCTTATTGCATCCAGGAGAAATCCCGCATATCACAACTGACGCTTCTCCATTGTTCTGCCTCTTTAAACCTTTAGCACATTGTGATCGCCGACTGCCGATAATACATGTGGTCGGACCTGAAAACTTTATAGGTTGCAATTTATAATTTATTTCATTCGGGCCCTATTATCGCATCACAACATTGCTGATATTACTGAGACCCAAGTCCGCCGATCACCAATAGCCGATAGACTGCTGATGCCATTGATGATGTCATCATGACATCATTTGCCACATCAGCTTCGCAGACCTATAAGAAGCCGCTACGTGGCCTCCTAGAGAAGAGAGAAAAGGCTAGCCGAACCTTGGCTTTGCAATGCTTTTCTTTGTTAATGAAAATTAACCCTTCCCCAACGTTTTTACATTTTATCGCAAATCGAAATTCGACACCCTGATCTGTCGATAATCCTTAAGTGAGAGCTCTTGATTTCACCGATTATGAAATGAAATATCTTTTTCAGCCCGATTTGTGATTTCTATCCCATACTTAGCCATTTTCTAGGTGTTTTATAAGTTTAGAGAGGGGTTGATCAACGATCTCTATCTTCCCATCCTGGAACCTATTTTAAAACTTGAATATACCCTCGAAAAGCTCTTTCCGATAACTCTGCAATGGAGGGGGTCCCATCAAGATTTGGTGAATTTCATTTATCTTGCATCCCAGACCAATGACCAGCAACAAGACACTGAGTGAGCTGTGAATACAACATTGGCTCTATCTGGGGTAGTGCCTTGTTGGCAAGGTGTTGAGAATATGCAGACCAATATGCTTCACCATTTTTCATGGAGTGAGTAATAAATGAACCTTTGGAATCCGAAAAATATCCATGGGACTTTCCTCCTCAATCTAAAATGCAGAAAATAAAAAACTCTAACAATTGGAAAGTAAATGCTCAGCTAGTGAGCTTATTTATTTACATTCCTACTTATGCACAGTACTTAATTCAGATAACTATGTTCAACTCTCCAATAGATCCAGGCTAACATAAGAGTGCTAGACTACATGTCTTCATACCGTTGAAAAAAAAATTAGGATAGGCTTGCAACATGAAAAATCTGAAAATATAGAACCCTCTACATGCTCTTGAAATGACCTTTGGTGCTGACTGAAGAATATTCTCATGTACTCATCCATAGGGTCATGGAATAAAAAGGGAATGTTTGCACCTGCCTCCTTTTGTTGTGTAGTCTACTAACTAATATCCTCTTGGCTAGGGCAACTACAATCATCTTTTAGCTCCTCAATTTCAGCCTTTTCAAGAAAATCCTGCTACAAATCCTTCTGAATCTCCATGACCATTTCCTTCTTATTTGGGTAATATGAATCATGCTTTGGAGGAGGGTCTTGGTCTTATTCTCTAGGCGAAAGATGAGAATTGCAAACTAGAGGCTCTTCGCTGACTTCTTGATGGGCTTCCTCTTCTTGTGCAACTTCCCCTGACTGGAAGCGTGGTGGCTCTGCATCACTTGACTCTCCAACAGAGTTGTATTTATCACAGGAAGGAGAAACATCCAGTTCAGCTGAATCAGACCCTTGAGGGTTTGTTGGCAGCTCAGTGATATCTCCTTCTTCACTTTCTAGCTCATTGGGTGATGCTTCTTGATGCAAGTAGATGTTTTCTTGGAGTGGAGCTCCACAAACATCTTCAACAAGGTCTTCAACCTCAGGAATGTCTTCATCATTAAGAGGTGTGCAACAATCTTCAAATAAAGCATTCAAGGGGTAAAATATTTTGTAATATTGATGGAATGCTGTATGAAAATATTTCAAGGAAGATATGATGCCATGAGGTAGTGTTTTGTACTAGACTCTAGCACCTTCTTCTAAAGAATACATGAACAAATTCATTTGTACATCTTCAAAGAAAATACCTTGTTTCTCCATGCATTTGTGAAACTCTTTTAGGTGCTGGTCAGGCCTTCTCTCTGTGTTCCCACTGAATCTAGGAAAATATCTATCCCACTCATGAAATGAAGGGACATGATGGGGAGAACTAGAAATAGAAGAGAGATCTAGTGGGGCGAATTTGTTGGCCAGAAATGCGGGAATGGCCATCTCGAAAACCTCCCTATATGATTGATTTCAGCTTCAAAGGTAGGGAGAGTTTTAAGCTGCTGTAGCATCAGAGTGAGTACGGGGCTGCTTGAAATCTAGGATGATCAAATAGAGATATGGATAGTGGAGTCACCAGGATGTTTACCATAGAATTGACAGTGGAGTCACCAAGGTGAGAGATCTTCAACCCACACTTCCCTAGCCCACCTAATAGGGGAAATGTAAACTTTGTTGTACCCAGGGAAAAATATTCTAATCCATTCCCCGACAACGACGCCAGAAGATGTTGTGTCTAAAAAATGCATATGCAGTGCAAATGCAGTGCAAATGCAACATAATATAGAGAAATCCCCCTAGAGACAACCGTGGATTGCTGATAAGACAAGTGCCTAGGGTCATCCAGATCAGTGTGTCTCAAATGACTTTTGAATAACAAGAGACATCACCTATGTTTCAAACACGAACATGAGAAAGTGGTTCTTCTTCCCAAATATGTAAGCCAATGATATAAGCCTTGATACACAGAAGTAGATTTTAGAAATAAAACAAGACAATGGAGTCCTTGCCCTTTAGAACTTCATAGTTTAATCAAATTGTTTTAAAGTAAATGACAATAGACAAAATGAGGAAAGCAACTCAGAATTACTGAGCTTACAACACCAAGAAATTCATACACATAACATGAGCTTGGAAGCATAAAGTTGATCTACTTTTTGAGTTAAACAAGGAGTGTTGAACAAACAATAGAAAAAATATGACTTCACATCATACAATGTTGCAAATGTAATTTTGAACCCTCACACATGCATGTTCCTTTAAAGAAATACAAATTAATCTGTAGGAGAATTTAAAGACATTACACTTCTTATTGATGCATGAATAGGAGGAATGAGGAACAAACAAACAAGTAATTTTATAGGACAAACAAGCTGCAAAGTTTAGAAAGAGGAATCACCACCAATCTATGGTGTTCTGAAGATCTATAAGTTATCACATGAGTTACATAATCGACCCTTTTCTCTTCGAATTTTCGAACCTCTTTTTAATATCAGGACCCCCATTTATAAGAAAGGGAGGATCAAGGCATTAATGATTATCACAGGAGCATTCATGGGCTGAGGGCTTCTGTTTTCAAATCAGATTGCCTTCTCAGCCGAGGAAGGGTGTCGTCTCAAGCTGTGTTGCCTCTTCAAACTCTTAAATATGATCTGGAAATATTGGAGTAAATGAGCAGAGAGAAGGATCCAAGGGAGAAGGAGGAGGTGTAAAAATAAATAAATAGATTAAATTAAGAATTTTTTGCACTCACACTTAAGCATTTGTGTAATTCATTTTTTCACTTTAGTATACTATACATTCTAATTTTTTATATTATATATTTTATTACATATGAATTCTTTGCCAGGGGCACGAGATATTTCATATAGATTTGATTTTTTCAAAATAAAAAATTACAAATTTAAAGTTAAATAAATAATTTGTTAGAATTATTATCTTTTTAAAAAGTTAATTATTTTATTTATATCGTATATACATTATGTATTATAAAGATACTAGACATTGTAATTTTCCCTCTTTATTTGGTCATACATTATGTAATATAAATATACTAGACATTTTAATTTCTCCTCTTTATTTGGTTAAGTAAGTTATAAATGGAATAAAATGTACACAAGAACATTCCTTTATTGCAAAAGACTCTTGTGAAGGCCACATCCTACTACAATGGTGATTTTAAGGCAGTTGATGTGAAAACAAGCCAACATAGTCACTTCAAGTTTAAGCTAACTTCAATGCCAATTGTGGGAAGTGGGTGTGAGCTGTGTCTTGCCTCAGTGATTTGATTAATGCGTTTGAATATTGGATGCTGCCCCTTCAAACTTCAAAAAAGCTCTATTTTCCTATTTTTCGACGGTGACCAGGGCTCGCTTCCTTTCGATATTCAAGTCCTTTGAAGGGTGAGCAGGGGCCTTTCTTTTCAATACAAATAACCCTTATCGATGATTTAGGCAGCCGAAAAATTTCATGAATTGCAGTCTATGATTTATTGCATTCGGGTCTACCTCCATCGCCATTGCTCAATGCTCCACCCTTTCCTTTAGCTATAGCCGATAGTCCGGATGCAAAACCTTTATGAGCCATGCCGTAAAATCTTATCGCATCGAGGAGAAATCCTGCATATTGCAATCGACGCTTCTTCATTGTTTTGCCTCTTTAAACCTTTAACACATTGTAATCACCGATTTCAGATAATACAGGTGGTCAGACCTGAAAACTTCATAGGTTGTAGTTTATAATTTATCGCATCCGGGCCCTGCTATCGCATCGAAAAATCACTGATATTACTGAGACCCAAGTTTGCCGATCGCCGATAGCCGATAGCCTGCTGACATCATCGTTGAAATCATCCACCACATCAGTTCTGTAGACCTATAAGAAGCAGCCACGTGGTCTCATGGAGAAGAGAGAAAAGGCCATCTAGGCCTTGGTTTTGAAATGCTTTTCTTTGTTAATGAAATCGACCCTTCCCTGACGTTTTTACATTTTATCACAAATCGACATTTGTCACCTCGAACCGCCGATAATCCTTAATTGGGAGCTCGTGATTTCACCAATTGCAATATGCGATATGTCTTTCGCCCTGATTTGTGATTTCTATCCCATCCTTAGCCATTTTCTAGGTGTTTTATGAGTTTTGAGAGGGGTTGATTCAACAATTTACCTTACCATCTGTGAAAATATTTTCAAACTTGAATATACCCTCGGAAAACTCTTTTTGAGCACTCTGCAATGGAGGGGTTCCCATCAAGTTCCAGTGACTTCCATGACTCGGAAAATGGCCTTTTTCTACCCTGCTATCTTGCATCCTGTTAGGTCCCTATACCAATAGGAGTCATAATTTTGATTGACCAAGGTTAAGCCTTGTAATATTGCACACACCTTTGCTTTCTACAAATGTTTTCCATATTAAAAAAATTAAAAAATGTAAAGAGGTATGTCCTAAGAGAATAATCAAAGGACAAAAAGAATGAAAATAGGTTTAAAAAATGAAATATATGAACCCCAAAAGACAAAAAGAGACCATGAAAGTGTGCAAGTAAAAATGCCACAACTATTTACTTTTTATGCATAATAAATGATTGTATTTAGCTTTTTTACTTATGCCAAAATCAATGATAAGTCAAAAATGTTTAAACTTGGCTATTTCATGCTTTCAATTTTATGTTTATAGGTAGTGAATAAATTTGGCCAAACAGTGTAATCTTAACAGATTATTAGACAGGTAGAGTGAATAAAAGGAGCTCATCAGTTTAAGTTGAGCCCTTGGATGTTATAAGGTTAGAATTAGACTGTTTATTTTGTAAAGAAAAGAAAAATATTGATAAGGGTTTGATAGCCTAAATGCACCCAAATAAAGTGAAGAAAAAATGGTAGGATGAGTAAGTGGGTAAGTAGCAGAAAGGTTGTAGAAATATGATGTCATTTGATACAAACATCACTTATGTCATTGTTTCAAATGCATCTTTTAAATATGCATCAGTAGTAAACAAAACAAAGGCAATGGTTCACAATGTGATTTATTTAACATCCTCTCATTCATTTTAACCCCTATGAAACTCACTAACTTCCCTTCCATAATAAAAATATTAATACCTATAGTTTTTTAAGTAAAAAAGGCTCAGAGCATTTCTCTGACTTCTGGTGGGACCGGACCCTCGGCTTGATGATTTGAGAAGGAAAGGTGTTAAATTCCCTTTAATTCATTCATCCCCCTCACAAAACCCCTTTCCCTAAGGTTAAGTTCTTTTGCCTAGGAAAACCCCTTTATAAACATGTTTTATGTAAAAAACCCGCCAAATACATTTATCCTAAAGTACTAGGTATATGGAAAACATACAACATTTCATGTACCTAAGCAAGATTCCCCTTCCGCTCATTTCACTTCATATTAACTTTTTAATTAAATATATAAAAATCCTTAAAAACCCATTGTCCTGTATATATTTAACTCACTCACATAAATTAACCCCACTCCTTAGTTTATCTATAAACTATATTACTACCCCTTATCCCACAAAAAATATTAAAACCCCGCCCTTAGTTCCTAATCCCTCATTACAGTTTGACCCGATCCCCTAAACCTGGATTAGTTCTTAAACTAATTCCAAAAACCATCGCAATTAAATCCTCGACCCCCCATTAAATCCCATCATTCACCCCCACACAACTCCCATCTCCCGATCACCGTTGATCATCCCTCCTCCACATCCAACGCCCCACAAGCATATCGGGCCGGCCCGACGTCCGCCTTTTACCCACCTGATAAAACGGTTTTCCCCCTGGCCCCCGACAGTACGTGGCAAATGCTAAATGGAATCGAGAGACCCATCTCGAATACCGCCCACACCACAAAAGCGATGCGATGGACCTCCCAAACCACTTCCCCCTTCTAACCGAAAACTGTCACTATTCATAAATTGGTGAACCCGCCAAAATTAACCATTTTCCTATAAAAGCCCGATTACCCCTCTTTTCACTCTTTCGCGCATTTTTCCTTTGAGAACACAGAAAGTCATTGCGACCCCTGAAAACAACCAAATTGTTCACAAACTTCCGCCATTGCTCCACAGACGTTGTAGACCAGCCCAACTCGTTCATCAGTTCGTACTAGTACCGGACGAACCTCTGTAGCCGCCTTCAACCACCATTTACAATCAATTCCGCCCAATTCCAGGTATTTAACCATGGAATTCCAACTCCATTATCAAAATCAGAGTCAAATTCAACCTCATGACACTGTTAGTTAAGTAAAAAAGGATCAAATTTACTTAAATTTTAACATTGTGAGCAATAAACCAATGCAAAACCTCCATTGCCCTGAAAATTTGAATCATCCCCCACACTCAAGTCCACAAGAACTGAGTATGGCTGCCCCAATTTCTATGGATGTGAGGCCCATCACTACACCTCAATTAAACCTGGACCACCTTCCTTTAGCTGATAAATATTTCCAAATAAAAGATACCTCTACCCAAGAGTCATCACTCAAAGTACATTGCCAAAGTAGGGACAAGTTCCTGAACCATGCTGATGAAATTGGCCTTTTGGAGTCAAATTTTCCCAAGTACTAGTTCTCCCAAGTCCACATTTTTCCTAAAATTGTTCATATGTGTTATGCTTGCTACGTCCCCAGTCACAGAACTGTCATGTCTCATGACCAAAAGGTCCTTTTCACCATCACTGTTGAGTCTATTAATGAAATGCTGTAGCTCCAACCAGGACCAAGCCTAACCCCACTCTCAATTAGAGACCTGTTGGACCTGTATCCCAAACTTAGCTTTGCAAAATTGGCCCAACTATTCCAAACCTTCATCAAAGAAGAGAGACACATCCCTAAGGACTCCCCCCCATATGTAGTTGCTATTTTTTCCCCATGGGGCCAGAATATTGTAGCCATGATATCCTGCATTTTGGGGTACACCACTAGTGAATACATTGATGACTTAATCCTTGCCTTCATGTCCATCTACACTCTAGGACAACCTCCTGATGTCATTTATGACTATGCCCAATTTATAGTTGATAGGATGCATGTGAAATTCCTTGGAATGAACAATGAAAGGGTTTTCAAGTACTCATCAGTTTTATACCATTTGTTCTTATATTACCAACATGACAAGTTCCCATTCACCCTTCAAAAGCTGGACATCAAAGGTCAGCCTACCTCAGTCATTTTTTGGACCCCATTGATCCACCAATCTCAGTCTCCATACTCTTATTCTGATTTTGTTGATTTATTTGTACACTCAACCATGACAATGTTGACTAGAAGCCCTCCTCTTAGAATCAGTCCAGAAATAAAGAGAGTCCTTCCATTGTCTAAACAGACCAAAGTGGGTGGTTGGTACCTGTTAGAATCAGTCTTGTCAGTCTTCTGTCATAGTCGAATTCACCAAGGTTCATTTCTCGTCATTTGCAGTCATCAAATACCAGTTTGGTCAAAAAGGGTCATTTTAATCCTTGAGTCCAGGGTTTTGTCTCCAGAAGTGTTCACTAACGCCTGCAGGCCAAAGAGAGCTTCAATAAGGTTTCACTTCAAAATTCACATTATTAATAATGCTGAAGGACATTTCTTCTTTAAAACTCTGTTTTAAAGAAGAAATTATTAAGTTCATTTAATGCATGATTGATAAGGTTTTACAGTTCTTCAGGCAGCCCTGCCCATCTTGCTAGGTTCAACAGCTCCAACACCTGCAAGAAATCAATCAAGAAAAAGTCATCATTTCAAAGCCAAAAGTCAAAGGAAACGAGAAATCAGAGTTTGTGTCCAAGTTGTCAAAGTGCCAAGACTCTACAACTTTACAAAGTGAATTTTCCAAAATCAAAGTCATCAAGATATTTTCATTGATTAAAAGGCCATTTGCACCCAAAGACCTCATTGAAGGGTTAAAGGACAATTTTTTTTTTTTGGAGGCCGGAATTGTGCTAACAGTCAACGCGCGGCGCATAGAGCATATGGCGTGGCGCACATGGGCCGCGCGGCGCACTGGGCGCTCCTCCACAGTGTATTTTTAACACTGGCGCGACGCACTCACATGGCGCGGCGCACTGAGCAGCCTGCGCGGCGCACAGAGCCAGAGCACTTGTTGGATGATGTGGATGCGGCTTTTACAAATTCAGAGGACCATATGTACAGAGGGGAATTATTCTGAAGGTGATTTGGAAACATATCTACAGTCCAACAAAGAGTTGATAGGTGGAAACGTGGCAAATTTTATTCGCATGTTCGCTGGTTCTGGGATATGATTTAAAAAGGGTTACGTTGGGCTTCAAATCCTGGGTTTTCGCAGGATCGAATTTTTATTTCTTTCAATGTGCACAAAATGGTGGTCGACCCTCTCATTATGATTCGCGAAGATCTGAAATAATTCTGGGTTTGTTCTGTGGAAAATACGGGAGTCACTTGTTTAGATCAGTCCTCTGTAATCTTATTCGTTGATTGAACTTTTTGAAGTCAAATTTTGATGCAGGTTCCAGGATTCTTGGGCCTTGATTTATTTTTCAAAAAAGATCAACTCACTCTGGAAACTAAGTGTGGCTGATATTGAAGGCACCCTCTCGCATGTCTGTCAGATGGTCTTGCAAGATAATACTGCAAAGAAAGAAGATCTTCAAGCTCGTTAGAGCTCAGGAAAACCGCCGATGATCACTGTCAAGAAAATGGAGAGAATATATGGAAATAGGGATTCGAATTCCTCATGACAGTTTTTACTCAACCAGGTGTATTCGTGGCAACAGAAAGAAAAGGGAGCTGAAACGGTCAAAGCACCGAACGCCCAAATGTAAAACGTATGACACCTTACACTTTAGGAAGGGCAGCATGTGTATGTCGAAAATGGTGCTATGCCCTTCGGACCCCTTGTCTTTGGTGCAATGCATGCATTAATACCTGGCAGCTTTCTGGACTAGAAGAGAATTATAAGATTCTGAAAACTGATTTTGGAGGCTCTTGGCGTAAAATGTGGCTTCATCATCCTAGGCTTCGTTTTGATGGACTGTATGTTAGTCGAAACACCTATATTCGTGCCGGAATTGCAGAATGGAAAACCACCAATCCAGTGCATTTGTTATTGATTGGAAGATCATTGGAATTACAGCTGCCAGAAAAGACAGATGTAATCAGTATCACAAATGAAAAAATGAAATCATCAGATGTTCAAATTCCATGGCAGCATGCTAAAGACTACAACTTAACTCCTTCTCAGGTTCTGGAACAACTAAATAAGTACAGTAATGATGATATGGATGGTTCATTTGGACATCAGGAGTTAAGAAGTTTTGGAAATAAAGATTTGCAAATATATAGTGAAGCAGCAACAAAAGAGGCAATTGGGTCCTCAAAATTTCTTTGTAAAGTTACTCTAGAGCAATCTGCAATGTCACGAAGCTTGTTGCATCACAACATGGGCAACTATGGTCTGAAAGTGCCAATCTATCGAATTGGGCCACATCTTTTAAAAGCAGATGGTCCTATGGTTGGTACACTGATAGCTTGCAGCACTTGGCGTTTTTGGAAATTGGGTTTCTGCCAGTCCTTCTCTATTCCATTTGCAGTTCAGAGACTTCTACCTTCAGACATGCCATGTTTGCACAGTGCAGCAGTTAGGGAGTGGATGCTTGGAAATAACAGTCGACTACCTACTTGTTTATATACTTCTAGTGTTATTGGGAAACCAGATGATACACAGAAACACCTTTTCCGAGGACTTGGCGATATAGAATGCTGGCTGGAGTTGGCTATCGATTCAATGAACATTGACAACAATATTGATAAATCAGATGGCAGGAAAAAAGCATTGTATGTTTTATCACGAGCAATTGAGATTAATCCAAACTCTGTAGCTGTATGGATAGCGTACCTCCATATTTTCTACAGAAAGGAGAAAGTAATAGGAACAAAGGGTCTATTGTTGGACTTCAGTTATGGTTCAAAGTATCTACGCTACAGGTGTTACCTCTCTGTGGGCTATCAAACAGTTTTCAAGTGTAACGCTCCTTTTCTTCAAAACAGATGTTTGGCTTTTCATTTCTGTTAACAGTGATTAAATAACCCCACACTTTGGGTCGATCCATTTTCCCACAGTAAAGCTTATTTATTGCACAAAAAATTATTGGTAAAGGGTTCGGAGTTTCTGAGAAAAATTGTGGGAGGAAAAAACCCAACACTTCATTGTACAGGTTTGACAGAGAAATAATTGAATGGTACAACTCTGTTTCATGAGATGCTTGCAGTATGAATTTAGCATGTGTTTCTTCTCCTGTTTCATATGTCTCGTGTTTCTGTTTCATAGTTCATTCATAATCATTTTTAGCTGAATGCTTTTAAAGTGAGAAAGGCAGAATCGAATTCATTGGTCTGCCTTGGGGAAGTGTTCATATTTAATGTTTTCTTCTGTTTGACAAGGATTCATCTTCTATTCCCTTGTCAACCTCTCAACAGTCCACCCACTCCACAATATTTCTAATTTGATGTTAAATCTCTTGCCTATCTTGCCTCAGGAGATAATCTGTGTCTTTGATTTAACTTCTCTGTTCGTTGCTGTTACTTGGTCCCATACAGCCCAGAAAACCCAGCCTAAAAATCAAATATTTCTTTCATATTTATTTACTAGCCTAAAATCATTAAAATCAGTTCCCATTTTAAGTCATCTCGCACCCTATTGCTCATTTTTATCGAGATTGACTGGAGAGAGCCCTCTCCTGTCCTCGTAGGGCTAGCTACAAGGCTGAGCTTGGTTTGATGTTGCCTCGAGTTTTGCCTTTCTCAGCCTGAGGCAGATTCGAGCGCTAACATAGTGGCGACTCCACTGGGGAAAAATGGTTTACTTGTAGATTGTTTTGCCCCAGTACATATCTCAAGTTCAGAGCTGATTGTTGATGGTGAACAATGATCAGACATAGGAAGACGACTGAAATCATTCACCTGGCGACTCCATTCACTAAAGAATCCATGAAATCAGTCCTTCATGGTGACTCCATTGCAGAGAGATCAGTAGCGGTAAGATTTTCAAGATGGATCGGATTGCAAGAAGATACGCTCCCATGAGCCGAGAGCACATCCCAGGTTTTCCAAATAAAATGCCCAAGGTAGATTGGTCAAAGAATTTGCCTGTGTTCAGAAATGTGAAAGGTAATGACGCTGCTCTTCATTTGGTGAAATTTCACATTCATGTGCATAGATTAAAGATCAATTTTCCTGAAGACTGTTTGATGAAAATGTTTATGGCTACCCTGGAAGATGAAGCTCGATCTTGGTATGAAAGCTTGCCACCTGCTTCCATTTATTGTCTAAAGGATTTTCATTCAATATTGTTTGAGAAGTATAAAGAAGTTTATCCATCATTAAATTTAGTTTAGGATTGTTGCAAGCATGCTTCAGACATGCCATGTTTGCACAGTGCAGCAGTTAGGGAGTGGATGCTTGGCAATAACAGTTGACTACCTACTTGTTTATATACTTCTAGTTTTATTGGGAAACCAGATGATACACAGAAACACATTTTTCGAGGACTTGGTGATATAGAATGCTGGCTAGAGTTGGCTATCGATTCAATGAACATTGACAACAATATTGATAAAGCAGATTGCAGGAAAAAAGCATTGTATGTTTTATCGTGAGCAATTGAGATTAATCCAAACCCTGTAGCTATATGGATAGCGTACCTCCATATTTTCTACAGAAAGGAGAAAGTAATAGGAACAGACGGTCTATTGTTGGACTTCAGTTATGGTTCAAAGTATCTATGCTACAGGTGTTATCTCTCCGTGGGCTATCAAACAGTTTTCAAGTGTAACGCTCCTTTTCTTCAGAACAGAGGTTTGGCTTTTCATTTCTGTTAACAATGATTAAATAACCCCCCACTTTGGGTCGATCCATTTTCCCACAGTAAAGCTTATTTATTGCACAAAAAATTATTGGTAAAGGGTTCGGAGTTTCTGAGAAAAAGTGTGGGAGGAAAAAACCCAGCGCTTCATTGTACAGATTTGACAGAGAAATAATTGAATGGTACAGCTCTGTTTCATGAGATGCTTGCGGTATGAATTTAGCATGTGTTTCTTCTCCTGTTTCATATGTCTCGTGTTTCTGTTTCATAGTTCATTCATAATCATTTTCAGCTGAATGCTTTTAAAGTGAGAAAGGCAGAATCCAATTCATTGCTCTGCCTTGGGAAAGTGTTCATATTTAATGTTTTCTTCTGTTTGACAAGGATTCATCTTCTATGCCCTTGTCAACCTCTCAATAGTCCACCCACTCCACAGTATTTCAAATTTGATGTTAAATCTCTTGCCTATCTTGCCTCAGGAGATAATCTGTGTCTTTGATTTAACTTCTCTGTTCATTGCTGTTCCTTGGTCCCATACAGCCCAGAAAACCCAGCCTAAAAATCAAATATTTCTTTCATATTTATTTACTAGCCTAAAATCATTAAAATCAGTTCCCATTTTAAGTCATCTCGCACCCTATTGCTCATTTTTATCGAGATTGACTGGAGAGAGCCCTCTCCTGTCCTCGTAGGGCTAGCTACGAGGCTGAGCTTGGTTTGATGTTGCCTCGAGTTTTGCCTTTCTTAGCCTGAGGCAGATTTGAGCGCTAACAGTACCTTTACCAGAACCATACAAAAATCAGGATATATGGTTGCATGCTGGCACCATACAAGCTACCAAGATACCTCCCAATGAGGTTGTTTGCATTAGAATACTATAGACGAATCATCAATGTAGATGAATTAAACTTCATCAATGACAAGAAGAAATCCAATTTCAAAATAAAAGACCAACTAGGCCCCTTCATACGCAACTCTAGGGAGGCAAGCAAAGAAGCAGACCTGATTCTGCAGAGAATGAAGTTCCAAAGGACTTCTTTTTGGAGATATGATCCTTTGTAATTCATCACAAAGAAGAGAAAAAGGTCAAGCTAGGACCATTCATTCACCATCCCATACCTGAAATAAAGCATATGCAAATAAGATAAAATGGGTGGAGGGTACCCTAGTAGACCAAGACAGCACCAGAGTAGACACAGAGAATGCTCTAATTGATTTAGAAAATTAGCTTGATGACAACTCTTTTCTGCAGATACCAAAAGAAACAGAAAGAACCATGAGTACCCATCTAGTTATGCAGACTCCTCAGAATGAGGAGAAGATCCCAAAAAGAAATAGAGAAGGGGCTTCCACTTCAGGAATGGCCACCTTCAATTTGTCGCAGGAATCAAGCAAGAGGCAAAGGCTAAATCCAGCCTTTGAGCAAGAGTATACTGAAGATTCAGCTGAAGTCACAAATACAGGAGCAGAAAGAAGTAGGCCTACCACTCCTTCTCGAGACATGCAAGAGAATTCCACATCAAAAACTCAGATGTTGGAAAGGCAACCCAGTGTTGAAGTATCTTCTTTTAGAATTCCTGCTGACAAAGACCAAGATATCAAGGAAAGGTATAAAGAAATCAAAACAAAAAATGAGAGCCTTAAGGCCCAAACATATGCACAATACCTGAAGCTGACTCCCATCAATCAAACAAGGTTAATGTCAGCCTTTGACATTAAAGAGGGAAAGTTGCAGATGACCTTTGTTAAGCCTACAACCCAGTAGCCAAAGACAACATCATATTTCAAAAGGGTATATTTTGAAGTGTTGGCAAGGGATATTGGTCCCATAGACTAGCTTGAACTACACAAACAGGCTAGAGAGATGATATACTCCAACCTGACTGGTAAAGCCATAGCTTCCCATCAGTTACAAAACTCTCTGAACAACATCTCACCTCAATTCCAGTTAGAGAAGGCCTCCTCACAGTCCAAGGATACCAGGATCAAGTCCTTAGAGGATTTAATGATTGAACTGGGACACGATCCCAGGGATATAAAAGCCACATAACAACTTATTAAAAAGAAGAATGATGACATAGCTACATTGAAGAAAAAGCTAAAAATACCTCAACTACAACATCCACAAACATTGGAAGTCCTAGAAGCCTAGCAGGGGCATGAAGAACTAATGGACTTGGTCTTGAAATTAAATGATCAACTAAAAGAGACTGAAAAGGAATTGGATGCTTTGATCCAATTAAAATAGGAATATGTGGTCACTTCTTCAACAAATGTTATCCCCACAGTCTCCACAATAGTGCCATCCACACTAGCAGCATCTTTGGCACCTACAAATCCACTTGCAACAACCTTGCCAAAAACAACAGAGTCTACTTTAGCAGCAGGTGCATCAAGAGAGAAAGAAACAGAACTAGTCAAAGCCATGGAAGAGATGTCTATCTAGGCTACTGAAATGAACAGGTTAAAAGAAAATGTTGCAAGTTTGGAAACAGACTGCAAACTTGCCCAGCTGAAGTAGAAAGAAGAAGCACAAAAGGCCCAAAGAATGGGTGAGAGAATCGAAATCCTAGAGAAGGATTTAACACTGGAGAAACCACTTGGAAAAACCAAGGAAATGTTGTGGGCCAATATCAATGACTCTGTCAATGATATTTGGCCATCAATCCGAGTTATTTTTGAACAAACAGAGTTAGTAAAGATAACTATGGAAGCTATCCAAAAAGTAAAGGAGGAGTTGGGAGATAAGCCAGAGGAGGAAAATAGACTCATCCACTTCCTCAATAGCAAGAATAGATATGAGCTCCATGAGCTAAATATAGAACATATAACTGCTACCATTTTAGAAATAAGGAAGTTCCTTTCCAAAAGGAACCTTATGCTTAATTTGGAAGAAAAGTGCCACAATATGCAGATAGCCATTGAAAGGTTCATGGCTAAATTCTAGCTTTTGAGGGAGAAAGGTCTGCCCAGTCCTATGGTCATCAATGACAAACTTATGACACAATTGGACTATGGTGATTTATGACACAATTGGACTATTGTGATAGACTCAGAAAATTGGCTAAGGAACAAGCCAATTCTTCATCAATAAAAGCCCTACCAACAGGCAAAGAGATATGACAGATTTGAGAACTTGTTCTTCCTTGAACATGAGGTAAAACATATGTTCCTCACCAAGCCCAATTTTTCCAAGTATACTGAAGCTGACGAAATCTACAGAAGAATGGTGAATGTGAAATCACCAGATGCGGAATGGTGGGAGACAATCACAGATTTATTGGGATAAATTTTCTACACAGTAAAAACAGAACAACCAGGTAAAACAGGTAAAAACAGCACAACAGGGTCAAAGAGTATCAGGGTTAAAGAGTATCAGTTGAAAGATGAAAGTAAAGAAGACTCCAGCGTGAAACTCTACAACAACAAGCCAACATAAAGGGCTACACTTCAACAATAAAGGCCAGCACAACCATAATAAAAGGGACAACATGAAACAGTTCATTAGCTGTCTCTATCTTCTTGCAAGAAGATATTTGTATTTCCTAGATTAAATCTCAAGTTGTTTTGAGATATTTTGTAATAATTTTTTGTATAAATACTTCACAATTCGAAGTATGTAGGGTGGATTCTTAGACATTTCTATAGTTTTCTTGATCAAAGACTGTAAGTTATTGTATCACTGTTGGGACCAACAAGCTGGATTATTGAATAAAGAAAAAACATTTCATTGGATTCATGTGTAGTGCGAAATATAGATAAGTATCTTCTTTTGTGTTGTCACTTTTATTTAAAAGTTTTTCAATAATCTTAAATGTATCTGAAATATAAATGCTATAATATGGAATGATATCTCAGAACTTGCTTCACTGCACTCTGTTTTGACTATTATGCATTTTTTATGTTTTCTGCTAAATTATCTAAGTTAAGGAATTCTTGATTGCTCCTTAGTTCAGGTAGTTTCCCTCTAGTCTATATTAAAGGATTCTTAACTACCTTTTTCTCATGATCATCCTTTGTTCCTCCTTTTAATCTCGATTTGAGGATTCTTAAGTGCTCTCTCACCTTGGTTAAGATCATTTCACCCATTCAACCTAAAACCTGTGCTTCACTTTGCTAACTTGCCAATTGAACACTCCCTTTAATGATTTAATCCCTGTTCTGTTGCACTTTTTTGACTGCATAGCCCAATAGCCAGAGACATCATTCTATCCACCTGTTCAAGGATTCCACCATCCAACTTCCAATACGAAACCAAAACCCCAATGAACATTAATAACTAGCCTAAAATCCCAGAAAAACAAATTTAAATTATATAGAGAGATCCCTCTTTGAGTCATAGGTTGGCTAGAGCCTATACTTAAAAAGATTGGTTTGTGGTTACCTCACTCTTTTCCTTCTTCTGATAACTTTTAGGGAAAAATTCTAAGTGATAACATAGTGGCGACCATATTGGGGAGAAACCCTCAGTCCTAATAAATCTTTAAGAAATTTTTAATTGTGTATTTCGAGCCTCTTAAAGTAATTTATTAGGAGTTATTTTCCACAAAAAGAAAACAATTAAAAAATTTTGAAATTCTGGCTTCCAGGAGAACTCATTATATTAGGGCTAACCCAGATCCAAACCCTCCCCCGGTATTTGATAATCCCAACCTGATTTCAAGAAAATCCAAAACAGAATGAAGTTCAGCTAGTCACACACCCTTAGTTAAAGCTAATTCATGCCCTGATGAATGGTTGTTTTTAGAAGATCTTCCCTTTGATGAGCAATTCGATTTGTCACTATTTAAATCAAAGTCTGAAAGTGAAATTTGTGATATTGTCCTAGATCTTGAGTTTATTGCAGACCTTGAAGTCCAAAAAGCCAACAAATCAATTGATGAGTACATTCTGAATTCACCACAATCATCCCTTAGTACTGCCAAGATCCCTGAGTTTTCTGAACAATTGTCCACTACTCTTAGTTCACCACTATTCCCTTCAACTTCTGAAGCCCATTCCCCACCACCATTCATACCCTCACTTCCTTACCAGCGTAGCACTGCTCACTTACCACTCACCAGTCCTAGTTCATCCTCCACTACTGTATCATCTTCCAGTGCCTCAACCCCACATTTTAGCCTTTCCCAGATTATAGCCATGGCAAATAGATATGCTCCCCTTGTCTTACTTGCTCCACTTGGTGCCATGCCAGCAGACTACCAGAGTAAAATCATCCAATTTGATGGCATAGGACACTACACTGCACAACACCATGTTAATAAGATGACAGACTACTTTGAACTTCATGAAATTGATATTGTGGATGTCCAAATGAGACTATTTGCTCAAACTTTAGCTAGTGATGTTAGGAAATGGTTTAGATCACTGCCTGATAATAGTATTGATAGTTTAGAAGTATTTCATTAGAAATTTTTGAATAGATGGGAAAAGAAAAAGAATCCTCTACAGATCCTTTCAAAATATGAAAATATTAGGAGGGGACCAAATGAGACTATTCAAGATTACTGCACCAGATTTAACAATATATACAATGCAATTCCAGTTAATCTTAGACCCCCACCTAACTTATCATTAATAAAGTTCCCTAATGGTTTTGACACAGACATGGCATTCCAGCTTAGGGAAAGAAACCCCCCAACCCTAGAAGATATGCAAAGTGTAGCTGTAAGTGTAGAGGCTAATTTATTAGCTAAAAGAGCTAGAGTTAGGAATGAAAGAAGAGGAACAACTAAAGATGAGCCTTCACCCTCTGACATTAAGATAGATAGCTTAGAAAAAGGCATGGAAAATTTAATGGACAGAATAGAGAATATAGAGAGGAAACCCCAGTGGGATAATCAACATGCACCTCCAGTTACAAAACCCGAACTTTAGGAAAAATAAAAAACAAAACACTGGAAAAAATGCACTTGATCAGAATATTAGACCTCCTTTCCAAGAAAATTATGCAGAAACATACCATCTTGAAGACCTAGAGCAAGACACACAGATTAACCTGATGGGATTAGATGATAAAGGTGTTTTTTTTTCTGACACAACATGATCAGGAATTGCATATACTGCAGCAATTGCAAATCCAGTCTGGAGAATCATTTGATTACAAACTAGGTTATGATTCTGCCATCTTCGAAGTGCATAAACAATATAACCTAAGGAGTAAAAAGAATTCTGATATCCCTGACCAAATCAAGAAAACAATGCCAAATCAACCCAAGAAAATCAAAGAAGCCCCGGTTTATAAAATCCTTTAGCTTCTCCCTAGACAAAACCAGAATCCTTCTGGCCCTACCATTGTAGATATAACCCCTAATCAACCTTCTGATGATCAATCCTCTACTTCAATTCCCCCTAAAAAACCAGTGGACACACCTAAAAACAATAGATTGGAAAATTCACAAAAAGAGGTCCCCAATAAAGGAAAAGAAGGCCATCCCACTCAAATCCCTGTCGTGAAAATTCAAAACCCTCAAACAGAGAAATCCCCTTTGCCATTCAATTTGGGAGCAGAGGTAGCTAAGCTAAAGATTTCAGTCCCTTTAACAAAACTAATCAAGAATGAAACTTACAAAACATAGATAAAACAGACCCTGAACATTACTGAAAATGAGGATTCCGTTAACCTATTTGATGACCAACCAGAACTTATATTTGGTCCAGATGTTAATGGCAAACCACTAGAAGGAGGAATACCACCTTTCTACATTAACCCTAGCATCCATGACAAAATTCTTCAAAATTCAATGTTGGATTCTGGGGCTTCCCACGACTTAATTCCCAAATCAGTAATGGAGAAATTGAACCTAGACATTACAAGGCCTTACAAGGACTTATTTTCATTTGACTCAAGTCAAGTAAAGTGCCTGGGGTTGATTAAAGATCTCCGTGTCACCTTAGTTCAGTATCCTGCCAAAAGCATCCTTATGGATATTGTGGTTGCTAACATCCCACCAAAGTATGCCATGCTGTTATCCAGATCACGGGGAGCCAAACTTAAGGGATCTTTACAACTTGATATGTCATATGCAACAATTTTTGTTTTTTGACAACCCAAGACACTGTACCGAGAAACTTTGATGAATACATGGTAAGTAGCCTGGATTGGCCTCAAAAATTTCCTATCTACTCCGTACATTCAGAAATTGATTCTTTTATCCTGTATAATGCTGATCACACACAAGAAACTTTTTTAGACAGTGTTGATATAGAACCAAAAGAAATTGTAGTTTCAAAATAAGAGGAAACTGCCCAAGCTTTAGAAATTTCCACTAAACAAGGTAGTCAAGACGAGGAAAATTTTGTGGAAGCAGATGATGCGAATTATGAACATGAGATATTGTGGCATCTTGAGTTTGATGGGTCAGTCAATAAGTTTGGAGTAGGAGCATGAGTTTGGATATACAATCTGGAGAATGATCACTCAGAAGGTCATGCATACAAACTAAATTTTAAATGTACTAACAATATGGTCGAGTATGAAGCACTAATTTTAGGTCTTAAATTAGTTAGAAATCTAGGAGCTAAAAGAGTTTTTGTCATGGGAGACTCTGAACTAGTTATAAAACAAATTAATGTTATATATATGACTAAGGATCCTAGATTAAGTTGTTACAAAGGAACCATTGTAGAAATACTAAACACTTTCTTAGAAACCAAGGTTGCTGTAATTCCTAGAAAGCATAATATGCAGGCTCATAGTTTAGCAATGTTTTCCAACACCTGCAAGTTACCCTTTCAACCTAACCATCAGTACACTGCTGAAGTTAGGCACAGACCTGCAATCCCAGATAATTTGAAGATTTGGCAAATATTTTCTAATGAAAAGTAGATAAACAACTTCTTAGTCTTAGAAGAAGAGTTTGTAAATAGCAATATAGATACTGACACATCAATAGATCCTAACATTAAAAACAAAATATAAATAAACGAGATAGAAGGTGAAGAAATAGATAGGTTTCATCCCACTAAATTTACAAAATCAGATGTAGAAAACCTAGAGCAAGTTGAGATTGATGAAATAATTAACGAAGACACTGAAGTAATCAATCTCAAAGACAATTTCTTACCTAAGGGATTAACCCCTTTGGAAGACCTGTTTGATTCAAATGATGTTCCTAGAAATCCTAAAATGGAACCTTTGAAATCTGATATAGAGGAGTGTAATATAGGCATAGATGAAAATCCAAAATTTATTAAACTTTCTAAATCTTTACCTCCCACTAAAAGAGTAAAATACATTGAGTTATTAAAAGAATTTCAGGATGTCTTTGCTTGGAGTTATGAGGACCTCAAATCCTATGACACCAGCATCATACAACACACAATCCCTATAAAATAAAATAAAAAACCTTTTAGACAAAAACTTAGAAGGATAAATCCTGTCCTATTACCTTCAATTGAAAAGGAAATCCAAAGAATGTATGATGCTAAGATAATTGCACCAATCAAATTTTCTGATTGGGTTTCAAACTTGGTGCCAACTAGGAAGAAAACTGGTGAGATCAGACTCTGTGTGGACCTTAGGAACCTCAACAAAGTATCACTTAAAGACAATTACCCTCTCCCCAAAATGGATCATATTTTGCAAAGGGTAGTTGGATCAACCAGAATCTCATTATTGGATGGGTTTTCTGGTTACAATCAGATCTTAGTTCATCCTGATGACCAAGCCAAGACTACCTTCACTACTCCTTGGGGCACATTCATGTATGTGAAAATGCCTTTTGGACTAATGAATGCAGGAGCCACTTTCCAAAGGGCTATGGATATAGCCTTTGCCAAAGAAATTCATGACTTCCTTGTGATATACCTAGATGACATTACTGTGTTTTCAAAATCTAATAGTCAACATTTGGATCATCTAAGGCAAGTTTTTATTAAATGTAGGAAATATGGTATTTCTTTAAACCCCAAGAAGTATTTGTTTGGGTTATAAGAAGGAAAGTTACTAGGTCATATAATTTCAAAAGATGGTATCCAAATAGACCCTCCATGAATATAATCCATATTACAAATACAACATCCAAGGAACACTAGGGAATTACAAGCTTTCTTAGGGAAAATTAACTTTCTTAGAAGATTTATTTCTAATCTAGCAGAATTAATTAGATCACTGAACAATATGTTGAACAACTATTCGACCATAAAATGGACTGTTGAGGCTAAGAAATCATTTGAAGACATTAAACTAGCCTTAACTAGAACACTAGTTTTGATTAGTCCAAAATTTGATAGAGATTTCATCTTATTTTCCTTTGCTTCTGAGCACACAATTGCTGCAGTTTTATTGCAGAAAAATGACCAGGGCTATGAACAACCTATTGTTTTCTTTAGTAATTACTTGAGAGATGCACCCTTAAAAATATATCATAATGTAAAAACAAGCCTTTGTTTTGGTCAAAGCTATCAAGGATTTTAGGGTGTACATTTTATATTCTCATATAGTAGCCTATGTTCCTAATTCAATAGTCAAAGACATCCTAACTCAGGGTGGTCTAGATGGAAAGAGGGGAAAATGGATTTCTACTATTCTAGAATATGACATGGAAAGCAAACCAACTAAGTTAATCAAGGGCCAAGGTTTAGCCAAGCTCATGGCTGAATCGAACTGTCAGGTCCTAGATATAAACTTTATTGCACAAATAGATAATGAAGAGGAGATGGTGACTCCACTAATAAGCCAGGCCTTTATTGAGTCACCATGCTATGCTGATATCATTTATGTTTTACTGAATTTACAAGCTCCTCCTGAATTATCTAAGACCAAAAGCATATTTTTAAAAATAAAATCCTTAAAATTTTGTATATTAGACAATGCTTTGTTTTGGAGAAATCATGAAGGTATTCTTCTCAACTGTTTATTAAAAGATGAATCTAACAAATTATTACAAGAGTTTCATGTAGGTGACTGTGGAGGACACCTTTATTGGAAAACTATTGCAGATAAGATTCTTAGAGCCTGTTTCTACTGGCCTACCTTGTTTTCTGATGTAAAGAAATATGTGACCTCCTGTCACAAATGTCAAATTTTTTAGGGAAAGAAAAAACTTCTACCTTTACCCCTCAAGTCAATCTTTGCTGAAACAACTTTTCAACAATGGGGTTTGGACTTCATTGGTGAAATTCACCCACCTTCCTCTTCCCAGCACAGATGGATCCTCACTGCCACAAACTATTTCACAAAATGGATAGAGGTCATACCTTCAAGGAAAGCCACTGACACTGTTATCATAACCTTCCTTGAAACCAACATTCTATCAAGATTGATGTCAACCTAAGCTCATTACTAATAATGCAACAACTTTTAAATCCAAAAGAATGATAGATTTTTGCAACAAGTATCATATAACCCTGGGCCATTCCATAACCTATTATCCTGAAGGAAATGGACTGGTAGAATCCTTAATCAAAAGTTTGGTGAACATCATCAAAAAGTTGTTAGAGGACAATAAGAAAACATGGAACAAAAATCTAGTTAATGCCTTATGGGCAAACAAGATAACCACTAACAAATCAATTGGTACCTCTCCCTACCAACTAGTTTATGGGATGGAAGCTATTTTTCCATCCTCCTTGGGAACACTAGTGATGAAGCTACTTCAAGAGTTGCAGGTTGAACCAAATAGTATCCAAAGAAGAATCAACCAAATAATACATCTTCAAAAAACCAGGGAGGAAGTATATATTAGGTCTCAAGTTGTGCATGAAAGGATTAAAAAGATTTTTGATAAGAGAACCAAGGCTGAATATTTCTACCTTGGTGACAAAGTCCTAAAATGGGATTCAAGGAGGGAAGATAAAGGTAAACATGGGAAATTTGATTTCCTATGGAAAGGCCCATATGTCATTTATGCTTTCAGAGGTAATAACACTTTCTTCCTAAGAGAAATGGATGGTACAGACGCAAAAGGTGGACTAGTGAATGGTCGAATGCTCAAACACTATTTTGAACCTAACTACTGATTTTTTCTTTCCATTGTACATATTTCATTTTTCTTCAAAAAGTTTAGTCTGGATTGGATGGTGATTTTTGAAGTTGAAGCTCGAAGAGAAGGACCTAATCTTTACGGATTCACTGTCATAAGTATCAATAATGCAGAGGCATACAAGATAATTTTGCAAGGTAACATCAACAACAATTCAAAGGCCATTGATCTACAATGTTCTTGACATTTCACCAGGAAATGCCATCCCCAAGTGGAGACAAGTTTAGGTTCCTATACCAATAGGAGTCATAATTTTGATTGACTAAGGTTAAGCCTTGTAATATTGTACATACATTTTCTTTCTGCAAATGTTTTCCATATTAAAAAAAATTAAAAAATGTAAAGAGGGTATGTCCTAAAAGAATAATCAAAGGAAAAAAAGAATGAAAATAGGTCAAAAAAATGAAATATATGAACCCCAAAAGACAAAAAGAGACCATGAAAGTGTGCAAGTCAAAATTCCATTACTATTTACTTTTTATGCATAATAAATGATTGTGTGCAGCTTGTTACTTATGCCACAATCCATGATAAGTCAAAGTGTTTAAACTTGGCTAATTCATGCTTTCAATTTTATGTGTATATGTAGTGAATAAATCTGGCCAAACAATGTAATTTTGGCAAATTATTAGACAGGTAGAGTGAATAAAAGGAGCTCATCAGTTTAAGTTGAGCCCTTGGATGTTATAAGGTTAGAATTAGATAGTTTATCTTGTAAAGAAAATAAAAGGATTGATAAGGGTTTGCTATCCTAAATGCACCCAAATAAAGTGAAGGAAAATGGTAGGATGAGTAAGTGGGTAAGTAGCAGAAAGGTTGCAGAAATATCATGTCATTTGATACAAAAAGCGCTTATGTCATTGTTTCAAATGCATCTTTTAAATATGCATAAGTGGTAAACAAAACAAAAGCAATGGTTCACAATGTGATTTATTTAACATCCCCTCATTCATTTTAACCCCTATGACACTCACTAACTTCCCTTCCATAATAAAAATATTAATATCTATAGTTTTTAAGTCAAAAAGGCTCAGAGCATTTCTCTGACTTCTGGTGGGACCAGACCCTCGGCTTGATGACTTGAGAAGGAAAGGTGTTAAATTCCCTTATAAGTCATTCATCCCCCTCACAAAACCCCTTTTTCTAAGGTTAAGTTCTTTTGCCTAGGAAAACCCATTTATAAACATGTTTTATGTAAAAACCCCACCAAATACATTTATCCTAAAGTACTAGGTATATAGAAAACACACAACATTTCATGAATCTAAGCACGATTCCCCTTCCACTCATTTCATTAAATTTTTAATTAAATATATAAAAACACCGAAAACCCATTGTCTCGTATATATTTAACTCCCTCATATAAATTAACCCCACCCCTTAGTTTATCTATAAACTATATTGCTACCCCTTATCCCGCAAAAAACATTAAAACCCTGCCCTCAGTCCCTAACCCTCATTATAGTTTGACCCGATCCTGTAAACCTGGATTAGTTCTTAAACTAATCCCAAAAGCCACCGCGATTAAATCCCATCATTCACCCCTGCGCAACTCTCATCTCCTGATCACCGTTGATCGTCCCTCCTCCACATCCAATGCCCCACAAGAATATTGGGCCAGCCCGACGTCCGCCCCTTACCTGCCCGATAAAGCGGGTCTCCCCTGGCCCCCGACGCTACGTGGAAAATGCTGAATGGAATCAGGCGACCCCTCCCAAATACCGCCCGCACCACAAAATCGGTGCGATGGACCTCCCAAACCACTTCCCCCTTCCAACCAAAAACCATCACTATTCATAAATTAGTGAACCTGCCAAAATTAACCATTTTCCTATAAAAGTCCGATTACCCCTCTTTTCACTCTTTTCGCACATTTTTCCTTTGAGAACACAGAAAGTCATTGTGACCCCTGAAAACAACCAAATTTCTCACAAACTTCCACCATTGTTCCATAGACGCTGCAGACTAGCCCAACTCGCTCATCAGTTTGTACCAATACTATACAAACCTCTGCAGCGGCCTTCAACCACCATTTACAATCAATTCCGCCCAATTCTAGGTACTTAACCATGGAATTCCAACTCCATTATCAAATTCAGAGTCAATTCACCCTCATGACACTGTTAGTTCAGTAAAAAAGGATCAAATTCACTTAAATTTTAACACTGTGAGCCATAAACCAATGCAAAACCTCCATTGCCCTAAAAATCTGAATCATTCCCCACACTCAAATCCAAGAGAACTGAGTATGGTTGCCCTAATTGCTATGGATGTGAGTGCCATCACTACACCTCATTTAGACCTGGACCACCTTCCTTTAGCTGATAAATATTTCCAAATAAAAGATACCTATACCCAAGAGTCCCCACTCAAAGTACATTGCCAAAGTAGGGACAAGTTCCTAAACCATGCTGATGAAATTGGCCTTTGGGAGTCAAATTTTCCCAAGTACTAGTTCCCCCAAGTCCACATTTTTGCTGAAATTGTTCATATGTGCTATGATTGCTGCGTCCCTAGTCACAAAACTGTCATGGCTCATGACCAAAAGGTCCTTTTCACCATCACCGCTGAGTCTATTAATGAAATGCTGCAGCTCCAACCAGGACCAAGCCTAACCCCACTCTCAATTAGAGATTTGTTGGACCTGTATCCAAAACTTAGCTTTGCAAAATTGGCCCAACTATTCCAAACCTTCATCAGAGAAGAGAGACACATCCCTAAGGACCCCCTCCCCCTTCCCAATATGTAGTGCTATTTTTTGCCCATGTGGGAAAAATATTGTAGCCATGATATCCTGCATTTTGGGGTACACCACTAGTGAATAAATTGATGAGTTAATCCTTGCCTTCTTGTCCATCTACACTCTAGGACAACCTCATGTTGTCATTATGACTATGCCCAATTTATAGCTGACAGGATGCATGAGAAATTCCTTAGAATGAACAATGAAATGGTTTTCATGTACTCATCAATTTTATACCATATGTTCTTATATTACCAACTTGACAAGTTCCCATTCACCCTTCAGAAGATGGACACCAAAGGTCAGTCCAGGTCAATCATTTTTCGGACCCCATTGATCCACCAATCTCAGTCTCCATACTCTTATTCTGATTTTCTTGATTTATTTGTACACCTAGTCATGACAATGTTGACGGGAAGCCCTCCTCCTAGAATCAGTCCAGAAATAAAGAAAGTCCTTCAATTGTCTAAACAGACCAAAGTGGGTGACTGGTACCTTTACAAGAACCATACAGAAATCAGGATATATGGTTGCACGCTGGCACCATACAAGCTACCAAGATACCTCTCAATGAGGTTGTTTGCATTAGAATACTATAGAAAAATCATCAATGAAGATGAAGTAAACTTCGTCAATGCCAAGAAGAAGGCCAATCTCAAAATAAAAGACCAACTGGGCCCCTTCATATGCAACGCAAAGAAGCAAACCTAATTCTGCAGAGAATGAAGTTCCAAAGGAGTCTTGTCTGGAGATACGATCATTTGGAATTCATCACAAAGAAGAGACAAAAGGTCAAGCTAGGACCTTTCATTCACCATCCCATACCTGAAATAGAAGCATATGAAAATCAGACAGAATGGGTGGAGAGTACCCTAGTAGACTAAGACAGCACTAAAGTACTCATAGAGAATGCTCTAATTGATTTAGAAAAGCAGATTGATGACAACTCTTTTATGCAGGTACCAGAAGAACCATAAAGAACCATGAGTACCCCTCTAGTTATGCAGACTCCTCAGAATGAGGAGAAGATCCCAAAAAGAAACAGAGAAGGGGCTTCCACTTCAGGAATGGCCACCTCGGATTTGCAGCAAGAAACAAATAAGAGGCAAAGTCTAAATCCAGCCTCTGAGCAAGAGTATATTGACGACTTAGCTGAATTCACAAATATAGGAGCAGAAAGAAGCAGGCCTACCACTCCTTCTAGAGGCATGCAAGAGCCTTCCACATCATAAACTCAGATGTTGGAAAGGAAACTCAGTGTTGAAGTATCTTCTTTTAGAATGCCTGCTGAAAAAGACCAAGATATCAAGGAAATATATAAAGAAATCAAAGCCAGAAATGAGAGGCTTAAGGCCCAAACATATGCACAATACCTGAAGCTGACTCCCACCAATCAAACAAGGCTAATGTCAGCCTTTGACATTAAAGAGGGAAAGCTGTAGATGACCTTTGTTAAGCCTACAACCCAGTAGCCAAAGACAACATCAGATTTCAAAAGGGTAGATTTTGAAGTGTTGGCAAGGGATATTCATCCCATAGACCAGATTGAACTACACAAATAGGTTGGAGAGATGATATAATCCACCTTGACAGGTAAAGCCATAGTTGCTAATCAACTACAGAACTCTCTGAACAACATCTTAGCTCAATTCCAGTTAGAGAAGGCCTCCTCACAGGCCAAGGATACCAGGATCAAGTCCTTAGAGGACTTAGTGGTTGAATTGGGACACAATCCCAAGGATATAAAAGCCACATAACAACTTATTAAAAGGAAGAACAATGACATAGCTGCATTGAAGAAACAACTAAAAATACCTCAGCTACAACATCCATAAACATTGGAAGTCCTAGAAGCCTAGCAGGGGCATGAAGAACTAATGGACTTGGTCTTCAAATTGAATGATCAAATAAAAGAGACTGAAAAGGAATTGGATGCTTTGATCCAATTAAAACAAGCAAATGTGGCCACTTCTTCAACAAATGTTATCCCCACAGTCTCCACAGCAGTGCCATCCACACTAGCAACATCTTTGGCACCTATTGCTCCACTTGCAACAACCTTGCCAACAATAACAGAGTCTACACCAACAGTAGGTGCATCAGTAGAGAAAGAAACAGAACTAGCCAAAGCCATGGAATAGATGTCTATCCAGGCTACTGAAATGAACAGGTTAAAAGAAAAGGTTGCAAGTTTGGAAACAGACTGCAAACCTTCCCAGCTGAAGCAGAAAGAAGAAGCACAAAAGGCCCAGAGAATGGGTGAGAGAATCAAAATCCTAGAGAAGGATTTAACACTGGAGAAATCACTTGGAAAAACCAAGGAAATGCTATGGGCCAATATCATTGACTCTGTCAATTATATTTGGCCATAAATCCAAGATATTTTTGAAAAAAAAAGTTAGTAAAGATAGCTACAGAAGCTATCTAGAAAGTAAAGGAGGAGTTGGGAGATAAGCTAGAGGAGGAAAATAGACTCATCCACTTCCTCAACAACAAGAATAGATATGAGCTCCATGAACTAAATATAGAAGATAGGAATGCTACCATTTTAGAAATAAGGAAGGTCCTTTCCAAAAGGAACCTTATGCTTAATTTGGAAGAAAAGTGCCACAATATGCAGGTAGCCATTGATAGGTTCATGAATAAATTCCAGATTTTGAGGGGGAAAGGTCTGCCCAGTCCTATGGTCATCAATGACAAACTCATGACACAGTTGGACTATGGTGATAAACTCAAAAAATTGGCTAAGGAACAAGTCAGTTCTTCATCCATAAAAGCCCTGCCGACAGGAAAAGTGTTATATGAAACATTTGAGAACTTGTTCTTCCTTGAACATGAGGTAAAACATCTGTTCCCCACCAAGCCCAATTTTTCCAAGTATACTGAAGCTGATGAAATCTACAGAAGAATGGTGAATGTGAAATTACCAGATGCAAAATGGTGGGAGACAATCACAAATTTATTGGGATAAACTTACCACACCGTAAAAACATAACAACCAGGTAAAACATGTAAAACCAGCACAACAGGGTCAAAGAGTATTAGGGTTAAAGAGTATCAGTTGAAACATGAAAGTAAAGAAGACTCCAGCGTGAAACTCTACAACAACAAGCCAGCATAAAGGGCTACACTTCAACAATAAAGACCAGCACAACCATAATAAAAGGGACATCATGAAACAATTCATTAGCTGTCTCTATCTTCTTGCAAGAAGATATTTGTATTTCCTAGATTAAATCTCAAGTTGTTTTGAGATATTTTGTAATATTTTTTTGTATAAATACTTCATAATTCAAAGTATGTTGGGTGGATTCTTAGACATTTCTATAGTTTTATTGATCAAATACTGTAAGCTATTGTACCACTGTTGGGACTAGTAAGCTGGATTATTGAATAAAGCAAAGAAATTTCACTGGATTCATGTGTAGTGCGAAATACAGACAAGTATCTTCTTTTGTGTTGTCACTTTTCTTTAAAAGTTTTTCCATAATCTTAAATGTATCTGAAATCTAAATGCTATAATATGGAATGATATCTCAGAACTTGCTTCACTGCACTCTGTTTTGACTATTATGCATTTTTTATGTTTTCTGCTAAATTATCTAAGTTAAGGAATTCTTGATTGCTCCTTAGTTCAGGTAGTTTCCCTTTGGTCTATAGTAAAGGATTCTTAACTGCCCTTTGCTCATGATCATCCTCTGTTCCTCCTTTTAATCCCAGTTTGAGGATTCTTAAGTGCTCTCTCACCTTGGTTAAGATCATTTCATCCATTCGACCTAAAACCTATGCTTCACTCTGCTAGCTTGCCCATTGAACACTCCCTTTAATGATTTAATCCCAGTTCTGCTGCATTTCTTTGACTCCATAGCCCAATAGCCAGAGACATCATTCTATCCATCTGTTCAAGGATTCCACCATCCAACTTCCAATACGAAACCAAAACCCCAATGAACATTAAGAACTAGCCTAAAATCCCAGAAAAACAAAGTCAAATTATATAGAGAGAGCCCTCTCTGAGTCATAGGTTGGCTAGAGCCTATACTTAAAATATTGGTTTGTGGTTACCTCGGTCTTTTCCTTCTTCTAATAGCTTCTAGGGAAAAATTCTAAGTGATAACACAGTGGCGACCATACTGGGGAGAAACCCACAGTCCTAATAAATCTTTAAGAAATTTTTAATTTTGTATTTCAAGCCTCTTAAAGTAATTTATTAGAAATTATTTTCCACAAAAAGAAACAATTAAAAAATTATGAAATTATGGCTTCGAGGAGAACTCATTATACTAGGGCTAACCCAGATCCAAACCCTCCCCCTATATTTGATAATCCCAACCTGATTTTAAGAAAATCCAAAACAGAAGAAAGTTCAGCTAGTCACACACTCTTAGTTAAAGCTAATTCATGCCCTGATGAATGGTTGTTTTTAGAGGATCTTCCCTTTGATGAGCAATTCGATTTGCCACTATTTAAATCAAAGTCTGAAAGTGAAATTTGTGATACTGTCCTAGATCCTGAGTTTATGGCAAACCTTGAGGTCCAAAAAGCCAACAAATCAGTTGATGAGTACATTCTGAATTCACCACAATCATCCATTAGTACTGCCAAGATCCCTGAGTTTTTTGAACAATTGTCCACTACTCTTAGTTGACCACTATTCCCTTCAACATCTAAAGCCCATTCCACACCACCATTCATACCCTCACTCCCTTACCAGCCTAGCATTGCTCACTTACCACTAACCAGTCCTAGTTCATCCTCCACTACTGTATCATCTTTCAGTGCCTCAACCCCACATTTTAGCCCTTCCCAGCTTATAGCCATGGCAAATAGATATGCTCCCCTTGTCTTACCTGCTCCACTTGGTGCCATGCCAGCAGACTACCAGAGTAAAATCATCTAATTTGATGGCATATGACACTACAGTACACAACACCATGTTAATAATATGACAGACTACTTTGAACTTCATGAAATTGATATTGTGGATGTCCAAATGAGACTATTTGCTCAGACTTTAGCTAGTGATGTTAGGAAATGGTTTAGATCACTGCCTGATAATAGTATTGATAGTTTAGAAATATTTCATTAGTAATTTTTGAATAGATGGGAAAAGAAAAAGGATCCTCTACAGATCCTTTCAAAATATGAAAATATTAGGAGGGGAGCAAATGAGACTGTTCAAGATTACTGCACCAGATTTAACAATATATACAATTCAATTCCATTTAATCTTAGACTCCCACCTAAATTATCATTAATAAATTTCCCTTATGGTTTTGACACAGACATGGCATTCCAGCGCAGGGAAAGAAACCCCCCAACCCTAGAAGATATGCAAAGCGTAGCTATAAATGTAGAGGCTAATTTATTAGCTAAAAGAGCTAGAGTTAGGAATGAAAGAAGAGGAACAACTAAAGATGAGCCTTCACCCTCTGACATTAAGATAGATAGCTTAGAAAAAGGCATGGAAAATTTAATGGACAGAATAGAGAATATAGAGAGGAAACCCTAGTGGGATAATCAATAGGCACCTCCAGTTAGAAACCCGAACTTTAGGAAAAACCAAAAACAAAACACTGGAAAAAATGGACCTGATCAGAATATTAGACCTCCTTTCCAAGAAAATTATGCAGAAACATCCTATCCTGAAGACCCAGAGCAAGAAACATAGATTAACCTGATGGGATTAGATGATGAAGGTGTTAGGGCCTAAATCTACCTCAGGCTGAGAAAGGTAGGATCTAGGGTAACATCAAACCATGCATAACCTGGTAGCTAGCCCTACCAGGTCGGGAGAGGGCTCTCTCCTTGTCAATCTTAGGAAAGATGGCCAATGAAAGCATGAGATGACTGATGTAATGACTGATTTTAGGCTAGGTATGTGTGCAAAAGAGTTTGATTGAATTTAAAGATGTTTTGTTGGCTCAAATGGAAAGGCAGATCTGGGTCTGGGGAATGAGGCTCAATTTTGCAGAGATCTCTATGGGGCAAGGTAGGCAACTGATTTGGCACTTCAAAATGAATGCAATGGAGAGATTTGGACAGGTGAGGAGTTGAAAAGGGCAAGAAAACCTCAGGGATCCTCTTCAAACAGTTGAAAACATCAATAACTAAGCAAACCCTAGGTAGAGCACTGCAATTTCAATGTATTCTACCTTTATCCTTGTTTGTTTTAGTTAAGGAGAAGCAAGGGAGATAATGGCATACATAAAATAAACTTACAGTTTACTGAAGGAAACATAGTACCAAAGAAAGATGCCACATGAATCCCATAAAGTGCTGCAAACCTGGTCTATTCCTTAGCCAAAACTGCTGAGATGAGTATACAATGAAACTCCAAGCTTTCTCAAAAGTCTAACCATGCTAATGACTGAAAAACATAAGATATAGGAAAACAACAACTCATCCTAGCCTCTAGGGGTCGAGCTCGTGAGTTTAGGAGCTGTTCCAACAAATTCTAAACTGAGAACTAAAAAGTAGGTAGTAGAACAACATGCCTCTAAAAACTAGGGAACTGATTCATTCAGTTGCAAACTACCTTTTCATGGATGAATCTACCTCTATGAGTGAAAATTCAACATAATTATCAAGATCCATCAAATTACATCAAATTACATCATGATTTTGACATTAAGAAGGAGAAAAGTCAAACTATCAAAAAACTAGGCGAAAAACAAAGTATTTTGGTCAAACTGAGCAAAATTTCCCTAATGCACCGTGCTGATTTCTCTATGCATAGTTCCTGTTTGCAGCCACTTTTGGAGGCCTTTTTGGTGTCCAAATTTTCTCCAAGTGTTCTTGTTGGAAAGGTATACCTATCTACTTTCCAGAACAAGTTGAATTTTTGAATTTGGCCTCCATTTTCGCTTCCAAAACTGAGTTCTCCAAACACTGCTTCCTGTGTGTCAAAATAGGGATAGTAAGGTCATTTTTTGGATGTTTTTGACCTTTTTGGGGGCTCAAAACCTGTCAAAATTTCTTGGACATTGGTAGGCATGCATATTTTTCCAAGAAAAGTCCAAAGATGCTGAGTTTTTTTCATTTGGATGCCTCCATCAAAAGCGAGCGCCAGGTGGCGAGGCGCATTGGGCAGAAAAACCTGTGTTTTGGCCCAAAATTTTCAAAAATGCAAAAAGTGTCCCAATTTTTTTGAAATTTGGGCTGAGTGCTCTCCATCAAGTGCTATGTTGGGCCAAGAAAGCCTCAGCCAAGATCTGAAGTTTATCTTGCGCTTTTTGCCTCCTCGATCTCTTCTTCAACTTGGCCTTCAAGTTCCTGATTCTAGCTTGGCACACCATATTCCTTGACAAATAGTGATATGCCATGTTTCTCAACATATTTTTCTCGTTAATGGCCTTCTCCAACATCCTCTCCAAGTGGATATTATTCCTCTCCAGCCAAGACTCATGATCAACATTGATTTCTTGCTCAAGTGTTGTGAACTTGACTTTCCTCCTTTTGGCAGCTTGCCGGTTTTCTTGTATGTTTCTTAGCTCCATTATGGTTTTCTGATCCTCTAGTTGCTTGTTTCTTTGCTCTAGGTACTTTATTATCCACTTGGCTCTTTCCAAGTTGAGGGACAAAGCATTGATGTCCACCTGTTTCTCTTGGATGACCTCCTTGAGCTTTGAGCTTTGTGGGCCCAAATCAGTGTCATCGTCCTGAATGAGAATGAAATCAGTCTCCTGCTCACCTGAAGGCCCCTCATCATGTAATGGCCTCTTGCCCTTGTCCTGAATCTGCTGTGCTGATGAAGGAAGCGAGACCCCTTCCACCCCGGGTGGAGATAATACTTGCTTTGCTGTTGCAAACAACCTTCTAGTGCCCTTTTGATAGGTGACAAACACCGGCACACTAGGTCTTTGTCTCATGACCCTCCTGCTGACATGAAGGTCCACCTGCCTCATCAAAAGCTTCTGGAGGTACCTGAGGAGCTGTGAAGAACTCACAAGAAATGAAATCCTCCCATGAGATGCCCTGCAAATCAAGCTGATGCATGACCACGATTTTGATGAGTGCAAAATGATATATACTGTTAAACTGCTGCTGAGGAGTCTTCTGTTGTACTAGGGTGGTCATCTTCTCAATATTTCGGCACATGAAGTAGGGGAGATTCATCATTCTCACCCTGGTAAAGTGCATCAACAATCTGATATGATAAGCATATAGGTGAGAAAACTGGCCCTCACAACTGAAATACTTCATTATGAGTTTCATCAAGGGAGCATATGAGTCTTTCAGGTACCAAAAGGAAAAAATCTGCTGAGTTGTCTCAAATAACCGGGCTTGATGTATGGTTCATAATGTTCCCTGTCAATCTGCTACCTTTTATTCCACTGCTCTCCGACATTAGGAATGCTGGTTGCTAGAGAAATAGACTCCGGTGTCAAGGTGAATGCCACACCAGCTAGAGTGGCTTGGCCATTATGTAGATGAAGCACAAACAACCTGGCCAACTCATGATGGTACTGGACTCTAGCAACCATCTCACAGAACTGATAACAGGATTGGTGTTGGAAGCATGTGATAGCAAGAGGGCAGGCCTGCAGCTCGGCAAGTGAAGTAGGCTCCTCTCGTATATGTTTGCCACCCTTGTGAGGTCTCCTTGGTGCATGCATTTCTGTAGGAGAGTCACTGTGTGTCTCTTCATCTCGGTCATATGAAGGAACAGATCCCGTGTTTTCTAATGTGTGAGTTTTCTTGATGAGTATGAAGAGATTTATGGTGATTTTAGTTTTTTTCCACTAAGGTTAAGAATGTATGAGGGACTGTGGAGGGAGAGGGTATGAGGGGTTTTGGGAATATTATGACAAGTTTTTTGGGAAATAGGGGGTTTAGGGAATAATATGTAAGCTTAGGGACAACAATTAGGGTTTGGGGATTTTGTAGTTAGGATTTGGGAAAATGGGAATTGGGGATAGGGGTGAATGATTTGTTTTTTAGGAATATGAGAGTTAGGGAATGAATGGATGAACTGGGAAAATAAATGGAGGAGTCAAAGAGTAAGGGAAAGGTGGAGTGGACTTGGTAGCAAAATGACAAATGCAAACCCTAGGAAATCATGTTTTGAGAAATTGCAAGGAAGTATGATTTGAGTTTTTTCACACAACCACCATAAATTTTTAAGAAAAACTCTTTCACTAGCAAGGAAAAGGGCCTGACTTACTTGCACACTAGAAGATTTGAGCAATTTTGGCAATTCAAGGGAGTTTATGATGAAATTGGGTTTGGCAACTCTATGTGTCGTGCCACAAAACCAACACGCTGTGCTTCCTGTATACTCCGCATTAGTATAAATTTAATACTATGGAGGGCGACCCAATGCGCCGCGCCTCCAAAACTGGAACTCTTTGCTGCGATTTCGCTTCCTTTCTCCAACACGACCTTCACTTTGCTCAATCTTTCTTCTTTGAGTGCCAATGAGCTTTTTGAATTGTAAAGATGATTTATATACAAGAGCTTTTGATTTTTCCTTCATGAAACCCACTTTTACAATGTTTGCAATGTGACTTACTTTTTCAACTCTGTTTTTGGGCAGTTTACTTTATTTGTGCCTTTGATGAACTGAATGACTTGATTTTTTGTTTGTCTTGCAGGGGATGGAGCAACTGAAGCTTGGCAAGGTGACCAGGGTTGCCACTGAAGTTATTTACATATGAAAGAACTGAAATTACATCAATTTATAATAAAAACATAAAAATCTTTGTTTTTATCACTGAGCATGTGATTATAGAAATTATTGTTGTTGAAACTTTATTTGTCCTCCTCATGCGCCTGCTAACCTTTATTGAGCATTTTGAAGACCTTTTTGACGAAACCCTAGACCTAATGAAACTGAAACCCTAGAAATGACTCTTGCAAATTTAAAGACAAAAAGTGACTGCAGATGATCTAGATGAATGGTAATGTGTCAGTAGGTAAAGGGCATGAGGGGAAAATGTTCAACAAGAAACTACTGTCAGATGATCCATGATCCTAATGGAATGCAGCTGATTGAGTGAGACACCTAATATGGAATGCAACAAGAGAATTTGATCACTGACGGAGGGATGAAGATATAGACACTAACAGAAGGTGTTGTTTTTCTGACACAAGATGATCACGAATTACATATGCTGCAACAATTGCAAATCCAGTCTGGGGAATCATTTGATTATAAACAAGGTTATGATTCTGCCATCTTCGAAGTGCATAAACAATATAACCTAAGGAGTAAAAAGAATTCTGATATCCCTGACCAAACCAAGAAAACAATGCCAAATCAACCCAAGAAAATCAAAGAAGCCTCGGTTTCTAAAATCCTCCAGATTCTCCCTAGAAAAAACCAGAATCCTTTTGGCTCCACCATTGTAGATATAACCCCTAGTCAACCTTCTGATGATCAACCCTCTACTTCAATTCCCCCTAAAAAGCCAGTGGACACACCTCAAAACAATAGATTGGAAAACTCACAAAAAGAGGTCCCTAGTAAAGGAAAAGAAGACCATCCCACTCAAATCCCTGCTTTGAAAATTCAAAACCCTCAAACAGAGAAAGCCCCTTTTCCATTCAATTTGGGAGCAGAGATAGCTAAGCTAAAGATTTCAGTCCCTTTAACAAAACTAATCAAGAATGAAACTTACAACACACAGATAAAATAGATCCTGAACATTGCTGAAAATGAGGATTCCGTTAACCTGTTTGATGACCAACCAGAAATTATATTTGGTCCAGATGTTAATGGAAAACCACTAGAAGGAGGAATACCACCTTTCTACATTAGCCTTAGCATCCATGACAAAATTCTTCATAATGCAATGTTGGATTCTGGGGCCTCCCACAACTTAATGCCCAAATCAGTAATGGAGAAATTGAACCTAGACATTACAAGGCCTTACAAGGACTTATTTTCATTTGACTCAAGTCAAGTAAAGTGTCTGGGGTTGATTAAAGACCTCTGTGTCACCTTAGTTCAGTATCCTTCCAAAAGCATCCTTATGGATATTGTGGTTGCTGACATCCCACCAAAGTATGGCATGCTGTTATCCAGATCATGGGGAGCCAAACTTCAGGGATCTTTACAACTTGATATGTCATATGCAACAATTTTTGTTTTTGGACAACCCAAGAAGTTGTACCGAGAAACTTTAATGAAATACATGGTAAGTAGCCAGGATCGGCCTCAAAACTTTCCTATCTACACCGTAAATTCATACATTCATTCTTTTATCTTGTATAATGCTGTTAGACAATGTTGATATAGAACCAAAAGAAATTGCAGTTTCAAAACGATGAGGAAAAGTTTGTGGAAACATATGATGCGAATTATGAACATGAGATATTGTGGCATCTTGAGTTTGATGGGTAGTCAATAAGTTTGGAGCAGGAGCAGGAGTTTGGATATACAATCTGGAGAATGATCACTCAGAAGGCCATGCATACAGACTAAATTTCAAATGTACTAACAATATGGTCGAGTATGAAACACTAATTTTAGGTCTTAAATTAGTTAGGAATCTAGGAGCTAAAAGAGTTTCTGTCATGGGAGACTCTGAACTAGTTATAAAACAAATTAATGCTGTATACATGACTAAGGACGCTAGATTAAGTTATTACAGATGAACCATTGTAGAAATACTAAACACTTTCTTAGAAACCAAGGTTGCTGTAATTCTTAGAAAACATAATATGCAGGCTCATAGTTTAGCAATGTTTGCCAGCACCTGCAAGTTACCCTTTCAACCTAACCACCAGTACACTACTGAAGTTAGGCACAGACCTGCAATCGCAAATAATTTGAAGAACTGGAAAATATTTTCTGATGACAAGAAGATAAACAACTTCTTAATCTCAGAAGAAGAGTTTATAAATAGTAATATAGATACTGACACATCAATAGATCCTAACATGAAAAACAAAATAGAAATAAACAAGATAGAAGGTGAAGAAATAGATAGGTTTCATTCCACTAAATTTACAAAATTAGATGTAGAAAACCTAGAGCAAGTTGATATTGATGAAATAATTAACGAAGACGTTGAAGTAATAAATCTCAAAGACAATTTCTTACCTAAGGGATTAACCCCTTTGGAAGATCTATTTGATTCAAATGATGTTCCTAGAAATCCTAAAATGGAACCTTTGAAAAATCTGATATAGAGGAGTGTAATATAAGCATAGATGAAAATCCAAAATTGATTAAACTTTTTAAATCATTACCTCCCACTGAAAGAGTAAAATACATTGAGTTATTAAAAGAATTTCCGGATGTCTTTGCTTGGAGTTATGAGGACCTCAAATCCTATGACACCAGCATCATACAACACACAATCCCTATAAAATAAAATCAAAAACCTTTCAGACAAGAACTTAGAAGGATAAATCTTGTCCTATTACCTTCAATTGAAAAGGAAATCCAAAGAATGTATGATGCTAAGATCATTGCACCAATCAGATTTTCTAACTGGGTTTCAAACTTGGTGCCAACTAGGAAGAAAACTAGTGAGATCAGACTCTGTGTGGACCTTAGGAACCTCAAAAAAGTATCACTTAAAGACTACCCTCTCCCCAAAATGGATCGTATTTTGAAAAGGGTAGTTGGATCAATCAGAATCTCATTATTGGATGGGTTTTCTGGTTATAATCAGATCTTAGTTCATCCTGATGACCAAGCCAAGACTGCCTTCACTACTCCTTGGGGCACATTCATGTATGTGAAAATGGCTTTTGGACTTATGAATGCAGGAGCTGCTTTCCAAAGGGTTATGGATATAGCCTTTTCCAAAGAAATTCATGACTTCCTTGTGATATACCTAGATGACATTACTGTGTTTTCAAAATCTGATAGTCAACATTTGGATCATCTAAGGTAGGTTTTTATTAAATGCAGGAAATATGGAATTTATTTAAACCCCAAGAAGTCTTTGTTTGGGTTAGAAGAAGGAAAGTTACTAGGTCATATAATTTCAAAAGATGGTATCTGAATAGACCCTGCAAGAATAGAAGCCATCTTATAGATATAACATCCAAGGAACGTTATGGAATTACAATATTTCTTAGGGAAAATTAACTTTCTTAGAAGATTTATTTCTAATCTACCAGAATTAATTAGATCACTGAAAAATATGTTGAAAAAAGATTCGACCATAAAATTGGCTGTTGAGGCTAACAAATCCTTTGAAGACATTAAATTAGCCTTAACTAGAACACCAGTTTTGATCAGTCCAAAATTTGACAGAGATTTCATCTTATTTTCCTTTGCTTCTGAGCACACAATTGCTGCAGTTTTACTGCAGAAAAATGACCAGGGCTATGAACAACCTATTGCTTTCTTTAGTAAAGCCCTGAGAGATGCACCCTTAAAATATAACATAATGGAAAACAAGCCTTTGCTTTGGTCAAAGCTATCAAGGATTTTAGGGTGTACATTTTATATTCTCATATAGTAGCCTATGTTCCTAATTCAGTAGTCAAAGACATCCTAACTCAGGGTGGTCTAGATGGAAAGAGGGGAAAATGGATTGCTACTATTCTAGAATATGACATAGAAATCAAACCAACTAAGTTAATCAAGGGCCAAGGTTTAGCCAAGCTCATGGCTGTATCGAACTGTCAGGTCCTGGATATAAACTTATTGCACAAATAGATAATGAAGAGGAGATGGTGACTCCACTAATCAACCAGGCCTTTATTGAATCACCATGGTATGCTGATATCATTTATGTTTTACTGAATTTACAAGCTCCTCCTGAATTATCTAAGACCAAAAGCAGATTTTTAAAGATGAAATCCTTAAAATTTTGCGTATTAGACATGTTTTGGACAAATCATGAAGGTATTCTTCTCAACTGTTTATTAAAAGATGAATCTAACAAAGTATTACAAGAGTTTCATGTAGGTGATTGTGGAGGACATCTTTACTGGAAAACTACTGCAGATAAGATTCTTAGAGCCGGTTTCTATTGGCCTACCTTGTTTTCTGATGTAAAGAAATATGTGACCTCCTGCCACAAATGTCACATTTTTGAGGGAAAGAAAAAGCCTCTACCTTTACCTCTCAATCCAATCTCTGCTAAAACACCTTTTCAACAATGGGGTTTAGATTTCATTGGTGGAATTCACCCACCTCCATCTTCCCAACACAAATGGATCCTCACTACCACATAATATTTCACAAAATGGATAGAGGCCATACCTTCAAGGCAAGCCATTGACACTGTTATCATAACCTTCCTTGAAACCAACATTCTATCAAGATTTGGATGTCCAACTAAGCTCATTACTGATAATGCAACAAATTTTAAATCCAAAAGAATGATATATTTATGCAACAAGTATGATATAACCTTGGGCCATTCCACAGCCTATTATCCTCAAGGAAATATGGCAGAATCCTCAATCAAAAGCTTGGTGAACATCATCAAATTTTTTTTAGAGGACAATAAGAAAACATGGAACAAAAATCTAGTTAATGCCTTATGGGGAGATAGGCTAACCACTAAGAAATCAATTGGTACCTCTCCCTACCAACTAGTTTATGAGATGGAAGCTGTTTTTCCATCCTCCTTGGGAACACCAGTGATGAAGCTGCTTCAAGAGTTGTAGTTTGAACCAAATAGTATCCAAAGAAGAATCAACCAAACAATACATCTTCAACAAACCAGGGAGGAAGTATATATCAGGTCTCAAGTTGTGCAGGAAAGGATTAAAAAGATTTTTGATAAGAGAACCAAGGCTGAAGATTTCTACCTTGGTGACAAAGTCCTAAAATGGGATTCAAGGAGGGAAGATAAAGGTAAACATGGGAAATTTGATTTCCTATGGAAAGGCCCATATGTCATTTATGATTTCAGAGGTAATAATGCTTTCTTCCTAAGAGAAATGGATGGTACAGAAGCAGAAGGTGGACCAGTGAATGGTCGAATGCTCAAACACTATTTTGAACCTAACTATTGATTTTTTCTTCCCATTGTACATATTTCATTTTCTTTAGAAAGTTTAGTCTGGATTGGATGGTGATTTTTGAAGTTGAAGCTCGAAGAGAAGGCCCTAAGATTTAAGGATTCATTGTCATAAGTATCAACACTGCTGAGGCATAGAGGATAATTTTGCAAGGTAACATCAACAAAAATTCAAAAGTCACTGATCTACAAAGTTCTTGACATTTCACCAGGAAATACCATCCCCAAGTGGAGCCACTATTAGGTTCCTATACCAATAGGAGTCATAATTTTGATTGACTAAGGTTAAGCCTTGTAATATTGTACATACCGTTTCTTTCTACAAATGTTTTCCATATTAAAAAGAATTAAAAAATGTAAAGAGGGTATGTCCTAAAAGAATAATCAAAGGACAAAAAGAATGAAAATAGATAATAAAAAAATGAAATATATGAACCCCAAAAGACAAAAAGAGACCATGAAAGTGTGCAAGTCAAAATGCCACTACTATTTACTTTTTATGCATAATAAATGATTATGCGTATCTTATTACTTATGCCACAATCTATGATAAGTCTGTTAACACTCAGGTTGTTCCCTTTGACTCCTAAGGGAATACGGCCGAGGTAACCACAAACCAATCTTTGGACTGCAGGTCTTAGCCTACCAACAGTCAGTGAGGGCTCTCTCTTTAGGATTTAGCTTTGTTTAAGGGATGATTTTAGGCTAGATATGATGCACATGGGTTTTGTTTGAGTTTGGTGGGATGGTTGATCTATTCAAGCAGAGTTGGCATGCAAAGTGTAAGAAGTTAAAGCCATTGGGCATGGAGTCTATGAATGTGAATTGAAGGGTGTGATTTCCTTGGAAGAAGAGGGGAATATGGAGCAGGATAGCTACACATGGCACAATGATTAATGCTGGAACAAAGATGAAATGGAGGTTAGGAAATGAGAAGCAATTAAGGATCTCTCATTCAGCCAAAGAGGGAAAGTGGTTGAAGGCTAAATAGGAGCAATGAAGGATTCCTAGACAACATTAAGAAATGAGAGAAATAGTTTAAACATGATCAATTAACCATGCATATTCATCACTAATTCAGAGGAGAACATAGAAAAGTTACAAGAATTGAGCACAGAGGGCATGAAAACCAGTTCTGAACTATTCCTTCTTCCTGCAACTTAGATTATGATATATAGATGATATAAATACATATAAGCTGATAAATAGAGGGAGAAAAGACTTATTGGACCATGAGCAAGCACGAGAATTCCATATCAAGCTCTTCATCCATTGAAAGCACAACCAGCCCGTTCAGATGCAAATATTCCAGCAATCTTTGATTACAGAAGTTCTTAAGCTTACAACACAAGTTCACAATGCATAAATCAACCAACCAACCCTTTTTACCACACAGAGGGAGGTATAAATAGAGAAAATATCTAAAAAATATCTACAACAGCAAATCTGAGACAGATCTGAAGAAATGAATGCCTCTAACCTAACACTTATTGAAATAAATGCTAAAAATATCTCTAACAGCTGCGCTGGAGGCAACAGCTTCAAGAATAAATTAATATGGGTCCTTTGTTGTGATGCGCTGGCCATTTAGCCATAACTGCGCCTTGGGAACTTGCAGCGCTGCCCTCAGGTGTCTTTATACATTGTCTCTGCAAAATCTGGGCCTTAAATCTCCTATCTGCTCCCTTTAGGCGGTTCTGCTGCTGTTAAGTGGCTTTAAAGCTCATAACTGTGATCTGGTGAGCCTTTATGGCTCAAAACTGCCTTATTGACTTTGATGGGGGCCTTTATTATTCATTTGCGTTGGCGCTTTAAATCTCCCACTGATCTTTCGTCTGATACTCTTTAAAACCGAATCTGGGCTCTATCTCACACTGCCGAATGCTTTAACTGTCAAATCGCCCCTTTGTAGCTGCCTTCAAGGCCGAAATAGCTGCGATGGCACCTCTATGGGTTTCTGGAGGAGTTTCGGCGCTTGGCCGATCAAAATATATTTAAATATAATGGAAAACTGCAAAACTGGCGGAAGAACGGATGCTGAAGGCATGCCGAGGCTGAAATCTTGCATTTTGGGGCTCATATGGGCTTGGAGCGATCAAAATTGATTGAAGAATGACCCTGTTCCCTTGAAGAAGAGGCGCGCGCGGCAAAAATATGAATAATATGAAAAATAGCCCATTTTCCTTTATAACAGGCAAAATTCCCATTCACACGCAAAAATCGCGAAAAACAAGGGCGGGCGCGACACTGTTCACTTGATTAAATCCTGGCCGTTGGATCCGGCACGGGCCGATCCAACGGCTGGCGCTAACTCAGCGGTCGGCGGATCGGCGGTCCCAACATATAAAAACTTGCGATGAGCGATATAGAGGGCGGACCCGAAAATGTATTAAGGCCCTCTTTATTTGAAATCGGGTCCGGCCCATCGGCGGAACCCAAATCGGCGGAGTTTAATGAAAAATGGGTCCGCGGACCCGAAACCCTTTAACAGTGCATTGTATAAATTTTCGGGCCACAAAACGGAGGGTACAGTATCACCCTTTTCGGACCCGAAATCTTTATGCTCCATTTTATTGTTTTTCGGCTCCGGCATATCGGAGCCTTCCCTCTTCACTGTACAAGGAGCCATTTAAGGACCCGAAAAATATATATGTGCCGCGCTTTAATTTATTTCGGCTTCGGCCAGTCGGAGCCATATATGGGGCGATTGTCGACATAATGTGAGCCGTTGATCTGGGCCGCATGAATGAATGGCTGCAATCAAATCGTTGTTTCGCTATCGGCGGGGACAGGGGTGGCGGCCTTTGTATGAATGCGATTGCCGACAGTGAAATGCGATATATATATGCATTGGGCGCGATAGCAATATCACTATCGGCCGAAAAGGGAGGCATTGTGATATGGTGCATATAACTCTTGTGATCGCCGATCGCCGAATTCGGATCGGCAGGGGGGAAACCATCGGCGGTATGTTTATATACAAGGGACAGCACTGTTAACGCCACCTCCGATAGCGAAATCGCGTCGGAGGGGGAGGGAAGTAATCGGATGGGAGCTCTAATGACTTAGAAGCCTTTCATTTGATCGGAGGAGGGATTTTTGAAGGTTTTGAAAGGGTTTCTAATACTTCGGAAGGGGTCTGAAAGTATGAATGAGGGTTTTAAGCCTTGAAAAAGGTTAAAACATGGATAATGGAGGGTTTGTATAGATGAAAGGAGGGATTTTATGCATAGGAAGGAGTCCTTTGCATTGGAAAATGGTCTTATGAGCAAAAGGAGGGTTCTTGCTTAGTTTCAGGCAAACTTAGCAATTCCCAAGGGAGATTTGTGGTTATGTTTCAACCAGGGGAGGGGATATATATATAAGGGGGATTTATAACATATTTTAGTAAGGGGGAAGGAGAAATCATGGGATTTATATAATAAAGTTAGCAGTCAATATGGATTTGGTGAAGAAAGCGCTAAGTATAGAAATCCTTAGTCTATAAAGGGGAAAGAGAACTTGTTAGAGAACATGTGAACACTCCTTAAGTAAAGTAGATCTTTACCAAGGCAAATGATATGAAACATGATGAAGTTAAAAGATGTCAAGCAGATCTTGACCTCTTTAGGGGAAGTTAGTGAGTGATTTGGGGAAGAGGAAGAAGGGGAAGTTAGACATGCCTCTTGAGCTGCTCCAAATGGAAAACTGCCTCATACTTGTGATCTGAATCGATTTGACACTTGAAAATATGAAATGGATCACAAATTACATTCTGCCACCACAAAACTACCTACCCGGCCTACTTTCCTAGCATTTTATCTTCTTTTTGGTTTGGGTGCACTTGAACTTGCAAACCCAGCTTTTCAACTTTTCTTTTTGCTATTTTCCTATCTAAATCTATCCTTATGCCTTCTGGGGCTCAGATTAAGCTGTTGAGCACCCTTGATTCTCTACCTATCTACAAATTTGCCAAAATTAAACAGTTTGGACAGATGTTCATCTCTATATTCTAAAACATGAAATTTAAACCTAGGGAAACCAAGCTTAAACTGTTTGGCCTTCCCTTAACTGAAAATTCTTCAAAAATGGATTAACACATCAAAATTTGGAATATAGCAGTGGCATTTAGGCTAGCACACTTTCATGGCCTCTTCTTTGGCCTCTTAAGGAAATATGGAACATTGCAGCATGCAAAGTATGACATATTTGGCATGTAAAAATGTTGATCATGAAAGATGAATACCTGCTGCAGCAGGAGGCTAACAAAGTCAAAATGTTTAAACTTGGCTATTTCATGCTTTCAATTTTATGTTTATAGGTAGTGAATAAATCTGGCCAAACAGTGTAATCTTGGCAGATTATTAGACAAGTAGAGTAAATAAAAGGAGCTCATCAGTTTAAGTTGAGCCCTTGGATGTTATAAGGTTAGAATTAGATAGTTTATTTTGTAAAGAAAATAAAAAGATTGCTAAGGTTTTGCTAGCCTAAATGCACCCAATAAAGTGAAGAAAAATTGGTAGGATGAGTAAGTGGGTAAGTAGCAGAAAGGTTGCAGAAATATCATGTCATTTGATACAAAAAGCACTTATGTCGTTGTTTCAAATGTATCTTTTAAATATGCATAAGTGGTAAATAAAACAAAGGCAATGGTTCACAATGTGATTTATTTAACATCCCCTCATTCATTTTAACCCCTATGACACTCACTAACTTCCCTTCCATAATAAAAATATCAATACCTATAGTTTTTAAGTCAAAAAGGCTTAAAGCATTTCTTTGGCTTCTGGTGGGACCGAACCCTCAGCTTGATGACTTGATAAGGAAAGGTGTTAAAGTCTCTTATAATTCGTTCATCCCCCTCACAAAACCCCTTTTCCTAAGGTTAAGTTCTTTTGCCTAGGAAAACACCTTTATAAACATGTTTTATGTAAAAACCCCACCAAATACATTTATCCTAAAGTACTAGGTATATGGAAAACACACAACATTTCATGTACCTAAGCACGATACCCCTTCCACTCATTTCACTTCATATTAACTTTTTAATTAAATATATAAAAATCCTGAAAAGCCCATTGTCCCGTATATATTTAACTCCCTCATATAAATTAACCCCACCCCTTAGTTTATCTATAAACTATATTACTACCCCTTATCTTGCAAAAAACATTAAAACCTCACCCTTAGTCCCTAATCCCTCATTACAGTCTGACCCGATCCCCTAAACCTAGATTAGTTCTTAAACTAATCTCGAAAACCACCTCAATTAAATCCTCGGGCCCCCCATTAAATCCCATCATTCACCCCTGCGTAACTCCCATCTCCCGATCACCGTTGATCATCCCTCCTCCACATCTAACGCCCCACAAGCATATCGGGCTGACCCGATGTCCACCCTTTACCCGCCCGATAAAGAGGTTTTCCCCCTGGCCCCCGACGCTACGTGGAAAACACTGAATGGAATCAGGTGAGCCCTCCTGAATACTGCCTGCACCACAAAAGTAGTGCGATGGACCTCCCAAACCACTTCCCCTTCTAACCGAAAACCATCGTTGTTCATAAATTGGTGAACCCGCCAAAATTAACCGTTTTCCTATAAAAGCTCGATTACCCCTCTTTTCACTCTTTTTGCGCATTTTGCCTTTGAGAACATAAAAATTCATTGTGACCCTTGCAAATAGCCAAATTGCTCACAAACTTCCGCCATTGCTCCACAGACACTGCAGACCAGCCCAACTCGTTCATCAGTCCGTATCAGTACCGTACGAACCTTTGCAGCCATATTCAACCACCATTTACAATCAATTCCGTCCAATTCCAAGTATTTAACCATGGAATTCCAACTCCATTATCAAATTCAGAGTGAATTCACCCTCATGACACTGTTAGTTAAGTAAAAAAGGAGCAAATTCGCTTAAATTTTAACACTCAGCCATAAACCATTGCAAAATCTCCATTGCCCTAAAAATCTGAATCATCCCCCACACTCAAATCCACAAGAACTGAGTACGGCTGTCCCATTTGCTATGTATGTGAGGCCCATCACTACACCTCATTTAGACCTGGACCACCTTCCTTTAGCTGATAAATATTTTCAAATAAAAGATACCTCTACCCAAGAGTCCCCACTCAAAATACATTTTTAAAGTAGGGACAAGTTCTTGAACCATGCTGATGAAATTGGTGTTTGGGAGTCAAATTTTCCCAAGTACCAGTTCCCCCAAGTCCAAATTTTTGCTGAAATTGTTCATATGTGCTATGCTTGCTACGTCCCCAGTCACAAAACTTTCATGTCTCATGACCAAAAGGTCCTTTTCACCATCACTGCTGAGTCTATTAATGAAATACTGGAGTTCCAACCAGGACCAAGCCTAACCCCACTCTCAATTGGAGACCTGTTGGACCTGTATCCCAAACTTAGCTCTGCAAAATTGGCCCAGCTATTCCAAGCCTTCATCAGAGAAGAGAGAGACATCCCTAAGGACTCTGCCCCATATGTAGCTTCTATTTTTTCCCCATGGGGGCAGAATATTGTAGCTATGATATCCTACATTTGTTGGAAATTATACTGAGAGATGGGGGGGGGGGGGGGGGGGGGTGAATAAGTATTAGCAAATCAATAAATTTTTCATTTCCAAAATCAGATTCATATACGCTACTTTAGTTAAGAGAAACCGCGTGTACACGAAACTGTGTTTAATGCAACTAGCGTATATCCAGTAAACTTATGATTCAGTTAATTCATCATATGTTGATCTTTTTATCAGTGCATCATAAATTCATTAACCATATAAACAGTAACCAGGATGTAGTAAAATAGAACAGATCATCACACATAAGAAACATACATGAACACCATGATATAATGTGGAAACCCAATGCGGGAAAAAAACCACCTGCTGCTGTCTTCCTTTTAATATAAGAAAAACCTGTTTACAATCTTGTACTGGCGTAGACTCATACCAGTATGCAGGCACCCACCTGCAGAAGGCTACAACCTTCTCTCATTCTCCATTTTCTACTTGAAGGGAGATACAACCGCCTAGCTCTTGTACTAGCCGATGTGTTTACTAGTACATAGGTGCCGGCCTACTGAAGGCTACAACCTTCACTCGTTTTCCAGCTACTACTGGAAGGGAGCTCCAACCCCCTGGCTCTTGTACTGGCCGATATGTTTACCAGTACGTAGGTGCCGACCTACAAAAGGCTATGACCTTCTCTCTTCCTCCAGGGACCACGTTTCATTAACTTTCAGACTGGATACTCCTGGATCACGACACCATAATCTGAAGGCCACGTTTCATCCAATTTTCATACTGGACCCATCAACAACATTGAAGCATAAAATTGATCACCATTGCAATACAACCACATCTGCCTCATCAATCTTTGAATCACCCACAACTGAATCAACCAATCGGAATACTGTCATCATAACACAGTCACTAGAACACAGCGCAGAACCTAGAACTTTGCAACAACAAACATATCCAAATGCAACTTCAAATATCATACTTCATATTGTATACACGACTTTGATGAGCTGAACTAGCGTGTATATGCACTTTACCAAAGCTAACCAGCATACAGATCTGCAAATATTTATTCATAACTTTGCAGCTATGCCAGACATCAGTCATACCCAGATCATAACATTTATATGATAAAATATGTGTCAGTAATTTAGATATAGTCTATCCATGATCAAACCACATAATGATAATACATTCCAAGCCTTAAGATCCCAATCCATCATCCATCATCATCCACATAGGTGCATCCTTAGTTTAGATCAAGCAAAGCATCGCAAACCCATAACCTGCACACTGGATCACACACTTTATCAGATATTCAATACTTGCACACTTGGCCTAATGATCTTCTCCTCCTTTTATAATGTTAGGCCTTTCTCAATACCATGGTCCAAAACCACTTAGGACCAATACCTTGGACCAAATGCCTGGGGTCAATACCTCGGTCCAAATACCATGGACCAAAATTTAGTTTTCCAAGATATACGTGCCTTTCATTATGTGAAAATGCATGTGTATGTTATACGCTTCTTTTGGTTTGTTAACCTGCGTGTATACGTGCCTTTGTCAAGATGAATCTACGTATACCTCTCTTTCTTCATTCCGATCGTTAATTCTTTGCTATTGCCCTGCTGCATTGTGATCTGTCATCTGAGTAAGTTGCCATCAAGGACAACACCTGAATCATAATGCCAACAATCTCCCCCTTTGGGCTTGATGGCAACAACCACACCAAGATACTCTCCCCCTTTGACATCAAGGGCAAAGGGCGGACCAAGATAATCTCTCCCTTTGATATACATTATTCTGTCCATACTCCCCCTGAGTACATGCTGAAATCTCTGATTGAGCTCCATCTTTGTACATGCTAAGATGTACCAATTTGTCCGTACTCCCCCTGAGCACATGCAGAGTCTGAAAAAATATTTTTCAGAAGAATAACATAACTCTACAACTTGACTATGTGAGTATGATCTTCTTATCACCAATGACTCATACATACATCAATCTCCCAACCAAGTGGGGATACACTATTTTTGACTCATCCACCCAACCAAGTGGGGATATACCATGACTGAAATAGAAGTTATTACATCATCCTTCCCATGCATAGTGGGGGTACAAATTAGGTCTTTTCATGACCTTTACATAGAATGATATACATGAGAAAAGACAACCGATCTAAATAAGACCATGATAGTTATCAACAACTATCATACACCATATATGATCCACACCATCAGCAACATTAGTATCAACAACCTGTATAGACACCTGAATCAAAACAGCTATAAGCATCTTCAAGTACCAAGATCTTCTAACATAATGCCAACAATGCATTATTCGAAGCATATGTCCCCTGAACCTGTTCCATCTGTTCACTGTCAGATCTGGTCATGCATATATCAGCAAGAAGTATCAAGACATCATCATCATTAAGTTAGGATCAAAATCACTTCTAAACAACATCTTATGAGTACCAACACACTTCCACACATCATCAACAGATTGTAACCATCATCAAACAGAGCAAATAATTGACTGAACCATATCAGACCCTTTTTCTTGAGTTTGTCCCACTGCTTTTCCTCAACCCAGCATATACGTGACTATGTAGCTTCTAACTCGCGTATATATGCGACTTGTCTTCATGAAACTTGCGTATGATATTTAAAACACTGAAATTTCACACTTTCAGCTCCCTCTGAGTCTGTCATGTCTGTATACTCTGCTATGTCGCATCTTTCTGATTGTACTTCCTTTTTCTTCCATATCTTCAACTGTGATGATGTTTTCTTCATTTCGTATGGTGCCCAAAATCTTCTCCTGCATTCCTTTGCTATATGTCCAAGCTTGTTACATGCATAACATCTTCCATGTTTCATATTCCTTCTGTAGTAGTCAACGACTTTTTGACCAAACATATTGCAAGAAAAGCAATACCCCTTAAAGTACCTGGAACTTGATGATCTTTCTGTGTGACGGTCTTGAACCATTCTACTTCTGCATCTTGCTGCAACATGTCCAAGATTATGACATACATAACACTCAACATTATTCATCTGAGAAAATAACCGACTATCACTTCCATAGATTGGAGTAAAAGATTTTCTATGAAGGATTTCTTTCCTTGGTTGTTGATGGGGTTGACCTCTTATCTCCTTGTTGATCATTTCAGGTTTTGCATTAGAGTTTCTTGCCTCACCCTGTGAGCTAGGTTCACCTTCAACTGATTCATAAAAACCAAGACCAGTTTTGATAGTAGGAGACCTTTGACTACTAAGAATATCATCCAAAATCTTAGTACTGTCTTGAAATCGTAATAGTTTATCCTTTTCTTCTAATTTACCTTTCAAGATATTTACCTCAACTTGATGTTGTTCTTCCTTTTCTAGATATTACTTCTTTAAGATTTCTTCAGACTTTCTCCCTTCTTCCACTTGTTGCCTTAGTTTGAGAATCTCATTTTCTTGTTCTTCATTCTGCTCCTGCAACATTTGACATACTCTGAAGGCACACTCCAGCTGAGCTTTTAATCTGGCAACTTCTTCTTGGAGGGCACACTCCCTTTTGTTAAATAGATCTTGTTGATCTATGATTTTATCTGATGCTTCATTTGCTTGTTCATATTCAATCTGAGGTGATTCAGAATCTGAATACTTGCTTCCACCTAACGGCAGGCTGTCACTGTTCCTTTGAGCTGTCTTCTTCTTCTGACGCGCTTTCTTTCCCATTGTTCTATGGATCTCCTTCAAGCGATCAAGCTTCTACCAAAGGACCTTCTTTAATACCAATTGTTGGAAATAATACTGAGAAGGGGGGGGTGAATCAGTATTAGCAAATCAACAACTTTTTCATTTCCATAATCAGATTCATATATGCTACTTCAGTTAAGAGAACCCGTGTGTACACGCAACTGTGTTTAATGCAACTAGCATATATCCAGTAAACTTATGATTTAGTTAATTCATCATATGTTGATCTTTTTATCAGTGCATCAGAACTTCATTAAACATATAAACAGTAACTAGGTGCAGTAAAAAAGAACAGATCATAACACATAAGAAACACACATGAACACCATGATATAAGGTGGAAACCCATTGCGGGACAAAAACCACCTGCTGCTGTCTTCCTTTTAATATAAGAAAAACCTGTTTACAATCTTGTACTGGCATAGACTTATACTAGTACGCAGGCACCCACCTACGAAAGGCTACAACCTTCTCTCGTTCTCCAGCTTCTACTAGAAGGGAGCTACAACCACTAGCTCTTGTACTAGCTGATATGTTTACTAGTACGTAGGCACCGACCTACTGAAGGCTACAACCTTCACTTGTTTTCCAGCTACTACTGGAAGGGATCTCCGACCCCCTGGCTCTTGTACTGGCCGATATGTTTACCAGTACATAGGCACCGGCCTACAGAAGGCTACGACCTTCTCTCTTCCTCCAGGGACCACGTTTCATAAATTTTCAGACTGGATACTCTTGGATCACAACACCATAATCTGAAGGCCACGTTTCATCCAATTTTCATAGTAGACCCATCAACAACATTGAAGCACAAAATCAATCACCACTGTAATACAACCACATCTGCCTCATCAATCTCTGAATCACCCACAACTGAATCAACCAATCAGAATACTGTCATCATAACACAGTCACCAGAACACAGAGTAGAACCCAGAACTCTGCAACAACAACCAGATCCAAATGCAACTTCAAATATCATACTTCATACTGTATACATGACTCTGATGAGCCGAACTAGCGTGTATATGCGCTTTTACCAAAGCTAACCCGCTTACATATCTGAAAATATTTATTCATAACTTTGCAGCTATGCCAGACATCAGTCATACCCAGATCATAACATTTATACAATAAAATATGCGTCAGTAATTCAGATCTAGTCTATCCATGATAAAACCACATAATGATAATACATTCCAAGCCTTAAGTTCCTGATCCATCCTCCATCATCATCCACATAGGTGCATCCTTAGTTCATATCGAGCAAAGCATCACAAACCCATAACCTGCATACTAGATCTCACACTTCATCAGATATTCAATACTTGCACACTTGGCCTAATGATCTTCTCCTCCTTTTGTAGTGTTAAGCCTTTCTCAATACCATGGTCCAAAACCACTTAGGACCAATACCTTGGACCAAATACCTAGGGTCAATACCTCGGTCCAAATACCACGGATCAATACCATGGACCAAATTTTAGTTTTCCAAGATATACACGCCTTTCATTTTGTGAAAGTGTGTGTTTACATTATATGCTTCTTTTGGTCTATTAACCTACGTGTATACATGCCTTTGTCAAGATGAACCTGCGTATACCACTCTTTCTTCATTCTGATCATTAATTCTTTGTTATTGCCCTGCTGCACTATGATCTGTCATCTGAGTAAGTTTCCATCAAGGACAACACCTGAATCATAATGCCAACAACATTTTGGGGTACACCACTAATGAATATATTGATGAGTTAATCCTTGCCTTCATGTCCATCTACACTCCAGGACAACCTCCTGCTGTCATTTATGACTATGCCCAAATTATAGCTGACAGGATGCATGAGCAATTCCTTAGAATGAACAATGAAAGGGTTTTCAAGTACTCATTAGTTTTATACCATATGTTCTTATATTACCAACCTGACAAGTTCCCATTCACCCTTTAGAAGCTGGACACCAAATGTCAGCCCAGGTCAGTCATTTTTGGACCCCATTGATCCACCAATATCAGTCTCCATACTCTTAACTGATTTTATTGATTTATTTGCACACCCAGTCATGACAATGTTGACTGGAAGCCCTCCTCCTAGAATCAGTCCAACAATAAAGAGAGTCCTTCAATTGTCTAAATAGACCAAAGTGGGTGACTCGTACCTTTACCAGAACCATATAGAAATTAGGATATATGGTTGCATGCTGACACCATACAAGCTACCAAGATACCTCCCAATGATGTTGTTTGCATTAGAATAATATAGACAAATCATCAATACAGATGAAGTAAACTATGTCAATGCCAAGAAGAAGGCCAATTTCAAAATAAAATATTGACTATGCCCCTTCATATGCAACGCAAAGAAGTAGACCTGATTCTGTAGAGAATGAAGTCCAAAGGATTTTTGTCTGGAGATATGATCGTTTGGAATTCATCACAAAGAAGAGACAAAAGGTCAATCTAGGACCTTTCATTCACCATCCCGTACCTGAAATAGAAGCATATGCAAATCAGATAGAATGGGTGGAGGGTACCCTAGTAGACCAAGACAACACCAGAGTAGATGTAGAGAATGCTCTAATTGATTTAGAAAAGCAGCTTGATGACAACTCTTTTCTATAGGTACCAGAAGAACCAGAAATAACCATGAGTACCCCTCCAGTTATGTAGACTTCTCAGAATGAGGAGAAGATCCCAAAAAAGAAATAGAGAAGGGGCTTCCAAGTTAGGAATGGCCACCTCCAATTTGCAGCAGGAATCAAACAAAAGGAAAAGGCTAAATCCAGCCTCTGAGCAAGAGTATACTGAAGATTCAGCTGAAGTCACAAATACAAGAGCAAAAAGAAGTAGGTCTACCACTCCTTCTGGAGGCATGCAAGACCCTTCCACATCACAAACTTAGATGTTGGAAAGGCAGCTTAGTGTTGAAGTATCTTCTTTTAGAATGCCTGCTGACAAAGACCAAGATATCAAGGAAAGATATAAAGAAATCAAAGCCATAAATTAGAGGCTTAAGGCCCAAACTATGCACAATACCTAAAGTTGACTCCCACCAATCAAACAAGGCTAATGTCAGCCTTTGACATTAAAGAGGGAAAGCTACAGATGACCTTTGTTAAGCATACAACCCAGCAGCTAAAGACAACATCGGATTTCAAAAGGGTAGATTTTGAAGTGTTGGCAATGGATATTCATCCCATAGACCATATTGAACTACACAAACAGGCTGGAGAGATGATATACTCCACCCGGATAGGTAAAGCCATCATTTCCCATCAGCTACGGAACTCTCTAAATAACATCTCAGCTCAATTCCAGTTAGAGAAGGCCTCCTCACAGGCTAGGGATACCATGATTAAGTCCTTAGAGGACTCAGTGATTGAATTGGGACATGATCCCAAGGATATAAAGGCCACATAACAACTTATTAAAAAGAAGAACGATGACATAGTTGCATTGAAGAAACAACTAAAAATACCTCAGCTACAACATCCACAAACATTGTAAGTCCTAGAAGCCCAGCAGGGGCATGAAGAACTAATGGACTTGGTCTTGAAATTGAATGATCAAATAAAAGAGACTGAAAAGGAATTGGATGCTTTGATCCAATTAAAACAGGAGATGTGGCCACTTCTTCAAAAAATGTTATCCCACAATCTCCATAGTAGTGGCATCCACACTAGAAGCATCTTTGGGACCTACAACTCCACTTGCAACAACCTTGCCAACAACAACAGAGTCTACATGAGCAGCAGGTGCATTAGGAGAGAAAACAATAGAACTAGTCAAAGCCATGAAAGAGATGTCTATCCAGGCTACTGAAATGAACAGGTTAAAACAAAAGGTTGCAATTTTGGAAACATACTGCAAACTTTCCCAACAGAAGCAGAAAGAAGAAGCAAAAAAGGCCCAGAGAATGGGTGAGAGAATCAAAATCCTAGAGAAGGATTTAACACTAGAGAAACCACTTGGACAAACCAAGGAAATGCTGTGGGCCAATTTCATTGACTCTGTCAATGATATTGGCCATCAATCCAAGTTATTTTTGAACAAACAGAGTTAGTAAAGATAACTACAGAAGCTATCCAGAAAGTAAAGGAGGAATTGGGAGATAAGCCAGAGGAGGCAAATAGACTCATCCACTTCCTCAACAGTAAGAATAGATATGAGCTCCATGAACTAAATATAGAAGATAGGATTGCTACGATTTTAGAAATAAGGAAGGTCCTTTCCAAAAGGAACCTTATGCTTAATTTGGAAGAAAAGTGCCACAATATGTAGGTAGCCATTGATAGGTTCATGGCTAAATTCCAGATTTTGAAGGAGAAAGGTCTGCCCAATCCTATGGTCATCAATGAAAAACTCATGACACAGTTGGACTATGGTGATAGACTCAGAAAATTGGCTAAGGAACAAGCCAATTCTTCATCCATAAAAGCCCTACCAATAGGCAAAGTGTTATATGACACATTTGAGAACTTGTTCTTCCTTGAACATGAGGTAAAACATCTATTCCTCACCAAGCCCAATTTTGCCAAGTTTACTGAGGTTGATGAAATATACAGAAGAATGGTGAATGTGAAATTACCAGATGCAGAATGGTGGGAGAAAATGACAGATTTATTGGGATGAATTTACTACACAGTAAAAACAGAAGAACCAGGTAAAATAGGGAAAAACAAAACAACAGGGTCAGAGAGTATCAGGGTTAAAGAGTATCAGTTGAAAGATGAAAGTAAAGAAGACTCCAGCGTGAAACTATACAACAACAAGGCAACATAAAGGGCTACAATTCAACAATAAAGGCTAGCACAACCATAATAAAAGGGACATCATGAAACAATTCATTAGCTGTCTCTATCTTCTTGTAAGAAGATATTTGTATCTCCTAGATTAAATCTCAAGTTATTTTGAGATATTTTGTAATAATTTTTTGTATAAATACTTCACAATTCGAACTATGTAGGGTGGATTCTTAGACATTTCTATAGTTTTCTTGATCAAATATTGTAAGCTATTGTACCATTGTTGGGACTAGCAAGCTGAATTATTGAATAAAACAAAGACATTTTACTGGATTCATGTGTAGTGCGAAATACATACAAGTATCTTCTTTTGTGTTGTCACTTTTCTTTAAATTTTTTCCATAATCTTAAATGTATCTAAAATCTAAATGCTATAATATGGAATGATATCTCAGAACTTGCTTCACTACACTCTATTTTGACTATTATGCATTTTTTATGTTTTTTGCTAAATTATCTAAGTTAAGGAATTCTTGGTTGCTCCTTAGTTTAGGTAGTTTCCCTCTGGTCTATAGTAAAGGATTCTTAACTGCCCTTTTCTCATGATCATCCTCTGTTCCTCCTTTTAATCCCAGTTTGAGGATTCTTAAGTGCTCTCTCACCCTGGTTAAGATCATTTCACCCATTCGACCTAAAACATGTGCTTCACTCTGCTAGCTTGCCCATTGAACACTCCCTTTAATGATTTAATCCCAGTTCTGCTACCCTTCTTTGACTCCATAGCCCAATAGCCAGAGACATCATTTTATCCATCTGTTCAAGGATTCCACCATCCAACTTCCAATACGAAACCAAAACCCTAATGAACATTAAGAACTAGCCTAAAATCCTAGAAAAACAAAGTTAAATTATATAGAGAGAGCCATCTCTGAGTCATAGGTTGGTTAGAGCCTATACTTAAAAGATTGGTTTTTGGTTACCTTGGTCTTTTCCTTCTTCAGATAACTTCTAGGGAAAAATTCTGAGTTATAACACATCCCAGACCACTGACCAACAATAAGACATTGAGTGAGCTGTGAATACAATAATTATGACACTCTAGATAAATCGAAAGAAGTATGGTGAAACAATTTTAAAGTGCTTCAACATGCAAGATTGTAAACTAGTGAATGTACCAATTCCAATTGGGAAAATACTAACTTAGATATCAGTCTTTCGGATTAATCACATCGTTAGGATTTGGTCGGCGTTTCGAACCAACCAATGTGGTTCATCCTTAGGACCAACCACATTGGTTGGTCCTGAGGATGAACCACATTGGTTGGTTCAAAACGCCGACCAAATCCTAACGATGTGATTAATCAGAAAGACTGATATCTACATTATGGATCACAAAAGTCTTAGATCTACCGGATATAACTCATGCAGTGGGAGTATTGAGTAGATACATGAAAACACCTAGAAAATAGAATTAGGCCACTATCAAAAGAGTATTTAGGTATTTTCTTGGCAAAAGTGATAATGAAATCTACTACCATGAAGGACTTGAGGAATATAATTAATTAACTATTTAAGGATTTATCGATGTCGATGGGGATGGCGATCTAAATAGAATAAGGTCGACTAGTGGATATGTGTTTAATAAGTTCAATGGATTTATTAGCTATATGAGTAATAAACAATACTTTGTGGCACTATAAATGACAAAGGATGAATACATAGAATCCACTAATGTAGGCAAATAAGTAGTCTAGTTTGGTAGGTGTGTTCATAGATTGGATTTGCTCAATAAGCAATAATGATAGGTCATGATAATCAGAGAGTAATATTTTGAGAAAAGAAACTGACTTATTATTCAAAGAGAAAACATATTGATGTATGGTACTAATTTACTAGATACATGGTGGAAAGCAGGAAGGGGATACTTATAAAAGTAGCTATGGTGAAGAATGTTGCAAAATTTCTAACAAATTCATTGAGTGCTGATAAGTTCTCTTGGTGTAGAGAGGAGTTTGGATTGAGAGCCCTTGTTCACTAAAATCACAACAATAACAATTCATGAAAATAAAACAATAAGTGGGAGAATGTTGAGGTGTTATACTACTTGTAGGTAATCTTAGTTGACTAAAGTTCAACCAGTTGATGATATAAACAGGATTAGTTGACTAGGCATAACAAGTCAATGGGTCGATAGTTGAGTCAAAGAGAAGCTAGCTCATTTGAATTTGATGGTAAGTTTAGTAGCCAAAAAAATTCAATAGTTGATTGGAGAAGTCAAAGGGATCACAATCAAGTGCATGCACATAGTCAACTTAGACTAGTGGTTGACCAATGGTCAAAAGGGAATTGACTACAACTAGGAAATAGTTAAGAATCCTTAGATTCCTAGAATATTAGCCAATAATATTTAGCCACATGTACTAATTTGATATGCTTTGAATTACTTTTTTCTATGCCTTTAAATAGATAATCATGTAAGGCTAAAGGGAGATGACAAGATGATGAAAATTCACTAGATACATGGTGGAAAGAAAGAAGGCAATACTTGTAAAAGTAGAAATGGTGAAGAATGTTGCATACTTTCTAACAAAGTCAATGAATGCTGGTAAATTCTCTTGGCGTGGGGAGGAGTTGGGCTTGAGAGCTCCGGTTCACTAAAATCACAACAACAAACACCCATGAAAAGAAGACAATAAGTGGGAAAATTGGTGGGCTCCAGTATTGTAGCAATAATGCTACAACTCCTGGGACTCCCTTCTTTAATTTTATCAACCCGGTAGTTCATAACAAACTTGGAAGCGACGGTGTTGTATGCACAAGTACTAGCTCTTGCCGCAGCTGTCACTTGGTCAGCTGGCACAAGTCCGCTAGGGGCTCAAGCCAACTTCTATGAGCTCTTAGAAGAAGCTTTTTAATTGATGGATGAAAGCTAACTCAAAGGAAGCTAATCTACTTGCGGAAAGAACCTGAAAGCAAAAAAGAACCACAAACCCTAGCAAACCCTAATTCTACCAGCTAGCCCTACTGATGCAAAGAGGAGAATGAAAACTACAGAGAGATGCCATTACTTTCTATGAAGGTAAGATACATGTGTCTAGACTACCTCTACCTGAAGAAACCTCTTTTTGTATTTTTGAATAAGTTATTAGAATTAACATGCTTGTGCTTTTAACTGGCTTTTTACTGTGCAGAGGTGGGTCAAGGAGGAGAAATGCTTGGAAGAGGTCGGGAAGGTTCAGAGAGGGTCTAAGGAGTCCCTAACACCCTTCCAGAGAGTTTCACAAAGTTTGGATATCAAGAAACCTCATTTGTGAGCTTCTACAGGAAGTCTGCAGGGGTTCTACAAGATGTTTCAGAATTTCTACAGGATGTTCAGAAATTTCTACAGGATGTTCTACAATTGGATTTTGGATGATGGGTGAGTGAAAGAGGATGCATGAATGGATAGGGAGGTAGGATAGGGGTCTGTAATGACTTAGTGACAAAGAGATGAAGTGATGAGAGGGTGTGGAAAGCTAGCTTGTCTTAAAGAGGGCAGAGGAAATGGAAGGCCAAGAAGGTAGGGTGACGTGGGCAAAAGAGTAGTTGTGAGACAAGGGATCTAACTTGGAGATGAGCAGTTGGCCTGGACGAAGCTTAGATGGACGAGAGAGTGATGGAGATTCACCGCATAGTGTAAACTTAACCAAATCAACCACGTCCTACACATAATCAAAATATTAACTAATCTATCCTAACTGTTAATGAAACCAATGAACATCAACGTTATTTCTAAAGAGAACCACGTACAGTACTGAAGCAAAGAAACATTCCAAGAGGTCTGAACGCATGAATAACTCCTACAAATGAAAACACTTCACTGAAGATTGCATGGGTAAGCAAACTAGTGTTTTTGTTGGGCAGCACTGTCTGCAATTCCAGCCCCTAGGAAGAGGTGAAAATGAGAGTGCAAGCAACCCTTTTCTGGAGCTTTTATCACTTCTTATCTCATTACTCTATTCTAGACATCTGAAACAACTCTATTCTTCAACAATGACCTACTTAACCACACAACGAAATCTAACTCAACAAACTGCGTTTCAAATGCATGCAAAGAAAATCATAATGCTGAAAGGAAAGATATCAATACAAAGAAGGAGGCCCTAGGCTCTCAGGTTGGGCCCAACCCCGAGAGCTATGGCTCCTCTAGGAACTCAGAGCTGAGATCAAATCTGACTGTTTCTCATTAAAAAATAATAATCATAAGTCAAGAGTTATGGCAATAATGGCTACAAAAGAAAAAAACAGAGTTGGCAGCTCGTAGTGTAGAATGTGCAAAAGTTTTTCCAAAAGTCCTTTTTGAAGGCTGAAGCCTTATCATTTATACATCACGAGGCCCAAGCTGGCCTCCTAAATCTATGGGACTTGGCTGACCAAATTGGGAGTGAACAATTGCTTCCACAAAATCTGTTTGGCTGCCTTCTAGATCCGGTTTTGGTGGCTTTTGGAGCTCGGAGTTGGGGGTGAAGATCCTGAGGAAGGCTATTTAATGCCGTGGACAACCCCGCTACGAATCCTCAACCCCAGCTTGGCTGTCTCCTAGCCCTTGTCTGCTCGGTTTTGCTCCAACATGTGTCAAAAAATCCTGAAATGAGCACGTGTTAGCCACCTAGGAATAGTGACTACCCTTATTCGTACAAATGACATAAACATACTAAAAAATGATGCATAAGTTATGAAAAATGAAGGATTGAGCAAGGGTAGTTAGGCCCAATGAGCCCAAAATTTTACCAAATTTGGGTTCATCATCACCCCCCCAGCTAAAATGATTGCTCATCCCTGAGCAACTAATCCAGCTCCTCGTCCTTCATTGCTTTCACCGCCACTCTCACATCCCAGGCTTCTGAAGTAGTATCCTCCTCACTGGCATGGAACCCAGCCTTCCTTTCCACCTCTTCCCACTGCTTATGCTCTTCTTTCTCTGTGTTGCCTTCCATCAATCCTAAAAGCAAAGGTGGGCTTAGCTTGAGGCCAATCCAGCTAGCTTGGAGGTTCTGTATGGACTTCTTGTAGAGGGGCACCCGTACTAGAGCTTCCCTCATTCGAGTTGGAGTGTGATATTCCCTGATTTTGAGGCTGTGGGACAATGTGTTCCACCGACGGGTGCAAGCATGAACACAATTGTCCCCTAATAGTCGCTCCATATCCTCGAAATGTGCTATAGCCTGAGCCTGCTGATCCATGTATTTCAATAAAGCTTGAGAGTCGGTTGCTAAGTGTTGGTGGGCCGATATCAATGTAGTGGGGTCCCTTGGCTCTGCTCTAATCAGCAGTGGCTCATGTAACTCTCGGTTCATGACCTCTTTGACCTCTGCTGCTCTCTTTTCTTCATGGTTCAACCATGAGGCAAATGCCATCAACTGCATATCTCCTACGACTGTGTTGGGATCCCATGAAGTCACATTAGGAAGGGCCAAATTATGGAGATAGAACTCCGATAGCTTGGCCTTGTCCTCTGATGAACTGCTATTGCATAACTCTGTGAACTGCTGGGGGTCTTGGATTTGGGAGATACCCCTCTGTGCTAATGCATTAATTTGGAATTGCAGCCACTGTTCTCGTAGGTATAGGCCATAAGATTTGGCCGGTTGTCTACATTGTAGAGCATCCATGGCCCAACTGGCCATGCAGGCCAGTTGTGCCTCTTTTTGTTGTAACTGCTGTTTGAGAGCTTGTATCTCGATTTGTGCTTGCAATTCCCTTTCCTGTAGGTGCTGGTTTAGCTCCCCAAGACCAACTTGCAGTCCTTCTTTGCCTTGAGGTTCTGCTGTAGTGTCCTTTGATGTTGTGCCCCTTTCTTTCCTCTGTTCCTGTAGCTGCAGTTTGAGTTTCTCATTCTCTTCTTGTAGGAATACCCGCTGGCAGTTTCCCACGTGTTTGGCCATAGCTAATTCTCTTCATGCCTCCTTGAGTTGTTCCTCCAAGGGGCCTATATCTGCCACTCCTTTAGATTTAGCTATCCTCATCCACGTGTGGATTCTCACTCTTTCTTCCTCCAACGCAAAGAAAAGCGACACTGTGAATTTCTGTGGAATAGTTTTTCCAGCCTCCAAAAAGTTATAATACGAGCTCAAGCTTGGCTGGGGACTAGGTTTCGGAATATGCTCTACCTCTTCTTCCCTCCGTGGCTCTACTCCATCTTCCCTTGGTGGTGACGTGGCTGCCTCTCCCTCCATTCTTTCAGTCTCCTTGAGCCTCGCCAATGTTTCCTGTAGAACGGCCTCAGCATCCTGTAGAGGGGTTTTTGAAGCCAACCTTTCCATCCTCTCCTTCCAGGCAGTTGTCTTCGGGCTCCCCCGCTCATAAGTGACTGATATTTTTGAGGGGGACCTCTCCCTTGGCGAGGTAGGGGTGTCTTCTATGGTAATTGGGTCGCTGGATGGAGGTTGGGGCCTGCCTGTTTTGATTCTGACACTTCTCCTTGCTTTGAAATATAGAGGGGTCTCCCTCTTTCGTTTTTCCTTTGGCTTGGGAGGGGTACTTAGGGTGGCCAGCACAGCTGCTACCTCCCTAGCAAGGATTTCGGCCGTCTTCCCCTTCTGTGTTCCTTTCTCAGGACTTCCTGTAGAAAGCCTTGTAGCGGCTGATTTCTGGCTTCCTGTAGAAGCCGTTTTTGATTTTCCTGTAGAAACAGGTGGCACCGTTTTAGCCTGCTTGGCTAAGGGTGATTTGTATTTTGACTTTGCTGAGGCTGCCTTAGAGGTGCCTTCACTGACGTGGACTTGTTCAGTCCTTCCCACCCTGCTCTGTAACCTTTTCTCCCTGGGTGTTAATGTGGGTTTGTCATCCTCTGTTTTGGCAGCCTGGTGTTTCTCTTGTTTCCCCTTGTGTTCTTTCTTTGGTGCTTTGGCCATGGTTTCTTGGCCTTTTCCTTTCTTCTCTGCTTGAATTGGTTCCTTCTCCTCGCTGCTGGAGGAGGTGAGCTCCTCAGCCAAAATTTTGATGTCATCATCCTTAGTCAAGTTTCGAAAGGCTTCCCATGAGAGAGGAACGGTGTATGTGTGGAGTGCATCCTCCACGAGGAGCTTAATGAGCCCATGATGGGCTACCTGGTCTGGTGTTCCCTCTCATAACTTGGTTGCACATTCAGTCATGGACTGCAGGAGGAAGTAAGGAATACTCAACTTGTTTTCTGAGGGTAGGTCCATTTGGTGCCTAAGTTCTGTGAGAAGCCGGAAATGGTATCCATACATGATGCTGAATCGCCCCTCGCACGTGATATACTTCATAATTTGGAGGCTGACCTCACTCCAGAGCGGCTGTAGGCTGGCTCTTCGAACTCCGTTCTTGTCCTCTGAGAATTGCTCCTCCGGCAGAAAGAACTCCTTCTTAGCCTTTTGGCCTAGTTTTCTCTCCTCCTTATCCCACGGTACCCCCATCGGGAGATCAGTGACTCTGCTGATGAACTGTGGGGTGAGTCTGAGATTCAAACCTCTGAAATTGACAACGGCCAGTGTTTTTGATTTTGGCTTCAAAGCTCGCAAGAATTCCTCTGCCACCTCGTCATCGTAACCTTGAAGCTTGTCGCAGAACGACATCCACCGTGCACGAGAAAACAGGTCTACCACCTCAGGGTTTTCCCGTAGCTTCTTTGAGTCTGTCGGTTCTTTCCTAATGAACCCACCCGGCATGGTGAAAGCTTGCTGTGTTAGCCGGAGCTGGCTGGCGCGTATAAAAAGATGGACCTTTGGGATTTCCTTAGACAGAGCGTAGAATTACGCCTCTGTCAAGCACACAGTTTGTGAATTCACGATTGTCTAAAGGTGAGCCTTGACAGTGGCTCAATTATGAACCAAATCCTGTAGAAAACCCCGCATATACACTATGACGACAATTCTCATGCAGAAGTAAGACGACGCTTGCAGATTCTTGCGCAAACTGTAATTCTACTTTTTTAGGACGTCGACTTCGCCACCCTTCGAACCAATTGCATGGAAGGACTAGGTTCAGGCTTACCTCGTTCCAACTTTCCACCTTTGACGTGAATAGATTAATTTCCTCCGTAACGGTGAGCTTCTTGTAGCGCAGCTTCCTGTAGAAGTCGTGCACGGGTTTTGGAGAGCGCGTCAGTGGTTCTGGGCCTTCTATGCAACCACCGGACGTTTGAACAGGCCGAGGACTCGGAGTAACAGTCTTCAGGAAATTTCGGATGCTTACTCGACTGCAAAGCAGTTGAGGATAAATGAGTGGAGTGCCATACGCGATCTAGCCAATGGATTTGAATCCCTGCGAAACTCGTGGCGCGGGGGTGAGCTGTCCCTGCCGGACCGTTGGACGACATCACCTGTTATCATTCCACTGTAAGTCTGCCTGACCGCCGAATCATTCCCTGCATATCTACCGCCGCCATTTCTGTTAGATCGCCGCTTCTCCCCGACTGGATGCTTCCCACGTGTCCATTTCCTATCTTGTTTGACACAACCAACGCTTTCCGAATCGGACGAGACCATCAGACTGGTCGTGGTGGCCAATTGAATGGCTACCCGATTGGCTCAACCCATTCATTTCCATACTCGCACACATTTTAGAGCATTGTTCATGTAATTTGACGAAAAAGGGTGAGGCACTTACCTGTGCGACCGTGACGTTATTTTCATGCTTCAGGACGAGGGTGACAGATCTGCTTGCTGCTGCTTCATGCACAGGCACGGGAGTTCCTTCTTGCCGACTGCTGCTGGTTACGAGACAGGTTACCTGGCTGCGGATGGTGCATGTGCCAGCTCTATGAGTTGCAGGTGCCTTCATGGTGTATGCTCTAGCCAGATCAACTGCTACAGGATTCCTGTAGGATATCCTGTAGCCGTTTCTCCTCCTCGGGTGCATGCCGAAACGGTGGAATCACAGTCACGATTGCAGGGTCCTTGGATTGCTTTGATAAGTAGCGCATTGGGCCTCTGCATACTTTATTCCATTTGAGAATTGTTTCTTTTGAGAATCCAACGTTCTGATTTGACTGTGCAAGTATTTCCATTGCATGGCAGCAGGGGTGGTAGAAGGAGGCGACAGCAGTGGGTGATGGAGAAAAACATTGGTTGCATGCCTCCTTATTGGACTTCGGGCTTCAAATTCTTCCACACAGTCGGTCCTGGGCCGTCCAAAGATTCTACAGGAAGTTTCCTCTAGAAATACAGAACTTCCTGTAGAAAGTCCTGTAGCTTCCTGTAGAAGGCTAAATTGTGATCAAATCGTGCCCAGACCTTGGAAGAGATGAGTGTTTCTGGAGGGAGTGCTGGTGAGGTCACCTGGTAGCATAGTAGGGACCCTTGTCCTTGAGTTGAGAGACCTCCTTTTCTGCATGGAATACCTGCAACCTGCATGAATTGTCAAATCTTGAGCCTGTTTTCCTATTTCTGCTTCCTTCTTTTCTGTTTTCCTTTTCTTTGTTTGTTTTTTCTTTCTTCTTTTTCTTATTTTTTTTTGAAAGACAGCAGGGGCGCCTCAATGAGGTTTTCACCCTTACCATCTGCCTTGAGCACCTCAGAGAGGTTTTCACCCAAGGGTCTTTTTTATTCAAAAATTTTCAAAAAGACAGCAGGGGCGCCTCAATGAGGTTTTCACCCCTACCATCTGCCTTGGGAGCCTCAGAAAGGTTTTCACCCAAGGATCTTTATTTTTTCTTCTTCTTTTTTTTTTTTTTTTTGAGATCAGGGTATGCCCAAAACAGAGGCAGAACCCTTCTCTATGACCAACACTGATTTTTCCACAGTTTTGATGAATTCTTGCCTCGAAAGAGGTTTCCTGTAGATCTTTAGTCGATGCCCATTGACGAGCATGGGGATGGCTTCCTCATCAATGGTCCGAACAAGAACAGACCCATTGTCATTACACTTCTCCACTACATATGGTCCCAGCCATCTTGTTCTCAGCTTCCCCTTAAAATCCTTATGTCTGGAATCGTACAACAGTGCCCAATCTCCCGGCTGGAATTGCTTGTCATTGAGGTGCCAGTCATGCCATACCTTCCTCTGAAGTTGAACCACCTCTGAGTGGAGAAGGGCCTGCATTCGGTGTTCATCCAGCCCATTCAGCTGCAATAACCTTTCTTGTTGGGCATGGTTGAGATCTAGGTCCAGCTGAGCTGCCATCCTTAAGGTGTTGTACTCGAACTCAATTGACAGCAAAGCTCTCTTCCCATAGACCAGCTCATAAGGTGTGAAGCCAGTTGTGGTCTTCCAAGTGGTGTTGTAAGCCCAAGTGGCCTCAACCAGGCAATCTGCCCAATCTTTTCTACTGCTGCTCACCACCTTAGTCAAGATCCCTTCCAATGCTCTATTGGTGACTTCCACCTGCCCATTTGCTTGAGGATGATAGGGGGTGGAAGTCCTATGCTTGATTTTGTGATGAGCGAGTAGGTCTTCAATTAAGTTGGAGGTGAACTGGCTTCCTTGATTCGTGACTAGCTCTCTTGGGTAGCCAAATTTGTAGAAGATGTTTTCTCTTAAGAACTCGGCCACCTTTTCTTCTGTCGCTGCTTTGATTGCCTTGGTTTCTGCCCACTTTGTCAGGTAGTTTGTGCACACAATGATGTAAGACCTTTTCCTTGAAGGAGGATTGATTGGACCCACAAAATCCATACCCCACTTCTCAAATGGCTCAAGAGTCACTTGAGGTTGGAGAGGCATTTCGTCCCTTGGAGTTGGTTTCCCCATCCTTTGGCATCGGTCACATTGGCTGATATATCTTCTGACATCTTGATGAAGCGTGGGCCAATAGTAGCCTGCCTGTAGGATTTTGAAGGCAGTTCTTTTGGCTGCAAAATGTCCTCCACAAGGCCCGTCATGACAGGTTAGGAGGATATCAAAGACTTCCTCCTCCCTTACACAACGCCTTAAGATCTGATCGGGGCCAAGCTTGAACAGGTTGCCCCCGATCCAAGTGAATGAGGCACTCTTCCTTACAATTCTGCTCTTCTCTCTTGAGGATAGGTGCGGAGGGAACTGTGCTGAGACAAGGTAGTTTTCTATATTAGCAAACCATGGAGAGAGTACTGAGATAGCAAACAGATGTTCATCTGGCATCTGGTCATCCACTGTTCCATCCTCACCTGCAGGTAAATCCAATCTAGACAAGAAGTCAGCAACAACATTTTCTTTACCTGGTTTGTCAACGATAGTCAAATCAAATTGTTGCAACAAAAGTAACCATCTAATAATATGAGCATTCACATCTGGTTTATTCATTAAATATCTAATTGCAGCATGATCAGTATGTACAAATGTTTGATAGCTAGTGATATAATGTCGGAACTTGTTCAGTGCATGGACCATGGCCAAGTATTCTTTCTCAGTTATAGTATAATTCAGTTCTGCCTTGGATAAGTTTTTGCTGACAAAGTATATGGCGTATGGAATTTTTTGTTCAACTTGTCCTAAGGCTGCCCCAATGGCTTTGTTCGAGGCATCAGTGTGGATGTGGAAAGGTAGGGCCCAATTTGGACCTCTCAAGATTGGGGCAGACACCAACTTATCCTTTAATTCATTCAGAGCCTTCTGACAATCGTCAGTCCATTTAAACTCAACATCTTTTGCTAAGAGGCCAAACAATGGCGAAGCTAGCTTACTGAAGTCTTTAATGATTCTCCTATAATACCCTGCTAAACCTAAGAAACTTCGAACATCTCTTACCTTCTGAGGAGGTGGAACCTTTTTGATGAGAGCAATTTTGTTAGGATCCACCTGTAACCCTTGGCGAGAAATGGTATGTCCTAGCACGGTTCCTTCAGTCATCAAGAACTCACATTTTTCAGGACTAAGGGACAGGTTCATCTCAATGCACTTGGTTAGGACTTTTCCCAGATTGGACAATTCTTCCTGGAAGTTGGACCCATAAGGAGTGAAGTCATCCATATAGATTTCCACCGAGTCATGGACCAGCTCGGAAAAGATGCTTAAGACGGCTCTCTGGAAGGTGGCAGGAGCGTTGCATAGTCCAAAGGGAAGAACTCGGTAAGCAAAGGTACCCCAAGGACAAGTGAAGGTGGTCTTATCTTGGTCTTCCGGGCTGATTTGGATCTGATTATACCCGCTAAACCCATCTAGGAAAGAGAAAAACTTCTTTCCCGCCAGTCCATCCAACACTTGATCTATGAAGGGTAGAGGAAAGTGGTCTTTCTTGGTGGCTTTGTTCAGTTCTCGGTAGTCCACACAGATTCTCCACTTCCCGTTTTTCTTGGGAACCAACACCAGAGGGGACACCCACTCGCTATCCGAGATGGGGTAAATGAATCCTGCATCCAACAGTTTTTGCAATTCTTCCTTGACGATGTCCTTAAAGGCTGGATTCATTCTCCTTTGGGGTTGCCTAACCGGTATACAATCTTCTTTGATGTAGATGCGATGGGTACAGACCGAAGGATGGACTCCTTTCATCTCCTTATAGCTCCAAGCAAAAGCATCTAGATGAATGACCAACAGACTACACAGCTCCTTTTCCTGGGAAGGAGATAGGGAGGAGCTGATCTTTAATGTTCTCTCAGGGCCAAACTCCACATTTTTGACTCTGGGAGTGGTTGGATTGGCCCCACAAAGGTCCACTAAGGTGCTAGCTTGGGTATCCTCCACCAATTTCTCTAAGGACAATGCACTGGGAGGTGGATTTTGAATCAAGGTCTCAATCAAATCATCCTTGGTTTGAGGACCTCCCCTGGTGGTTTCTAAGGTGCACAAGGGTGCAGAGTACACCTCATCCTCTTCTCCTTCTTCCAACCAAAGTGGTAAGTCATGCTCTAATAGAGGTTGGGTAGGAGGATATAGGACTAGCTGCTTGGACATAGGACCATTTTTGATGGTCATGTTTCCTGCATGGCAGCTTATGTAAGCATCCACAGTGGCTAACCAAGGCCTTCCCAAAATAAGGGGGTATCCAGTAAGCTTTGCCTTTGGTTGAAGAACCAAGAAGTCTGCAGGGTACTCCCAAGAGTCAACAGAGACCAAGACATCCTCTACAATCCCTTCGGGAGTCATGGTGGAGTGATCTGCTAGCTGCAGGACTGTCGAGGTCTTTCTCAAGGAACCCTGAAGGTTGAGTTTGAGCATGGTATCTCTGGTCATCACATTAATGGTAGCCCCTAGATCAATCAAAGTGTGGGGTATGATGGTGCCATTGATGTGGACATCAACTACAGGACTCCCAAGATTCAAATACTTTGGGCAGATTACTTGCCCCAACATAAGATCAGACAGTTGTCCTATGACGTTGATGGTTGAGGCATCTCTTTTTCGCCTGCCTGGGTGTCTGAAACACTTTTCCTTAACCAGTTTGTTGTATATCGATACATCTTTGATGGCTTGGAGAAGTGGTATTCTCACACACAACTGTTTGAGTTCTCCCAAAAGCTCATCCTCCTCTGGGTTGGGTTGTGTGGTTGCTGTTAGTCTCTCAGGAAAGGGTGGAATGGCTTTTGGTTCACTTTCCTGTTTATCTTCCTCGTCCTCTGGGGGAGGAGGTTGGCAATCCGGAAGAGTCTTCCCAGATCGCAGGTTGATCTCCTGGATCTCCACAGCATAGGTAGGGCATGTTGTTTCCCCAGTATATACCTGCTGGGCCTGTCGGTTGTTGGGATTCGGGTTCGGTTGAGCAGGCATTTGGGGTTGTCTTGGAGGAGCAGGAGGTAATGGTTGTGGTTGAGCTGGTGGTGGAGGCAAAATGGCGGGAGGAGTATTGTACTGGGGCCTCCACCCCGGTTGAGGTGCATTCCACTGAGGCTGTGGCTGGGCATGTGAGTGAAACGAATGAGTAGTGGGCTGAGTATGGTACTGAGGTGGGTAAGACCATGGGGGAGGTACAGACCAGGAAGGATGAGCAGGGGGACCCCAGGAAGGCATAGGAGCAGATTGGTTGGGGCTATAATAAGCTTGGGATTTCCTTTGCATCCCCTACTGGTAAGGTCTCGGTCCATGTGGCCTCCTTTGTTTGAGGAAATAGAGAGTTTCAGTGGGCGCCTCCGTTCCTTGGTACATGGCTTTAAGCCCAGGTAAGGTTGGGCATTGGTTTGTGGGGTGGTCCTCCTCACAAACGAAACATACCTCTACCAAATGTAATGGGCACTCGTTCTTAGGGTGCTTCCTTGTACACCTAGGGCAGAAGATAGCCAAAGCCCTCTCAGCTTCCTCTTTCTTTTGCTGGATTTAGAATGTATCAAGTTGCATGGCAATGGTCTGTCTCACCTCACTCTTGAGGTCCTCTAACTGATTTGCAAACTCATGTTTGGAGAAAGGAATACTAGTTGAGAGGGGGTTTCCTCTACCTCTTTTCCGCGCTGCCCTAGAGTGGTTCCTAAACACAGTCTTTATATCCTCATAAGGTAGTTGGTAAATATCTCCTCCAGCTAGCATGTGAAGGGTATCTAGAAGGTCTTCAGGGACTCCTCGGAGCAGGAGCAACTTGAGAGATTCAGGGTCAAGTGTGCACCTGGCCCGTTTATAGCTAAGTTGGAACCTTTCCTCGTAATCTTCTAAAGACTCATCATTCCCCATGGTCATCCGAAAGATTTCTCCCTTGGCTTCCTTGGACCTACAGTAGTCCCGGTATTTGGTATTGAAAGCTTGCTGCATCTGAGCCCAAGTGGTGATACTGTTCCCAGGTAAGCCCATGAACCAGCGTAATGCTGCATCCTTAAGGGTAGAGGGGAAGAGTTTCAGTTTTTGCTCATCTTCGGTATAGTCATAGGTTCAACAAAGGACAACAAAATCAAACAGGAAGGTATCAGGGTCTTCAGTAGTCAGTCCATGGAAGTGAGGTAAAGTGGAGGGGCTTATGTTTTTCATTTTCATGTCTCCATTGGTCTCTCAGATGGGAAAGGCACCTTCTATTCTCTCATCTTCTCTTCTATTGTCAGCCATGGCTTCAGATGGAGTGTTCTCTAACTCTTCTTCTGTTATAGGATCTTCGTATATCTCAGGAGGCTCGCCTATAGGTTCTTCTGGATCACTGTCACTAAAGAAGAGAGAAGGGTGACTCAGTGAAGTGGTGGGGGTGTTGGGTAAGAATTTGCCTATTTTATCTCAATTTCTACAAGGCATGAAATGGAAAGACTTTTGATTGCTTTTGTTCTTTTTTTCCTGGTACCTGCAAAACTAAAATAGATTGAATTGCAACTAACTATCTTGCTTAAATGGAAATGTGGAATTGAAATGAAAGCATGAAAGAACTAATCTATTTTGCTCAAATGAAATTGTAGGAATGAAATGCTAGGCTATGCTTGCGGAATTGAAATGCTAATCTACGCTTGCAGAAATTAAATTGCGGAATTGAAATGCTAATCTATGAAAGCAGGAAATGTCTACGCTACTTTTGCGGAAAGGAAATTGCAGAATGGAAATGAAATAAACTACTTAGCAGAAGGCGAGAGTAGGAAAATAGAAGAAAAGCAACAATCACCAATACTCTGACACTTCCTCGGCAACGGCGCCAAAAAGATGGTGGGCACCAGTATTGTAGCAATAATGCTACAACTCCTGGGACTCCCTTCTTTAATTTTATCAACCCGGTAGTTCGTAACAAACTTGGAAGCGACGGTGCTGTATGCACAAGTACTAGCTCTTGCCGCAGCTGTCACTTGGTCAGCTGGCACAAGTCCGCTAGGGGCTCAAGCCAACTTCTATGAGCTCTTAGAAGAAGCTTTTTAATTGATGGATGAAAGCTAACTCAAAGGAAGCTAATCTACTTGCAGAAAGAACCTGAAAGCCAAAAAGAACCACAAACCCTAGCAAACCCTAATTCTACCAGCTAGTCCTACTGATGCAAAGAGGAGAATGAAAACTACAGAGAGATGCCATTACTTTCTATGAAGGTAAGATACATGTGTCTAGACTACCTCTACCTGAAGAAACCTCTTTTTGTATTTTTGAATAAGTTATTAGAATTAACATGCTTGTGCTTTTAACTGGCTTTTTACTGTGCAGAGGTGGGTCAAGGAGGAGAAATGCTTGGAAGAGGTTGGGAAGGTTCAGAGAGGGTCTAAGGAGTCCCTAACACCCTTCCAGAGAGTTTCACAAAGTTTGGATATCAAGAAACCTCATTTGTGAGCTTCTACAGGAAGTCTGCAGGGGTTCTACAAGATGTTTCAGAATTTCTACAGGATGTTCAGAAATTTCTACAGGATGTTCTACAATTGGATTTTGGATGATGGGTGAGTGAAAGAGGATGCATGAATGGATAGGGAGGTAGGATAGGGGTCTGTAATGACTTAGTGACAGAGAGATGAAGTGATGAGAGGGTGTGGAAAGCTAGCTTGTCTTAAAGAGGGCAGAGGAAATGGAAGGCCAAGAAGGTAGGGTGACGTGGGCAAAAGAGTAGTTGTGAGACAAGGGATCTAACTTGGAGATGAGCAGTTGGCCTGGACGAAGCTTAGATGGACGAGAGAGTGATGGAGATGCACCGCACAGTGTAAACTTAACCAAATCAACCACGTCCTGCACATAATCAAAATATTAACTAATCTATCCTAACTGTTAATGAAACCAACGAACAACAACGTTATTTCTAAAGAGAACCACGTACAGTACTGAAGAAAAGAAACATTCCAAGAGGTCTGAACGCATGAATAACTCCTACAAATGAAAACACTTCACCGAAGATTGCATGGGTAAGCAAACTAGTGTTTTTGTTGGGCAGCACTGTCAGCAATTCCAGCCCCTAGGAAGAGGTGAAAATGAGAGTGCAGGCAACCCTTTTCTGGAGCTTTTATCACTTCTTATCTCATTACTCTATTATAGACATCTGAAACAACTTTATTCTTCAACAATGACCTACTTAACCACACAACGAAATCTAACTCAACAAACTGCGTTTCAAATGCATGCAAAGAAAATCATAATGCTGAAAGGAAAGATATCAATACAAAGAAGGAGGCCCCAGGCTCTCAGGTTGGGCCCAACCCTGAGAGCTATGGCTCCTCTAGAAACTCAGAGCTGAGATCAAATCTGGCTGCTTCTCATTAAAAAATAATAATCATAAGTCAAGAGTTATGCCAATAATGGCTACAAAAGAACAAAACAGAGCTGGCAGCTCGTAGTGCAGAATGTGCAAATTTTTTTCCAAAATTCCTTTTCGAAGGCTGAAGCCTTATCATTTATACATCACGAGGCCCAAGCTGGCCTCCTAAATCTATGGGACTTGGCTGACCAAACTGGGAGTGAACAGTTGCTTCCACAAAATCTGTTTGGCTGCCTTCTAGATCCGGTTTTGGTGGCTTTTGGAGCTCAGATTTGGGGGTGAAGATCCCGAGGAAGGCTATTTAATGCCGTGGACAATCCCCCTATGAATCCTCAACCCCAGCTTGGCTGTCTCCTAGCCCTTGTCTGCTCGGTTTTGCTCCAACATGTGTCAAAAAATCCTGAAATGAGCACGTGTTAGCCACCTAGGAATAGTGACTACCCTTATTCGTACAAATGACATAAACATACTAAAAAATGATGCATAAGTTATGAAAAATGAAGGATTGAGCAAGGGTAGTTAGGCCCAATGAGCCCAAAATGTTACCAAATTTGGGGCTCATCAAAAATGTTGAGGTGTTATACTATTTGTAGGTAATCCTAGTTTACTAGAGTTCAACCATTTGATGGTCTAAAATACTTGACTAGGAACAACAAATCAATGGTTCATTTTATGGGTTGACAGTTGAGTCAAAGAGAAGTTAACTCATTTGAATTTTATAAGAAGTTGAGTGGCCAAAAAAAGCCAATATTTTATTGGGGTAGTCAAATGGATTGCAGTCAAGTGCATACACATAGTCAACTTAGACTCGTGATTGATTCATGGTTAAAAGGGAATCACTACGACGGGGAAATAGTTAAGAATCATGGGATTCCAAGCATATTATTCGATCATATTTAGCCACATGTACTAATTTGAGACACTTTAAATTAGGTTTTAAATACCTTTAAATAGAGAATGATGTAAGGCTGAAGGGAGATGATAAGTTGATGAATATTCACGATTAGTAAAGGATTGGTTAATGTATGAATGCATTAGTCTTAGGTGTGGACTAAGGTCATAATAGATTGTAATTGGTTGTAATATTTAGTTAAGAATATAAGAGCTATGGAGCTCAAAGGTTAGTTGGTTTCTAGATTAAGTGTTTCCAAGATGAAATCTATTTGTGGTATGTAATTCTTTGTGGTGTGCCATTGTCTAATATTTAAGTTCTTTTATGATATGCGAAGGTTTATGTTAATTAATATTCTAATACGGAATATATTTCTAGTAAACTTTGTATTTGGACATTCTTGATCTGCAATGTTAATTAGGTGTCTTAAGCCCAACAAAAGGATGCTAGTGCAATTTAAAGGAAATAATCCATGTATTTAAATAATAAATAGGAGACACCAAGAATCATGTGTTGCTAAGGACAAATCCAAGGATAGTTTTCCTTTAAGGGGGTGGATATTCTATCAACCCCATTTTGAACGCCATGATTACTGTATCTAATTATGTCATTACCACTTGTAGAAATTTTTGAATGTCTTTGTTGACACATAATCTTTGGGATTAGGAAAATCCATGTACATATTGTAAATATAAAAATAAAAGAAATTGGAATATGAAAAGACATTTAGAGGTGAAATCCAATAGTATCCTTCTCCATGTATATATCCAAGCTTTATCTTAATGCAAAAAACACAATTTCATTTGCGGAGTTATTGTTGGCATTGATGTCAACATGGTTATGGTGCTACTTGTTATATATTTATGTGTGATGAGTGTTTGGTTTGTTGCAGTGTTCAACTGGTTGGTTTTGTTGGTTGGCATTGATGTCAACTTGGTTGTAGCATGACTTAGTGTAGGATTTAGAGGCTGAGAAGAGATGGATGTAGGACATGTTATGCTGACTTGCCATAGGATGATGTTGCTACATATATTGGAGATACATATGTTGGAGGTAGTTGGATGACTTGATGTTTCAGTTGTGGACGTTGGAATTGTTGTTACAGGTGTTGGATATGCTTCTACTTGCGTTGGAAACATTGGAGTTGTTGCTACATGTGTTGAGATGTTGCTACTTGTGTTGGAGGTAGTTGGATGACTTGATGTTGTTGCTATAGGTGTTGGAGATGTTTCTACAGGTGTTGGAGTTGTTTGGACAAGTTTTTATTATTGCTTGAGGAGCTAGAGGTGTTGGTCATTATGAGGAGTTTGGTAGACTATAGCTTTCATGTCATTGACTTGTTGCAGAAGTTTTTGGCCTATGTCATTAGTTGCAAAATTGTCACATAGGATTGGAGGTGCATTTTGGAGTTGATGAAGGTGTCCAAGAAGTTTGGCAGAGATCTAGCTTGAATTGGTTTGAGTTTTCTTATCCTCTGTCGTAGTTGGATGGAGACAAGCCTGTGCATGCATCTAAGAGGCTCTGGTCACTGGGAAGCAGGCCTATGCATGCAACTAGTCAAGATCAAATAATGTTGTGCCTACGATTGTAGCCTAAAGTGGGTTTTTCTCCACATTCCTCGTGCACATCAGGTGTTTATTTGTTTTTCTGGCTTGCCTTGTCCATGAATAATCAGGTAACGGTCGAAAAAGGATTATTGAGCTTCTATAATTTTATCGCTAGGCTAGAACAAGTTGGGCTATGTCAACCTCCAACCAAGTGTAACTATTTCAGACCACTTGAACTGGAATTTAGTCCGTCCAATCTAAGAGGGCCCTCTCAAAATATTTATAAAATGACTGTAATAAACTCAAAATTTAGATGACTAACTCTGATCTCTTTTTGTGATTTCGTAGGTGAATAAAAACGTGATGACTCCCACCATTGGGCATGGAGTCAAATTAAAACAAATTATGATCAACAAAAGTGTTTAATGCAAGGTGAGGCATCTATGGCTTTGAAACTGATACAAATGAACACCCATAGTCATATATAGTAAATGAAGGAAATTGGTGCAGTTTGACAAGATTTCCAAGTAATCAAGATACTATGTGAAACTTGAAACAATATGATAAAAACCCATAAAAGCCATGACACGAATCTCAGGTACAAAAACAACGTTGCTACATATTTTCTATTAAAAGATCAAAATGTTACAGAAGGTTAGTTCTTCACATTCTCCATCAAATCCCTCTAAGAGTCGAAAATCTACTTATTTATAGAGAAAAGATCTCTTTACATATCTTGCCACCTGGGCCAAATTCGATTCACTATTCTAGAGACCTGTTCCTACTTTTATTCTAACTAACAAAGTTTTCATATGGATTTGTTGTTTTAACAGAGTTTAAATACAAATAGGAGTCACATCTAAACATAATTTATCTAATTGTTACAATATTTTAGGAAAATTGCAACTGTTTGTAGTGTTGGCACTGTATTTGTGGAAATTTAGAACATCTGGCCTTTCGAATCTTGTTGTGTTATTTCTGGGCCTTCAAATGAGCAATGTTGATTGTCTTGCTGGTAGACGTGTTGTTTTCTGATTAAAACGTGTTTGAATGTGTCTTCACCGTCCTCTGTGTCTTGCTATCCTCTTTTCTCTGCATTATGTTTGATGACCGTGCTGCTGGATATACACCGAAAAATACCCATGCCATCCCACTAAGCGAAAGCAAAATAAATGTTTTAATGGTCGTTGATCCAGGCTTGTTGGTATCCCAATCAAAATAAAGGAGAGGGCCTTTTTACCATATTTCATAGTGCTTTCCGATTGTCCAGACACGAAACTTCAATAAAGCATGATAGATAAAATATCGAATTTGGAACCAGGACTTGCATATCGCCATCGAAAAGGGAAAATGGGCTTTAACACTGATTTATCGTGATTTCCCAATATGCAGGACTTGAAATTTCTCAAAACAATAATGCATAACTTTTTCGTTCCATCGCAATCGCAAGTTGGAAGGGAGTTCGACGAAGGAGGTTTTTATGATTTGTACGGTCCCTGATTGCGATATGGAAATCAACGGGGAAATTTGCGATATGCGATATAGGCAGAGGGATTTTATCTCAATCAATGAGAAGGAGTGGTGATAGGACTTGGATATGGCAATCAACGGGGAATTTTACACTATGTGATATCGCAATCGCAAAAGATAAAATGGGAGACAGGCGGATATGTATCACAAAAAGGGAAGGGGCCGATAGAGATTATGGTTTGTGGGTCTCAACACTTAAAAAGGGTTTCAACATGATTTCTGAATGTCTTAAAACATTTCAAAAGGGAATGGGAAAAAAAACTAGAGTTGGATATACAAAGGGATCGGCTAGAGTTAAAAAATGGGTCACAGTGGCTAGAGTTTAAAAAACAAAGGAAAAATGGGGTTTGTGAAAGAAATGGGTTTTAGAGAATATGGGAATTTCTCCAAAACAATTTAAACTAGACCGATTCTTCCTCCTTTAATCTCTAATTTTCAAAGCATAACAACCTCTTTCAGAAAAGCACTAGATAGATGAAAATGATTAATCAAACTAAAAATTATTTCTAGGGGTTATCATGGATAACAATGGCTCCAATGGGGATGTTGCACCCCTGTGGTGTAGTAAAGAACCAGTAGACCAGTTGCCTTATTGAAAACTGAAAATTGATGACATAATCTCCAAGTTTTTAATGGCCTTCACTTCAGGCTCAAACTTGTCAAATATATCATCCACACCTGCAAATGAGAAAAATAGAAAAATGGAATATATACAATGGTGTTTCTTCCAACTGGATCAAGAGATATAATGTTTGAGAAAGCTTCCATTAACAGGTCCTCCTGCATATAGTTGACCATCCATCTCTTGCAATATAAATGTATTATTTCTATTATAGGCTGAAATCTTATACGACCCCTTCCAGAGATTCTCAAACTTGTCGTGTTTTCCTTTATCTTCAATCTTTGCCTCCCACTTCAAAACTACATCTTGAGGACTAAAATTTTCTTCTTTGATCTTTTTTGCAAAATTATTTTTAATTCTATTCTTGGATTGTTGATGATTGCTGTAAACTTCTTCTCTTTTTTCCTAAAGACAAATTAGTTGGTTGATCCTCCTTTGGATAGCATTTGGTTCTTCTTCTAGTCCTTGCAACAATTTCATGATTGGAACTCCAAGAGAACTAGGGAAAGCAACTTCAGTTCCATAAACTAATTCATAAGGAGAAACTCCTATAGATATTTTAGTACAAATTCTATCAACCCATAGAGAAAATTTAAGCTTTAAATTCCATGAACTTTATTTTCCTGCGAAATATTTTTGATGATTCTAAGTCGGCTTTTGTTCGATGATTCAGCTAAGCCATTACCTTGGGGGGTAACAAGCTGTAGAATGACCAAGAGTGATATTATACTGGTTACATGATCCGGATTTAAACAGGAACGCAATAGATTACAGAGATAACCATAAATACAGAGATGCGATAACCATAAATACAGAGATGCAGCGGAAATAATACTTCATTTCATTAATGGAAAATACCGAAATATGCTTACAACCAGAAATGGAAATAAACCAGCTAGGGCGATGGTAGCTTATCTCTGAGAAGAGATGTGTGGCTACATGCCTCTGAACTGTTCCGAACTGTGTTACAATGAGGCTCGAAGGCCTATTTATTGTTGAGAAACAATGGAAAACCCTTCACATTCCAAAACCTAACCCTAGAAGATGAATCGCCAAATTGTGGGCCCCGTTTGGGTAAATTGGTACATCAATTTCCCGGGGTCGTAACTTTGGCATACGATCTCCGTTTGACGCGCACGATAGCTCGTTAGAAAGATCTATCCGAGTACTACCACTTTGTGAGGCAACATCGGTCCATGGACCCATGTTGCCCCAGAATCCCAAAAAAACGTCGTTTAGGGCCTCAAAACGGCTCCGGAAGTTCAGGACCCGAAAAACTGCTAAAAATAGTAAACTGTGCTACAATTTAGGAAACTGAAAAGACTGAAAGAGACAGTTGTGGGGGTCCAAATGGGTTGGTGGGTGGCCACCAACATCCACCTGGATCATTCCTCCCCCCTTAGGAAGCAATGGTCCCCATTGCGTTGAGTTCCTCCCTGAGGTGAGGAAACTTCTGCTGAGTTGGTTCTCTGGTGAGCTGTTCTGCAATCTCTGATGTGTCCAGAAATGGTGGAAAGCATGGTCGACGATGGTCCACATTGAATACTCGGTGCAAGCGAAGGAATGGAGGAATGCTGTGCTTCAAAGCATTGTTGCCCATAGCCTTGGTACTGCTGTGAGGACCATGTCGAAGTGATCTGAGCTTCTGATGGGTTCTGGTAGGGCGTTCTTTCTGTCGATGCAACCAGACTTTGTTGCCCACCTGAAACTTGTGTGGTACCCATGTGGGTGAGGAGAAGTTGTTCCTGTGTTTTGTCATGACCGTATCCCTTTGCTGCTGCTGCTGCATGGAGGAACCCTTTGCAGGGGTCATGGATGTAGCAACGATCTTCCCCTTATTTTGGGAGTGAACCAGACAAATGAATTTCCTGGTCTGTGATATGAGCTTGCTGCCTTTTTTGGTAGTGATCAAAGATGTGGCGGTAGGTGGGGCTACCTCCGGTATCCTGTATAATGAATTATTCAAAGAAATAATGACAGCACGAGGCCTGGACTCATACACAGCATGTCGCCTCCACAAGTATGGCTGGCCTAATAATACATCACAAACATCCAGAGGTGTCACATCACACAATACCTCATCTGTGAAGGGCTTGATGCTGTAGGGAAGGCGGCACTGCTGGCGAACTTTGAGATCTCGTCCTTCATGAAGCCACCCGATACGGTACGACTGTGGGTGAGGTGTAGTCAGTAGGCCCAACCGCTTCACGACCTCTGCTGAAACGAGGTTCTTTTGGCTGCCACTGTCGACAATGAATTGTAGCGGCGAACCCTTCACCCACATCTGTGAGTGGAAAAGACGCTCCCCTTCCTCTGGATTTTCGGGCTCATCTTTCTGGATCTTGGCGGTGGAAACAGTGGCGCTGGGATCCGCATCAATGATTTGCTTTCCTTTGCCATTCCCCTTGTCGGGTTCTGGCTCAGGGTCAGAACATGCATCTGATTCAGAAGCCTTCAACTCGGCCACAAGCGACTGCTTGGTCCGACACTCACTTGTGTTATGAGTGGGACTCTTGTGGAACTCACACCACTTTCCTGTGTCCTTCTTCGGCTTCGTGGTGTTGTTCTTTTCTTGCGGCTTCGACGGGTTGTCTTGGGTCACCCTGCCTTGGCTTTGTCCTTTGGGCTTCGGATTTGCAGATCCAAAGTCTCGCTTCTTCTGTTTGAACTTTTGCTCGATTTTGACAGCGTATCGGTATGCTGTGCCGAGTGAGGAGATGTTCAAGAACACCATCTCTTCCTGGATGTATCTGTGCAGGTAGCCACGGTATTTGAGTACCAAATGCTGCTCAGAATCTTTGATACCCAACTGTGTGCGAAGGGTATGAAAAATGTTTGTGAACTCCGACACATCTTGGTCTCATCCCTGCCGCAATGTGGTCCATTTGATGTATTTGTCCTCATAGCTTCCGACAGGGTAGTACTGCTCCTTGATGGCATCCCGGAAGTCATTCCAAGTGGGTGCGGCTGAAAATAGTGAGCCTGTACCTTCATCCTTCTGCTCGTAGTAGGTTTCCCACCAGTCCTTGACATGGGGGGCTGCTTTGGGAAGAGCAAAAACAATCTTTTCCCGACTTGAAAATTCATGAACAGAAAGATACCCATCTAGCAGATTTAACCATTTATCTACGGCATCTGCGTCTATTTGTCCCTCGAAGATGGGGATTTCAAAATTAACTTGTACCTTAAACGGTGTGGCATTTCCAGAGTCGCTGTTGGAAGCCGATGCATCGCCTCTGGGTAGCCGCTGTAGGATCTGCGCAAAGCTATCCATCATCGCGTTCCTTTGCCGCTCGAGCGCTTCTTCGAGCAAGATTCTGATAGGATCTCCTGCCCCCTCGTCTTTCTTCTCATCCGCCATGGGAGGCCGTCGGGATTTGCGAGGCTGGTCTTGCAAAGGTTCGACCAGTACAAGCCCTAACTCCTTATATCCCGACCTCGTTGGGGACATGCAAAGAAAAACAGAGAAAAAGCAGACCGCTCTGATACCACTGATCCGGATTTAAACAGGAACGCAATAGATTACAGAGACAACCATAAATACAGAGATTCGATAACCATAAATACAGAGATGCAGCGGAAATAATACTTCATTTCATTAATGGAAAATACCGAAATATGCTTACAACCAGAAATGGAAATAAACCAGCTAGGGCGATGGTAGCTTATCTCTAAGAAGAGATGTGTGGCTACATGCCTCTGAATTGTTCCGAACTGTGTTACAATGAGGCTCGAAGGCCTATTTATTGTTGAGAAACAATGGAAAACCCTTCACATTCCAAAACCTAACCCTAGAAGATGAATCGCCAAATTGTGGGCCCCGTTTGGGTAAATTGGTACATCAATTTCCCGGGGTCGTAACTTTGGCATACGATCTCCGTTTGACGCGCACGATAGCTCGTTAGAAAGATATATCCGAGTATTACCACTTTGGGAGGCAACATCGGTCCATGGACCCATGTTGCCCCAGAATCCCAAAAAAACGTCGTTTAGGGCCTCAAAACGGCTCCGGAAGTTCAGGACCCGAAAAACTGCTAAAAATAGTAAACTGTGCTACAATTTAGGAAACTGAAAAGACTGAAAGAGACAGTTGTGGGGGTCCAAATGGGTTGGTGGGTGGCCACCAACATCCACCTGGATCATTACAAAAACTTACCAACCTTTTCGATTTGAAAGGCTGAACATTATCAGTGATGAGCTTTATGGGGTAGCCAAACCTTGACATGATGTTATTGTCTGGAAATTGAATAATGACTGCATCTTTAGCTTGTCTTGTGGGAATTGTTTCAATCCACTTTTTGAAGTAATCAGTGGCTGTTAAGATCCACCGATGTTTGCCCGAATATGTAGGATGTAATTCACCAATAAAATCTAACCCCCACTGTTGGAAAGGGGTTTCCACAAAAACAGGTTTCAAAGGCAATGAGATTAATTTCCTTTTTCCTTCAAATATTTGACATTCATGACAAGCAACAACCTTTTTGTATACATCTCTGAACATTGAAGGAAAATAAAATCCTGCTCTAAGTATCTTATTTACTTCTCTCCAGTAATTATGTCCTCCACAATCACCTTTATGAAACTCTTCAATCACCTTTTCAGCCTCATCTTCCAATAGACAGTTAAGAAGTATTCCACCTGAATCTTTCCAGTACAAACATTTATTCAAAATATAATATCGCACTGATTTCAACTTGAAAAATTTGGATTTTGATTTTGGTAGTTCAGGAGGAGCTCTGTGATTTTGTAGTACAAAGATAACATCTTTATACCAATCCCACAATGTAAACTTTTCTTCAACAGGGATAAACTCTTCATCTTCTATTGTATTTGAATTTCTGCTACAAAATTAATATCTAGACAGTCAAAATTTGATTGAGTCATCAACTTTCCCAATCCCTGTCCTTTTACCAATTTAGTAGGCCTAATTTCCAAACCATACTCCAACATAGTAGCAATCCATTTACTCCTTTTACCATCTGGATCAACTTGAGTTAATATGTCTTTTACTACAACATTAGGTACATAAGTAACAATGTGTAAATGAATAACATACACCCTTAAATATTTAAGAGATTTCACCAAAGCATAAGCTTGCTTCTACATGATGTTATATTTCAATTTAGAGTTTCCAAGTGTTCTACTGAAAATCGAAATAGGTCTTTCATAACCTTGTTGTCCTTTTTGCAACAATACTCCAACAATTGTGTGTTTTGAAGCAAAAGTAAAAACCATAAAATACTCTGAAAAATCAGGATTTATGAGGACTGGACCCTGAGTAAGAGCCTTTTTCTTATTTATTTCTTCAAATGAATGTTTAGCCTCTGCTGTCCATTTAATATCACAATCTTTCCTAAGAATCTTTGTGATGTGTTTCACAATTTCTGCAAACTTAGGAACAAATCTTCTCACAAAATTCACTTTGCCTAAAAAAGATTGGATTTCTTTTCTATTTCTGGGTAGACCAATTTTTTGGATAGCATAAGCCCTACTTGGATCAATCTTAATTCCTTCCTTTGATATAATATGACCCAACAACTTTCCTTTTGTGAAAGCAAACATACTCTTAGTAGGGTTTAAAGAAATACCGAATTTTCTGCATTTTTGAAAGACTCTTTCCAAGTGCTTGAGATTTTTTTGTTTTTTAGAAAACACAACGATGTCATCTAAATATACCACTACAAACCTGTTTATCTCACCTGAAAATGCAATGTCCAAAACTCTTTGAAAAGTTGCCCCTACATTCATAAGTCCAAAAGGCATCTTTGCATACATAAATGTTCCCCAGGGTGTGGTAAAATTTGTCTTCTCTTGGTCATCACAATTACCAATATCTGATTATATCCCAAGAAACCATCTAGCATTGACATCCTTTGTGATCCTACAATGTTCTGCAATATATAATCCATTTTGGGAAGTGGATAATTATCTTTTAATGAAGATTTATTCAAGTTCCTGAAATCAATGCATATCCTAATTTCCCGATTCTTCTTTCTCACAAGCACCAAGTTAGCCAACTACTTGGAAAATATCAATGGCAATATGATATTTGTTTCAAAAAACTTTTTGATCTTCTTTTCAATCAATGGAAAAAGCAATGAATTTATCCTTCTTAGTTTTCGCTTGAAAGGCTTTTCATTTTCTTTTATTGGTATTGTATGTTTAATAACATTTGGATCATAGCTTTTTAAATCAGCATAACTCCATGCAAAAATATATATGTATTTCTTCATCAAATCTAAATATTTTTGTTTTTCCTCAAGAGAAATAAATTTTGATAACTTGACATTCTTTGGATTTTCTACAGTACCAAGATTATAAGTTTCAACCTCCTCATCATCAGATTTTATTTTAGGGTTTTTGGCCACATCATTCTGGTCAAATAACTTCTCAAGAGGAATCAGTCCCTTTGGAATACAATTGTTTTTGAGCTGGAAAACTTCAGTATTGGCTTTTGTTTCAGAAAAGATGTTTTGCTGGTCAACTTGAATAGATTCAAATTCTTCTTTCAATTCTAGAAAATTTCTGACTTGCTGATCATTATCAAACACTTGCTAGTTTGTTATGTTATCAGGTATAGTAGGCCTATGCCTAATTTCAACTTCATATTTATTGCTGGAATGAATTGGAATTGTAAATAGACTTGCTGAAACAACCAAAGAATCTGCAACGTTGTTTTGTTCTCTAGGCTTGATGGTGAAATTATATTCTTCAAAAATTTCAAGTAATTCAAGAATCAAATTTCTGTATGCTCTCATTCTAACATCCTTGGTTTGATAGGTGTTGTTAACTTGTTTAGTGACCAATTCAGAATCACCAAAAACAAAGATTTTCTTAGCACCTAAATTCTTCAAGGCTTCTCAACCCAAAACCAATGCTTCATACTTTGCCATATTATTTATGCAAATGAAATTGAGTGTATAAGAGCAAAACTTACTTTCATCTCCTGGGCTAATTATGCATATGCCTGCACCAGCTCCATCTCTTCCTGTAGCAACATCAAAGCTCATGTGCCACCATACTTTCTTATCAATTTCTCCAACTTGCTGCCCCTTTTCTGCATGCGAATTTTTTGTGTTGGTGATTTCATTGAAGAGTATAGATGAGCCCAATTCAGTCTCCACTGCATATATTGGAAATTTTTGAGGTTTGTCTTTGCTGCTAACCATATATGCCATCCTAGACTCTTTGTATAATCTCCTTTGTTCACTAAAAATCGGGATAGTAGCATAAGATATATCCATTTGAACGTTTCCTTTGACTTTGGCAGTCCATGATCTAGATAGCAACATGCCAAAATTTGGTGGAATATCAGCCACAATAATATCCATTAGTATAGTCTTAGTGGAATTTGACTTAAACCAACAACCACATCTTTGATTAGACCTATAAATTTCACCCTGTTTGAATCAAAAGAAAATAAGTCTTTGTATGGCCTCGTTATGTCTAAACCTAATCTTTCCATGATGACCTTAGGCATAAGATTGTGTGATGCCCATAAATCTAACATAACATTATGTAGTGTCATGTCATGGATGTTTAAACTCACATAGAAAGGTGGTACCTCTTCATTTTTCTCATCTTCTGATCTTGGCCCTAGGAACACAATAGGATGATCTTCTTGCAAATTTAAAATATCAGATGATCCAACTTCAATGTTAAGCATTTTAACATTTTTCTTTCTATATTCTATAACCCTTATTATATCTCCAAAAGGGACAACAATATTTATTTTTGAGATTTCATTCTCTAAGTTGGAAACTGGTTGTGTATTCTCAAATTCCTTTGTAGTAGTTTCTTTCTTTTGTCATGTAACCTTTGGAGCATCTTTCTTAGGCTGATTTTTATTTGCAACTATAGGAACATTTTTGTTTCTCAAATTGTACTTTTTTTGCATCTCTAGAATAACATATTGATAACCTTCTAAGTATTTTGGTTGTGGTTCAGTTTCATCACCACCCAAGTCATTATTAGACTCATCATTTTCTTCTTTTGCTAAAAAAATTCCTTTTCATCTTCATCCAAACAATGAATGGTATCTTCTCGGATCTCTGGTTTCATTTCCTCATCATTTATTAGGTTTTGATGGAAAGGAGGCCTAACTTGTTGGTGAGGCTGATTTCTCTGTTCTCTATGCCTCTATTGAATTTGAACCCTTCTAAAATTTAGATTTCTAACTTGTGTCTTGGGTTGTGCAGTAGGAGGATTATTTTCAAGGGCCAGTCTATTCATGAGCCTTTCCATTGTTTTCATTATGGTATCAAATTTAACATCAGAATATGTAGAAGGTTTTTCTTCCTCTTTTACCTTTCCTTTACCAACTTTAGACCTCTTTGCTGCAACCATATTAACTTCCACTTTCACAACATCATTCTGCATGCCATCTAAGGTAGCAAAATCTCTCTCTCTTAATAGGATGGAAAATTCATAATCAAAGGCCTCAACATAGTGTAATTGGGCAACTCTTGGGGGAGGTTTAATGTGAGCAGGAATGGAATTATAGACTTTATTGACTATTTTTGAAAAATATTGTATTGATTCATGGCTTGCTTTCTTCAAATTGTTATATTCAGTCAAAGCTTTTACAAGATTAACTTTACTTCCCTGTTTCCTTAATAAATTGTATTCTAATTCATTCCAATCATGTAAACTTGCAGGGGTTAAAGATTTGAATCATTTTTTCACCTCACCAATGAAATTATGTACAAACAACCTCATTTTAACATCTTCATAATCTACCTTGTTAATTTTAGGTATTTTCTATGCTAGAGCAATTTATTTAAATTTTCATAGTTAGTAATCACATCAGCATTAAAGTAAACTGCAGATAGAACATAAATATAAATCACAGAAGACAAGCCAAGACAAGAGGACATAAGATGTGGCGCTAGCCAAGGAAAAACCCCACAACATGGGGAAACCCTTGATCAATTCTTCTTTTATGTTCTTCAAAGTTCAGCAGAGAAAGTGAGAGAGATAGTACATTTACAATAGAAGTCAACACTTTGACTTTTGATATCTGCAAAGATCAGTTGAAGTTATATTGCTTCAACTGATTCTCTAAGGTGACTCCTTCACCTATCATAGTAATGCATCTTGTCCATTTTCCACACCTTACCATGTAGCACCACGCTGCCCCATCACAGTGCTGGACCTAGATGACTGAGTTGCTCTCATCTTCATGCTGCTCATCATGTTGCATCTTCCATGGTCTCATTCATCATCAAGTTTCCCATGCTTATGATTACATTCATCATGATGTTGTCCATGCTCCATGTATCATTGTGCTGCCCATGCACATGATCTCATACATCATGCTGCCATTATATATCATGCTATCCATATTCATCATGCTGCCCATATATATCATGTTGTCCATATTCATCATGATGCTGACCATATATATCATGTATGATTTCATTGTGATTGGGCTGCTACAACGTCCTCATCACACCTCCTAGGTTAGGTTATGACTATACCTCAGAGACATCCAAGATGGTGACCTTGCTGCTGCCTTAATTTGACTGTGGCCAGATTACTCCTAGTTGGACTGTGAGTGAGGGATCTTTAAGAACAACGGATCAAGCTTGTGGAGGACACTTAGGACTGTAGATATGATGCATATACAACCCTCCTTGACTGCATTCAACATGTCTCTATAACTGTGTTTGTATTCCTTGAATATTGTGCATAAGGTCTCCCTTTATTAACTGCGTAAGGTCTCCACACTGTGCATACATATTTTTGTGTATGTGTCTCTATTACCAGCGTACTAATTTGCGTATTAGGGCACTATTACCAACGTACTGATTAGCGTATTAGGGCACCATTACCAAAAAATATATGTATGTTTGTACTGTGGCTAATCTGTGTATTAGGGCACTATTATCAGTGTATATATGTCTCCATTCACTGTAGATAAGGTTTCCATATTAACCTACATATATCCTCATCATGAACAACGTGTATTGATCTCTATTGCTGTGTATATATATCGCCATTGCTGCGTATATGTATCTCCATTGCCTGCGTATATGTAGTGCCTTTGCCTGCATGTAGACTTCTCCATATAGGATTTCTTCCATAACGAACAGCGTATAAGTCTCATATGTCTCTATTATGAACAACGTATAAGTATCCTTGATCTACGTTGGATTAGGGCATCATTTTAGGATGTCCTTCATTAGTGTATCTCCTTCTCCAAAAACCCAAGATGTGGAGAGGATATCCATAACGAATGTGTATCAAATGACTTCAAGTCTTCTCTTATTTATACTAAAAACGTAGGTGATGAATGGACATGACTATTGGGCTTTCGGGCGTACATAAGATGTTGGCCGACTTGATAAGTAGTCTTATAATAAAAATAAATTCATAACTTCATAAATACTTATTGGAATCAGATGATCTTTAGATCAATCCTACACCTCTCGATGAGAGGGATCCAATAAAAATATCAGCTACCATAAATAAGTTGACCCACATGGAGTTTGGCCCTAGTTTCCAATTTTAACACTCCCTCTCAACTAGGGAGAACTCCATCTGCTAATCCATATGTCCGATTGTACTGTCTCTTCCATGAGTGCCCTGCACTGCTCTACCCAACTCTGCTTAGCTCTGCTGGTTTTTCTCTACTTTTCTCACCTCTGCTGCCTCTGCTATGCTCAACTGGCTCTGTTATGCTCTGCTCATCTCTACTGGCTCTGCTCTGCTCTGCTAAGCTCTACTGGCTTTGCTCAGCTCTGCTGGCTCTGCTCAACTTATCTGGCTCTGTTCTGCTCTACTCATCTCTGCTGGATCTATTGGCTCTGCTAACTCTGCTCAACTTAGCTCTGTTGAACTATGAAGAAGAAGAATTGATCGAGAATGTCTCATACCATTCTCCACTGACCCGAAGTCAGTCTCAGAGTACGTACCACTGGTCCCAGACCAGTCTCAACTGACCCAAAGTCAACGTCATAGTGGGTACCACTCCTACCACTGGTCCCAGACCAGTATCATCAGTCTCAGAGAGTGTACCACTGGTCCCAGACCAGTCTCAATCGACCTGAAGTCGGCGTCATAGTATGTACCACTCTCACTAGTCCCAGACCAGTCCTGCATTGACCCAAGGTCAGTCTCAGAGTATGTGCCATTGATCCCAGACCAGTCTCAACGGACTTGAAGTCAACGTCATAGTAGGTACAACTCTTACAACTGGTCCCAGACCAGTATCATTGATCCCAGATCAATGAAGGTCATCCTAGCATAGGGAGTACGGTAGATACAATGATGCGTCCATCGGTACTACTATGGTCCCTATCCTCATTTCCCTGCTCATTGATCAGATGAGAGGTACTTCCCATGAGTTCCAGACTGCATGGGTAGGATGCCTCGACAAGAGAACTTAATCAGTCCTGTCCTCATAGGAGAACTAATCATCCTGCTACATAATCGCCATGGAGAACACATCATCCAGGCCTCATAGGAGAGCTAATCATCTTGCTACATAATCGTCATGAAGAACACATCATCCAGACCTCACAGGAGAACTAATCATCCTGCTACACAATTGCCATGGAGAACACATCATCCAGGCCTCACAGGAGAGCTAATCATCCTGCTACATAATCGTCATGGAGAACGCATCATCCAGACCTCACAGGAGAACTAATCATCCTACCCCACAAGAGAGCGAATCATCTTGTCCCAGTGCACACCACCAGGGGAGGGTGAGTCACCCTGTGGTCGTATGTTGCTCTAGTAAGAACCACAAGCCCCTACAACTCACAGAGCTCAATGTATGCAACATGCAGGACCCTTGTACAAGGGTCTCTCGACAACTCCAAGTTGTTCGGGAAAATCATAAATTTGATCTTTCCCCTGGGCTTTGACAAAGTGTATCGATCTGTACATCATCTTAATGCGATGGAGCCTCCTTGCTCATCAACTTACCATATCCAAGATAAGGCGGTATCTGATGTCTATCAGTTGGAGCAATCGTCGAATACGAGATTCCTCAATAATCGAATCCCACCTCTGGTTGTCACAGAGAATCATAGTGGTATTCGTCATGTGTACTCATTGACCAGTCTGCATTCGAATAATCATGCAGTTTTCATATTTCTGGTAGTGTATCTCAATCCATGAGAGATTGTGCCCCAAATATATCTTAGAAGATTCTTGGCACTAATCCAGTGAGGCTCAACCAAATATGAGCTCACCCTACTAACTGCAAAACATATGTCCGGAATCCAACTTCCTCTTACTTCTGCAAATGAGAGGGTCTGCACCTGTTAGAAATAGTTTGTCCGCATAAGGTGCTGATATGAGAGGTCTATCATCCACAACCTTCAGGTAATGGTTTGGATTGGTTTCACTCCTAGTGAATCTCAGCTTCATCAAATAGCTATCAATCCTCTCATACTGTGCCCAGGGTGTTTTGCTTCAAGCCATAGAGGGCATTCTTCCACCTGTATACATGAGATCCTTGTTCATAAATCTCAAACTCCACGGGTTGTTCCAAACCTGTGGACCTGCTACATGAGGGGAATGGTCCCCTTGTAAGATTTTCCTTTAGTAAATCTCAGACATGTATCTTCATGCTCTTTTTGAATTCAGGTATCCCTGTCACCATCTGACTCACAGACCTCTGGTGTTGTGTCAATGGTCATGGTCCCTAGTGGACTTGATACAACCCTGAACTCTAAAACATCTTTGAAAAATCTATTTTCAAACACGTACCTTTCCATTGATGAGTGCCACCCTGAAACCTTAAACTTCCATTCGAAGGTGGACACCAGGTTCTTCTTGCAATTAGGTACATAAAATATATTCCGGGGTTCCTTGCTTTCTTTGAAGAGTCGTCCATTTCCTTGATGACCTGCATTACTTATCATTCCTCTAATCATTGAAGATGTCCCTGGAATGATTATTATCTGATCAAGAGATGTGTCCCTGTCCTTCAGACAATTCTTTGCATGATGGCTGAACTTATTGCAACTAAGGCATCTTCCTTTCCTTCCACCCTTAGATCCAAACTTCCCAATGAAGTGATCTTTAGGTAGGCCATCAGAACCTTCCACTGCGCCATTCTGATAATATTCTTTGCTTCGATCTCACCCTGGGTGAATTATGAAGAGGGATGAGGAACCCATTGATCCTTTTGTCTTGACCCAACTGTCTTTGGTGATTGCTCTTTCACTCTTGCTTGGGCATTGTCTTCACTTCTGCTTTGATACCATGTTAATTTTAGGTATGTTCTATGCTAGAGCAATAAATTTAAATTTTCACAGTTAGCAATCACATCAGAATTAAAGTAAACAACAGATAGAACATAAATATAAATCGCAAAAGACAAGCCAAGACAAGAGGACACAAGATGTGGCGCTAGCCAGGGACAAACCCCACAATGTGGGGAAACCCTTAATCAATTCTTCTTTTATGTTCTTCAAAGTTCAGTAGAGAAATTGAGAGAGATAGTACATTTACAATAGAAGTCAACACTTTGACTTTTTATATATACAGAGATCAGTTGAAGACATATTGCTTCAATTGATTCTTTAAGGTGACTCCTTCACCTATCATAGTACTGCATCTCGTCCATTTGCCGCACCTTACCGTGTAGCACCATGCTGCCCCATCACAGTGTTGGACCTAGATGACTGAGTTGTTCTCATCTTCATGCTGCATCTTCCATGGTATCATTCATCATCAAGTTGCCCATGCTTATGATTACATTATCATGATGCTATCCATGCTCCATGTATCATTGTGCTGCCCATGCACATGATCTCATACATCATGTTGCCATTATATATCATGCTATCCATATTCATCATGCTGCCCATATATATCATACTGTCCATATTCATCATGATGCTGCCCATATATATCATGTATGATTTCACTGTGATTGGGCTGCTACAACGTCCTCATCACACCTCCTAGGTTAGGTTATGACTGTACCTCAGAGACATCCGAGATGGTGACCTTGCTACTGCCTTAATTTGACTGTGGCCAGATTACTCCTAGTTGGACTGCGAGTGAGGGCTCTTTAAGAACAGTGGATCAAGCTTGTGGAGGACACTTAGGATTGCGGATATGATGCATATAGAGCCCTCCTTGACTGCATTCAACATGTCTCTATAACTGCGTTTGTATTCCTTGAATATTGTGCATAAGGTCTCCCTCTATTAACTGCGTAAGGTCTCCACACTGTGCATACATATTTCTACGTATGTGTCTCTATTACCAGTGTATTGATTTGCGTATTAGGGCACTATTACCAGCGTACTGATCTGTGTATTAGGGCACTATTATCAGCGTATATATGTCTCCATTCACTGTGGATAAGGTGTCCATATTTACCTGCATATATCCTCATCATGAACAACGTGTATTGATCTCTATTGCTGTGTATATATATCGCCATTGTTGCGTATATGTATCTCCATTGCTTGCGTATATGTATTTCCTTTGCCTGCGTGTAGACTTCTCCATCTAGGATTTCTTCCATAACGAATAGCATATAAGTCTCATATGTCTCTATTATGAACAACGTATAAGTCTCCTTGATCTGCGTTGGATTAGGGCATCATTTTAGGGCATCCTTCATTAGTGTATCTCCTCCAAAAACCAAAGACATGGAGAGGAGATCCATAACAAATGTGTATCAAATGACTTCAAGTCTTCTCTTATTTATACTAAAAACGTAGGTGATGAATGGACATGACTATTGGGCTTCCGAGCCTACATAAGATGCTGGCCGACTTGATAATTAGTCTTATAATACAAATAAATTCATAAATACTTATTAGAATCGGATGATCTTTAGATCAATCCTACACCTCTTGATGAGAGGGATCCAATAAAAATATCAGCTACCATAAATAAGCTGACCCACATGGAGTTTGGCCCTAGTTGCCAATTTTAACATACCTCTTCCAAGTCTATAAAGTCATTGATCTGGTCAACATGTTGTTCTGCAGTTATCCCCTCCTCATTTCAAATGTTTTTATTCTAGTGGAGTACCCTTGAGGTAAATCATGAAGTATGGCTGGCAAAAGAAGAGGAGCATATCTAGCAGGGTTTGAGATAGTAGAAGTACTAGCAAAAATTCCAATAGGAGGGGTAAAAATGAAACTAGTAGGGGTAGTGATGAAAGCAAATGTACTAGAAGGAACTTGAGTGACAAAAACTTTAGTTTTCGAAGTAAAGGTACTTCTTTCAGACAAAGGGAAACCAATTTATTTTCTTGACAAAAGTTCAAAAGGACCAAATTCTTTTAGTTTTTCTAAAGACTCTTGTTCAAGTGACAATTCTTTAGGAACCTGAAAGGTAGAATCTAACTCTAGTTTTGGTAAACCATTCTCTTATTTAGATTTGAGAAATATAGGCTTATACTCTTCATCGAATTTAATACCTTCAATATCTTGAATATCTCTAGAGGGTAATGAGGAAATGAAGTACCTTATTTTAATGAACTAGCATCTTTTCTGAGAATTTTTTTTTGGATCACCAATTATTTATGATTGGGGTCTGGATTTCTCCCTGTATGAATTTTCTTGGAAGCCACCTTTAAGTTGAGCATACTAGTGGAGTCACCAAGGTATAAATACAACCTTGAACAACATTGTCTCCTTCTATCTTCAAGAGCTCAACTTTTGAAATGAAACATCCAGGATTATATAAATTGCAGACTCCCGTTAGACGCACCAAAATGTTATCACTAGGCTAGAACATGTTGGGTTGTGTCAACCTCCAACCAAGTGTAACTATTTCAGACCAATTGAAATGAAATTAAGTCCTCTCAATCTGAGAGGGATCTCTCAAAATATTTATAAAATGACTGTAATAAACTCAAAATTCAGGTGACTAAATCTGATCTCTTTTTGTGATTTTGTAGGTGAAGAAAAATGTGATGACTGCCACCATTGGGAATGGAGTCAAATTAAAACAAATTATGATAAACAATAGTGTTTAATGGAAGCTGAGGCATCTATGGATTTGAAACTAATACAAATGAATACTCACAATCATATATAGTAAATGGAGGAAATTAGAGTAGTTTGAGAAGATTTCCAAGTAATCAAGATACTATGTAAAACTTGAAACAATATGATAAAAACCCATAAAAGCCATGACATGAATCTTAGGTACAAAAATAGAGTTGATGCAGATTTTCTATTAAAGGATCAAAATGTTATAGAAGGCCAGTTCTTCACATTCTCCATCTAATCCCTTTGAGAGTTGAAAATCTAGTTATTTATAGAGAAAAAATATTTTTACATGTCTTGCCACATGGGGCAAATTCGATTCATTGTTCTAGAGACCTGTTCCTACTTTTCTTATAACTAACATAGTTTTCATAGGGAATTTTTTCATTTATGTTTTAACAGAGTTTAAATACAAATAGGAGTCACATCTAAACATAACTTATCTAATTGTTACAATAATTTAGGAAAATTTCAACTATTTATAGTGTTGGCACTATATTTGTGGAAATTCAGGACATCTGGCCTTTTGAATCCTGTTGTGTTGTTTCTGAGCCTTCAAATGAGAAACGTTGTTTGTCCTGCTGGTAGACATGTTGTTTTCTAATTAAAACGTGTTTGAAAGTGTCTTCACCGTCATCTATGTCTCGATGTCCTCTTTTCTCTGCATTCTATTTGATGACCGTGTTGTTGGATATACACCGAAAAATACCCTCACTGTCCCACTGAGTGGAAGCAAAATAAACATTTTAATGTTCGTTGATCTGGGCCTATTGGTATCACAAACAAAATACAGGAGAGGGCCTTTTTACCATATTTCATAGCGATTGTCGAATGTCTAGACATGAAACTTCAATAAAGCATGACACATAAAATATCGCATCGAAACCAAGACTTGCATATCACCATTGAAAAGGGAAAAGGGGCTTTAACGCTGATTTATGGCGATTTCCCAATATGCTGGACTTGAAATTTCTCGAAAACATAATACATAACTTTTCGGGTCCATTGCAATTGCAAGTCGAAAGGGAGTTTGGTGGAGGAGGGATTTATAATTTGTGTGATCCCTGATTGTGATATAGAAATTGGAGGGAACTTTGCGATATGCGATATCGGCGGAGGGATTTTATCGTAATTAGCGAGAAGGAGTGGTGACGGGACTTGGATATGGAAATTGACGAGGAACTTTGCAATATGTGATATCACAATCACAAAAGTTAAAAAGGGAGACAGACATATATGTATCTCAAAAAGGGAAGGGGCTGATAGCGATTATGGTTTGTGGGTCCCGACACTTAAAAAGGGTTTCGACATGATTTTTGAATGTTTTAAAACATTTCAAAGGGGAATGGGAAACACAACTAGAGTTGGATATACAAAGGGATTTTAGCTAGAGTTAAAAAATGGGTCACTGCAGCTAGAGTTTAAAAAACAAAGGAAAAAATGGGGTTTGTGAAAGAAATGGGTTTTAGAGAATATGGGAATTTCTTCAAAACAATTTAAACTAGACTTGTTCTTCCTCCTTTAATCTCCAATTTTCAAAGCACAACAAGCTCTTTTAGAAAAGCAGTAGATAGATGCAAATGATTAATCAAACTAAAAATTATTTCTAGTGGTTATCATGGATAATATAGAAGATGGTTAAAGTGAAGAATATCCTTCATGAAGTGGAGTTAGCAATATGATCTTGTTAATGAGTTGAATCTGGATTGAATTAAGCATATGAACAGAGTTTGTGGAGCCTAATAGTTATTTGTAATTATTGAGTTGAGCACCTTGGTCCATCCATATATTGGAGAAAGATTAATGATAGTATGGTTGATTCTCTTGATGTGTCGAGTGAGTGTGAGATTGGAGGACTATGTGCAAGCTGTGATAGTTGTGAGATGCATATTTTTTTAAGCAGTTTGCAGGTGTTGCAACAGTTAGTTGAAGTATATTTTAGTAAGTATTTTGTGTAGCAAGAAAGGAGGTGAAATAGAGTTTGTTTGCAGTAGTATTTGGAGATTATTTTTTCCTAGCATATTCTCTGATATATTGTTTGTGTGTAGCGGTCATTTGAGAGCAGTTTTACTTGATGGAGAGAGGGTTTTAACTGATGTATTTATCAGATTATTTTATGCAGTGTGTGGTGATATTTTGTTACGGTTTGTGGTGAGGATTTTGTTTTTGATTGTGTGCCTTGATGATACATTGTTTTATTGCTCATGTTGAGTAGTTGCCAGTGCCAGTATGAAAATGTATGAAATGAGAACCACATAGAAGAGTGGATTTGGAGGACTTCGGTGAAATAAATATAAGTTAGAAGTTTTTTCAATCCAATAGTTCGGAAGAAACTGGGCAAGGTTCATTGGTCTAGCAAATGGTAGTCCATATATCTGCGTGAGAAAAAGACCTTCATTTGATAATAGGAATTTTTAACTCTATGTAAATAATATTCTTAACATAATGAATATTTGAGTAGTGTAACAATAGTGTGTGGTTTTTTTCCCTGGAGAGGGTTTCAACCATAAATATTTGTGTCCTTTGTGTTGAATGCTTTCATGGTTTCATGCTTATGATTGTTGTTCTGATCTTTGTTTTTATGTTTTAGTTTATGCATGGTTAAAGAGTAATGATTTGGAGAAAATTTTATAAGTGCGTTCATTACTAATTCTCCCCCCATTCTCAGTAGTGATCTAGTTTCCAAAAATTGGTATTAGAGTGGGGATCTCAATTGCAACTTGATCGTTGGAGAGTGGATCTGGGAGTTTTGGCAGAATTTTACAATTTTTTCGAAATGGATTAGCAAGGAGTTCCATTACTTCACGAAGGTAAATTTGCAACTTGGAGGATGAAATTGGATTCATATTTTCTGTCTCTTGATGAAAATATTTTTCTATCAGTAGAATATGGAATTAAATATGAATTTAATGATTTGGTTAAAAATATTATCTTGCATGGGATTTCAAGATTTGATCATTTTTATGTCAAGCATTGTGAGGCTGTAAAAGAGATGTTGGACAAGTTGCAATGTTTGTATCTTGGAGCAAAAATGAAGATTTCAGAGATGGAGAAAAATGCAAAGGATTTAACACATATTGCAGTGGTAAATCAAGCCTCCTCTCAAGATGAAGATGAATTTCATAGTGAGAGAAATGATCGATCAATCATTAATCAAGAGGAACAACAAGAAGATATCAATAGAAAATATGATGAGAAATAAAAAATAATGGCACTATAAGCAGAAATTAAAAGGCTCACAATTGAAAATAAAGATTAATGGATGTTGCTAAATTTTTTTGATGAAAAAAAATGTGCTTTCAAAGAAAAATTTCAGATCTGAAAACTTTGCTGGAGGAAGGAAGAAAAATTGAAAATGGAATGAGGAAGCAGTATATGGGGTTGGAGGATGAGTGCAAAAATTGAAGGCTGAAGTGATTTCTGCAAGAAAAGAATTAGCGCAGTCCAGATCTAGTGCTCAAGCATCAACAAGCAAATTTGAAAATGTTGGACCAACTAGTGGTTGTAAGAAAAAGGAGAATCATTAGCAAAATCACCAGCCATGCAAGAAGCAAAAGAACAAGCAAAGAAGACCATGGAATAAGAATATAATTGGAAGATGTTATAACTGTGGAATTCATGGACATATAGCAACAATTTTCAGTGGTGGAGAGATCATTCTCTCTCATCAAAAGGAGCAACCAAAGGAGAAGCAACCTCAAGCATGCATGCAAAAAGGATCTCCATCCATTAGGCATAATAGTCCTTTTTATGGTTTTTGTTACTCATACAATGATTTTGGCCATAGGGAAATTGATTGTAGGGCACATACAAGGAATATAAGTCTAAGCAGAAAAAGATATCAAATTATTCCTCAATTCCTTGGTCACATTATATGTTTTGTGTGTGACATTATTGGCCATAAGGTCAAGGATTTCAAGTTTCCCATGTGTTACAGGAGAAACAATTAGAGACAAAATAATATGCAAGGCCAACCACACAAGAAGAAGGAGGATCAACATATGGAGGAGAAAGGAGGGCAAGATACTCCCACCAAAAACTAAGGCCTGCATGGTCTCAGGGGGAGCATATGGTTGCATCATGAGTTGCATGGATATCCTTAATTGTGTATCCATATCAGAAAGTGTTAACAAAGAAAAATCTGCATTATTAGAGATGAATGTGTTTAGGGGGAGTTCATGAGGTTTGAAGTGTTGTTTCTATTTTTGATCTACTCTTTACATTTTGTTTTTAGTTGGATTAACCATTCTTGTTATTGATGATCTTGGAGCTGCTATATGTTGAAGCCTTTATTGATAATTTTGATGACATGAAAACCATGTAGTATTCTTATATGCATGATTATGATGTGATGAGGGGATCATACATTCAGGGGAGCATTTGTGCCTCCAAATGGACCTACAGAGTGTTAGCATTAGGGAGCTTATTTTGCATACATTTAACTTTGATTTGATGCAGGGGAGAATTTTTTTATTACTATCACATATTGAAGGATAGTGCACTTGCATGACATAGTTGGTATATTGATGATGTTCATACTGCTAGATCATATTTTTGTCATGTATTGCCATGCATGTGTAGTTTCCATGGAGATAAAATGATATGTTGGAGTTAGTTCATCTAGAGTATGCAAATTATTGCTTATGTCTTCTATTTCTAGATGTATGATACATGCTACTACTGATATGTATTTGGATGGTTGAGCCATCATGATTTATATTATTGCTCATAAATGGAGAGAATACATTGTTGCACATATTTTGGACCAAGTTACTGAAATGTTGGTTCATGTTGTTGCTTCTTGGTTTCTGCTGTCATGGGGAGAGACAATATATTGATGGCTTGAGGTTGAAGTGATGATAAAATTATGTGCTGCTTAATATGTATTATTACTGGATCTTATGTTGTTGATGTTTTGTTTCTTATGGGTTTGTTTCTAGTGTATTTGTGATCCATATTGGATCATTATATTGTTTTCATCCATCTCAATGCAATTGGAGTGGAAAACATGGAGGAATCAGCTCACGGGACTGTTTTTACTGGTGAGACCCATTTTGGTAAAACGAGGTCTAAAACCTTCTGGGAGTGTGTTGAGGCATCAAACAATGTTTTTTGGGGGTAAAAATTTGTCACTCTAGTGTGGCACCATTTCATTATATTCTACACACAGAGATATTTTCAACGGTGCAAGAAGCGCATCAATCAAAACCCATATGCAAAAATTATGCCACTCAGAAGTTGACCTTCCTAGTTTCACAACTATAATTTAGGCGGATGCGGCGTCAGGCCCCATTATTCATGGAAAAAGGGCTAGCCACATTTTTATGATATAAAAGACTCTAGAAGAGTCTATATTGTAACCCTAGTTAAGAGTTTATGCAGTCAAAATTAACCACTAGTAGGTTATCGAGCTATGTTATAACCGGGCCACTAGGAGGAAGAGGCATTCCATTCTTTCAAGAGCATTTTGTTCCATAGATGAGAAAAGATAGCCATGAGATATAGGAGGTAGAGAACACAAAGAGTATCTATGCATTGTAATAGCCCACAGGCCACATACATTACTTCTTTATACCTGCAACCAAATTTCCAGGCAGAGAGAGAGAGAGAAGCGACCTCACCTTCCTGCTAGGTTTTTCTCCCAAAAGGGGTTCCTAGAGAGCATATCTTATGTCTTATGTGTATGTGAGAGCTTATTTTTTCATTCTCTACTTCTTTTCATAGTTTACATTCACATGCATGCACTAATTACAGTTAGATATACAAATATATAATTTTGATAAACTGTAATAGTGTAGAATCTAATATTTTTAATATAATATTATCAGATTTGTTGTGACGAACTATCCAATTGAATATACACGACAATTTATGGATCATTTGGTATCATACCAAGTTTCTTTGGGTACTTTGTGGATATTATAGGTATCTATATCGGCAGGGCCAAAGATCGTAAAACCTTAATCATGTCCGACGAATATGTAAATGAACCTCGTGATCCTGCAGAGGTGAGGTTTACGTGGTTGGAACAACAAGTCACAGATATCAAATGCAATGTAATCCTCCTCATGGTGGCATTGAATAGAAAGATGGGGATATTTGGAGAAGATGGGGGTTCAAATGCAGAGGACATATCATAACGAGGATCATAAGATCAGGGAGAAACGAGGTACGAGTCAAAGAAAGGACCCGAAAAGATTCGAGTGTTGGGAACCAATCACAGTCCCTATTTAAAATGGAAGCAAAATTCGATATCAAGTCATACCACAATGAAATCAACATTCTAAATCTGAACCACTAGTTGCAACAACTAGAAGTTTATTTCAGTGTACATTAGATCGAGGAAGGGAAAAATATCTCATTTGTGCAGCTGGAATTAGAGGGTCATGAAATGATTGGGTGGGAACCCATATGGAAACCCTGAGGTTGGAGGGAGAACCTCCAGTGACTAAGTGGGAGGATTTCAAAACCCTCATTAAGTCACAATTTTATCCCATTGGGTACATGGAGGACTAGTGGATCCAATGGCATTACTTCAGGTAAAAGTCAAGCCAAAGTGTGCAGGAGTACACCATGAAATTAAGAAAGATGGTTATAATGTTGGGTGCATCTCTAAAGAACCCAGATGTACTCCTCAAGTATTTAGGGGGTATGCACCACCACCTTCACAAGCAAGTGATGTTGTTCAAGCCCAAATAGGTGGACGAGGCTTGTGTATAGGTGAAATACCTGGAAAACATAGGCCTAAAGAGAGCACAATTAAGTGGATCGAAGTAGAATGAGCAACATGATGCTTCTAAGGAGGGGAAGAAGAAGCAAAAAGGGGGAAAACATAAACAGATGGTAGCCACAATGCACCAATTTAAAGATCATAACAACCATTACAACCACAAAAACATTGATGGCCATACAAAGGAGAAGTGATGGAAGTTGTGTCCAAAGATAAACTCAAAGAAAAAGAATAAATATAAAAAGAAGAAGAATCTAATGGCCACTGATTCAAGAAACCAAGTTGAAAGCAACTCGGATGTGGATGATAAGATCGTTTGTACATCAATGTAGAGGAGGTGAATCTGAGTAGCCTTCAACAACATGAAGAGAAAGAAATGAGAAAACTCTTCCATATAAAGAGACAGGTCAAGAAGACAAATATTGATATTCTGTTTGACTCAGGATCACAGGGGAATCTTATTGTAGTAGAGTTGGTCAAGAAGTTGGGGTTGTGTTGTCACTACGAAAAACACCCTCTAAAAGCTTTACATACATTCAAATTTTGGTGCCTACTATGGATCTTGCGATTGGTCCTTCCATAGTCACTTCTTGGTCTGCTGATGCTTTTAAGCTCCCTTCTTGGATCGAAAGTGTCGAAGTCACTTGCTCACACATGCCTAGTCCGCAACAAGTTCATGAGCGCATTATTTAATGAAAGGTTGGATAAGCATAATATTTTCCATCAAGGCTGTTTCTGTGCCATGTTCAATCCATGTTGACAGTCAGTGTGCACTGATAATGATAATTTCTCATATTATAGCTGCGTTTGTACTTCTATTTCGGTGAATTTGGCAAATTGTTTCTCCCGCGCACCTTTTTTTTTGCGAGTATTGCTTTTATGTTTTTGGATGTTGCTCTTAATTTATTTCACTCTAACTAGTGCCATTTTCATGTTATCTTTTCTCTGGCATGTGTTATTTTCACTGTCATTCACATATCGCAAGAGTCATTCGCACTTTAGTAATTGTCATCTTTTTCACATGTTAGTTATCACACGATGTATGAATATCTATTCTAGTGATTTCAAGGGGTTATATTGGTGTAAATGAGTTGTTATAACCATTTAAACATTATTCACACCCATTCCCAAAGTTTTAAGCACTATCGCACAAGTGTCATCGTAGTCATTATAAAGTATATCTTAAGTGTCGCACTTGTCGTAACTTGTGGTAAAGTTGTCACATATAGGGAAATGCATTGTTCATGTGTCATGGATGATCTGTGTTGGTTGATTTGTCGAGTATTCTAAGTGTATGATTAGAGTAGAAGTCCTATCATTGTTCACATCAGTCTCTCTGGCCTCACACATAGCCATTTCTGGAAATGCTTATCGACCAAGCAACCTAGCTTCACCCGGTCTCCCTAAACTATGTAGTTTCAGTCCTCTAGATATGAAATTCCCGCTTGGAACCACACAATTTGTATTTACTGCCTCCCAAGGCTGATGCACTGCACAATTTCTAGGCTCAAGTTCCAACCTTGACCACTAGAATTGTGCAATTCCCTATCCCAGCCTAGCCTCAATTGCGCACTTTGCAATATCTAGCCTTAAGGTCATCCCTTAAGCTCCTAATATACATAATTTCACAATAGCCCAACCTCCCTTGTCTCCTGGAACTACATAACGTGTTCACTCGGTGTCCATCCCCTCAGCCTGCCTCATTAGCCCCTAGAAATGCGTAGTTTTCTCCCTTAGTCCAGCCTGAACTGTGCACTCCGCAGTCAAGGCTTAAGCCTTAGTACTGAGCTCTTGAACTGCATAGGCTCATATTTCCTTCAAAAATGCACAAAAGAATAATCCAATTCGTGTCCCCTCAGTCTATCATCCTGAGCTCCCAGATTGCGTAGCTTTTGTCCTCATCCTAGCCTGAATTGTGCATTGTGTAGTCTCAAGGCTCAAGCTTCACCCCTGACTACCTGAGTTGCATAATTGCATAGTTACTGAGCCTCTTTCCCAACTCGTCACCTGGTTCTAGCTTAGTCATTGGATCAAAGTGCAACATCTTAGACTAGGGGTTTATCAAACTGATGTCATCTTATCATGAGTGAATTGTAGATGCAAGAACTCTATCATGCTATGGAAAGATGATGAAGAAGGAGGACATGATAGAAGACACATATGGAGCTGAAGAGATAAGATGATAATCACACGATAAAATGAAGGAACATTGAACTCAAATAGAAGATCAAGATGAAGATCACATGGAAGACTCCTCATCTTCAAGTCATAAGGAGGAGGAAGTAGAAGAACATGTACCATTTGTTCAAGAAGACACAAAGAAAGAAGCAACAAGAAGGAGAACTTGGCACTATCACATCATCATGCAGTCCATGTCATTAGTGTCATGCCATGTCTTGTCACAAGTCATAATATGCCACACCATTATTTTGGATTATGTAATTACCTATTTGAAATGTATTGTAAAGTGGAAGTCCAAAGGGGACACATGGAATATGATGATTCATGTAAGTCGAAAAGTCATAGGAATTCAAACAATCATGAGGGTAGGAAAAGAGTTGCAAGGAGGGTGAAGCATCACCCCTTGGTTATATATACACCCTCATTGTATGAGTAAAGGACTTTTCACCTTGGCTCCTCTCGCAAGGCATCAAAGAGATAAGTTAGTTCTTTTGAGATCAAGGAGTGGCTCCAATGCTCCACTATTGGAGCTAGTGGTGTTCAGTGTCTTGGAAATTTTACTTAATATGAGAAGCCCTATGGGCCAACACATTCTTCATGCACGAATTATGAATATTTGTAAGAATATTTAGTGAATGTTTGTAATTCATCTTTTCTTTCATCTGTGCTAAAGTAGTTGAACTATTTCGGTTATTTTGGTACTTATCATATTGATAATGTGTTGTAATTTCTATTATCGTTGTCGCATCCTTGTGGACTATTTTGTTGGATATTAGACAAATCTTCCTCATTATATTGGTTTCAATGATTGTCGCATCTCTGTGGACTATTCCGCTTGATGTTGTATGGACCCTTCTTGTTCATGTGTGTCTCTACTAGGGTGGTACTACTACCTCTGTCTTAGAGGCTCACTTTTCCTCCCCTCCATAGTGAAATAAATTTGATACACATATGATCGAACACTCAGCAGGCACACCCCCTTGCTTTTTGAAGGCACCATGCGTTTCACTCTCTTGCTAAAAGTTAGATCCAAGACAAATATATAACAACACATGGCAACTGAGCCGATATTTTGGATGGGGCTCTTACTACAAACGATGTGAGGTCTAATTGGGACTTCACATTGAGAAGATCCCTTTGTTGACGAATTTCCAGCATCATCAACAATGGAATTAGAAGGATGGCCAGATGAAAAGACGTGCCCATTGATTCTGATTTGAATCTCCTATCCAAAATGGCTCTTCCCTAAGTCATAATCCTGAGATGTTTTTCTAAAGAGATTAAGCTTACTATCCTTGCGAAATTTTTCCATAACTTGTCCTAATTTAAGTTCGATGACGAGGGTGAATGGAATCTTCATAAACATCTATCTCAAGTTATCTATTTTTTCCTTTCCAATGGAATATATTGCAAGGATTTTATGGATAGATTTCTCACCCTCACATTTGAAGGTCATGTTAAGAGATTGTATCATACATTACCGATTGCTTTGATCCATTAATTTGACCAAATTGCAAAGGAGATTCACAAAGAATTTTATAGGTATGATTACCAGGATGTTCTTAAAAGAATTAGTCAACTAATAATGAAGCTTAATGAATTGATTGAGGATTTATCTAATCGTTTCCTTCACATTTACTATGCATATCACGAAGAAAATATAGATTGGGATTTATTTAAATAAAAGTTCAAGTGTTTGGTCCATATCTCTTTGCATAGTTAATCCAAACCACCTAATGTTTCTGCTTCCCCAACTCTTGTAAACCATCAGTCACCCCTAATTTTAGAGGAGGAACGTAATATTCCTTTCGTTCCTTGTCCTCCTCCTTTTCCAGTCCCGATAAGGGTGCCTCCTTGTGGTGATTGTAAAGTTGGGAAAATATTCAAATAAAATTCCTTATCCATCTTCTCATTCTTCTTCTGCTTTTCATGTTTCAGATTCAATGGAGGAAATTCCATATTGGTTCATGGAGCCTATGGTGGAGACTAACTCATCCATTTTGCAAGATGATATTACTGTTCATAATTTTAGTCTCGAGTCTGATTTCAATTTTTGTTATCCCCTATCATCTACAGGCCATGACTCTTTGTACCATGGTTTTCTTGACCAATTTGTTCTACCAATTAGTTTTTCATGCTCTCTTGGTTTTCGTGTTGCTGTTTCAAATTGCGATCAGGTACAACGCAGTCACATTACACAGGTAGGGGAACAAGAAGGAGAAGATGCTTTTAATATTTCTTCCATTTTCTAAAATCCTCCATGTGAAGATGATGTGCTTCCATTCTTGGATGATTTTCAATCTACTAATCTCAGTAGTGAATCAAATGTAATGTATTCTTTCGATTAATCCGTAGCCTTGGGAAACAATCATTCTGATGATGATGACTCAGTTGAGATTTTGGTTCCTCATGAAGATTTTACTTTAGATCTAAAGTATTATTCGGTCAATGAAGCTGTGTTTATAAAAAAATTCCTCTTCATCCCACTATCCCTTGTGCTCTGCCATTTGTGATGCATCTACTTTCCATGAAGATACTCCATGTTATTCAATTCCATCATCCGATCAGTTAATTTCACAATTGGCACAAGGCAATGTGATTATCCCTGATGGAAATGGAAACAATTGAATCATTGAACACTCTTTCCGTCCCTCATGATATCTTCTCTTGCATGAAGGTAACTCTTCATATCAACTTTCTCATGAAATTTCCCCATATTCATATTTGAATTTGCGATCAAAAGAATCTTTCTACTTGAGTAATCTGGTTGTTGAAGTTGAAAAATACGGTGAAATCAGTGACAAAGATGGATGTCATCCGATGGGTAGTGGCTTTATTGAAACCAGTGGTAGCATCTATCCTCAAACCATGCATGATATGGTTCAATCTTCAAAATGCGATTTTACAATCTTGGAAAGTTTCGGGACCTACTAGGGAGTCAAGGCGCTTCAACTTCCATTGATGGTTATGTTAGGATCTCACAAATTTGGTAAGCCCCCCCGAACTAAGTCAGGTCTGGTTTTTCCTGCATAATCCTTCTCTTTGCATGATTTCACCCAATGAAAATTTCTATTTCGGGTATGATCTTTAAAATTTTTAAGATTGTGCTTTTGACCAAATTCAAGAATCTGTTTCAGTTCATTCATCTTCATGAAAATCTCTTGCATCAAACTCAGTTTTGGAATGTGTATCTCTCATAAAGTCATGGAGTTTTGAAGTTGATCATTCCAATGACTATCTTTGGTTGAAGGAATCATGATTATCGAATTCATTCCTTAATAGTCAACTCTTGGTTCTTCTTGTGAATGTTATATTGCAAATCTTTCCCTTCATCGCACTTGAAATCCTCTTGAGTGATAATGAATGCACGAGTTATCACACAAATCAAGTTCTTCTCCATTCACCATGCCCTGACTAGTCTCATGTATTTTTTGTGATGGCATACCTTTTAAATTATTTTGATGATTATGATGCTTGTACAATTTGTCATCAGTTAATGGTTTGTCACATTTGGCTTACAAGGAACTTGATTTGATTGTTCATAGCATTCACAAAGTTGTCCAAATTGATTTATCTTGGTTAATTAAAAATTATGAATATGATGATTTACACAACCCATATGATCATTATTCTGTCTCTAATGACTGTCATTTAGCTTATCATTTTTCCATCAACACATGCAATCACATTTGTTTTACATCCTTTGATCTTCATCGTTCAATATCTCACTATACATATTTTTGTCGAGTAGTTGAGGCACTCCAGCCTTCACTGATGTTATGTCAGGTCCTTGCTATATCAAAATGTGTAGAATAAGATCATATCTATTTTCCCTCACACGATTCCGATCGTAATCCCCCGCCTCTAATTAAAAAATCATCTTTTCAAAGGTTTTTGGGTTTTCAAGAGGATCATCATGAATTTTACGATCCAATCATTGAATGGTTGTGTTGTAGTTGCTGCAACACACTCCAAAATTTTGGCTTACACTCAATTTCATAGCCTTCCTTGGTATTTTACATTGTTGTTACAAACATTAGAGCTCATTTCATGAGCTTTCTTGCCGTCACTCTGGTCCCTTTTGCATGTTGGTCTAACTGTCGTCTTTTGGAATGTTTGGCTGTCGTACAATGTTTGCGAGCCTTTTTTAATGGTTTCCAAGGTTGGCCTTTGTGTGTATGAGTTGTCCCAACCATGTAAACATCTTTCACATCCATACAAAAAGTCATGAGCACTGTCACACAAGTGTTTTCACGGTCATCCTAAAGCCTATCTCAAGTGTCGCACATGTGGTATCTTGTCATGAGGTAGTTACACGGAGGGAAATTCTTTGTTCATGTGTTCCAATGATCTATGTTGTCGTGCTGTCAAAGTATGCTAAGTGTGTGATCAAATTCAAGGTTCATCACAGTTCATCATCCATCCCACACTTATCCATTCTTGGAAAATATTCTTGACCGAGCAACTTAGCTTCATTAGGCCCCGATTGACCTGTGAACTGTGTAGTCTCAGCCCTCTAAGTTGTGACCTTGCTGCTTGTAACTACCTAATGCACAGTTCCTGTCCTCTAGGGCTACTTATCTACGTAATTCCTTAGCCCAACTCCTGATCTTGACCCCCAAAATTACGCAGTTGTGTCTCCCAGTCTACATTGAACTGTGCACTTCACGTCTTCAACCCTCAATCTTTTCCCTTGACTACTATAACTATGCAATGCGCAGAAGCCTAGCTTCCCTTAGGATCCAAAATTGTGCAGATGCTTCTTTCAGTGTCCTTCCCCTCAGCTATACCCCATTGCCTCTAAAAACTACACATTTCTTTCCTTGAAGCGTCCCTAAGCTGCGCATTGCGCAGTATTAGAGCCCAAGCTTTCCCCATGACTGTTAGAATTGTGCAATGCATAGTCATTGAGCCCCTCTTCGAGTATGTGACTTGTCTTGGGCTCAGTTCATGGATAAGAATGCATTATATTAGACTAGGGGGTTTTCAGATTGATGTCATCCCTTCATGAGTGAATTGTAGGAACATGTACACTATCAAGTCATGGCAAGATGATAAGAAGGAGAAGAAGGAGGGAAGCATGCCTGAAGACTCTCTTATAGCTGAAAACACAAGTGAATCAATCAAGAGAAAGGGACACAAGTTTGCAACTACCATCCAAGACTAAAGATCATTGAAGACTCCGCACCACCAAGCCATGCAGAGGTGAAGAGAAATCATATCCAAGATGACATCCAACACTAATCAACAACAATGACTTGACATTTCCACATCACCAAGCAGTCCATGTCAGCAATTTCATGTCATGAGTAGTGATATACCACATCACTTTTGTGGACCATGTATATTGTATTCAAATGTATTGTAAAGTGGAAGTCCAAAGAACACACATGAATATGGAGTGTCATGTAAGTTGAATAGTCAACTGAAGCTGAACAATCATGATGGTAGTCAAAGAGTCACAAAGGGGAAGCATCACCCCTTGGTTATATATAACCCCTCATTGTACGAGCAAAGGACTTTTCACGCTGGCTCCTCCTACAAGGCATTAGAGAGATTGACTATTTCTTTGAGGAGCAAGGTGTGGCTCCAATGTCGCACTATTGAGTATAGTGATGTACATTGTAAACATGTGTCTTGGAACTTTTTCTTAATAATAGAAGCCTTTAAGGCCAATACGTTCTTCATGCATGGACTATGAATGTTTGTAAGACTATTCTGTGGACATTTGTATTTCATGTTTGCTTTCACATGTACTAATATAATTGAACTATTTTGGTTATTTTAGTGCTTATCTTATTGATAATGTGCTATAATGGTTGTTATTGTTGTCCCATCCTTGTGGACTATTCCGCGGGATATTAGACAAATCTTTCCCTGTTTGTTGGTTGTAACGACCATTGCATCCGTTGTGGACTATTTCGCTGGATGTTAAACGAATCCTTCTGGTTCACACATGTCTCTTCCTGGGTGGTACTATTACCTCTCACTTAGAGGCTCACTTTTATCTCCCCTTTGCAGTAGAAGAACATTGACACAATTGCAACTACACACTCAACAAGCACACCTCCCTTGCTTTTCAAACACACCATTGCAACCGTCTCTCGTGCTGACATATAGAGCCAACAAAAATATTTAAGCATTTGGAAACCAGGCCTGGCAGGTGTGGAATCTTCTCTGTCACGTTTTCTTCCTCTATCCTCATGGTAGGAGTTTGTAAAATAGGCATTTTGGGTGCCTCTGTTTGCTGTGGGGGAGCCTGTTCTTGGGACTGCTCTATTGAAATAGCAGGCAGCTCTGTAGTCACCTGTTCTATGTCCATTGGCTCTTTGCCCTTTGCTGTACCTGTTGTTGGTGAATATGGAGCCTGGTTGGGTGGTGGAGCTACAGCAGCTGATGTGCCCTCTCCAATTTGTTGTGGCAACTTGAATGCTACCTGCTCAGAAGAATCTAAGTCAACAGTCTTTTCAATGTCTTTAACATTTTGTTCCATAATTTCCTCTTGAGTGAGATCTTCACATAAAGTGCCTTGTGCCCATGCATCTTGGTTAGCATATTGTTCAATGTGTGGGATTTTGCAATGTGTATAGGGTGTCAATCTGTATTTGACTCTTCTGGCACTAATAAAGCCAAGTGGGTCATAAGGGACCCACCAGAAACTTCTTTTCAACCTAAGTTGATCCCTCAGTATTAGATCAGCTTCTTTCCAACCTTCCTTCTTGTTCATGACGAAGGGGCCTAGGTGGTCTTTGAATTTCAGGCGAGCTTTCTTCCTGGTGCTATGAAAATGGGTAAGATCTAAATTGATTAGCTGCCTGTAGTATTCCAAGGCAAACAACCTCATAGGCACATATCTTGGGAGCCTGTAAGGACAGAGCTCACAGCCATATATTCTGATGACAGTGTGGTCCTCGTATAGATACCAATCACCTAATTTGTAGTTTTTAGACAGCTGTAATGTCTTCTGCATCTCATAGGATATTCTGGGAGGAGGAGCTTTCATTAAGAGGCATGAGACTGGGTAGACAAACTGGTCTATAAATTCACAATAGGAGTAGGGAGAATGCTGGACTTGATGAAATACTGATGTCCAGAGGATAACAAACCTCCTTTCTCCCTTTGAATCCAGTTTTTTGATGGGACACTGGAAGCTTTCAGACTGATAATACATGAACAAATGGTAAATGTATGAGGAATATTTAAAGACTCCTTCCCTATCAAGCTTTACGAGTTGATCATGGATTTTGTTTGCTATGAACTTGGCATAGTTATACTTGACAACAAGAGGCTGCCCTTGGTTGAATGAAGACAACAACACCAGCACTGTCTCATCCACATGTTCACTTGTTTTGAAGCCTAAAACATAGGATATCATGTCTACTAACAGCTTGCCAACATCATTGAAATGGCTATACAAGAATGGAGGTGGATCCTTAGGTTGACAGTCTGCTTTCATAAATATCTTAGCAATTTTATCAATTTTGGGGCCAGGGAGCCAGGAGGCTTCTTCGAGTAAATTCTTCATGGAGAAAGGAAACAAAAGATGAGTCTGTTTGAAATTCAACATCTGGTTGATGGAGTTAGGAGTGATGTAGAACAGTATGATCCCAGATGGAGACTTGACAGCCCTCTGACTTGGCTCATAGTTTGCAGCACATAAGTGAATGATCTCTGGAAAAATGTTGACAGAGGGGAGAAAATAATGTGGCAGATTGGACTCCCATATGCCATATGTGTCAGAGTTGTTTATGAAGTTGTTTCTTAGTTGGCAGTAGGTATGTAGATGATTCCTGTCCCCGACTAGGCCCTGAATAAGATAGTCTATGTCTGCCAAGTCCATTGACTCAAGCTTTTTGCTAGGAGGATTCATGGGAGTGACACTAAGAGCTGATGGAGTGGCCATTATGCGACTTTTGAATGCTTGAGTTTGAAAGGAGGACTAATGCAATAACTGGTTAACAAACTTGTTTGCAATGACTAGCAGAAGTAAGTGGAACTGAACTCAAATATAACAACAGCTTGACTGCTTGGGACTTATGCTATGAGAGACAAACTTTGCAGGGTTTTAGGTCAACTTCCCCTCTCTTAGTGAATTCTCTGGAGTTGGAGACTGTGAGGAACAATGCAAAGGGGCAGAGGACAATTATAGCTTCAGTGGACTGAATTATACAGTGGAATAAGGTGAAATTGGGCAATACTGAGTTGCTGCGAGATTTTGCCTGGAGGCTGAGCTGTAAACGGAGCTTCACCGGTGAAATTGTAAACGGCCACGAGGTTTACAAGATTTTTTCTGAAGTGAAGGCTTTCCAGTGGACTTTAATGAAGATTTAGGTGTGGCAGAGCTACCAAATGGGGAAATTTGCAGGCTTACAATATGTACAGTGGAGAAAATGAAAGAACAAGAGCGAAAAGAGGAAAAGATGGCAAATACCTGGTTCAAACAGCGCCGAGAGTGGACGAGCTGGTGCGAAGGCAGGCTATGAAGCCAAATTTGCAGGCCGCGGCAGCTCACCTGGATGATTTTTAGCTTTGGGAATGTAAACAGTAACAAGGGAGAACCAGCACTTAACCAATGGATCAATAGAAATGAAAGAACAACGGTCATTCGTGCGTTTTTATGCAAAAAACAATCATTTTGGCGCTTTTAGTGCTTTTCCTGAATGACGTCAGCATGACGTCATTAGCGGGTCCCAGGTATGGACGGGTGACGTGGCAGCTGACAGGGCGGTGACGTGGCGATGACACGGTGGTAGGGCGTGGGGAGGTGAGGGATGAGGTGGCGGAAATCATGGCGTTGATGTCATGCAGGGGAGGGCGGTATCCGGTTTTATCGCACCGCTTTTGCGCCTAGGCAGTTTGGTAGGAGGGGGCTCCGCCACAGTCGAGAGGGTGACGCGTGGCGAGAGTACAACGGGAAAATCGCCCATCTCCCGGACGCTAACCATCGGCAGGTCGGGGCACAAAAAGACCCGCCCACCGTAGATCTGGAGTGCTGGGCATCGAACGGCTGGTGGCCTGATTGAAGCGGCGTGCAACTTTGGAGCGGGGCCCGCACGTATATAAAATCATATTTATGCCAAAAGGGGGCTAAAACTTTGGTTAACGCGGGTTTTATGGGTTTGTAAATGGGCACGGGTGGTTATTAATTTGACCGAATATCAAATTAATTCCAAATGAGATGTATGCGTGTAGGATATTAGTGTAAAGTTTATGTGTGAGGGGGGACACTATGGTTATTAATTTAACCAAATGTCAAATTAACCCCGGGTTAGGACGCGGAAGGGCTAATGCCAAGCCCCAAATGAACTCAGCATTTCCCAGACTTAGGAAATATGTCTATAGTGCCAAGGGGAGGGTTATTTAATATTTTTTTGGGATTTCATATATTTTTAATAGTAAATAGGGATGGGGAGTAGTTAAGGAGCTACATAGTAGAATTAGGAGTTAATATGAGTTGGTGGAGTGGAAATGAAAGGGAAACAATGATAAGTCTATGAAGTGATGATAGTTATAGGAATTGCACAAGAAATGTGGCTTCTTTTCATGGAGAAAGTCAAACCTCTGATTTATGGTTCCCCAAAAATGAAATGAAACTAGGACTAGTTGGGCAGATCCCAAGGTCCTTTTAGGGGAATGTTAGTAAGAGATTTTCAGGGGGAGTGAAGGGGAGTTAGATATGCTCTCAAACTTTGCCATCAAAACACAGCACTGGTACTTCTGCCATTGATAGGATGAGCCTTCTTTGACAAGGCCAAAACTGATGCTTCTGCAACCCCAGGCTACCTACCCAGCCTACTTACCTAGCATTTTCTCTTATTTTGGTTCGGGTGCACTTGAACTAGCAAACCCAGCTTTTCAACTTTTCTTTTTACTGCCCTCCTATCTACATCTACACTTATTTCATCCAGGGGCTCAGATTAAGCTGTTGAGCACCCTTGTTTCTCTACCTATCTACAAATTTGCCAAGGTTAAACTGCTTGGATAGATAATGATTCTCTATATTCTACAATTGGAAATTGAAACCTAGGGAGACCAAGATTAAGCTATTTGGCCTTCCCTTTAACTGAAATTTTTTCAAAAATGGAATAAATCATCAAAATTGGAATACAGCAGTGGCATTTAGACTAGCACACTTTCATGGCCTCTTCTTTGGCCTCTTTTGGAAATATGGAGCGTTGCAGCATGCAAGGTATGACATATTTGGCATGTAAAAATGTCAATCATGAAAGATGAATACCTGCTGCAGCAGGAGGCTAACAGTGGCTCCACTTGGGGATGGCTTTTCCTCGTGAAAATCCAAGAACAACAGGTCAGACTGCCTTGATCTTCTATTGTTGATGTGCTCTGCCAAAATTCCCCTTGCTGGTTGCCTTATTTATATATATGATAGCATGCTTGAAGAGCTTAGGGCCTTCACTTCGGGTTCCAATTGCAGCAAGCTTTATATAAAACAAAAATCCTACCTACCTAACCAGCACTTACTTTGCTGTTAGGTGAAATGAAATAGCCAATGCAGCCACTTAAGCAATAAAAACATGAGTGGGCTTTGTTGCTTGTGCTTGCTGATGGTTGAAACAGAGATCTTGCAATCAGATGTGGCTTTGCTAATCCTTGCAAAGACAAGGACAGTCCTGATCTCCTTTGCTGGAACAAAAAACTGTACCAAAGGGTCTTGCAACATATATATACAATTGCTGAGCTGAATTGAAGAACTGTACAATGGTTCGGGATTGCTATCATGCCTTTGAATTTGGAAACCAACAGCATCTTGATAATGAGCCTTACAGCCTGTTAATGGAGAAGAGCACTGATTTATTCCATCATCCAACCTCCCAGCAGATGGATCATACCAAACTTGGAATGATACTTGCAACTCATTACAAACGGGCCCAGATGGCACCTGACTGATTTGCACAGGCTGCTCCTCTTTTTCTTCAAATAACTCAGATGACTGAAAACAAATAGGCAGAGGAATTACTTGGATCATTTGATCATCAACAGCTGCTTCCGAATCTTCTTCTTCAATCTGACATTGAATGGCACTTTGGGGCTGCAAATCTAGAGGTAATGCATCAGGAGCAAGGGTTTGACTCTCCTCTAGATGGTCAATATCAAAACTTGATAATACTTGATTACAAACTGCATGATAGTTATCCCTAATAAACTGAGAAGATTCAAAACAAAAGGGTAAAGTTCCTTCGCTGAAATCAAAATTCTCTGCATTTTCCTCCTTTTCCTCATAGCTGAAATGAGCAAGCAGATTGTTAAACTCACATGGACAGCGAGACAGATGGAAAGATAAATCATTGAGTACTATTTTTATTAACAATAGATGTACATTTATAGTACAATAGGTGACTCTTGGGATTCAGATCCCAAGGTCTCTTGGACTGCTTTGTCCATTCAACTTCCACGCTAACCCTTTAGGATTAGGTGTCCAACATTCCCCCCCTTAATCCGAAGGGTTATGTATGAGTCCAAGAAGAGAGCTGTAATACAAAATGTGTAAAGAATGCATGGCAGCACTAGGCTGATTGTGCTCTATGAAATGTTGGTATAAAGGGCGGTGGTTTAAGGATGACCACCAACACTGGAACGCTTAGTGCAGTTCCCGGAACTCTTCCAAAACTGGCAAGAAACTAAAGTTTTCTGCTAGAGGAAGTGATCATATTGTTTTAAAGAGGGAAACCTTCAACCATAAAAGGGAGGTCTCACCCCGCATAAAAGGTAAAACTTCAACCTGAAAAGGGAAGTCTCAACCTGTGATGGTTTAAGGATAACCAACAACTCTGGAATGCTTAATGCAATTCCTGAACTCTTCCAAAACTGGCAAGAAGCTGGTGTCTTCTGCTAGAGGAAGTGTTCTCAATCTGTGTTCACGGGCATCTTTGTCTCTGGCTGCAACTCTGAAACTGGTGTGGCAGGTTGTGGCTCAGGCTCGCTTGATGTGACTTTGAAGCTTGTAGATGACCATCATTTCCCCCCCTGTCAGGTACAAGGTGAGAAGATGGAGAAAACTCAACTGCAAGACTGTTCAATACTTTGGAACAAGTTCTGATATGTGTTTGGAATATCTTCTTGGCTGTTGATGCCCATTGCCAAGAAGCGATCCATCCAAGATGAATCTTTGTTCTTGCAGGACGTTTGTTTTTGAAGCATCTGTGTGAAGAATGTCTGGTTTTATGACAGTGCTTACATGGATGAAGATCAAAACAGTGATCTTTCAAATGGCCAACTCGATCACAGTGTTGGCATTTCACGATCTGTTGTTGTTGTTGTTGTTGTGGAAGAGGGGCAGAGTCTGGAACAGTTGAAGCTGAACTGTCATTAGGAGCAGGTGAACCGTCATTAATGAAACCAGCACTCTGAAACTGAATGGGCTTGGCATAGTCTGGAATATGAAAGGACAAGTCCTTGTCATATCCAAGACCAGTTTTGTGCTTGTTGTGGACAAGCTGTTCCCAAGGTCTGATGATGGGCTTAGGAGGTGCAGGTTGAGTTTCTACATCTGCATGTACAACTGCTGCTTTATTTGAATGAACAGTAACATTACTGACTTGCTGTTGATGGGTTGCAGTCTCAATGTTCTGAACAGAAACAGGTTCAGAATGATGACTCCACTGCTGTAATTCTTCCTGCTGTAGCTTTGTTTCCAGCTGCAAAAACTCAATATTCTCATGTGCAGTTTGCAGAGAGGTTTGGATGTCAAAGAGAGTTTCTTTGCTAACTTTGACCATCTCATCAACAGTGGAATGAATTAGGATATTCAATAACTTTAATGCATCTTCAAGTCTGGCCATTTTTCTTCAATGTCACTTAAAAAACACAACTGAGGTAACAGCAACAGAAAAATAATATTGTACTCTTACTACAAGATATTGTAAGGGCTTATCAAGTGGCAACAATGTCACGAAAATGGTTGATGGAGCAGGACCTGAGTAAGCTGGATGTTACCAAGTTAAACTACAATAAACATTTCTCGTCAAGCTACAATCAACAGTTCGTTTCAAGAATGAACTGGAGCATAACATCACCAATGCAAAAAATATATAAATGTGAAGATGAGCGCTGTCCTCAACTTCAAACTTCAGAGCATCTAGCTGCTATGGAAATCATGCAAAATCTCTACAAGAAACTGCTCCAAAATCTCTACAAGAAACTGCAAAGTAATGACTTCAAAAATTGTCTTCAAAAATGCTTCAAATTCACTTCACAATGCTGATCACTTCTCCACGAATCACTTCACTCAGAGGTTGTTTCAAATTTTTCCATAGACAACACCAAATCTGCTTCGCGGTGGCTTCAATACTGCTCTTAAAATCTGCTTGAGCATGTGCCAAGTCATAAAAAATTTGACTTACAAATCATGTATCAGCGTTAACTCCAGTGATACTGCATTCACCATTCAACAATACAACTGAAACCAGGCACATCCATTTGTCTATAAGCGAAAGCTTGTGCACAGTATCAAATTAAACAGACATGCATGTACAAGATTTGCACCGGGCCGGCAACCTCAAAAGTTGGGGCCGGTTAATTACTGTCGCAGGAAAAACCCTGTTCGTCAATTTTGTGGAAAATGATGCAGGAGTGCAGGGACACTATCGCGATCTATGTTACAATCATTCCCGAAACTTGGTGTGAAATTGAAAAGTTAAACACTGTCATAGGTTTAAAAATCAGCCGATATGCAAAGTGCCTTTTACCTGTGCTACACCGCTATGTGACAGGTAGGCTTGCAAAACATCCAGAAAAGCTTTAGTCAGGTGCAGAATATTCAAGACCAGAACCGGTTGCTTATTAATGAGATAAATCAAAATCACGAATCCAAGATCGCAGAGAATCTAAGTAGAAATGTTGCCCTAATTCGAGAGCTCAACAACAACATCACGAGAGTGGTGTACCACTATGTATGAACACATTAACCCGAACGCATCAAACATAAGTAGCAGTTCAAATGGAACGCATCAGAGGAACGAGGTCTTCAGCATATACCAAAATAAAATTATCTACAGCAGTAACAGACATTGGAGCACAACCACATTAGCAGCAAGCCACTGAAACGCTAGGCATTGCAATGCAGGACCCATCGTCCATATTCTGCAACCAGCTTCGCAGCTTCTGTGATCATGTTCAGTCAATGTGCAACGATCTTAAGGCTTCCATGCAGCGTCCCCCAATTCCATTCGGTTCATCATTAAATTCATCCCTGGAGGGATTGAACCGTCGTTTACAATCAACAAATCAGCAAGTAGAAGCTCTGGAGTCGATGACCATCGATACGATCTCCTTTCAGGAGCTTCTTGGCCCCTGCAACCAGATCTACAAACAGAACGAGGCTGCCGTTGCTGTTCTTGAAGATCGGCTCAAAGAATATGGCTACGAACCTGGGAAATGGACAGTGGTGATGAGAGTGGTGTACCATTGACCGCACCAGTTTCTTCAAATTTATGAAACCTTAAGAACGAAAGACAACATCCTCCGTCTGCTTCAAAATGTCATAGCCACCTTTAAAACAAATGATACAAGCAAACCCTTCAATTGCTTACTCACAAAATTTAGTTGAAAATTTTGACAGCAACATCATTGTTAGATGAATAAAACGTGCTTCTGGAGACCCTCGAGACAATTTTCTCTATTGCAACTCCAACTGTTGTACTTCAGAAAAGATGTGGAAAAGAATAGCTGCATTGCTGCTTCAAATGGCATTGAACAGAACATCACCATATGCTGCAATGGTCATGGGGTGCTTTTCTGACATAACTTCACACAAAACAGGCCCCATTGCAAAATGCTGATTTTACAAATATGTTGGCACTCTTGCCAATTTACAATTAACTCTTGGAAATCAAGAAATATACATTTGAGCGGTTTATTTTCTTGAAAACCACAGCCGCCTTCTAAGGCTTCATATCAATTTCATGTGTGTAAATTACAAAAGCAAGTACAAATAAATTTGTATTGCCTGTTGCTGAGCAATTTAATCAACCCATCAAGAAAATAAATATGTGACAGATACCATTTATGGTCTCAATCGACCCGTCTTATATGTCAATACAAGCTTACGAAGGCGCCAAAATTCAACTCTGTCTCCACCTTACAGAAATACACAAAATACCAACGCTGTAGAAATTACCCATGGAGATTGCGGACATGGACATTCAAAATGTTTTGAGTTCCTTTGACTAGCGGCATTTTGAATTACTTTGACTATCGTATAGAGACATGCTCCCTTGAAATCTCTCGAAAGAAACCGCAAACAACCTTCCAGACTTCGTAGAAATGTTGTTCCGAAGGCCACGCCAAGATAGGAACCCTTCAGTGAAGCAACAGAAACAGTAACGCCAAGACAGGAACCCAACTTGCAGCAGAACAATCCCAGCAAAAATCCCTCAAGACGTATTCGAAGTCTTTATTCTTTAAGAATACACGCAAAACCGCAGATCTGGACTAGTACGTTGTTGAATCAATCCCAGAGCAATAATCAACATTCATCATAATCTAGTCAATAAAACCGAAGGAGCGTTACCTCAATAAAGACTGTCAAAATTCCAGGAGTGCAGGTCACGGAGTAGTACGCAGGATATAGAATAATGCAGAGCATTAAACCACTAATTTCAGGAGCAAGGATATAACTGATTTGAGCGCACAGCCAAGTGGAGGGAGGTCGGAGCAGTTTGAATGACACGCAGACCAAAAAGAGAATCAAACATACGTTAGCTCTGAGACCATACATTACCAGGCGTTTCAATTCAGCACTGGCGCTACTGCTATCAGTTACGTTACCAGGTGTTTCAATTCAGCACTATTCAAGGCAACTCAGAACAGTTGCTCAGGGAAAACAGGCCACTCATCATGGCTCTGATACCATGTTAAACTCACATGGACAGCGAGACAGATGGAAAGATAAATCATTGAGTACTATTTTTATTAACAATAGATGTACATTTATAGTACAATAGGTGACTCTTGGGATTCAGATCCCAAGGTCTCTTGGACTGCTTTGTCCATTCAACTTCCACGCTAACCCTTTAGGATTAGGTGTCCAACACAGATCACTGGATTGAGGCAATGGATCCTGAACATTGCTTTCTACAAAAATAGGCTCAGATTCCTCTGCACGGCTGATTTGGATTTGAGGTGCACATTCATCATCATACAGATCATATTTTGGTAGGTAACTGAAAGAAGAAAAGCTATCATATTCACATAGCATATCAAGAGATTGCTCCTTCACATATGGCTCTATGAATATGTCATCTGATTTGGGGCAGGTTTGTTCATGAATGTCACTACTTTCCTCTTGCACAACAGATGTGTTCTGGTGCTCTAGACTTCCAACTTTCAATGTGATCTTCTGCATCATTTCTTCTAACTTCTGTAACAAACTATGAAGTTTTTCTTCCTGCTCTGCGTTGCGTTGTTTCTCCCTCATCTTCAGTTTTGCCTCGATGTCCACAACCATGTCTTGCATCTGTTTCATAGTGGACGGGCTTCTTTCTCTCAAATGATATTCAATTTCTGCATCAAAAGCTCTTAGATAATGCAATAGGGCTAAATCAGGAGGGGGTCTAATATTTAATGGCATGGAATGATAAACTCGATTGAATCGGTATGAGAATTGCTGAACAGATTCATTAGAAAGTCTCTTTAATTGATCATATTCTTCAATGAGCGATAGGAAATTAATTTTAATCATCCATCTATCAAAAAAGAGCTTGGAAAACTGTTGAAGAGTAGAGATGCTAGCCTCAGGCAATGCTTTAAACCAAGTCCTAACTTCGCTTTGCAAAGAAAGGGCAAACAGCCTAATACTAACATCTTGATCTTCTACTTCAAATATATTAAGATAATCTTCAAAAGCCTGGATATGCTTTTGAGCAGTAATACCATTCTCTCCATCAAATCTTGGGAGGTACTCAGGATGATTTTTAGGCAAAGGACTGAGTATGGGAGGCAAAATGAGCGATTTATATCTGTCAGGAACTTTATGAAGAAGGGGAACATGTACAGGGATTGGAAGATTGGGCTCGAAATGAACAGGGATAGGATGATTGGCTTTGATTTTTGGTTCCTCCTTGGCTGTATGATGATCTTCAACAACGTTTAAAGACTGTTGCTCTAATATGCAAGGAGGCTTTTCATGAACGTTTTCCAAAGGGAATACGGCCAAGGTAACCACAAACCAATCTTTGGACTGCAAGTTCTAGCTTACCTGCAATCAGAGAGGGCTCTCTCTTTAGGATATAGCTTTGTTTTGAAAGATTTTAGGCTAGTTATGAAATTTTTTGTGTTTTGTTTAAATTTTGGTGGGATGATTGATGTCTTCAAATAGGGAGGCATGCATAATGTAAGAGTTTCAAACCATTGGGCATGGAGTCATGAAGTAAAGCTGCTGGTGCGTTTTCTTGGTCACAAGAGGACTGTGGAGCAGGGTAGCTGCACATGGAACAACATTCAAGCTGAATGAGGATGGGATGAAAGCTAAGGAATGAGAGGCAACCAAGAATCTCTCGTTCAGCATAACAGAGGGAAGGTGAATAAACTCTATCTAGGAGCAGTCAAGAATTCCTGGATAACTGTTATTCATGAGTGAATTAGGGTAAATATGAGCCAATAGGAATTCATATTCACAGCTATTTCAGAGGAAAACATATAGAAACAACAGAAATTGAGCATAGAGTGCAGTTAAGCAAAGTCTAGGCTATTCATTTTTCCTGTTACTTGGATGGTGATGGCGGATAAACACATACATAAACTGAAAACTGAATGAAAATACAATAAAGTAAACTTATTGTCTCATGTAGCAGCACAAGAATTCCACAGTCATCCTTCAACCATTGAACACAGTAGACAGTCGGTCCTCCAAGCTTTTCAGCAGTCTTTGATTAAAGAAAAATCTCAAATATACAGAGCGAGTCTCTTATGAAGTAAATTCATCAATAAACCAACCCTTAATATGTTCTATGAGGGGCTATTTATACAAAAGAAGATACAAAATATCTAGCGGATGAGTTATTAGCTCATAAATTCTTTCACCAACTCTTAAGGAGCGGCTGATGAGAAAGTAAATGCAGAAGTAAAGACAAAAGTAACAGTTGTTCTGTTCTGTCAGTAAGTGTTGACTTTTTGGCCCATCTAAGTCGGTTGGAGTTGCGCTTTCAGAAATTCACGCTTTTTAGGCTTGCTGTGCTAGCTCTTTGCCTTGTCAATGATTTGACTTGCTCCACCTGTTGTTCTCTGCTCTATGCAGCGCTTGCTGTTGTCCTGTAGCTGTCATTTGAAAATTTGAAAAAGGTGTCAAAGACTGATATCATTTGGGTAAAATGGCCAGCATTGCCTGCCACCAATCTTCAGGAGGAAGTTGATGCCTTTGTATCTTGATGAGAGTCTCATCAGCCTCAGTATACTTGTAATAGTTAGGTGGAATTTCAAACAGGTGGTTGACTTCATGTTCCATATAAAATAAGTTCTCTAGTTGGTCATAGAGAGTTTGCCCTGAAGGAGGTCCTGCCTGTGTTGGAGCACTTGATGAGGCTGTGAGCTGATTTGTCACATAGTTATTGAGCCTAGTTGCATATTGTTCACGTGTTAACAATCTTCCAGAACTGGTCAGCAAGCTGGGCAACCCTTTAGTCTGTAGTGCTGCAAGGTTTATTTCAAAATGGTCTACATCCCTTTGCATTTCTCTGCATCTTGCTTCTAGAGTTTGCACAAAGCCTCTTAGTGTTAGCACCTTTTTAGCTGTCAGTATGGCCTCTGTTTTGCTCATGATCTGCAATGCTGCCAGCTGTTCTTTAGTTTGATGATTCAAAAAGTTTATCACCTTGTTAGCCTGCTCAGGCATATTTCCCAATGCTGCTTTTGCTCTCTGAATTTCAAAATGAGCTTGGAAAATTAGCTCTACTTGTTCATACATGGCCTGAATTGATCTCCACTGGCCGGTTATTGATTGATTTATTTTTCCCCATAAAATCCTTTTAATCTCATCCAAGGTTTTGTCCAAAGCTAGCTCTTTCTCTAAGGCTTTAATTTTGTCATTCAAGGCCTTAATTTCTCTCGTTTTTTCAGCTAAAGTCATTTTAGACTTATCATATTTTCCTTCAATATTGGCCAATTTCTCTCTGGCCTCCTTTATCTCTGTAGTCTATAGCTCAACCTCTTTGACAGCTTTCATCATTTGCTCCATGCTCATGCTTGATTCAGGTGGTGCTGTAGCTACTACTGCTGTTGTTGCTGATGTGGCCTCTGGGATTGCTGTTGGCTGTATAGGAAGAACAGGGACGTTAGTCTGAACTGCTGGAGGCGGCTGAGAGAATGACTATCTCTACTTACTCGGGGCTGCTCTTTCTAATTCTTCTTCCATCTGGAGTACTCTTTGATTCATTTTCATCAGCAAATCTAATGTTTCTTTAGTTTCTTTCTCTTGTACTAACTCTGCAGTTTGAGGATGCTCAGTAGGAGGCAACCTCAATCTCTTTTTCAATGCAGCAATATCATCATCTTTCTTTTTCATAAGGGCCTTTACACCCTTGGGATCCTTAGGATCATGTCCTAAGTCAATTATTATTTCCTCTAATGTTTTGATCCTGTTGTCTTTAGATGTGGAGGACATTCTTTCTAAATCCAGCTGAGTGTTAATGTTTTTCAATGATTCCTTCAACTCATGGGCTAGTGTAGCCTTGTTTGCCAATGTGTCATAGACCATCTCACCAGTCTACTTATATAGCTAAATCTTGTCCATTGGGTGGATGTCTTTGGCCATGACCTGCAAATTTGTCCTGACATAGTCTGCAGCTTTTTGAGGCTGCTGAACTTTGGGCTTGAAATGGTTGAGGATCATTTTCTCCTCCTTGATATCATATGCTGCCATCAATCTTTCCTGCTTGGCAGGTGTTGCTTCTAGAAATTGGTCATATAACTGAACTCTTCGCAGCTCATTTTGAACCTTGATCTCTTTGAAGCTGGCTTTAACGCTGGCTGGCTTCTTGCTTCGTTGTGTGGAGGAAGACACCTCTATGACCTGCTATCTGTCTAGCTCTTGCTGGAAAGAGCTGGTAGGAGTTGGTTGGATTCCCTCTCTATCTCTTCTTGGGCTTTCAGGGATTTCTTCACTGATTTCCTCCTCAAATGGAGAATCAACTTTTTGCCTCTTGGATTTAGGCTGTTCCGTAGATCCACTGGCAGGTGTGGAATCTTCTCTGTCACGTTTCCTGCCTCTATCCTCATGGGTAGGAGTTTGTAAAATAGGCATTTGGGGTGCCTCTGTTTGCTGTGGGGGAGCCTGTTCTTGGGACTGCTCTATTGAAATAGCAGGCAACTCTGTAGTCACCTGTTCTGTGTCCATTGGCTCTTTGCCCTTTGCTGTACCTGTTGTTGGTGAAGATGGAGCCTGGTTAGGTGGTGGAGCTGCAGCAGCTGATGTGCCCTCTCCAATTTGCTGTGGCAACTTGAATGCTACCTGCTCAGAAGAATCTAAGTCAAGAGTCTTTTCAATGTCTTTAACATTTTGTTCCATAATTTCCTCTTGAGTGAGATCTTCAACTAAAGTGCCTTGTGCCCACGCATCTTGGTTAGCATATTGTTCAATGTGTGGGATTTTGCAATGTGTATAGGGTGTCAATCTGTATTTGACTCTTCTGGCACTAATAAAGCCAAGTGGGTCATAAGGGACCCACCAGAAACTTCTTTTCAACCTAAGTTGATCCCTCAGTATTAGATCAGCTTCTTGCCAACCTTCCTTCTTGTTCATGACGAAGGGGCCTAGGTGGTCTTTGAATTTCAGGCGAGCTTTCTTCCTGGTGCTGTGAAAATGGGTAAGATCTGAATTGATTAGCTGCCTATAGTATTCCAAGGCAAACAACCTCATAGGCACATATCTTGGGAGCCTGTAAGGACAGAGCTCACGGCCATATATTCTGATGACAGTGTGGTCCTGGTATAGATGCCAATCACCTAATTTGTAGTTTTTAGACAGCTGCAATGTCTTCTGCATCTCATAGGATATTCTGGGAGGAGGAGCTTTCATTAAGAGGCATGAGACTGGGTAGACAAACTGGTCTATAAATTCATAGTAGGAGTAGGGAGAATGCTGGACTTGATGAAATACTGATGTCCAGAGGATAACAGACCTCCTTTCTCCCTTTGAATCTAGTTTTTTGACGGGACACTCGAAGCTTTCAGACTGATAATACATGAACAAATGGTAAATGTATGAGGAATATTTAAAGACTCCTTCCCTATCAAGCTTTACGAGTTGATCATGGATTTTGTTTGCTATGAACTTGGCATAGTTATACTTGACAACAGGAGGTTGCCCTTGGTTGAATGAAGACAACAACACCAGCACTGTCTCATCCACATGTTCACTTGTTTTGAAGCCTAAAACATAGGATATCATGTCTACTAACAGCTTGCCAACATCATTGAAATGGCTATACAAGAATGGAGGTGGCTCCTTAGGTTGACAGTCTACTTTCATAAATATCTTAGCAATTTTATCAATTTTGGGGCCAAGGAGCCAGGAGGCTTCTTCGAGTAAATTCTTCATGGAGAAAGGAAACAGCAGATGAGTCTGTTTGAAATTCAACATCTGGTTGATGGAGTTAGGAGTGATGTAGAACAGTATGATCCCAGATGGAGACTTGACAGCCCTCTGACTTGGCTCATAGTTTGTAGCACATAAGTGAATGATCTCTGGAAAAATGTTGACAGAGGGGAGGAAATAATGTGGCAGATTGGACTCCCATATGCCATACGTGTCAGAGTTGTTTATGAAGTTGTTTCTTAGTTGGCAGTAGGTATGTAGATGATTCCTGTCCCCGACTAGGTCCTGAATAAGATAGTCTATGTCTGCCAAGTCCATTGACTCAAGCTTTTTGCTAGGAGGATTCATGGGAGTGACACTAAGAGCTGATGGAGTGGCCATTATGCGACTTTTGAATGCTTGAGTTTGAAAGGAGGACTAATGAAATAACTGGTTAACAAACTTGTTTGCAATGACTAGCAGAAGTAAGTGGAACTGAACTCAAATGTAACAACAGCTTGACTGCTTGGGACTTATGCTATGAGAGACAAACTTTGCAGGGTTTTAGGTCAACTTCCCCTCTCTTAGTGAATTCTCTGGAGTTGGAGACTGTGAGGAACAATGCAAAGGGGTAGAGGACAATTATAGCTTCAGCGGACTGACTTATACAGTGGAATAAGGTGAAATTGGGCAATACTGAGTTGCTGCGAGATTTTGCCTGGAGGCTGAGCTGTAAACGGAGCTTCACTGTTGAAATTGTAAACGGCCACGAGGTTTACAAGGTTTTTTCTGAAGTGAAGGCTTTCCAGTGGACTTTAATGAAGATTTAGGTGTGGTAGAGCTACCAAATGGGGAAATTTGCAGGCTTACAGTATGTACAGTGGAGAAAATGAAAGAACAAGAGCGAAAAGAGGAAAAGATGGAAAATACCTGGTTCAAACAGTGCCGAGAGTGGACGAGCTGGTGCGAAGGCAGGCTATGAAGCCAAATTTGCAGGCCGCAGCAGCTCACCTGGATGATTTTTAGCTTTGGGAATGCAAACAGTAACAAGGAGAACCAGCACTTAACCAATGGATCAATAGAAATGAAAGAACAACGGTCATTCGCGCGTTTTTATGCAAAAAACAGTCATTTTGGCGCTTTTAGTGCTTTTCCTGAATGACGTCAGCATGACGTCATTAGCGGGTCCCAGGTATGGACGGGTGACGTGGCAGCTGACAGGGCAGTGACGTGGCGATGACACAGTGGTAGGGCGTGGGGAGGTGAGGGATGAGGTGGCGGCAATCGTGGTGTTGATGTCATGCAGGGGAGGGCGGTATCCAGTTTTATCGCACCGCTTTTGCGCCTAGGCGGTTTGGTAGGAGGGGGCTCCGCCACAGTCGAGAGGGTGACGCGTGGCGAGAGTACAACGGGAAAATCGCCCATCTCCCGGATGCTAACCATCGGTAGGTCGGGGCACAAAAAGACCCGCCCACCGTAGATCTGGAGTGCTGGGCATCGAACGGCTGGTGGCCTGATTGAAGCGGCGTGCAACTTTGGAGTGGGGCCCGCACGTATATAAAATCATATTTATGCCAAAAGGGGGCTAAAACTTTGGTTAACGCGGGTTTTATGGGTTTGTAAATGGGCGCGGGTGGTTATTAATTTGACCGAATATCAAATTAATTCCAAATGAGATGTATGCGCGTAGGATATTAGTGTAAAGTTTATGTGTGAGGGGGGACACTATGGTTATTAATTTAACCAAATGTCAAATTAACCCCGGGTTAGGATGCGGAAGGGCTAATGCCAAGCCCCAAATGAACTCAGCATTTCCCAGACTTAGGAAATATGGCTATAGTGCCAAGGGGAGGGTTATTTAATATTTTTTTGGGATTTCATATATTTTTAATAGTAAATAGGGATGGGGAGTAGTTAAGGAGCTACATAGTAGAATTAGGAGTTAATATGAGTTGGTGGAGTGGAAATGCAAGGGAAACAATGATAAGTCTATGAAGTGATGATAGTTATAGGAATTGCACAAGAGATGTGGCTTCTTTTCATGGAGAAAGTCAAACCTCTGATTTATGGTTCCCCAAAAATGAAATGAAACTAGGACTAGTTGGGCAGATCCCAAGGTCCTTTTAGGGGAATGTTAGTAAGAGATTTTCAGGGGGAGTGAAGGGGAGTTAGATATGCTCTCAAACTTTGCCATCAAAACACAACACTGGTACTTCTGCCATTGATAGGATGAGCCTTCTTTGACAAGGCCAAAACTGATGCTTCTGTAACCCCAGGCTACCTACCCAGCCTACTTACCTAGCATTTTCTCTTATTTTGGTTCGGGTGCACTTGAACTAGCAAACCCAGCTTTTCAACTTTTCTTTTTACTGCCCTCCTATCTACATTTACACTTATTTCATCCAGGGGCTTAGATTAAGCTGTTGAGCACCCTTTTTTCTCTACTTATCTACAAATTTGCCAAGGTTAAACTGCTTGGATAGATAATGATTCTCTATATTCTACAATCGGAAATTGAAACCTAGGGAGACCAAGATTAAGCTGTTTTGCCTTCCCTTTAACTGAAAATTTTTCAAAAATGGAATAAATCATCAAAATTGGAATACAACAGTGGCATTTAGACTAGCACACTTTCATGGCCTCTTCTTTGGCCTCTTTTGGAAATATGGAGCGTTGAAGCATGCAAGGTATGACATATTTGGCATGTAAAAATGTCAATCATGAAAGATGAATACCTGCTGCAGCAGGGGGCTAACAGTGGCTCCACTTGGGGATGGCTTTTCCTCGTGAAAAGCCAAGAACAGCAGGTCAGACTGCCTTGATCTTCTATTGTTGATGTGCTCTGCCAAAATTCCCCTTGCTGGTTGCCTTATTTATATATATGATAGCATGCTTGAAGAGCTTAGGGCCTTCACTTCGAGCTCCAATTGCAGCAAGCTTTATATAAAACAAAAATCCTACCTACCTAACCAGCACTTACTTTGCTGTTAGGTGAAATGAAATAGCCAATGCAGCCACTTAAGCAATAAAAACATGAGTGGGCTTTGCTGCTTGTGCTTGCTGATGGTTGAAATGGAGATCTTGCAATTAGATGTGGCTTTGCTAATCCTTGCAAAGACAAGGACAATCCTGATCTCCTTTGCTAGAACAAAAAACTGTACCAAAGGGTCTTGCAACATATATATACAATTGCTGAGCTGAATTGAAGAACTGTACAATGGTTTGGGATTGCTATCATGCCTTTGAATTTGGTAACCAGCAGCATCTTGATAATGAGCCTTACAGCCTGTTAATGGAGAAGAGCACTGATTTATTCCATCATCCAACCTGCCAGCAGATGGATCATACCAAACTTGGAATGATACTTGCAACTCATTACAAACGGACCCAGATGGCACCTAACTGATTTGCACAGGCTGCTCCTCTTTTTCTTCAAATAACTCAGATGACTGAAAACAAATAGGCAGAGGAACTACTTGGATCATTTGATCATCAACAGCTGCTTTCGAATCTTCTTCTTCAATCTGACATTGAATGGCACTTTGGGGCTGCAAATCTAGAGGTAATGCATTAGGAGCAAGGGTTTGACTCTCCTCTAGATGGTCGGTATCAAAACTTGATAATACTTGATTACAAACTGCATGATAGTTATCCCTAATAAACTGAGAAGATTCAAAACAAAAGGGTAAAGTTCCTTCGCTGAAATCAAAATTCTCTGCATTTTCCTCCTTTTCCTCATAGCTAAAATGAGCAAGCAGATCACTGGATTGAGGCAGTGGATCCTGAACAGTGCTTTCTGCCAAAATAGGCTCAGATTCCTCTGCACGGCTGATTTGGATTTGAGGTGCACATTCATCATCATACAGATCATATTTTGGTAGGTAACTGAAAGAAGAAAAGCTATCATATTCACATAGCATATCAAGAGATTGCTCCTTCACATATGGCTCTATGAATATGTCATCTGATTTGGGGCAGGTTTGTTCATGAATGTCACTACTTTCCTCTTGCACAACAGATGTGTTCTGGCGCTCTAAACTTTCAACTTTCAATGTGATCTTCTGCATCATTTCTTCTGACTTCTGTAACAAACTATGAAGTTTTTCTTCCTGCTCTGCCTTGCGCTGTTTCTCCCTCATCTTCAGATTTGCCTCCATGTCCACAGCCATGTCTTGCATCTGTTTCATAGTGGACGGGCTTCTTTCTCTCAAATGATATTCAATTTCTGCATCAAAAGCTCTTGGATAATGCAATAGGGCTAAATCAGGAGGGGGTCTAATATTTAATGTCATGGAATGATAAACTCGATTGAATCGGTATGAGAATTGCTGAACATATTCATTAGAAAGTCTCTTTAATTGATCATATTCTTCAATGAGCGATAGGAAATTAATTTTAATCATCCATCTATCAAAAAAGAGCTTGGAAAACTGTTAAAGAGTAGAGATGCTAGCCTCAGGCAATGCTTTAAACCAAGTCCTAACTTCGCTTTGCAAAGAAAGGGCAAACAGCCTAATACTAACATCTTGATCTTCTACTTCAAATATATTAAGATAATCTTCAAAAGCCTGGATATGCTTTTGAGCAGTAATACCATTCTCTCCATCAAATCTTGGGAGGTACTCAGGATGATTTTTAGGCAAAGGACTGAGTATGGGAGGCAAAATGAGCGATTTATATATGTCAGGAACTTTGTGAAGAAGGGAACATGTACAGGGATTGGAAGATTGGGCTCGAAATGAACAGGGATAGGATGATTGGCTTTGATTTTTGGTTCCTCCTTGGCTGTATGATGATCTTCAACAACGTTTAAAGACTGCTGCTCTAATATGCAAGGAGGCTTTTCATGAACATTTTCCAAAGGAAAATCATAAAATTCTAATCTAAAATCGTCTTTAAAATACAATATACACAGCAAAATTTTATGGAAGATAAAGAACATGACCTCTTGGATGATAATCCAGGTCAAAAGCCTGATCTGCTCATATATTTGTTTCGGGTTCATTTCTCTAGCAGAGTCTTTATTATGAGGATGATGTGGAGTCACCAGGTGGATAAACTAACTTTGAAGGGTCTGATCTGATCTCTGTCCACCAACACAGATCAGAGCTAAAGATGAAATAAATCTGAAGAAAAAGGGGGATTTTCTCCAGGAAACAAAATATTTTGAGATTTTTGTGATTATTTGATTTTTTGGGATTTTTCAAAACAACTTTAAGACTTATTTAAGAGGCAACCTGATCAAAAATGGGGATTTACAGTAATGAACAAATGATTCAGTCTCCCCAGTGGAGTCGCCAATTATGTTAACACTCAGGTTGTTCCCTTTGACTCCCAAGGGAATACGGCCGAGGTAACCACAAACCAATCTTTGGACTGCAAGTTCTAGCCTACCTGCAATCAGAGAGGGCTCTCTCTTTAGGATTTAGCTTTGTTTTGAAAGATTTTAGGCTAGTTATGAAATTTTTTGTGTTTGTTTAAATTTTGGTGGGATGATTGATGTCTTCAAACAGGGAGGCATGCATAATGTAAGAGTTTCAAACCATTGGGCATGGAGTCATGAAGTAAGGCTGCTGGTGCGTTTTCTTGGTCACAAGAGGACTGTGGAGCAGGGTAGCTGCACATGAAACAACATTCAAGCTGAATAAGGATGGGATGAAAGCTAAGGAATGAGAGGCAACTAAGAATCTCTCGTTCAGCATAACAGAGGGAAGGTGAATAAACTCTATCTAGGAGCAGTCAAGAATTCCTGGATAACTGTTATTCATGAGTGAATTAGGGGAAATATGAGCCAATAGGAATTCATATTCACAGCTATTTCAGAGGAAAACATATAGAAACAACAGAAATTGAGCATAGAGTGCAGTTAAGCAAAGTCTAGGCTATTCATTTTTCTTGTTACTTAGATGGTGATGGCGGATAAACACATACATAAACTGAAAACTGAATGAAAATACAATAAAGTAAACTTATTGTCTCATGTAGCAACACAAGAATTCCACAGTCATCCTTCAACCATTGAACACAGTAGACAGTCGGTCCTCCAAGATTTTCAGCAGTCTTTGATTAAAGAAAAATCTCAAATATACAGAGCGAGTCTCTTCTGAAGTAAATTCATCAATCAACCAACCCTTAATATGTTCTATGAGGGGCTATTTATACAAAAAGAAGATACAAAATATCTAGCGGATGAGTTATTAGCTCATAAATTCTTTCACCAACTCTTAAGGAGCGGCAGATGAGAAAGTAAATGCAGAAGTAAAGACAAAAGTAACAGTTGTTCTGTTCTGTCAGTAAGTGTTGACTTTTTGGCCCATCTGAGTCGGTTGGAGCTGCGCTTTTAGAAATTCACGCTTTTTAGGCTTGCTGTGCCAGCTCTTTGTCTTGTCGATGATTTGACTTGCTCCACCTGTTGTTCTCCGCTCTATGCGGCGCTTGCTGTTGTCCTGTAGCTGTCATTCGAAAATTTGCAAAAAAGATGTCAAAGCCTGATATCATTTGGGTAAAATGGCCAGCATTGCCTGCCACCAATCTTCAGGAGGAAGTTGATGCCTTTGTATCTTGATGAGAGTCTCATCAGCCTCACTATACTTGTAATAGTTAGGTGGCATTTCAAACAGGTGGTTGACTTCATGTTCCATATAAAATAAGTTCTCCAGCTTGTCATAGAGAGTTTGCCCTGAAGGAGGTCCTGCCTGTGTTGGAGCACTTGATGAGGCTGTGAGCTGATTTGTCACATAGTTATTGAGCCTAGTTGCATATTGTTCATGTGTTAACAATCTTCCAGAACTGGTCAGCAAGCTGGGCAACCCTTTAGTGTGTAGTGCTGCAAGGTTTATTTCAAAATGGTCTACATCCCTTTGCATTTCTCTGAATCTTGCTTCTAGAGTTTGCACAAAGCCTCTTAGTGTTAGCACCTTTTTAGCTGTCAGTATGGCCTCTGTTCTGTTCATGATCTGCAATGCTGCCATCTCTTCTTTAGTTTGATGATTCAAAAAGTTGATCATCTTGTTAGCCTGCTCAGGCATATTTCCCAATGCTGCTTTTGCTCTCTGAATTTCAAAATGAGCTTGGCCAATTAGCTCTACTTGTTCATACATGGCCTGAATTGATCTCCACTGGCCGGTTATTGATTGATTTATTTTGCCCCATAAAATCCTTTTAATCTCAGCCAAGGTTTTGTCCAAAGCTAGCTCTTTCTCTAAGGCTTTAATTTTGTCATTCAAGGCCTTAATTTCTCTCGTTTTTTCAGCTACAGTCATTTTAGAATTATCATATTTTCCTTCAAGATTGGCCAATTTCTCTTTGGCCTCCTTTATCTCTGTAGTCTGTAGCTCAACCTCTTTGACAGCTTTCATCATTTGCTCCATGCTCATGCTTGATTCAGGTGGTGCTGTAGCTGCTACTGCTGTTGTTGCTGATGTGGCCTCTGGGATTGCTGCTGGCTGTATAGGAAGAACAGGGACGTTAGTCTGAACTGCTGGAGGCGGCTGGGAGAATGACTCTCTCTGCTTACTCGGGGCTGCTCTTTCTAATTCTTCTTCCATCTGGAGTACTCTTTGATTCATTTTCATCAGCAAATCTAATGTTTCTTTAGTTTCTTTCTCTTGTACTAACTCTGCAGTTTGAGGATGCTCAGTAGGAGGCAACCTCAATCTCTTTTTCAATGCAGCAATATCATCATCTTTCTTTTTCATAAGGGCCTTTACACCCTTGGGATCCTTAGGATCATGTCCTAAGTCAATTATTATTTCCTCCAATGTTTTAATCCTGTTGTCTTTAGCTGTGGAGGACATTCTTTCTAAATCCAACTGAGTGTTAATATTTTTCAATGATTCCTTCAACTCATGGGCTAGTGTAGCCTTGTTTGCCAATGTGGCATAGACCATCTCACCAGTCTACTTATATAGCTAAATCTGGTCCATTGGGTGGATGTCTTTGGCCATGACCTGCAAATTTGTCCTGACATAGTCTGCGGCTTTTTGAGGCTGCTGAACTTTGGGCTTGAAATGGCTGAGGATCATTTTCTCCTCCTTGATATCATATGCTGCCATCAATCTTTCCTGCTTGGCAGGTGTTGCTTTTAGAAATTGGTCATATAACTGAACTCTTAGCAGCTCATTTTGAGCCTTGATCTCTTTGAAGCTGGCTTTAACGCTGGCTGGCTTCTTGCTTCGTTGTGTGGAGGAAGACACCTCTATGACCTGCTATCTGTCTAGCTCTTGCTGGAAAGAGCTGGTAGGAGCTGGTTGGCTTCCCTCTCTATCTCTTCTTGGGCTTTCAGGGATTTCTTCACTGATTTCCTCCTCAAATGGAGAATCAACTTTTTGCCTCTTGGATTCAGGTTGTTCCGTAGATCCACTGGCAGGTGTGGAATCTTCTCTGTCACGTTTCCTGCCTCTATCCTCATGGGTAGGAGTTTGTAAAATAGGCATTTGGGGTGCCTCTGTTCGCTGTGGGGGAGCCTGTTCTTGGGACTGCTCTATTGAAATAGCAGGCAACTCTGTAGTCACCTGTTCTGTGTCCATTGGCTCTTTGCCCTTTGCTGTACCTATTGTTGGTGAAGATGGAGCCTGGTTGGGTGGTGGAGCTGCAGCAGCTGATGTGACCTCTCCAATTTGCTATGGCAACTTGAATGCTACCTGCTCAGAAGAATCTAAGTCAAGAGTATTTTCAATGTCTTTAACATTTTGTTCCATAATTTCCTCTTGAGTGAGATCTTCAACTAAAGTGCCTTGTGCACAAGCATCTTGGTTAGCATATTGTTCAATGTGTGGGATTTTGCAATGTGTATAGGGTGTCAATCTGTATTTGACTCTTCTGGCACTAATAAAGCCAAGTGGGTCATAAGGGACCCACCAGAAACTTCTTTTCAACCTAAGTTGATCCCTCAGTATTAGATCAGCTTCTTGCCAACCTTCCTTCTTGTTCATGACGAAGGGGCCTAGGTGGTCTTTGAATTTCAGGCGAGCTTTCTTCCTGGTGCTGTGAAAATGGGTAAGATCTGAATTGATTAGCTGCCTATAGTATTCCAAGGCAAACAACCTCATAGGCACATATCTTGGGAGCCTGTAAGGACAGAGCTCACGACCATATATTCTGATGACAGTGTGGTCCTGGTATAGATGCCAATCACCTAATTTGTAGTTTTTAGACAGCTGCAATGTCTTCTGCATCTCATAGGATATTCTGGGAGGAGGAGCTTTCATTAAGAGGCATGAGACTGGGTAGACAAACTGGTCTATAAATTCATAGTAGGAGTAGGGAGAATGCTGGACTTGATGAAATACTGATGTCCAGAGGATAACAGACCTCCTTTCTCCCTTTGAATCTAGTTTTTTGATGGGACACTGGAAGCTTTCAGACTGATAATACATGAACAAATGGTAAATGTATGAGGAATATTTAAAGACTCCTTCCCTATCAAGCTTTACGAGTTGATCATGGATTTTGTTTGCTATGAACTTGGCATAGTTATACTTGACAACAGGAGGCTACCCTTGGTTGAATGAAGACAACAACACCAGCACTGTCTCATCCACATGTTCACTTGTTTTGAAGCCTAAAACATAGGATATCATGTCTACTAACAGCTTGCCAACATCATTGAAATGGCTATACAAGAATGGAGGTGTCTCCTTAGGTTGACAGTCTGCTTTCATAAATATCTTAGCAATTTTATCAATTTTGGGGCCAAGGAGCCAGGAGGCTTCTTCGAGTAAATTCTTCATAGAGAAAGGAAACAGCAGCTGAGTCTGTTTGAAATTCAACATCTGGTTGACGGAGTCAGGAGTGATGTAGAACAATATGATCCCATATGGAGACTTGACAGCCCTCTAACTTGGCTCATAGTTTGCAGCACATAGGTGAATGATCTCTAGAAAAATGTTGACAGAGGGGAGGAAATAATGTGGCAGATTGGACTCCCATATGCCATATGTGTCAAAGTTGTTTATGAAGCTGTTTCTTAGTTGGCAGTAGGTATGTAGATGATTCCTGTCCCCGACTAGGTCCTGAATAAGATACTCTGTGTCTGCCAAGTCCATTGACTCAAGCTCTTTGCTAGGAGGATTCATGGGAGTGACACTAAGAGTTGATGGAGTGGCCATTATGTGACTTTTGAATGCTTGAGTTTGAAAGGAGGACTAATGCAATAACTGGTTAACAAACTTGTTTGCAATGACTAGCAGAAGTAAGTGGAACTGAACTCAAATGTAACAACAGCTTGACTGCTTGGGACTTATGCTATGAGAGACAAACTTTGTAGGGTTTTGGGTCAACTTCCCCTCTCTTAGTGAATTCTCTGGAGTTGGAGACTGTGAGGAACAATGCAAAGGGGCAAAGGACAATTATAGCTTCAGTGGACTGACTTATACAGTGGAATAAGGTGAAATTAGGAAATACTGAGCTGCTGCAAGATTTTTCCTGGAGGCCGAGCTGTAAACGGAGCTTTATTGGTGAAATTGTAAACGGCACGAGGTTTACAAGGTTTTTTCTGAAGTGAAGGTTTTCCAGTGGACTTTAATGAAGATTTAGGTGTGGCAGAGCTGCCAATTGGGGAAATTTGCAGGCTTACAGTATGTACAGTGGGGAAAATGAAAGAACAGGAGTGAAAAGGGGAAAAGATGGCAAATACCTGGTTCAAACAATGCCGAGAGTGGACAAGCTGGTGCGAAGGCAGGCTATGAAGCCGAATTTGCAGGCCGTGGCAGCTCAACTGGATGATTTTTAGCTTTGGGAATGCAAACAGTAACAAGGGAGAACCAGCACTTAACCAATGGATCAATAGAAATGAAAGAACAACGGTCATTCGCGCGTTTTTATGCAAAAAACAGTCATTTTGGCGCTTTTAGTGCTTTTCCTAAATGACGTCAGCATGACGTCATTGGCGGGTCCCGAGTATGGACGGGTGACGTGGCAGCTGACAGGGCGGTGACGTGGCGATGACACGGTGGTAGGGCGTGGGGAGGTGAGGGATGAAGTGGCGGCAATCGTGGCATTGATGTCATGCAGGGGAGGGCGGTATCCGGTTTTATCGCACCACTTTTGTGCCTAGGCGGTTTGGGAGGAGGGGGCTCCGCCATAGTCGAGAGGGTGACGCGTGGAGAGTACGACGGGAAAACCGCCCATCTCCCGGACGCTAACCATCGGCAGGTCGGGGCATAAAAAGACCCGCCCACCGTAGATCTGGAGTGCTGGGCATTGAACGGCTGGCGGGCTGATTGGAGCGGCGTGCAACTTTGGAGCGGGGTCTGCGCGTATATAAAATCATATTTATGCCAAAAGGGGGCTAAAACTTTGGTTAACGCGGGTTTTATGGGTTTGTAAATGGGTGCGGGTGGTTATTAATTTGACCGAATATCAAATTAATGCCAAATGAGATGTATGCGCGTAGGATATTAGTGTAAAGTTTATGTGTGAGGGGGGACACTATGGCTATTAATTTAACCAAATGTCAAATTAACCCCGGGTTAGGACGCGGAAGGGCTAATGCCAAGCCCCAAATGAACTCAGCATTTCCCGGACTTAGGAAATATGGCTATAGTGCCAAGGGGAGGGTTATTTAGTATTTTTTGGGGATTTCATATATTTTTAATAGTAAATAGGGATGGGGAGTAGTTAAGGAGCTACATAGTAGAATTAGGAGTTAATATGAGTTGGTGGAGTGGAAATGCAAGGGAAACAATGATAAGTCTATGAAGTGATGATAGTTATAGGAATTGCACAAGAAATGTGGCTTCTTTTCATGGAGAAAGTCAAACCTCTGATTTATGGTTCCCCAAAAATGAAATGAAACTAGGACTAGTTGGGCAGATCCCAAGGTCCTTTTAGGGGAATGTTAGTAAGAGATTTTCAGGAGGAGTGAAGGGGAGTTAGATATGCTCTCAAACTTTTCCATCAAAACACAACACTGGTACTTCTGCCATTGATAGGATGAGCCTTCTTTGACAAGGCCAAAACTGATGCTTCTGTAACCCCAGGCTACCTACCCAGCCTACTTACCTAGCATTTTCTCTTCTTTTGGTTCGGGTGCACTTGAACTAGCAAACCCATCTTTTCAATTTTTCTTTTTACTGCCCTCCTATCTACATCTACACTTATTTCATCCAGGGGCTCAGATTAAGCTGTTGAGCACCCTTGTTTCTCTACCTATCTACAAATCTGCCAAGGTTAAACTACTTGGACAGATAATGATTCTCTATATTCTACAACCAAAAATTGAAACCTAGGGAGACCAAGATTAAGCTGTTTGGCCTTCCCTTTAACTGAAAATTTTTCAAAAATGGAATAACTCATCAAAATTGGAATACAGCAGTGGCATTTAGACTAGCACACTTTCATGGCCTCTTCTTTGGCCTCTTTTGGAAATATGGAGCGTTGCAGCATGCAAGGTATGACATATTTGGCATGTAAAAATGTCAATCATGAAAGATGAATACCTGCTGCAGTAGGAGGCTAATAGTTTATATACCTTGGGATTATAATATTAGTCCCTTGGGTTTAATATTATTCGCTTGGTTTCATAATCTCTCGGGGTTTTAGTATTAATCCCTTGGGTTTATTCCCTTAGGTTTGATATTTCCTTGGTTTTATAACATTAATCATGGTCAATCATGTTCAATAATAGTAAAGCATGGTTAACCATGCTCAACCATGTTCAAATGTCGAATTGTGACAAAAATTGTCTCTGTGTGAAAATCATGGACAGTCTGGTTGACCATGGTCAACCATGGCCAGTCATGGTTGATCATGGTCAACCATGTTTTATAGAATCCAATGTGGTCAACCATGGTTAATAATGGTCAATCATGGTCGAATGTTGCACTGTGACAAAGATTGTCTCGATATGAAAAACATCCATGTTCAACCATGGTCTAACATTGCATTGTGACAAACATTGTCTCGATATGAAAAACATTCATGGTCAACTATGGTCCATCGTCGCATTGTGATAAGGATTTTCTTAATATGAAAAGCAACCATGTTTAGTACTATGGTTTATAATTTTCAATATTAATCCCTTGGTTTATATTCTTCAAGGGACAGAACCATGGTTGACCATGATCAACCATGGTCAATCATAGCCAACCATGGTCAAATGTCCCATTGTGATAAAAATTGTTTCCATGTGAAAATCATGGAAAATCATGGTCAACCATGGTTTATAGAATCAAACATGGTCAACCATGGTGAATCATGGTGAATCATGGTCGAACATCGCATTGTGACAAAGATTGTGTTGATATGAGAAACATCCATGGTCAACCATGGTCCAACATTGCATTGTCACAATGATTGTCTCTATATAGAAAACATCCATGGTCATTCATGGTCAACATCACATTGTGATATGGATTGTCTCAATATGAAAATCAACCATGGTCAACCATGTTTATTTTAGTGTTTATAATATTTATCTTAGGGTTTATATACCTTAGGTTTATAATATTAGTCCCTTGGGTTTAATATTATTCCCTTGGGTTTATAATCCCTTGGGTTTATTATTCCCTTGTGTTTATAATATCAATCCCTTGGGTTTATTATTCCCTTGAGTTTATAATATCAATCATGGTCAACCATGGTCAATCATGGTGAATCATGGCCAAACGTTGCATTGTGACAAAGATTTTCTTGATATGAAAAACAATCATGATCAACCATGGTCCAACATCACATTGTGATAAGGATTATCTTAATATGATAATCAACCATGGTCAACCATGTTTATTTTAGTGTTTATAATATTAATCTTAGGGTTTATATACCTTAGATTTATAATATTAGTCCCCTCAGTTTAGTATTATTCCCTTGGGTTCATAATCCCTTAGGTTTATTACTCGCTTGTGTTTATAATATCAATTCCTTGGGTTTATAATATCAATCATGGTGAATTATGGTCTAACGTCGCATTGCTATAAGGGTTGTCTCTATATGAAAATCAACCATGGTCAACCATGTTTATTTTAGTTTTTACAACATTTATCTTGGGAATTATATACCTTGAGTTTATAATATTAGTCCCCTCGGTTTAATATTATTCCCTTGGGTTCATAATCCCTTGGGGTTTTAGAATTAATCCCTTGGGTTTATAATATAAATCATGGTCAACCATCATCAATCATAGCCAACGATAATCAACCATGGTCAAATGTTGTAATGTGACAAAGATTGTCTCAATATGAAAATCAACCATGGTCAGGCATGGTTCAATGTCGCATAGTGACAAAGATTGTCTCGTTTAAAGTATTTAACTTAAGGTTTATATACCTTGGATTTATAATATTAATCCACTAGGTTTAATATTACTCCCTTGGGTTTATAATATTAATCCACTAGGTGTAATATTACTCCCTTGGGTTTATAATGCCTTGGGTTTTTAGTATTAATCCCTTAGTTTTATTATTTCATTGGGTTTATTAAATTGTGTATAATTATTTTTTATAATATTTGCTTATGTGTGCTATTATTTATTTCTAAAACCATTTTATATTGTTATTCATTAATTTATATTTATTTATTATTATATAATATTATTAATATGTAATATTATTATTATCCAATTTTAAGGTCACAACCAAGCCAGACACCAAACTGGTGAGACCCCCTTGTTTGTGGGACAAGGGACCCACCTCCACACATCGATTTGACTGCTAAGTCTATGAAGGCATACATACTCTACCCCCTCTAGTTTTGAACCTATGACCTATTAGGAGTAAACTCATGCTCTTAACAATTAGGCCCACTCAAGCTGTATAATAATATTATATAATATTATTAAGAATAATATTATAAATAATAGTATTAAATATAATATTGCATTATTAATAGTATTGATATTGGTTGATATAAGCCTATCAATGTTTATCAACCACATTTATATTAATATAAATGTGGTTGTGTTGGTAATAGCAAGAGCCATGTGCTAGAGATGCTACTGCTTTTGCCTTTTTGTACCTTGCCACCATGAATAATTTGTTGTACGGAAGCAAAAGCTAAGACTTAGACCCTTAAAGGAGCGCAGGAACCCCTACTCCTTACAACACTGCTATTGCCACAACGAACTCAAGCTCTTTGCCTCAACATATGGAATTGATAGAGCCCAAAAGCTTGTCCATCCAATGCAAAAATTCTTGCAAATAAAGAAATTCATAGAGAAGCAACTTCTTTAGAGAATATTTCCTCTAAACAACATAGAAGTGAAGTGCAAAAAGCTCGTGGGAAAGGCCAAAAAATAGAACAATCAAAGAAGTAAAAAACTACAAGGGAAAGAAACAATTGGTTCCTCATATTCCCAAACTAAAATAACAACAGACTATGATGGAGTCAAAGGGAAATGAATGTTTAGAGTCAGCCTTGCATTTAAAATTATGGGGCAAGAGTAATGATTGTTGTCATTTGGGCATGTCTACATAGGAGCAACATTAACTTCAAACAATTAGTTAAACCATTAACACATCCCACTTGAAACCATAAATGCCTAGAATTGTTTGCATGTTGAGCGCTAAGACACGATGGGGGAATGAGACGCCTTTAACACTTATCATCTCACGAGATGAAATAAATCATATTTACTATAACTTTTAATCACAATATAGTTTTATTATTTAAGTTGAATGGTTTATAAATTATTTTAATATATTATTATAAATGAAATTTAAATAAATATATGAAAAAATCCAATTACATTTTTTAATAAGTGATTATATTAAGATAAATATAATATTTTTTTTATATTTTTAAAATAATAATTATCTAATAATTTAATTTTAATTAATATTATTTAATTTTACTATTTTTATTAATTATAAATAATATACTACTTATATTTAAAATATGGATATCAATATAATTTCATTAATTAACTTGAATGGTCAATATTTCATTTTAATTGTCTATAAGTTATTTTACATTAATTAAGTTTAATGGTCAATATTTCATTTGAATTGCCTATAGGTTATTTTAATATTTTATAATAAATGAAATATAACAAAAATATATAAAAAAATTCAATCAAATATTTCTAATAAGAAGATTATGATATTGAGTTTTGATATTTTCTAAATAATTAGTATTTGATGATTCAATGTTATTTGATTATTTTTATTTAATTATATATAATATAAAAAGTTATTAGAGTTTTAATTTTATAATGTTTATTTATTAATCATTAAAATTTGTATGAGATACAGTGATATATAAATTTTAGACTTAGATTTGTATTCAGTATATTAATATATATTTATTATTAGATGTATATTAGAAGGTTTCAAATTAATAACTTTTTTACTAAATTTTATGGAACATGTGTTTATCTAGGAGATGATAGATCACTTCAAGTTCAAGGATATGGAGTAATAAGTGTGATGTTACCTAATAGAAAAGAGAGACATATCCATGATGTGATGTATGTTCCTTGTATAAAGAAAAAAGAATTTAATTTATATTTTTATTATTGCTCATCAAGATCTAAAGATGGAATTTGTCAAATCAGTGTGTTGTTAAAGATATCCAGGATCGCTATAAGGTTATTGCCACAGGTACTAGATTTGGATGCTTGTATAAGCTGAATGTAACCAAGACAGGGCATCAAGCATTAGCATCTACAACAATGCCAAAAGTTATGGAATCAAAGGTATGGGCATTTAAATCACAATGATTTAATGTTACTTCAAAGAAAAACAATGGTTGAAGGTTCCCCTTATGAAGAATAATCATGTTGAATGTGAAGCATGTGTACTTGGCAAGCAACATAGGTAGGAATTTCCTATACATGAAGAAAAAAGGCAAAGAGAAATACTTGAATTAATTTATACTGATGTATGTGAACCTACGCAAACTAGATCTCTTGGAGGAGCATTGTACTTTCTTATTTTTGCTGATGACAGATCTAGATACACTTGGGTCTATTTCATAAGAAAGAAAAAGTGATGTTTTTGAATACTTTAAGGAATTCAAAAACATGGTGGAAAAACAAACTGGGAAATACATCAAAATTCTTAGATTTGATCAGGGGGGAGAATACAAATCAAGATATTTTAATCAATATTGCAAAAGTCACGGGATTCTAAAACAATTTATTGTGTCTCATACACCTTAGAAAAATGGAGTTGCTAAGAGGAAAAGTAGAACACTAGTGGAATGTGCATGAAGTATGCTTCAAGGTAAAAATATCTCTAATGGTTTTTGGGCTGAAGCCATTAATATTGTTGTTTATTTGAAACATAGGAGTCCAACTAGAATTTTAGATCTAAAAACACCTTTTGAAGCATTTTATGGATATAAACCAAAAGTGAGCCATTTAAGAGTTTTTGGATGCAAGGCATTTGCACATACTCCAAAAGATGAAAGAAGAAAACTTGATGAAAAATCAATTAAGTGCACATTCATTGGTTATTGTGATGATCAAAAGGCATACAAGTTGTTTGATCCTACTTCACATAGATTGCTTGCAAGTAGGGATGTGGTGTTTCATGAAAATGTAGATTGCGGTGATAAAATGAATAACATAGGTGTATAGCATGATATTGATGATTATGTCAAAATAGAAGCATGTTGTGAATAGGAACAAGAACAGGTACAACAACAAGTACAATAACATGTACAGGTTTGAGAGCAAGAAGCATCCAACAGTCATGACACTCCAAGAAGAGACCAAGAGACTCCACAAAGAAAGAAGAAGGATGAAAGCAGTGAAACTCTTAGGAGGTCATCATGTCAAATTCAACCACCTATAAGGTATAAAGATTAAATGCATTAATGTCTCATGTAATGAATGTTGTAGACCCCTTAAGTTATGAAGAAGCTAAAGAATATAAAGAATGGAGAAATGCAATGAATGAGGAATACAACTCTATAATGAAGAATGACACATGGAATGAACACAATTTCCCAAAGATAAAGTTCCCATAGGATGCAAATGGTTATTCAAACCAAATTTTAATGTTGATGGTAGTATTGATAAGTATAAAGCTAGATTGGTTGCAAAAGGCTATTCACAAAAAGAAGGCATTGATTATGAAGATACTTTTGCACCTATAGCTAAATTGAATACAATTAGAATCATGATTGCATTAGATACAAAACAAAATTGGAAAATGCATCAATTAGATGTCAAATATGCTTTCTTGAATGGTGAATTAAAAAAAGAAGTTTATTTGGTTCAGCGTGAAGGATTTGTAAAGCAGGGACAAAAGCATCTTGTTTGTAGGTTAAAGAAAGCTTTGAATGGTTTGAAACAAGCACCAAGATCTTGGTATGTGAAAATTGATTTATTCTTTTATGGCAAAGGGTTTGTGAGAAGCAAAAGTGATCCTAACTTGTACATTAAGAGAGATGAAGATGGGAATATTTCCTTGATATCTTGTATGTTGGTTATCTTATCATAATAAGCAGTGCACTCAGGTTGATTGAAGAAATTAAAATTCAGTTGTCACAATTATTTGAAATGAAGGATCTTGGTGAATTGCATTATTATTTGGGTCTTGAAATTTGGAGGGAATTTGGTAAGACAATCATCACACAAAGAAAACATGCAAAGATGATCCTTGAAAGATTTCATATGTTTGAATGCAAACCAATGTCTACTCCTTTGGAATAGAATGCCAAGTTGTACAATGATGATGGATCGAAAGAAGTGAATGGACATGGTATGGTCAATTGGTGGGAAGTTTGAACTACCTCACCACTACGAGGTTAGATATTGCATATTCTGTCAGCATCCTTAGTCAATTTATGGCTAAACCTTGTGAAAGCCATTGGAAAGCAACAAAGAAACTCCTTCGATATCTGAAGGGAACACTTTATTTTGGTAATTTGTATACTGATGAATTTGATGTTGAGTTGGCAGGTTTTTTTGATTCAGATTGGGTTGGAAATCCTGATGATAGAAGATCAACCTTCGGATATGCATTCAATTTAAGATCGTGGGTTGTATCATGGAGCAGCAAGAAACAACTAACTGTCTCTTTGTCGTTCACAGAAGCTGAATAGAAAGCTTTGACCGATGCAACTTGTGAAGCTATTTGGTTAAGGAGTATTCTTGAAGATGTTGGAGAAAGACAAAGAGGACAAACAAGCATCAAATGTGACAACCAGAGCTCCATGAAGCTAGAAAATAATCCAATTTATCATGCAAGAACAAAACATATTGAAGTCCAGCATCATTTTGTAAGAGAAAAGATACAATCAAATGAGATTCATTTAGTGTATTGTAATACAAGTGAGACTATTGCTGACATCTTTACCAAGCCTCTTGGAAAGATGAACTTTGAAATATGTAGGCAACAATTAGGCATTGTTGAAAATCCATTTCTCCATTAAGGGGGAATGTTGGAATAATGTAGAAATGATATGTCCAAATAGAGTTGATGAGTTATGTTCTCATAGTTAGTGTTTGAGTCTATCTGTCATGAGTTGTGTCTTCATAGTTTGTTTTGTGAGTTGGTTATTCGAATTATTTAGATCTAGATAGTCCTAGAAACTATCTATGTGTAACTACATAATGTACTCATTGCTTGGTTGTCCAAACAATTTAATCAATAAAATTTGATTTCATTCTTATGCATCTATCTAATTTTCTAATATGAAATACTATATTACCTCTTATCATATATCTTATAAATGATTAAAAATTAAATTATAATTTAATTTTTATAATACATTTTATTATTATTACTTTTATATCTATCAAATATATAAATACTTACGACACAATAAATAAAAAATTTACTTACTATATATGTAAAATAATTATTAATAATAAGAATATATTTTTAGATCAAACTTAATTATAAGATATCTCACCTATAAATAACCCACCAAATATAATTATAGAACTCAAATGTACGTGAGATTATTAAAACTATTTTTAATAGTAAACGTTGTTAGTTCACATTATGGCATGCTATTAGCTTTAACATTGTGACACTCCTTCCGCTACTTTAATAACTTAGCGATCACTTTTATGTTTTTTCCCTTTATCAACTATTTTCAAGAGCCTTATTTTTCACACTTGCACCTTTTTCAAGTCGGTAGTGATAACTTTATTTTTTTTATTAATTTATATTAATTTTTTGTATGAGTGATATTTTATTATTATTGTTTCATTAATATATAAGAATTGTTTTTTGTGATTTTTTAGATTTTCTTGTGTTATAATTTATTGGAAAAATTTGAGGTGAAATCATAATTTATGTAACAGTGTTATTTAAACTAGTTTTTTGACTATATATATGGATTCAACACCGTGGAAACCCTTAGTGAACTTTGATTGCACAGGATTATCTATCATAGTTGTGATTTCAATAAATTCTTGCAAGATTTTAAAGGAATTTGACAAGAAAAACCCATCGTAAAAGCTTCCAAAAAATCGCACTAAAAACAACTCCTAGTATATATAAATAACCAAATCTAGATTTGATAGCCAAAACAAATTTGAAATTTCAGAGTGCTTCTAAGCATATTGCACTTAATTGTCATGAAATGATAAGGGGCACAATGACACTCATCGAATTGAACTGAATACTCATTCATCACTTTGGAATTTGAGAATTGTATTTTGAGTTAATGAAATGAAATAATATTTTACGACACTAAAAATAGTCTATAAGACTATTAGTTCCGTGCTTTTAATCTTTTGTAATTCAATCTTTTTCTTGTTCAAATTGATGATGAGCTGGCTTAATTTTCCAAAAATCCACTCACTAAAAAACAATGCCAAGAAATCGAAGCTAGCATATCCGCATAACTTTCTCTATGTCTTTGAATGCATCACATTCCAAAATGAAATGTTTTTCCAATTCCATTACTCCAGACTTACAAAATGTATACACTAGTTCTTCACAAACTTCTTTAGACTTTTTTCATGGTCTACAACTGCACCAGATTTAATAAAGTTGATAATGCCAAATAAAATTCCTCCAACTAGACAACTCATGTTCATCACTGGCCCTTACCAGCATAACATTCTCGATGTAAAAAAAAAACCATCCTTCAAGTCTGACTTTCGAGAAAGGATCGTTGAGAAGGAATCACTACCTTTTACCAGCATCCGAAGAAGCCACTATCCGTCCAGTGTGACTTTGGTTACAATTCCATGGAAGGACATCTGGATTATCTTAACAAACGATCGTTTCAGAGCACGTATGACAAGATAGAGTGGCGGAAGGGAAATAGGGTAACATTATTCCTCGACCGTTAGAGCCCTGGTAGTAGTGGCGAGGAAAACGTCTATGAAAGACTTAAACTCAATAATTAAGCTTGAAAATGCATAAAAAAGAAAATTGAAATCTTTTGCATAAACAAACTAACACCAAAATATGAATACTACATAATAATAAAAACGACCTAGCCATTTCTTGACTAGACATGCACCTAGATATTCAATTAAGCATTAACCGATAGAGACCGATGCGAGGCTAAGCCTTCCTTTTGAGGGGTGTTGGTTGAACTAAGCAGGTCAGCAGGAAATAGTTAGATACAAATATGTAGGGACGCCTATTTAATTTGGATTGGTTAATCATGACAAAGCATTACTTAAAAGTTATTAAATATTAATAAAAATATGTTATTATGATAATGCATATTTTAAAAGCTATTTAATATATTATTGCTGATCTACTCACGGAAAATCATCAATATACTTTTATAATTATTTCACACATTCACTAATATTTTATGTGTATCAATAATTTAAAGATTTTCAATTTTTAAAATATTAAATTTTATATCAATTTTGATAATTTTTTTAACAAATAACACACTAATCAAAACCAAACTAATTTTACTCAAATTCTATATCATAATATGTTGTTTGTCATAAATTAAAAATCACAATATCATTATCCATAAAAATAAATATTCAAAATAACGATAGCAAACCACAGGACAAATCAGCATTGCATTAAGTTATAAATCTAAAGCCATGATTGATTTGAAGTTTGCATTATTGTTAATTTTATATGTAAATGCTCTTTTGGACACCTTCCTGCCTGTGCTATTGAGGACTCACAGATTGAGTAATTTTGAAAATAATCTAGTTACATAGAGAACATTACAATAATTTTGAGTTACATAAGAAACATTACAGTAATTTTGAAAGTAATCTAGTTACATAGAAAACATTACACCAAGCTACCAGGGAGCTAGTAGGGAGTAGACATGTCATACTTGAGAATTGAAACTGGAAAAGAAATAGGATGGCAACAACCACTCCTGCTACTCATAAAAGCTTTGACAAGTGCACAATTAATTGTTACAGTAATATATTAAAGTAATATTACTATAATTAGAGAATTAAAATTGAATAAGAAATATAACAACAATTTGCCATACTCACATAACAAAAGTAGGGTAGGGAGAATGACAAGAATCACTCCCAACACTCACAAAAGCTTGATAACACACTTAACTATTGTAAAACGTACACACTTAACTATTACAATTGCATACTAAAGTAATATTATTACACATTATGCACGTCCGTATCTCTGAAGCCACTTATTTCACGACATTGAAAGACGTACCATTTTTAAGGCCGAGAGATTGCAAGATGCGCGTTCCCCTCGGTACCAACTCTGTAATCGAAGCATCGGCGTTTGACGGAGGAGCGTGACATGCAGCAGATGATGGGAAAGGAATACTGGCAGATTGTGAAACCCCAGAGGCACAACTGGTGGACTTGCTGTTTTCAGAAACATGAGATCTCACAAAACCAGGCTGTGTGGGATCCGGTAATGTTACAAGATGATATGAAAGCACCAAATTGATTCGAGACATTGATGGACGAAGTGATGAGTCAGCTTGTGTACATAGAAGTCCAATATGAATGCATCTCAATGCTTCCTCCACGTTGCACGTTCCAGTGATGGCTGGATCAATCATATCCACAATATTCCCTCCTCTGTATAATCTCCACGCCTGCAGAATAATCACGAAAAATGGTCATCTTGATACTTTATCGACTTTAAAAAATCGAATCAAAATATATCAGTAGTGAAATTTCTAAATTCACACTCTTTTAAACGGTTTATAGATGAACCCATACTATTAAGTTTCAGTATTTTTGGGAAATTTTTTTTGGTATTTTGGGTAATTATTTTTGGGATCTTGTTGGGTATAAGATCAAAGTTCCACATTGACTAGAAGTGGGGAGGGTCATGGGTATATAAGGATGGACAAATATCTCCATTGGTATGAGGCTTTTGGGATAAAGCCCAAAAACAAATTCATGAGGCCTTAGGTCCAAAGTGGACAATATCATACCATTGTGGAGATATGTGGATAATCGTTTGAAGGGAGGCTCGGATAATCGTTTGACAGATGGATAATCGTTTGAAGGGAGGCTCGGATAATCGTTTGACAGATGGATAATCGTTTGAAGGGAGGCATGGACAGATGGATAATCGTTTGAAGGGAGGCTCGGATAATCGTTTGACAGATGGATAATCGTTTGAAGGGAGGCTCGGATAATCGTTTGACAGATGGATAATCGTTTGAAGGGAGGCGTGGACAGATGGATAATCGTTTGAAGGGAGGCTCGGATAATCGTTCCAGGGGAAGATCCTTCTGGGGTAAAGCCCAAAAACAAATCCATAAAGGCTTAGGCCCAAAGTAGACAATATCATACCATTGTAGAGATATGTGATGTCCAGAGTCCTTACAAATCTTTGATTTAAACATTTTTATAATTAAATATTTTGAAAACCATACTGGCCAAATTCCAGTGAAAAATGACTTTTGGAACAAAATTACATAACCTACCTAGGGTAAATAAGCTCAATTAGACATAAAATGAGAACAATATCAGAATATCTCACCCATTCTAAAAGCGTCTGCATATCAAGTGACAGATTATTATCATGGTTTTTTCTTCCTGTAACAAGTTCCAAGAGGAAAACGCCAAAGCTATAGACATCTGCTTTTACAGAGAATTGCCCCTGCATAGCATACTCTGGTGCCATATACCCGCTGCATATCCAAATTACAAAGTCGAAGATTATGTAGTGAGGGAAATTTTAGGAATTGAGTGAGGATCAAGTGAAAACTATTTGCAAAGGAAATCGTATTCCTGTATGCTCGAATGTTAAAACATAACAAAGCAGGTAAATACCAAAAAGCAAAATTGTCAATCCTCTTGAAATCAATAGCACACATTAAAACATATATCCATCACTAATGGTTAATAGCTTTAGACAATGTGTAATAATCTTACTAAGTTCCGGCAACTGTTGTGCTGACGTGGCTCTCATCTTCAGAAAATAGTCTTGCTAAGCCGAAGTCTGCTATCTTAGGATTCAGGTTTTCATCCAACAAAATATTGCTTGCTTTAATGTCCCGATGAATAATCCGCAGTTGAGAATCCTCGTGCAGATAGAGCAGCCCGCGAGCCACTCCCACTATAATGTTGTAGCGTTTCTGCCAATCAAGCTGGTTGCGTTTGTTTGGATCTGTATCCATGGATGCAGTACGCTAACTAATCATCATGACCCAGATAAATATATTGGAACATTAATGCATTTTTTCAGATACAAAATAGAAATGAAGTGACTCACCGAATAAGATTTTATCGAGGCTTTTATTGGGTAAGTATTCATAAACAAGCAACCTTTCCGATCCCTCTGCGCAACAGCCTAATAGGATCACCAGATTTCGATGTTGAATTTTGGCCACAAGTTTAACTTCATTCATAAATTCTCTCTTTCCTTGCAGAGATCTTAAGGACAGCTTCTTCACGGCTATTTCCTTTCCATCTTCAATGGTTCCCTGAAATATTCAGCCAGGTGCGGTGAGAGTAGCATATAATTTAAGATTCTATAAACTAGTAGAAGCTCTCTAATTCATTGTTACCTTGTATACGGCCCCAAATCCACCTTCCCCGAGTTTATTTGATCATCAAAATTTTCCGTAGCAGCTATCAGTTGCTCCATGGTAAACGCAATTTGCCGATCCTGCCCGATTACTGTGTCTTCCTCGACATGGCCATGATCTATATAACGAAAATACACAGCTTCATCATAAATATATAGGGGCAAGCAGAAAAAATGAATCTGTTTAACTTGGATCTCGCAAGCATTTCTTAGATTTCCTGAAGAGAATACCGTGTTCAAAAAACAAACTATTTTTTTTCAGAGGTTCATGATTTATATTAAGAGGATATAAAAGTCGAGATACAAGAGTAGACATAAAGTCTTAGGAGCAGATATACAGAAACCTGATACTGTTATGGGATCAGAACCGTATGGATCTGTAAGAAAGATCGAATACATTGAGAGAAAAACAGAAGCCAAGACAGAAATTAATCCACAGGAAACATATATCCCGAGATTTTAATCAAGATGGATTCAAGAGACAAACAAGAATTCTGGAAAGTGTGTTCATTCCTCCACTTCCAAAGGAACCAGCAAGCAATAATTTTGAACTTAAAATGGTTCAAAAACAAACTTTAACAATAGTCTAACAGAGCAAATAAAGCTGTATGATATATTGACAATGAGATATAAAGACTTTGGGGATCCTTCATGCAAATACCTTCGGAAGGATTTCGAAATATGATAGACTTCAGTCTCCTCCTAGTTGTTAACACGCATACCAATAACAGCAGAAGCAAGCCGCCAGCAACACCCAAAATTATGGGTAAATTGTTTGAAGATTTGTTGTTCTGCGTACTATTACTGGATGGTGTGGTCTGATTCGGTGGTGTATCAGCAACTGGGCTATTAGCTGGTGCTTCCGCAGGAGGTGGAGACGAAATCGAAGTAAAGAAACTATAGATTTCATAACGAGCTTTGCAGCTTCCCACCTCACCCAGTGCTCCTGGCCATCCACTCTGAACTATAGAAATATGGTTGACTGTTTGTTGCAAACATAATGTGCAGTTGTCTATCGACATATCTCTGGTGCACTGGACCAGACCGTAAATCTTTCGAGACAAGGAGTCTGTAGTTGTTCCAGAAGCATATAATGTAGATCCAGATGTTGCTTCATCTACCAACTTGTTGAATAAGCTGTTAACGCCTTCATAAAAACATCAGGACTAGGTGAGACATGATTGTCTAAATTCCAAACATACCAATGATCAGTGGTATCCAATTGTCCGAAGAAACTATAGTTCTCATAACGCAAAAAGCAGAAGACAGACCACAATAAACCGCCGCCTGCATTCCCACAATTTTGTCGAAGAGTAGTGTTTGCTTGTTGTGAACAACTGTAGCACTGGTCGGGTGTTGTGTCTCCCCGACATTGCACAAGGCCATATACTTGGCCATTCTCATAAGTGTTAAACCCTGTGTGGGACGAATCATTAATAAGCCTAGTCATGACACTGTTCAAATTTCTCTCGTACGTACTGTCTGTTGTATAGTTAAAATCGTGGTGGCATGTAGAAACTTTTCGCTGGGTGAAACCCACGAGTCGGAGGTTCAAATCTTGTTGAGTATATGGCCTGTTGTGTCTTGGCTAGAAGAGTAGGTGACCCCAGAGTGGATGTCTCGGCTCTTGTTGAGGCATAAGTTAATTGCTATTGTGTGCAGCTTGCAGGCTGTTGCACCTAGCCTAGGTTTATAGTGGCAGCCAGTTGGATTTGATCCTGGGCCTGCTCAGGATAACTCTCACCAGGCTGTTGCACCTAGCCTAGGTTTATAGTGGCAGCCAGTTGGATTTGATCCTGGGCCTGCTCAGGATAACTCTCACCAATTACCGATTATCCTAGATCTAAAAAAAATCGTGGTGACATGTAGAAACTTGCTGCTGTACTGCCTTGTAAATCTGCAACTGAAGAGTAATTATCATCAAGAGAAGTGTCGAGCATGAAACTCTGCCGTGGAGGATTGTCATGGCCAATGGAGAATGGAGAACCTACAATGCTCGAAATTCCGATTTTCTCTGCACACATAGACGCATAGACCATGTTTTTAAGTTTCCCATGCATTTAAAGATTCTACGCGCATATGAACTACTAAGAGTCAATGAAAATTCATGAAACCTCAATTCGAATACAGACCAAGCCTATCCGGGTAATTATATATTTAAATTCAGTTGCTAACTAGTATGGGTGAAATATTATTATTTTCTCGTTTTATTTATCGGTGAGCAATCTAGTAGGCCATGTTATTTAATTATCTTATAACCTTTCACCTATTCATGACTTTAGGGCTTTAGATGTTGATATGAATTATCAATTTCTTAGTTGAGAAGTTTTATTGTTATTTAATTATCTTATAACCTTTCACCCATGTATGACTTTAGGGCTTTAGATGTTGATATGAATTATCAATTTCTTAGTTTAGAAGTTTTATTGTTATTTATTTTGTTATGAGTCATTTATTCTATTATTTATTTATTTTTATTTTTTTAACTTCAATTTAAGGTAGATGAAAATCTGTTGATTTTATTTTTTTAATTGAGGGTTTTTCAAGGGAATATGTTGAGCATATGTTTTGTGTGAACAGTTGTAGTGTGTTACATAATCTATTAGATTGCATTGACTTTTAATAGATTTAAAAAATTATATTCGTGTGCCATGTGGCTCTCATCCCACCAATTTACTAGGAATTTGATATTATTCTAATTCTAATAAGTTTCTCATTATTATTTATAACATTTGTTTAGATATAAGCAAATTTTGTTTAACAAAATGGTCCACTAATTTTAATAAATTAAAAAGAATCTAGAGATTTGAAATTATTTTAATCCTAATATTCTTTATAAATGTTATAATATGATGAATAATAATAATTTATCATTTTGCAATTGTTTAATTTTTTAAAATAAAAAATGGGGAAATTTTAAATTTATTATTTTAATTCTTTTTTAAATTATATTCCAATTTAAAAATATTTTTGAAATCTACCATTTAAATTATAATAAAATATAACTCAATTTAACATTACTTTTAACTTGGATGACACTAATAAGTAGCCTGTTATGCAGGCGTGGAGATTATACAAAGGAGGGAATATTGTTGATATGATTGATCCAGCCATAATTGTAATGTCCAACGTGGAGGAAGCATTGAGATGCATTCATATTGGTCTTTTATGTACACAAGCTGACTCATCACTTCGCCCATCAATGTCTCGAATCAATTTGATGCTTTCATCTCATTCTGTAACATTACCGGATCCCACACAGCCTGCTTTTGTGAGTGATTATGTTTTAGAATTCATGATCGAAGGTCTCATATACGGGCCTGCTGCTGCATAAAAGTAGGGTCCTCCTTCAAACACTTTGTCATTATCTTCAATGTTTGCAAAGACTACAGTAAAGAATCCCTTTGACCCAAGATGTAGATGTAGTTCTATGCTCTCTTTTGGTTTCGAATGGTATTTAACCCATGGTTGTAATGCTTTTTCAGTGGGCCATAGACCCATGAACTTACAAATGATTGCATAAGTCTGCATGTGGTCCCTATGCACCTGCAGTGTAGGATCATTCAAAACAACTCTAGGAGTGATAGTAGTCTTGGGTTTGCATGGTCCCCTTTGAGTTTTGTCTTTTATGCCTTGTTCCTTGTCCACTTCCTTGCTTTCTTTAGTGTTGTTATTGTCCTTGGATTTATAGCCCTCCTGCTCCTTTTCTCTGTTCCTTAGCCTTTCAACTGAAGGATCTCTATCCTCTTCTATTGGTTTTTTTCCTCTGCTAGCCACTACGTGCTTGTAGGAGGGAGTGGAGCTCCCTCCTTTACAACCTTCCATGGAGAAGGAACTCTGTTAAACTATAACCCTAGATCCAAAGTCGCCCTCCTTCTCTCGCCTTCTTATTGTTAATCCAAGAAATTTCATCACAAGCTCCAACAGGTAATCAAGTTTCTGCTTCTAAAGTTTTTAGTGAGCCTGTACTTTCATTCTTCTACTCGCAGTAGGTTTCCCACCAGTCCTTGACGTGGGGGGCTACTTTGAGAAGAGTGAAAATAATCTTTTCCCAACTGGAAAAATCATGAATAGAAAAATAGCCCTCTAGTAGATTTAACCATTTATCAACGGCATCTGTATCTATCCGACCCTCGAATATGGGGATTTCAAAATTAACTTGTACCTTAAATGGTGTGGTGTTTCCAGAGTAGCTGTTGGAAGTCGATGCGTCGCCTCTGGGTAGCCACTGAAGGATCTGGGAAAAACTTTCCACCATCGCATTCCTTTGTCGCTCTAGGGCTTCTTCAAGCAAGATTTTGATAGGATCTCCTGCCCCCCGTCTTTCTTTTCATCTGCCATGGGAGGCCGTCGGGATTTGCAAGGCTGGTCTTGAAAAGGTTTGACCAGTTCAAGCGCTAACTCTTTATATCCCGACCTCGTTGGGGACATGCAAAGAAAAAAAGAGAAAAAGCAGACTGCTCTGATACCACTGATCCGGATTTAAACAGGAACACAACAAATTACAGAGATAACCATAAACACAAAGATGCAACAGAAATAATACTTCATTTCATTAATGTAAAACACTGAAATACGCTTACAAACAGCAATGGAAATAAACCAGCTAGGGCGATGGTAGCTTATCTCTAAGGAGAGATGTAGTGGCTACATGCCTCTGAACTATGTTACAATGAGGCTCGAAGGCCTATTTATTGTTTAGAAATAATGGAAAACCCTAAGTATCCAAAAACCCAACCCTAGAAGATGAAACGCCAAACTATGGGCCCCGTTTGGGTAAATCGGTACATCAACTTCCCGGGGTCGTAACTTTGGCATACGATCTTCGTTTGATGCACACAATATCTCATTAGAAATATCTATCTGACAACTACAACTTTGGGAAGAGCGACATCGGTCCATGGACCCATGTTGCTCCTAGTTTGGCCAAAAAACATCGTTTAGGGCCTCAAAACGGCTCCGGAAGTTTAGGACCTGAAAAACTGCTAAAAATAGTAAACTGTGCTACAATTAAAGAAACTGAAAATCTGAAAGAAACAATAGTGGGGGTCCAATTGGACTTGGTAGGTGGCCACCAATATCCACCTGGATCAATAGATGAACTCCAAGTGATTTAGGAGTCATAGGGCCACATACATTAGAGTTAATGAGATCTGAGATTTCTTTTGATCTTGAAGCACTACTTCCAAGTGGTCTCTTGGTATTCTTACCCAATGCACATCCCTTACATAATCCTCAATGATCTTATTTTAGTTTAGGTATTCCATCTACTATGGAACTTAGGGTTGGAAGAATTTTGAAATGTAGATGACCAAATCTTCTATGTTAGAGTTCACATGGATTAATTTCAATGTGAACTAGGGCTTTTGCTAAAGGAGATATTTGTCTGTAAAGTATTCCTTCTTGAATGCTAATGACTTTAGCTTTTTGTATACGTGAGTCTTTACTCCATAAAAAAAGCTTTCCATCAATGAAAGCTACTCTATCACCCTTTTCTTCTAAGCTTGAAATGGAAAGTAAGTTCTTATGCAAACCTGGAAAAAATAGAATGTTGTTGAGGTGGATGTTTGTTCCATTCTACAACTTTGTAGAGGTTGATCCAATATCTCTTACAGGATATCTTTTTTTATCTCCAAGTTCCACTGAATAAGTGGATTTACCTTTTGAGAAGATCTTGAATTGTTTGGGATGGCCAGTCATGTGTCTTGATGCACTGCTGTCAATTACCCAAATGTTTTTGTCTTGGAATGTGCCAGAGAGAGCTGAGAAGACTCCTTCATCCCTTTCCTTGATTGATGCCTTGTTTGAAGAAAATACGTGACTCCATGCTTTCTTGAGATGGCTTGATATCTTGGAACACTTCCTGATGAACTTCTTCAATGTAGAGGAGATCTTCATGATGCCCCTAGCTAACCTTAGCTCTGATACCATGTTGAGAATTCAATAGGGCAATGAATATGTTAATTCTCTTCAACTTGATAATTGTTTGTGTTACCTTTTTACTTATTAGCTTTGTTCCTTATTATTATAATGTGAGAAACATAAAACAACTACCAAAACAATAAGAATAAAGACACAGAATATAGGCTACAAACCAGGGCCAAAACCCCTCCTCTTGAGGGGAAAACCCTTAAATCTCTTCTATTCTTATAGATATTTCAATTAATGAATACCAAGACCTTATGACTCAGACCAATACCCTCCAAGATCAAGACCAACCACTTGAGATAGTGTGCAAACCTTTTACTAGCCAAACCTAGTTAAATCTCTTCCAATTGCTTCAACTTGGCCTCCTACTGCAAGAACTTCGATCTCCTACTGTAGATCTGAAATTTCGACTGCCCGAAAACTGCTTCTACCACATGTGGGAACTTAGATATTTTTCCTACAGCCTTCTTCTATCCTTCGCTAGACTTTCCTTATGACTTAGGGCTTGAGAGATACCCTTAGTGACCTTCGCTTGCCTTCTTTCCTTCCTTCCTTCCAAGATCGAACTCGATGTAACCCTTGCACAAAAACCCTAGCTTCATTTAGCACATGAGAGAGAGAGAAGTAGCCCAAACACTTCGTCCTTCTTCTACGTCGTCTTCGTCCTCCTCTTCGCATAGAATGAGAGATGAGTGACTGTCCTTGTGGAGGACGAGTTCCTCTCCTTATATAGGCATCTTCAAGGGGTAGACATGGCTCTTCAATTAGGTCAATTTAACAACTTCTAGGCCGGCTTGATCTTGGAGGGTATCTCAACTCTTTAAAGACAAAAATAGATTTTCTTTACAATATACAATGTGCACATTGGGGTCTTCAATATATGACAATGACTCTAGACCTAGGACAAACCCTAGAAGCACTCAATGGGTGCTTCACTTATAAAACAAAATAACTTGAGCATGGAACCCATGCTACAATAATAATAATAATTTCTTTTCATTTTATAATTTACAAGAATACATTTCATACTTATCAAGACCTAACCTAGTTACACAGTTTTCAACAACTCTTTCCTACGCTACTGCCTTACTAGGTTTCCTTTGCAATATTTGATGCAATTGCTAGTTAAATCCAATTTAGGGAACTAACTCTCTTGGTAAATGAAACCCCTTAAAAAAAATTAACTTGGAAGTAAGATGCCCCTACATCAATATATTTTAAAGATATAATTTATATGATGATGTGAATTTCTTAATCATGTTTTTAACTACTAAAATCTACATACTAAAATGTTATTATATATTTGAATTTTTTTATTAATTTTAATAATTTAATAAAATTGAAAATTTTAATTATATTTTTAAAAATATAAATAAATTTAAAATTTCACATGAATTCTGAAATCTTTTTATTTTATAATTTTAATATCTAAAAATAATCTTTTTAAGTCATGTCACACATGAGGAAGATAACCAGGAAATTAATAAAATTAATAAATAACTTAAAATGTTTAGTTTAAGGCTATTTAAATAATTTGAAGAAATTTTTTAATTTACAATTTTTGCTAACCATTAAAATTAATTATATTTATTTTCAGATATTTATTTTATAATAATAAAAATAATAATTTATTTATTTTTAAATTTCCTAGGGTAAAGTGTTTTTTATTACGATAAAGTTTTAAATTTTATATATCGAATTAAAATTTGATGTTTCTTAAAGTTCAAATGACATGATAATGGATACTACTCCTCATCATAATCAAAATTAAATGGACAAAAATATTATACAGTTTTTGCATTTAAAATTATCTTTTAATTATAAAATAAAATTAAAATAGTTTGATATTAATATTAATAAAATGGATAGAAATATTTTAATAGAAAACTTAAAATTGTAATTTAAGTTTATTTATATTTTTTTTTTATTTGCAAATTTTTCTCACCATTAAAATTAATTATATATTTTTAGATGTATATATAACTTGAGTGAGCCTAATGGTTAAGAGCATGTGTTTCCTTTTAAAAGGTCACAGGTTCAAGAATAAAAGGGTAGAGTATGCATGTCTTCCCTTGTCCCACAAACAAGGAGGTCTCATACACCAATTTGGTGTCTAACTTGGATAGATGCCCAATAATTATTATAATAATAATTAATTTAAATTCAAATTTCCTATCATAATTTTTTTTTTTAATTATAATAAAGTTTTAACTTTTATATATCAAATTAAAAAATGATGTTTCTTCAAGTATAGATGGTACTATAATGGATAGTCCTTCTCATCATCATAATCAAAATTATATAGAAAAAAAATATTTATTAAGATAAAGTTTTAGCTTTTATATATCAAATTAAAAAATGATGTTTCTTAAAGTGTAGATGATAGTATAATGGATAGTCCTTCTCATCATCATAATCAAAATTATATAGACAAAAAAATATTATACAATTTTTAAGATTAAAATTAGTTTCTAATTGTAAAATAAAATTAAGATATATTGTACGTTATGCTAAGAGGAGCTCTATAACTTAGTATAGGGTAGATATCAAGTGTAGATGTTTAACATTTAGGATTTAACAAATTTAACATCTAACGAATTTAATCTAATGTCAATGTCGCCCCTAATTAAAAATCAATAGCATCTAACAAATTTAATCTAATGCCAAAGTTGGCCCTAATTAAAAATAGATATAGAGGTAGATGTGTAGGCTTAAATGTTTAATATTTTTTTTTTTCAGAGGAAAAAAATCAGCATAGTATTATATTGAGCAAATATAATGAGCATTACATGTGAACCAAAAAATATATCAGCGGCTAGAAACCTGGGCCTGTTCAAGCTGTAAAATATATCAGCAGCCAGAAAAAGTTGGGCCTGTTCAAGCTGTAAACTGGACATATCCGAGGGAGATCATGATAAAATCATAAGTGTAGACCCAAAATCGATACAAAACAGGAAGACATCCAATGAAGAAAAATGAGGATCAGCATAGTTCAGAAAAGAGGCTGAGAGGGGAAAGAAGCAAAGAGTGAGAAAAAGAGCCATCATTGACAAGCGGACTCGAGCATAGCTGAAATATGCATCACAGTGGAGCTTATAGGGACCTTGGAGTCCTGAAAAATACAGGCATTCCTCCATTTCCAGAGGCACCAACACGTGGAAATAAATAAGGATCGCCATAGAGGGCGTTGAGCGCCCCACCACCGAAAAGCCTCTTGAACTGAAGGGAAAACCTGTGGAGGAAAACCGTGGGCTGTAGATAGTTCGTGCCAGATGAGAGCAGATGCAGGACACTGGAAAAATATGTGGACGTTGGATTCAGATGCAAGCCCACACATTACGCATCTGCTCGGTCCAGACCAACCCTTTCGTTGGAGGACCTCCCAGGTGAGGTTCCGGTTGAAGAAGACCAGCCAGGAGAATAAAATTGCCTTTAACGGGCAAGATACTTTCCAGAATTTGAAAGGGAAGATTGGAGAGGGCTGTACCTGAAGAGATGATGAGGCAGCTTCATATAAATCCTTGACTCTTACGGGAAGAGATGAGTTCTGTTTAGACCAAATCAATTCATCATAAGAACCTGTCTTCTTGATTCCGATGTCAATAAAGTGCTTAGTTGCCAGTTCCCAAGACTGTCGAAGCGCATGAGGCAAACCAAGGGAATCAATAATAAGTAAGCTCAATTAAAATAATAATAAAAATGTTAAACAAATCAATAACATATAACAAATTTAATCTAATGTCAATATTGGCCCTAATAAAAAATAGATATAGAGGTAGATGTGTAGGCTTAAATGTTTAATATTTAACATTTATATGGCGGCTCAATTAAAAAATAATAAAAGGTTAAACGTAATACCCAAGTATGGTGGAGATGTAGTAGTGTAAACATTTAAATCTTGGCTAAATAAAAAGTTAAAAGTAATAAAAATAATAAAATTCAATTTGTTATATTATAATTTTGTTTTGCACGTCAACTTAGCCACTCTAACTCAAGTTAGAAATTATGCATTAGGAAAAATTGCATAAATAATTATAAGTTACATTGGTCAATGCTAAATTAGTAATGATTGATAGACAAATCATACGATAGTCTTGCTTTGGTAGTAACTAGAGTTGTGAAGTGGATAAGTAAATTGTTTTCTCAAGCAGGAAAGCTTGCATAAATTTTGGTGGGTAGTAAAAGTCTACCCATTTACAATTTTACTTCTAAATAAGTGTTAAAGAAAACATAAATAATTGTGGGAAGTAACTCTTATAAGTATATTATTTACATCTTATTCATATCCATTTTTATGCAAAGACTTTCTTAAATTATGGTGGGAAGTAATTCATGGTAGATATGTTATTTACTTGAGTAAAATTTATTTTCAAGTATTTTATTTTTAGACAGTTTTCCAACAAAGTTTAAGAATAAAAAATCACTACAAAAATATCTAAATAGCATAAAATATATACATCAATTATTCACATGGCATTATATATGTAAACACTGCAATAAAACCTTCGATTATGGTCAAATCAAATGTTTAATTTTTTTAATAATACTGAAAAATAAATATTTTTTTTTCAAAGTTAAAACATTATAATTTGCATTGGTCAATGCTAAACTAATAGTAATAAATAGACAAATCTATTGTTAGATTTTTTAGGAGGGACTAATAATTATTCCATAACCATATTTAAATTTAATCAATAAGCACATAAAAACTTAATACTTACAATAAACGGAAAATATAACATGTTTCTTAACCATGGATATCCATCTCCACTTTACAATGATATTATTAACTTGTAAATCGGTTTTCCTATAATACCATGGGACAATAGAGGGAAAATGAGAGAGATAGAGAGAGGGGGAGAGGAGAGAGGGAGGGAGATAATGGTAGAGTTGGAGGGCGGAGTGAGAGAGAATGATGGGTAGGGGAGAGGGAGGGGAGGTGTAAGAGAGAGGGGGGAGGGTGGGGAGATGGAGGGCAGAGTGAGAGAGAGTGATGCGTAGGGGAGAGAGGGCAGAGGATAAAGATGGATTTGGATGGGGAGAGAGAGGGAGGGAAGAACAAATACATAGAGGGATAGAGGTAGAGAGAGAGGAAGTGACAAGGTAGAGAAGGAAAGAGGATAAGAGGGAAGAGAGAGAGGAGAGGTGAGAGAGAGGGAGAGAAATGGAGGGGAGAGAGGGAGACATGGAGATGGAGGGAGAGAGGGGTGGAGAGAGAGAAGGAGAGAGGGAAGAATATAGTGACAAAGATGGAGGGTAGAGAGAGATATGGGTGGGGGAGAGAGATGGGGGAGAGAAAGGGAGAGAAAGCAAGGAAGAGGGAGAGGACTTAAGAGAGAGGAGAGAGGGAGGGAAGAGAGAAAGGGAGTGATGGATCTAGCCTAGATATGGTATGTGTATATAAAAACCAACCTAGATCCATCTTAACCTAGATATATCAAGTGTGGAAAGGGATCAAATCTCTTCTCACTTTAAAAGAGATTTGCATCTCACTACATTTGATCCCTCTTAGGGGTTTATGATAGATCTGGGATTAGGATGGATATAGGCTCCTAAGTAAACTTAACTCCTATGTAAACATTTGATCACATTATGGCAATGTTTAACATTTTGACTTGGTAAAAAAATAAAAAAAATAAATAAATAAAACCAGTCTAGATACATCTTAACTATGGATCCACCAAGAGGGACCAAATCTCTTTTTACTTTAAAATAAATGTGAAACTATATAAATTTGATAGATCTAGTGTTAATATGGATCCAGGTTGGTTTAATTATTAATTATAATTATATTTATAAATATAGTTATTAAACAAAACTCTTCGGGATTGGATCAATGCTTTTGAACCCCTTCTCAGATTCATCATCAAGAAAATAATGGAAACATGTTGATAAAAAAATTCATGTGATCTATGAGCAAGAGTTTTTCTTAATAATCATGAATCAAATAAACCTCCATTCTGAAGATAAATATAATTATTAACTTTATGTTTTTTATTTTATTATTAAATTTATTTTTATATTATGTTACTTAAGATATACGTCTCTACCATATTTTTTTTTTTTTTACAAAGTCAAAACTAGTATCCTAGCTAGAGAGCACCTCTCAACCCAAAATAGTTTTTTTATTAAAAAATAAAAAAATTATATTATAATTTTAAAATAAAAATATTATAATTTAAAATATTATATTCAAAATGTGGAGTCCTCCTATCTTAAGTTAACTATTTTAGGTTATTTATTTAACATTTTCTCACTGTGTGATGGTAAAACCAATGTTTAATTTATTATAACAATTTTAATTAGGGTAACATTAACATTAGATTAAATCTGTTAAATGTTAAATTTGTTAAATATTAAATGTTAAACATTTAAGCTTGACATCTACCCCATATTGAACTTTAGAGCTTATGTGGGCTCAATAAAAACCATAAAATTAACAATTATAATTATAATTAATAATTAAACTCGCTTAGATCCATCTTTTAGATACAAAATTAAGATGGATCTAGGCTAGTTAAAAAAAAGAAGGAAAAATAATAAAAAAATGATCTGGTGCTTCCATATTTATTTTCCATCAAAAAAAAGATTTTGATTTACACTAGTGATTATTCAAAGTGGTTGAGTGAATATTAATTTACGTTCATTGGAGATAACTGTATTGATTGCATATTACAGAGGAAAGAAAAGTTTACTTTTTTGACAGTCAAATTTTTACATATTCCCAATGATATGGAGATGTGGTCCAATGGTTAGGTGGGGAGATTTGGTACCTGAGAATGTGGTCCAGTAGCTAGGTGGTAAATTTGGTCCCCAGAAGTCATGTGGTCCAATCCCAAACAAAAATATGTATACTAAAAGCTTGTCTGAACATTATTTCTGTCCAATCCCAAATAAAACTATATATGGCCAAAAACTTCCCTAAACATGATTTCTTTCGTTGAAAAAACAAAAGATGCCCTTGAATATGCCCTTGAATATGCCCTTGAAGTCAGTCCAGAAAAATTCGAAAAACACTATTTCTGTTGTTGAAAAAAAAAAGATGCCCCTGAAGTGAGTCTAGCAAAAGTAAAAAATTGAACCGTTCAGAATAGAATCTACAAATCGATGGGAAACTTAAAACGTGGTCCATGCTTATGTTGATATCTGTGTAGAGTAATTTAAAGTTTTGGGAAGAACTAGTATTTGAAAATCCAAATCCTTGCACTTTAGGTTCTCTGTTCTTCATTGGCCATGGAAATCCTCCTGGGAGATTTTATTGCTCGACTATCCTCATCAGCTAAACAATTAAAATATTCTAAGGAATGGTGATTTTTGTCTTGATGATCATTACTCTTCAGTCACAGATTTGCAAGGCACAACAAAATATATGAGGGAGAGAGAAAGGGAGGTGTAAGAGAGTGGGTGGAGGAAGGGGAGATGGAGGGCGAAGTGAGAGAGAGTCATGGGTAGGGGAGAGAGAGAGAGAGGGAGGTGTAAGAGAGATGGGGGAGGGAAGGGAGATGGAGGTAAAAGTGAGAGAGAGTGATGGGTAGGAGAGAGAGAGGGAGGTGTAAGAGAGAGGGGGTAGGGAAGGGAGAGAGGGCGGAGGATAAAGATGGATTTAGATGGGGAGAGAGAGGGAGGGAAAAACAAATACATAGAGGGATAGAGGTAGAGAGAGAGAAAGTGACAAGGTAGAGAAGGAAAGAGGATAAGAGGGAAGATAGAGAGGAGAGGTAAGAGAGAGGGAGACATAGAGATGGAGGGGGGGAGAGGGTGGAGAGAAAGAAGGAGAGATGGAAGAATATAATGATAGAGATGGACGGTAGAGAGAGAGATGGGTGGGGGAGAGAGATGGGGGAGAGAAAGGGGGAGATAGCAAGGAAGAGGGAGAGGACTTAAGAGAGAGGAGAGAGGGAGGGAAGAGAGAAAGGGAGCGATGGATCTAGCCTAGATATGGTATGCATATATAAAAACCAACCTAGATCCATCTTAACCCAGACGTATCAGTGTGGAAAGGGATCAAATCTCTTCTCACATTAAAAGAGGTTTGCATCTCGTTAGATATAAAAACCAACCTAGATCCATCCTAACCCGTATCTATCAAGTGTACAAAGGGATCAAATCTCTTCTCACTTTAAAAGAGGTTTGCATCTCACTAGATTTGATCACTCTTGGGGCTTGATGATAGATCTGGGGTTAAGATGGATATAGGTTGGTAAGTAAACTTAACTCCAATATAAACATTTGATCATAGTATGGTAATGTTTAACATTTTGACTCGATAAAAATAAAATAAAATATAATAAATAAAACTAGTCTAGCTCCATCTTAACTATGGATCCACCAAGAGGGATCAAATCTCTTTTTACTTTAAAAGAAATGTGAAACTATATAAATTTGATAGATCTAGAGTTAATATGGATCTAGGTTGGTTTAATTATTATAATAATTAAAATTATAAATATAATTATTAAGTAAAACTCTTCCAGATTGGATCAACCCTTTTGAACCCCTACTCAGATTCATCATCCCCTACTAAGATTCATCATCAACAAAATAATGAAAACGCATTGATAAAAAATTCATGTGATCTAGGAGCAAGAGTTTTTCTTAATAATCATGAATTACATAAGCCTCCATTCTGAAGATAAATATAATTATTAATTTTATGTTTTTTTATTTTATTATTAATTTTGTTTTTATATTATGTTACTTAAGATGCACATCTCTACTATATTTTATTTTTATTTTTACAAAGTCAAAAGTAGCATCCTAGCTAGAAAGCACCTCTCAACCCAATAAAAAAACAATAATTTTATTAAAAAATAAAAATATTATATTATATTATATTTTAAAATAGAAATATTATATTCAAAATGTGGAGTCCTCCTATGTCAAATTAGCTATTCTAGGATAGTTATTTAACATTTTCTCACTGTGTGATGGTAAAACCAATGTTGAATTTATTATAATAATTATAATTAGGGTAGCATTGACATTAGATTAAATTTGTTAAATGTTAAATTTGTTAAATATTAAATGTTAAACATTTAAGCTTGACATCTACCCCATATTGAACTTTAGAGCTGATGTGGGCTCAATAAAAACCATAAAATTAACAATTATAATTATAATTAATAATTAAACTCTCTTAGATCCATCTTTTAGATACATAATTAAGATGGATCTAGGCTAGTTAAAAAAAAAAGGAAAAATAATAAAACACTCATCTCGTGCTTCCATTTTTATTTTCCATCATAGAAAAGATTTTGATTTACACTAGTTATTATTCAAAGTGGTTGAGTGAGTATTAATTTATGTTCATTGGGTATAATTGTATTGATTGCATATTACAGAGGAAAGAAAAGTTTACTTTTTTGACAGTCAAATTCTTACATATTCTCAATGATATGGAGATGTGGTCCAATGGTTAGGTGGGGAGATTTGGTCCCCAAGGATGTGGTCCAATGGTTACGTGGGAGATTTGGTCCCCACAAGTCATGTGGTCCAATCCCAAACAAAACTATGTATACTGAAAGCTTTTCTAAACAATATTTCTGTCCAATCACAAATAAAACTACATATGGCCAAAAACTTACCTAAACATGATTTATTCCATTGAAAAAACAAAAGATGCCCCTGAAGTCAGTCCAACAAAAGTTGGAAAACATGATTTCTGCCATTGAAAAAATAATGATGCCCTTGAAGTGAGTCTAGCAAAAGTAAAAAATTGAACCGTTCAGAAGAGAATCCACAAATCCATGGGAAACTTAAAACACGGTCCATGCTTATGCTGATATCTGTGCGGAGTAATTTAAAGTTTTGGGAAGCACTAGTATTTGAAAATCCAGATCCTTTCACTTTAGGTTCTCCATTATTCATTGGCCATGGAAATCCTCCCTGGGAGATTTTGTTTCTCGACTCTCCTCATGAGCCAAACAATTAAACTATTCTATGGAATGGTGATTTTTGTCTTCATGATCATTACTCTTCATTCATAAATTTGCAAGGCACATCAAACTATATGAGGGAGAGAGAGAGGGAGGTGTAAGAGAGATGGTGGAGGAAGGGGAGATTGAGGGCGGAGTGAGAGAGAGTGATGTGTAGGGGAGAGAGAGAGAGGGAGGTGTAAGAGAGGGGGGGAGGGAAGGGAGATGGATGACGGAGTCAGAGAGAGTGATGGGTAGGGAGAGAGAGAGGGAGGTGTAAGAGAGAGGGGGGAGGGAAGGGAGAGAGGGGAGAGGATAAAGATGGATTTGGATGGGAAGAGAGAGGGAGGGAAGAACAAATACAAAGAGGGATAGAGGTAGAGAGAGAGGAAGTGACAAGGTAGAGAAGGAAAGAGGATAAGAGGGAAGAGAGAGAGGAGAGGTAAGAGAGAGGGAGATAAATGGAGGAGAGGGAGGGAGACATAAAGATGGAGAGGGAGAGAAGGGTGGAGAGAGAGAAGGAGAGAGGGAAGAAGATAATGACAGAGATGGAGGGTAGAGAGAGAGATGGGTGGGGGAGAGAGATGGGGGATAGAAAGAGGGAGAGAGCAAGGAAGAGGGAGAGGACTTAAGAGAGAGGAGAGAGGGAGGGAAGAGAGAAAGGGAGCAATGGATCTAGCCTAGATATGGTATGCATATGTAAAAACCAACCTAAATCCATCTTAACCGAGATCTATCAAGTGTGGAAAGGGATCAAATCTCTTCTCACTTTGAAAGAGGATTGCATCTCACTAGATATAAAAACCAACCCAGATCCATCTTAACCCAGATCTATCAAGTGTGGAAAGGGATCAAATCCCTTCTCACTTTAAAAGAGGTTTGCATCTCACTAGATTTGATCCCTCTTGGGGCTTGATGATAGATCTAGGGTTAAGATGGATATAGGTTGGTAAGTAAACTTAACTCCTATGTAAACATTTGATCATAGTATGGTAATGTTTAACATTTTGACTCGATAAAAATAAAATAAAATAAAATAAGAAAAAACTAGTCTAGCTCCATCTTAACTATGGATCCACCAAGAGGGATCAAATCTCTTTTTACTTTAAAAGAAATGTGAAACTATATAAATTTGATAGATCTAGAGTTAATATGGATCTAGGTTCATTTAATTATTAATTATAATTATAATTATAATTATTAAGCAAAACTTTTCCAGATTGGATACACCCTTTTGAAACCCTACTCAGATTCATCATCCCCTAGTAAGATTCATCATAAAGAAGATAATGAAAATGTGTTGATCAAAAAACTCATGTGATCTATGAGCAAGAGTTTTTCTTAATAATCATGAATTACATAAGCTCCATTCTGAAGATAAATATATTTATTAATTTTATGTTTTTTATTTTATTATTAATTTTATTTTTATACTATGTTAATTAAGATGCACATCTCTACCATATTTTATTTTTATTTTTACAAAGTCAAAACTAGCATCCTAGCTAAAGAGCACCTCTCAGCCCAATAAAAAACAGAATTTTTATTAAAAAATAAAAAATATTATATCATATTTTAAAAAAAGAATATTATAATTTAAAATATTATTTTCAAAATGTGGAGTCCTCCTATGTTAAATTAACTATTTTAGGTTAGTTATTTAACATTTTCTGACTGTGTGACGGTAAAACCAATGTTGAATTTATTATAAAAATTTTAATTAGGGTAACATTGACATTATATTAAATTTGTTAAATGTTAAATTTGTTAAATATTAAATGTTAAACATTTAAGCTTGAAATCTACCCCATATTGAGGATAAGGTCCAATGGTTAGGTGGGAGATTTGGTCCCCACAAGTCAAGTGGTCCAATCCCAAACAAAACTATGTATATTGAAAGCTTGTCTAAACACTATTTCTGTCCAATCCCAAATAAAACTATAAATGGCCAAAAACTTACCTAAACACGATTTCTTTTGTTGAAAAAACAAAAGATTCCCCTTAAGTCAGTCCAACAAAAGTCGAAAAACACGATTTCTGCTGTTAAAAAAAAAAAGATGCCCCTGAAGTGAGTCTAGGAAAAGTCGAAATTGAACCATTCATAATAGAATCTACAAATCCATGGGAAACTTAAAATGCAGTCCATGATTATGCTGATATCTGTGCAGAGTAATTTAAAGTTTTGCCAAGCAATAGTATTTGAAAATCCAGATCCTTGCACTTTAGGTTCTCCGTTGTTCATTGGCCATGGAAATCCTCCCTAGGAGATTTTGTTGCTCGACTCTCCTCATCAGCCAAACAATTAAACTATTCTATAGAATGGCAATTTTTGTCTTGATGATCATTACTCTTTAGTCGCAGATTTGCAAGGCACATCATACTATATGAGGAAGAGAGAGAGGGAGGTGTAAGAGAGAGGGGGAAGGAAGGGGATATGGAGGGCGGAGTGAGAGAGAATGATGGGTAGGGAGAGAGAGAGAGAGGGAGGTGTAAGAGAGAGGGGGGAGGGAAGGGAGATGGAGGGCGGAGTGAGAGAGAGTGATGGGTAGGGGAGAGAGAGAGGGAGGTGTAAGAGAGAGGGGGGAGGGAATGGAGAGAGGGCAGAGGATAAAGATGGATTTGGATGGGGAGAGAGAGGGAGGGAAGAAAAAATACATAGAGGGATAGAGGTAGAGAGACAAGAAGTGACAAGGTAGAGAAGGAAAGAGGATAAGAGGGAAGAGAGAGAGGAGAGGTAAGAGAGAGGGAGATAAATGGAGGAGAGAGAGGGAGACATAGAGATGGAGGGGGAGAGAGGGGTGGAGAGAGAGAAGGAGAGAGGGAAGAAGATAATGGCAAGATGGAGGGTAGAGAGAGAGATGGGTGGGGGAGAGAGATCGGGGAGAGAAAGAGGTAGAAAGCAAGGAAGAGGGAGAGGACTTAAGAGAGAGGAGAGAGGGAGGGAAGAGAGAAAGGGAGAGATGGATCTAGCCTAGATATGGCATGCATATATAAAAACCAACCTAGATCCATCTTAACCCAGATCTATTAAGTGTGGAAAGGGATCAAATCTCTTCTCACTTTGAAAGAAGTTGCATCTCACTAGATATAAAAACCAACCTAGATCTATCTTAACCCAGACCTATCAAGTGTGGAAAGGGATCAAATCTCTTCTCACTTTAAAATAGGTTTGCATTTCACTAGATTTAATCCCTCTTGGGACTTGATGATAGATATGGGGTTAAGATGGATATAGGTTGGTAAGTAAACTTAACTCCTATGTAAACATTTGATCACAATATTGTAATGTTTAACATTTTGACTCGATAAAAATAAATAAAATAAAATAAATAAAACTAGTCTAGCTTCCTCTTAACTATGGATCCACCAAGAGGAAACAAATGTCTTTTTACTTTAAGAGAAATGTGAAACTATATAAATTTGATAGATCTAGAGTTAATATGGATCTAGGTTGGTTTCATTATTAATTATAATTATAAATATAAATATAATTATTAAGCAAAACTCTTACGGATTGGATCAACCCTTTTGAACCACTACTCAGATTCATCATCCCCTAGTAACATTCATCATCAAGAAAATAATGAAAATGCATTGATAAAAAAACTCATGTGATCTATGAGCAAGAGTTTTTCTTAATAATCATGAATTACATAAGCTCCATTCTGAAGATAAATAGAATTATTAATTTTATGTTTTTTATTTTATTTTATTTTATTATTAATTATTATTATTATTTTTATATTATGTTACTTAATATGCACATCTCTACCATATTTTATTTTTGTTTTTACAAAGTCAAAACTAGCATCTTAGCTAGAGAGCACCTCTCAGCACAATAAAAAACAATATTTTTATTAAAAAATAAAAAATATTATATTATATTCTAAAATAAAAATATTATAATTTAAAATATTATATTCCAAATGTGGAGTCCTCCTATGTTAAATTAACTATTTTAGGCTAGTTATTTAACATTTTCTCACTCTGTGATGGTAAAACCAATGTTGAATTTATTATAAAAAAATTTATTAGGGTAACATTGACATTAGATTAAATTTGTTAAATGTTAAATTTGTTAAATATTAAATGTTAAACATTTAAGCATGACATCTACCACATATTGAACTTTAGAGCTTATGTGGGCTCAATAAAAACAATAAAATTAACAACTATAATTATAATTACTAATTAAACTCGCTTAGATCCATCTTTTAGATATAGAATTAAGATGGATCTAGGCTAGTTAAAAAAAGAAGGAAAAATAATAAAAAATGATCTCGTGCTTCCATATCTATTTTCCATCATAGGAAAGATTTTGATTTACACTAGTGATTATTCAAAGTGGTTGAGTGAATATTAATTTATGTTCATTGGAGATAATTGTATTGATTGCATATTACAGAGGAAAGAAAAGTTTACTTTTTTGACAGTCAAATTTTTACATATTCTCAATGATATGGAGATGTGGTCCAATGGTTAGGTGGGAGATTTGGTCCCCACAAGTCATGTGGTCCAATCCCAAACAAAACTATGTATATTGAAAGCTTGTCTAAACATTATTCCTATCCAATCCCAAATAAAACTATATATGGCCAAAAACTTACCTAAACATGATTTCTTCCATTGAAAAAACAAAAGATGCCCTTGAAGTGAGTCTAAGAAAAGTCAAAATTTGAACCGTTCAGAATAGAATCTACAAATCCATTGGAAACTTAAAACGTGGTCCATGCTTATGCTGATATCTATGCAAAGTAATTTAAAGTTTTGGGAAGCACTAGTATTTGAAAATCTAGATCCTTGCACTTTAGGTTCTCCATTCTTCATTGGCCATGGAAATCCTCCCTGGGAGACTTTGTTGCTCGACTCTCCTCATTAGCCAAACAATTAAACTATTCTACAGAATGGAAATTTTTGTCTTGATGATCATTACTCTTCAGTCGCATATTTGCAAGGCACATCAAACTATATGAGGGAGAGAGAGAGGGAGGTGTAAGAGAGAGGTGGGAGGAAGGGGAGATGGAGGGCAGAGTGAGAGATAGTGATGGGTAGGGGAGAGAGAGAGAGAGTGATGGGCAGGGGAGAGAGAGAGAGGGAGGTGTATGGGAGAGCGGGGAGGGAAGGGAGATGGAGGGCGGAGTGAGAGAGAGTGATGGGTAGGGGAGAGAGAGAGGGAGGTGAAAGAGAGAGGTGGGAGAGAATGGAGAGAGGGCAGAGGATAAAGATGGATTTGGATGGGGAGAGAAAGGGAGGGAAGAACAAATACATAGAGGGATAGAGGTAGAGAGAGAGGAAGTGACAGGGTAGAGAAGGAAAGAGGGTAAGAAGGAAGAGAGAGAGGAGAGGTAAGAGAGAGGGAGATAAATGGAGGAGAGAGAGGGAGACATAGAGACGGAGGGGGAGAGAAGGGTGGAGAGAGAGAAGGAGAGAGGGAAGAAGATAATGACAGAGATGGAGGGTAGAGAGAGAGATGGGTGGGGGAGAGAGATGGGGAAGAGAAAGGGGGAGAGAGCAAGGAAGAGGGAGAGGACTTAAGAGAGAGGAGAGAGGGAGGGAAGAGAGAAAGGGAGCGATGGATCTAGCCTAGATATGGTATGCATATATAGAAACCAACCTAGATCCATCTTAACCCAAACGTATCAAGTGTGGAAAGGGATCAAATCTCTTCTCACTTTAAAAGAGGTTTGCATCTCACTAGATATAAAAAGCAACCTAGATCCATCCTAACCCAGATCTATCAAGTGTGGAAAGGGATCAAATATCTTCTCCCTTTAAAAGAGGTTTGCATCTCACTAGATTTTATCACTCTTGGGGCTTGATGATAGATCTGGGGTTAAGATGAATATAGGTTGGTAAGTAAACTTAACTCCTATGTAAAAATTTGATCACAGTATGGTAATGTTTAACATTTTGACTCAATAAAGATAAAATAAAATATAATAAATAAAACTAGTCTAGATCCATATTAACTATGGATCCACCAAGAGGGATCAAATCTCTTTTTACTTTAAAAGAAATGTGAAACTATATAAATTTGATAGATCTAGAGTTAATATGGATCTAGGTTGGTTTAATAATTATAATAATTAAAATTTTAAATATAATTATTAAGTAGAACTCTTCCAGATTGGATCAACCATTTTGAACCCCTACTCAGATTCATCATGCCCTACTAAGATTCATCATCAACAAAATAATGAAAATGCGTTGATCAAAAAATTCATGTGATCTATGAGCAAGAGTTTTTCTTAATAATCATGAATTACATAAGCCTCCATTCTGAAGATAAATATAATTATTAATTTTATGTTTTTTTATTTTATTATATTATTATTATTATTTTTATATTATGTTACTTAAGATGCACATCTCTACCATATTTTATTTTTATTTTTACAAAGTCAAAAGTAGCATCCTAGCTAGAGAGCACCTCTCAGCCCAATAAAAAAACAGAATTTTTATTAAAAAATAAATATTATATTATATTTTAAAATAAATATATTATAATTTAAAATATTATATTCAAAATGTGGGGTCCTCCTATGTTAAATTAGCTATTCTAGGATAGTTACTTAACATTTTCTCACTATGTGATGGTAAAACCAATGTTGAATTTATTATAACAATTTTAATTAGGGTAACATTGACATTAGATTAAATTTGTTAAATGTTAATTTTGTTAAATATTAAATGTTAAAAATTTAAGCTTGACATCTACCCCATATTGAACTTTAGAGCTTATGTGGGCTCAATAAAAACCATAAAATTAACAATTATAATTATAATTAATAATTAACCTTGCTTAGATCCATCTTTTAGATACCGAATTAAGATGGATCTAGGCTAGTTAAAAAAAAGAAAGAAAAATAATAAAACATTGATCTCGTACTTCCATATTTATTTTCAATCATAGAAAACATTTTGATTTACACTAGTTATTATTCAAAGTGGTTGAGTGAATATTAATTTATGTTCATTGGTGATAATTGTATTGATTGCATATTACAGAGGAAAGAAAAGTTTACTTTTTTGACAGTCAAATTTTTACATATTCTCAATGATATGGAGATGTGGTCCAATGGTTAGGTGGGGAGATTTGGTCCCCAAGGATGTGGTCCAATGGTTACGTGGGAGATTTGGTCCCCACAAGTCATGTGGTCCAATCCCAAACAAAACTATGTATACTGAAAGATTTTCTAAACACTATTTCTGTCCAATCACAAATAAAACTATATATGGCCAAAAACTTACCTAAACACGATTTCTTCCGTTGAAAAAACAAAAGATGCCCCTGAAGTCAGTCCAACAAAAGTTGAAAAACACGATTTCTGTCATTGAAAAAATAAAGATGCCCTTGAAGTGAGTCTAGCAAAAGTAAAAAATTGAACCGTTCAGAATAGAATCCACAAATCCATGGGAAACTTAAAACGTGGTCCATGCTTATGCTGATATCTGTGCGGAGTAATTTAAAGTTTTGGGAAGCACTAGTATTTGAAAATCCAGATCCTTGCACTTTAGGTTCTCCATTCTTCATTGGCCATGGAAATCCTCCGTGGGAGATTTTGTTGCTCGACTCTCCTCATGAGCCAAACAATTAAACTATTCTATGGAATGGTGATTTTTGTCTTGGTGATCATTACTCTTCAGTCATAGATTTGCAAGGCACATCAAACTATATGAGGGAGAGAGAGAGAGGGAGGTGTAAGAGAGAGGGTGGAGGAAGGGGAGATTGAGGGCGGAGTGAGAGAGAGTGATGTGTAGGGGATAGAGAGAGAGAGGGAGGTGTAAGAGAGAGGGGGGAGGGAAGGGAGATGGATGATGGAGTCAGAGAGAGTGATGGGTAGGGAAGAGAGAGAGGGAGGTGTAAGAGAGAGGGGGGGGGGAGGGAAGGGAGAGAGGGGGGAGGATAAGGATGGATTTGGATGGGAAGAGAGAGAGATGGGTGGGGGAGAGAGATGGGGGAGAGAAAGAGGGAGAGAGCAAGGAAGAGGGAGAGGACTTAAGAGAGAGGAGAGAGGGAGGGAAGAGAGAAAGGGAGCAATGGATCTAGCCTAGATATGGTATGCATATGTAAAAACCAACCTAAATCCATCTTAACCGAGATCTATCAAGTGTGGAAAGGGATCAAATATCTTCTCACTTTGAAAGAGGATTGCATCTCACTAGATATAAAAACCAACCTAGATCCATCTTAACCCAGATCTATCAAGTGTGGAAAGGGATCAAATCCCTTCTCACTTTAAAAGATGTTTGCATCTCACTAGATTTGATCCCTCTTGGGGCTTGATGATAGATATGGGGTTAAGATGGATATAGGTTGGTAAGTAAACTTAACTCCTATGTAAACATTTGATCATAGTATGGTAATGTTTAACATTTTGACTCGATAAAAATAAAATAAAATAAAAAAGAACTAGTCTAGCTCCATCTTAACTATGGATCCACCAAGAGGGATCAAATCTCTTTTTACTTTAAAAGAAATGTGAAACTATATAAATTTGATAGATCTAGAGTTAATATGGATCTAGGTTGGTTTAATTATGAATTATAATTATAATTATAATTATAAATATAATTATTAAGCAAAACTCTTCCGGATTGGATACACCCTTTTGAACCCCTACTCAGATTCATCATCCCCTAGTAAGATTCATCATCAAGAAGATAACGAAAATGTGTTGATCAAAAAACTCATGTGATCTATGAGCAAGAGTTTTTCTTAATAATCATGAATTACATAAGCTCCATTCTGAAGATAAATATATTTATTAATATTATGTTTTTTATTTTATTATTAATTTTATTTTTATACTATGTTACTTAAGATGCACATCTCTACCATATTTTATTTTTATTTTTACAAAGTCAAAACTAGCATCCTAGCTAGAGAGCACCTCTCAACCCAATAAAAAACAGAATTTTTATTAAAAAATAAAAAATATTATATCATATTTTAAAATAAGAATATTATAATTTAAAATATTAATTTCAAAATGTGGAGTCCTCCTATGTTAAATTAACTATTTTAGGCTAGTTATTTAACATTTTTTGACTGTGTGACGGTAAAACCAATGTTGAATTTATTATAAAAATTTTAATTAAGGTAACATTGACATTAGATTAAATTTGTTAAATGTTAAATTTGTTAAATATTAAATGTTAAACATTTAAGCTTGAAATCTACCCCATATTGAACTTTAGAGCTTATGTGGGCTCAATAAAAACCATAAAATTAACAATTATAATTATAATTAATAACTAAATTCCCTTAGATCGATCTTTTAGATACAGAATTAAGATGGATCTAGGCTAGTAAAAAAAGAAGGAAAAATGATAAGAAATTGGTCTCGTGCTTCCATATCTATTTTCCATCATAGAAAAGATTTTGATTTACACTAGTGATTATTCAAAGTGGTTGAGTGAATATTAATTTATGTTCATTGGAGATAACTGTATTGATTGCATATTACAGAGGAAAGAAAAGTATACTTTTTTGATAGTCAAATTTTTACATATTCTCAACAATATGGAGATGTGGTCCAATGGTTAGGTGGGGAGATTTCGTCCCTGAGGATAAGGTCCAATGGTTAGGTGCGAGATTTGGTCCCCACAAGTCATGTGGTCCAATCCCAAACAAAACTATGTATATTGAAAGCTTGTCTAAACACTATTTCTGTACAATCCCAAATAAAACTATAAATGGCGAAAAACTTACCTAAACACGATTTCTTCTGTTGAAAAAACAAAATATTCCCCTGAAGTGAGTCCAACAAAAGTCGAAAATCACGATTTCTGCAGTTGAAAAAAAAGATGCCCTTGAAGTGAGTCTAGGAAAAGTCGAAATTGAACCATTCATAATAGAATCTACAAATCCATGGGAAACTTAAAACGCAGTCCATGATTATGCTGATATCTGTGCAGAGTAATTTAAAGTTTTGCCAAGCAATAGTATTTGAAAATCCAGATCCTTGCACTTTAGGTTCTTCGTTGTTCATTGGCCATGGAAATCCACCCTAGGAGATTTTGTTGCTTGACTCTCCTCATGAGCCAAACAATTAAACCATTCTATAGAATGGCAATTTTTGTCTTGATGATCATTACTCTTTAGTCGCAGATTTGCAAGGCACATCATACTATATGAGGGAGAGAGAGAGGGAGGTGTAAGAGAGAGGGGGAAGGAAGGGGATACGGAGGGCGGAGTGAGAGAGAATGATGGGTAGGGGAGAGAGAGAGAGGGAGTTGTAAGAGAGAGGGGGGAGGGAAGGGAGATGGAGGGCGGAGTGAGAGAGAGTGATGGGTAGGGGAGAGAGAGAGGGAGGTGTAAGAGAGAGGGGGGAGGGAAGGGAGAGAGGGCAGAGGATAAAGATGGATTTGGATGGGGAGAGAGAGGGAGGGAAGAAAAAATACATAGAGGGATAGAGGTAGAGAGACAGGAAGTGACAAGGTAGAGAAGGAAAGAGGATAAGAGGGAAGAGAGAGAGGAGAAGTAAGAGAGAGGGAGATAAATGGAAGAGAGAGAGGGAGACATAGAGATGGAGGGGGAGAGAGGGGTGGAGAGATAGAAGGAGAGAGGGAAGAAGATAATGGCAAAGATGGAGGGTAGAGAGAGAGATGGGTCGGGGAGAGAGATGGGGGGAGCAAGAGGGAGAAAGAAAGGAAGAGGGAGAGGACTTAAGAGAGAGGAGAGAGGGAGGGAAGAGAGAAAGGGAGCGATGGATCTAGCCTAGATATGGCATGCATATACAAAAACCAACCTAGATCCATCTTAACCCAGATCTATTAAGTGTGGAAAGGGATCAAATCTCTTCTCACTTTGAAAGAAGTTGCATCTCACTAGATATAAAAACCAACCTAGATCCATCTTAACCCAGATCTATCAAGTGTGGAAAGGGATCAAATATCTTCTCACTTTAAAAGAGGTTTGCATTTCACTAGAATTAATCCCTCTTGGGGCTTGATGATAGATCTGGGGTTAAGATGGATATAGGTTGGTAAGTAAACTTAACTCCTATGTAAACATTTGATCACAATATGGTAATGTTTAACATTTTGACTCGATAAAAATAAAATAAAAGAAAATAAAACAAACTTGTCTAGCTCCATCTTAACTATGGATCCACCAAGAGGGATCAAATGTCTTTTTACTTTAAGAGAAATGTGAAACTATATAAATTTGATAGATCTAGAGTTAATATGCATCTAGGTTGGTTTCATTATTAATTATACTTATAAATATAAATATAATTATTAAGCAAAACTCTTATGGATTGGATCAACCCTTTTGAACCACTACTCAGATTCATCATCCCCTACTAACATTCATCATCAAGAAAATAATGAAAATGCGTTGATCAAAAAACTCATGTGATCTATAAGCAAGAATTTTTCTTAATAATCATGAATTACATAAGCTCCATTCTGAAGATAAATATAATTATTAATTTTATGTTTTTTTATTTTATTATTAATTTTTTTTTTATATTATGTTACTTAAGATGCACATCTCTACCATATTTTATTTTTGTTTTTACAAAGTCAAAACTAGCATCTTAGCTAGAGAGCACCTCTCAGCACAATAAAAAACAATATTTTTATTAAAAAATAAAAAATATTATATTATATTCTAAAATAAAAATATTATAATTTAAAATATTATATTCAAAATGTGGAGTCCTCCTATGTTAAATTAACTATTTTATGCTAGTTATTTAACATTTTCTCACTGTGTGATGGTAAAACCAATGTTGAATTTATTATAAAAACTTTTATTAGGGTAACATTGACATTAGATTAAATTTGTTAAATGTTAAATTTGTTAAATATTAAATGTTAAACATTTAAGCTTGACATCTACCACATATTGAACTTTAAAGCTTATGTGGGCTCAATAAAAACAATAAAATTAACAACTATAATTATAATTACTAATTAAACTCGCTTAGATCCATCTTTTAGATATAGAATTAAGATGGATCTAGGCTAGTTAAAAAAAGAAGGAAAAATAATAAAAAATGATCTCGTGCTTCCATATCTATTTTCCATCATAGGAAATATTTTGATTTACACTAGTGATTATTCAAAGTGGTTGAGTGAATATTAATTTATGTTCATGGAGATAATTGTATTGATTGCATATTACAGAGGAAAGAAAAGTTTACTTTTTTGACAGTCAAATTTTTACATATTCTCAATGATATGGAGATGTGGTCCAATGGTTAGATGGGGAGATTCGGTCCCCGAGGATGTGGTCCAATGGTTAGGTGGGAGATTTGGTCCCCACAAGTCATGTGGTCCAATCCCAAACAAAACTATGTATATTGAAAGCTTGTCTAAACACTATTCCTATCCAATCCCAAATAAAACTATATATGGCCAAAAACTTACCTAAATATGATTTCTTCCATTGAAAAAACAAAAGATGCCCCTGAAGTGAGTCTAAGAAAAGTCAAAATTTGAACCGTTCAGAATAGAATCTACAAATCCATTGGAAACTTAAAACGTGGTCCATGCTTATGTTGATATCTATGCAAAGTAATTTAAAGTTTTGGGAAGCACTAGTATTTGAAAATCTAGATCCTTGCACTTTAGGTTCTCCATTCTTCATTGGCCATGGAAATCCTCCTTGGGAGACTTTGTTGCTTGACTCTCCTCATTAGCCAAACAATTAAACTATTCTACAGAATGGCAATTTTTTTCTTGATGATCATTACTCTTTAGTCGCATATTTGCAAGGCACATCAAACTATATGAGGGAGAGAGAGAGGGAGGTGTAAGAGAGAGGGGGGAGGAAGGGGAGATGGAGGGCAGAATGAGAGAGAGTGATGGGTAGGGGAGAGAGAGAGTGATGGGTAGGGGAGAGAGAGAGAGAGGGAGGTGTAAGAGAGAGCGAGGAGGGAAGGGAGATGGAGGGCGGAGTGAGAGAGAGAGTGATGGGTAGGGGAGAGAGAGAGGGAGGTGAAAGAGAGAGCTGGGAGGGAATGGATAGAGGGCAGAGGATAACTATGGATTTGGATGGGGAGAGAAAGGGAGGGAAGAACAAATACATAGAGGGATAGAGGTAGAGAGAGAGGAAGTGACAGGGTAGAGAAGGAAAGAGGGTAAGAAGGAAGAGAGAGAGGAGAGGTAAGAGAGAGGGAGATAAATGGAGGAGAGAGAGGGAGACATAGAGATGGAGGGGGAGAGAAGGGGTGAGAGAGAGAAGGAGAGGGGGAAGAAGAAAATGACAGAGATGGAGGGTAGAGAGAGAGATGGGTGGGGGAGAGAGATGGGGGAGAGAAAGGGGGAGAGAGCAAGGAAGAGGGAGAGGACTTAAGAGAGAGGAGAGAGGGAGGGAAGAGAGAAAGGGAGCGATGGATCTAGCCTAGATATGGTATGCATATATAGAAACCAACCTAGATCCATCTTAACCCAAATGTATCAAGTGTGGAAAGGGATCAAATCTCTTCTCACTTTAAAAGAGGTTTGCATCTCACTAGATATAAAAAGCAACCTAGATCCATCCTAACCCAGATCTATCAAGTGTGGAAAGGGATCAAATATCTTCTCCCTTTAAAAGAGGTTTGCATCTCACTAGATTTTATCACTCTTGCTGCTTGATGATAGATCTGGGGTTAAGATGAATATAGGTTGGTAAGTAAACTTAACTCCTATGTAAACATTTGATCACAGTATGGTAATGTTTAACATTTTGACTCGATAAAAATAAAATAAAACTAGTCTAGCTCCATCTTAACTATGGATCCACCAAGAGGGATCAAATCTCTTTTTACTTTAAAAGAAATGTGAAACTATATAAATTTGATAGATCTAGAGTTAATATGGATCTAGGTTGGTTTAATTATTATAATAATTAAAAATTTAAATATAATTATTAAGTAAAACTCTTCCAGATTGGATCAACCCTTTTGAACCCCTACTCAGATTCATCATGCCCTACTAAGATTCATCATCAAGAAAATAATGAAAATGCGTTGATAAAAAAATTCATGTGATCTATGAGCAAGAGTTTTTCTTAATAATCATGAATTACATAAGCCTCCATTCGGAAGATAAATATAATTATTAATTTTATGTTTTTTATTTTATTTTATTTTATTATTATTATTATTATTATATTATGGTACTTAAGATGCACATCTCTACCATATTTTATTTCTATTTTTACAAAGTCAAAAGTAGCATCCTAGCTAGAGAGCACCTCTCAAACCAATAAAAAAACATAATTTTTATTAAAAAATAAAAAATATTATATTATATTTTGAAAAAAAAAATTATTATAATTTAAAATATTATATTCAAAATGTGGAGTCCTCCTATGTTAAATTAGCTATTCTAGGATAGTTACTTAACATTTTCTCATTGTGTGATGGTAAAACCAATGTTGAATTTATTATAACAATTTTAATTAGTGTAACATTGACATTAGATTAAATTTGTTAAATGTTAATTTTGTTAAATATTAAATGTTAAACATTTAAACTTGAAATCTACCCCATATTGAACTTTAGAGCTTATGTTTGCTCAATAAAAACCATAAAATTAACAATTATAATTATAATTAATAATTAACCTCGCTTAGATCCATCTTTTAGATACAGAATTAAGATGGATCTAGGCTAGTTAAAAAAAAGAAGGAAAAATAATAAAACATTGATCTCGTGCTTCCATATTTATTTTCCATCATAGAAAAGATTTTGATTTACACTAGTTATTATTCAAATTGGTTGAGTGAATATTAATTTATGTTCATTGGTGGTAATTGTATTGATTGCATATTACAGAGGAAAGAAAAGTTTACTTTTTTGACAGTCAAATTTTTACATATTCTCAATGATATGGAGATGTGGTCCAATGGTTAGGTGGGGAGATTTGGTCCCCAAGGATGTGGTCCAATGGTTACATGGGAGATTTGGTCCCCACAAGTCATGTGGTCCAATCCCAAACAAAACTATGTATATTGAAAGCTTTTCTAAACACTATTTCTGTCCAATCACAAATAAAACTATATATGGCCAAAAACTTACCTAAACACGATTTCTTCTGTTGAAAAAACAAAAGATGCCCCTGAAGTCAGTCTAGCAAAAGTTGAAAAACATGATTTCTTCCATTGAAAAAATAAAGATAACCTTGAAGTGAGTCTAGCAAAAGTCAAAAATTGAACCGTTCAGAATAGAATCCACAAATCCATGGGAAACTTAAAACGCGGTCCATGCTTATGCTGATATCTGTGCGGAGTAATTTAAAGTTTTGGGAAGCACTAGTATTTGAAAATCCAGATCCTTGCACTTTAGGTTCTCCATTCTTCATTGGCCATGGAAATCCTCCTTGGGAGATTTGTTGCTCTACTCTCCTCATGAGCCAAACAATTAAACTATTCTATGGAATGGTGATCTTTGTCTTGGTGATCATTACTCTTCAGTCACAAATTTGCAAGGCACATCAAACTATATGAGGGAGAGAGAGAGAGGGAGGTGTAAGAGAGAGGGTGGAGGAAGGGGAGATTGAGGGCAGAGTGAGAGAGAGTGATGTGTAGGGGGAAGAGAGAGAGAGGGAGGTGTAAGAGAGAGGGGGGAGGTAAGGGAGATGGATGATGGAGTCAGAGAGAGTGATGGGTAGGGGAGAGAGAGAGGGAGGTGTAAGAGAGAGGGGGGAGGGAAGGGAGAAAGGGGGAGGATAAAGATGGATTTGGATGGGAAGAGAGAGGGAGGGAAGAACAGATACATAGAGGGATAGAGGTAGAGAGAGAGGAAGTGACAAGGTAGAGAAGGAAAGAGGATAAGAGGGAAGAGAGAGAGGAGAGGTAAGAGAGAGGGAGATAAATGGAGGAGAGAGAGGGAGACATAAAGATGGAAGGGAGAGAGGGTTGGAGAGAGAGAAGGAGAGAGGGAAGAAGATAATGACAGAGATGGAGGGTAGAGGGAGAGATGGGTGGGGGAGAGAGATGGGGGATAGAAAGAGGGAGAGGACTTAAGAGAGAGGAGAGAGGGAGGGAAGAGAGAAAGGGAGCAATGGATCTAGCCTAGATATGGTATGCATATGTAAAAACCAACCTAAATCCATCTTAACCGAGATCTATCAAGTGTGGAATGGGATCAAATCTCTTCTCACTTTGAAAGAGGATTGCATATCACTAGATATAAAAGCCATCCTAGATCCATCTTAACCCAGATCTATCAAGTGTGGAAAGGGATCAAATCCCTTCTTGCTTTAAAAGAGGTTTGCATCTCACTAGATTTGATCCCTCTTGGGGCTTGATGATAGATTTGGGGTTAGGATGGATATAGGTTGGTAAGTAAACTTAACTCCTATGTAAACATTTGATCATAGTATGGTAATGTTTAACATTTTGACTCGATAAAAATAAAATAAATAAAAACTAGTCTAGCTCCATCTTAACTATGGATCCACCAAGGGGGATCGAATCTCTTTTTACTTTAAAAGAAATGTGAAACTATATAAATTTGATAGATCTAGAGTTAATATGGATCTATGTTGGTTTAACTATTAATTATAATTATAATTATTAAGCATAACTCTTCTGGATTGGATTAACCCTTTTGAACCCCTACTTAGATTCATCATCCCCTACTAAGATTCATCATCAGGAAAATAATGAAATTGCGTTGATTAAAAAACTCATGTGATCTATGAGCAAGAGTTTCTCTTAATAATCATGAATTACATAAGCTCCATTCTGAAGATAAATATACTTATTAATTTTATGGTTTTTATTTTATTTTATTTTATTATTAATTTTATTTTTATATTATGTTACTTAAGATGCAAATCTCTACCATAATTTATTTTTATTCTTACAAAGTCAAAACTAGCATCATAGCTAGAGAGCACCTCTCAGCGCAATAAAAAGCATTTTTATTAAAAAATAACAAATATTATATTATATTTTGAAAAAAAAATATTATAATTTAAAATATTATATTCAAAATGTGGAGTCCTCCTATGTTAAATTAGCTATTCTAGGATAGTTACTTAACATTTTCTCACTCTGTGATGGTAAAACCAATGTTGAATTTATTATAAAAAATTTAATTAGGGTAACATTGACATTAGATTAAATTTGTTAAATGTTAATTTTGTTAAATATTAAATGTTAAACATTTAAGCTTGACATCTACCCCATATTGAACTTTAGAGCTTATGTGGGCTCAATAAAAACCATAAAATTAACAATTATAATTATAATTAATAATTAACCACGCTTAGATCCATCTTTTAGATACAGAATTAAGATGGATCTAGGCTAGTTAAAAAAAAGAAGGAAAAATAATAAAACACTCATCTCGTGCTTCCATATTTATTTTCCATCATAGAAAAGATTTTGATTTACACTAGTTATTATTCAAAGTGGTTGAGTGAATATTAATTTATGTTCATTGGTGATAATTGTATTGATTGCATATTACAGAGGAAAGAAAAGTTTACTTTTTTGACAGTCAAATTTTTACATATTCTCAATGATATGGAGATGTGGTCCAATGGTTAGGTGGGGAGATTTGGTCCCCGAGGATGTGGTCCAATGGTTAGGTGGGAGATTTGGTCGCCACAAGTCATGTGGTCCAATTCCAAACAAAACTATGTATACTGAAAGCTTGTCTAAACACTATTTCTGTCCAATCCCAAATAAAACTCTATATGGCCAAAAACTTACCTAAACATGATTTCTTCCATTGAAAAAACAAAAGATGCCCTTGAAGTCAGTCCAGCAAAAGTAAAAAAACACGATTTCTTCCGTTGAAAAAAAAAGATGCCCCTGAAGTGAGTCTAAGAAAAGTCGAAATTTGAACCGTTCAGAATAGAATCTACAAATCCATGGGAAACCTAAAATGCGGTCCATGCTTACACTGATATCTGTGCAGAGTAATTTAAAGTTTTGGGAAGCACTATTTTTTGAAAATCTAGATCCTTGCACTTTAGGTGCTCCATTCTTCATTAGCGACGGAAATCCTCCCTGGGAGATTTTTTTGCTCGACTCTCCTCGTTAGCCAAACAATTAAACTATTCTACAGAATGGCGATTTTTGTCTTGATGATCATTACTCTTCAGTCGCAGATTTGCAAGGCACATCAAACTATATGAGGGAGAGAGAGGGAGGTGTAAGAGAGAGGGGGGAGGAAGTGGAGATGGAGGGCAGAGTGAGAGAGAGTGATGGGTAGGGGAGAGAGGGAGAGAGAGCGAGGTGTAAGAGAGAGGGGGGAGGGAAGGGATATGGAGGGCGGAGTGAGAGAGAGTGATGGATAGGGGAGAGAGAGTGGGAGGTGTAAGAGAGAGGTGGGAGGTGTAAGAGAGAGGTGGGAGGTGTAAGAGAGAGGTGGGAGGGAAGGGAGAGAGGGCAGAGGATAAAGATGGATTTGGATGGGGAGAGAAACAGAGGGAAGAACAAATACATAGAGGGATAGAGGTAGAGAGAGAGGAAGTGACAACGTAGAGAAGGAAAGAGGATAAGAGGGAAGAGAGAGAGGAGAGGTAAGAGAGAGGGAGATAAATGGAGGAGAGAGAGGGAAACATAGAGATGGATGGGGAGAGAGGGGTGGAGAGAAAGAAGGAGAGAGGGAAGAAGATAATGACAGAGATGGAGGGTAGAGAGAGAGATGGGTGGGGGAGAGAGATGGGGGAGAGAAAGTGGGAGAGAGCAAGGAAGAGGGAGAGGAATTAAGAGAGAGGAGAGAGGGAGGGAAGAGAGAAAGGGAGTGATGGATCTACCCTAGATATGATATGCATATATAAAAACCAACCTAGATCCATCTTAACCCAGAACTATCAAGTGTGGAAAGGGATCAAATCTCTTGTCACTTTGAAAGAGGTTTGCATCTCACTACATATAAAAACCAACCTAGATCCATCTTAACCTAGATCTATCAAGTGTGGAATTGGATCAAATCTCTTCTCACTTTAAAACAGGTTTGCATCTCACTAGATTTGATCCCTCTTGGGGCTTGATGATAGATCTGGGGTTAAGATGGATATAGGTTGGTAAGTAAACTTAACTCCTATGTATACATTTGATCACAGTATGGTAATGTTTAACATTTTGACTCGATAAAAATGAAATAAAATAAAATAAATAAATCTAGTCTAGCTCCATCTTAACTTTGGATCCACCAAGAGGGATCAAATCTCTTTTTACTTTAAAAGAAATGTGAAACTATATAAATTTGATAGATATAAAGTTAATATCGATCTAGGTTGGTTTAATTATTAATTATAATTATAATTACTAAGCAATACTCTTCCGGATTGGATCAACCCTTTTGAACCCCTACTCAGATTCATCATCCCCTACTAACATTCATCATCAAGAAAATAATGAAAATGGATCAAAAAATCTTGTGATCTATGAGCAAGAGTTTTTCTTCATAATCATGAATTACATAAGCTCCATTCTAAATATAAATATAATTATTAATTTTATGTTTTTTATTTTATTTTATTTTATTATTAATTTTATTTTTATATTATGTTACTTAAGATGCACATCCCTACCATATTTTATTTTTATTTTTACAAAGTCAAAACTAGCATCCTAGCTACAGAGCACCTCTCAGCCCAATAGAAAACAATATTTTTATTAAAAAAAAAAAATATTATATTATATTTTAAAATAAAAATATTATAATTTAAAATATTATATTCAAAATGTGTAGTCCTCTTATGTTAAATTAACTATTTTAGGCTAGTTATTTAACATTTTCTCACTCTGTGATGGTAAAACCAATGTTGAATTTATTATAAAAAATTTAATTAGCGTAACATTCACATTAGATTAAATTTGCTAATTGTTAAATTTGTTAAATATTAAATGTAAAAAATTTAAGCTTGACATCTACCCCATATTGAACTTTAGAGCTTATGTGGGCTCAATAAAAACCATAAAATTAACAATTATAATTATAATTAATAACGAAACTCGCTTAGATCCATCTTTTAGATACAGAATCAAGATGGATCTAGGCTAGTTAAAAAAAGAAGGAAAAATAATAAAAAACTGATCTCGCGCTTCCATATCTATTTTCCATCATAGGAAAGATTTTGATTTACATTAGTAATTATTCAAAGTGGTTGAGTGAATATTAATTTATGTTCATTGGAGATAACTGTATTGATTGCATATTACAGAGGAAAGACAAGTTTATTTTTTTGATAGTCAAAGTTTGACATATTCTCAATGATATGGAGATGTGGTCCAACGGTTAGGTGGGGATATTTGGTCCCCGAGGATGTGGTCCAATGGTTAGGTGGGAGATTTGGTCCCCACAAATCATGTGGTCCAATCCCAAACAAAACTATGTATATTGAAAGCTTGTCTAAACACTATTTCTATCCAATCCCAAATAAAACTATATATGGCAAAAAGCTTACCTAAACACAATTTCTTCCCTTGAAAAAACAAAAGATGCCCCTGAAGTCAGTCCAACAAAAGTTGAAAAACACGATTTCTGTAGTTGAAAAAAAACGATGCCCTTGAAGTGAGTCTAAGTAAAGTCGAAATTTAAACCGTTCAGAATAGAATCTACAAATCCATGGGAAACTTAAAACGCGATCCATGCTTATGTTGATATCTGTGCAGAGTAATTTAAAGTTTTGGGAAGCACTAGTATTTGAAGATCCAGATCCTTGCACTTTAGGCTCTTCGTTCTTCATTGGCCGTTGAAATCCTCCCTGGGAGATTTTGTTGCTCGACTCTCCTCATCAGCCAAACAATTAAACTATTCTACAAAATGGAAATTTTTGTATTGATGATCATTACTCTTCAGTCGCAGATTTGCAAGGCATATCAAAGCATATGAGGGGGAGAGAGAGGGAGGTGTAAGAGAGAGGGGGGAGGAAGGGGAGATGGAGGGCAGAGTGAGAGAGAGTGATGGGTAGGGAAGAGAGTGTTGGGTCCCTATAATACTAGTGATTACCCCATTACTATTGTAGTTATACCCCTTATTTATATTGTTGTGCCCCTATTACCCCCATATTGTTATTTCTGTGCCCCATAGAATCCCTCTATTGTTATTTTTGTGGCTTTATATTATTATTGTTAGGTCGGCTGGATTATATTGTGACTCCTTAGACTCCTATATATAGAAAGGAGGTTTTGTCATTTGTATCATCCAAGAATTGTTCATTTATGTAATGTAAAGGAGGTTGCCCCCTCGAAGAGGCTGAATTCTAAGGCGTTGATCTATCTTTTCTATCTTTTCTTGAGCTGGTTTCATAACATTTGGTATCAGAGCTTTGGATTCTAGGGTTTCGCTGCTCCAAACAGGTCATCGTGGCATTTTCGCTATAAATTTTTTTCTGTGACGTTTCAGAAGTCGCAAAAAAAACCCATTTGAGAAGAAATCGCGCTGAACCTTGGGTCCGAATTTCAGAGCTTTTCGCATGATATTTGCGGAGATATGATCTGAGGAAGTTGGTCTTTTTGCAGACTCCTGAATTACATTCAAAACAGGTGACCTGGGGAAAATCGTCATAACTTTCTCTCTGGGGATCGGATTGAAATTTCGTAAGAAGGTACAGAAAGAGGACGGACTGTAGTTTCTTGTGTGTGTGTTTCAGATTCAAAGGTTGAAACAGTGACTCGTGGCACGTCGTACAAGTTCGCTCTACTGAACCAGTCTAAAAGCAAGTCACTGTGGGAGATTTCACATAACTCTTCCTTGGAGAATCCAATTTGGCTCAGACTTGTGGCATTGGAAAGAGGACGAAGAAGGCTACTACAGGTAGCAATTTCAGAACTGGATGATCCGAAATTACAGAGATACATCAGATTCAATATCAGGCTTCTATAAAGTGAAAAAAGGTGTGTAGTTTTTTTTTTAATTTTTGTGTAAGCTTGGTTTAACGGAATTCAAAGGGCATAGTAAAGCATTATTATCGGTAACTGATGCCCCGAGGAAAGAAAATGCAAACACCTAGTAAGGAACCTGAAAGCTCTAGCATGACTCATGAAGAAGAGGAAGAAATGCTACATGATATATCAAAATTACAAGAACAAGTGCAACAAATGTCACGCTCACAAAAGCTAACAGAAGCTAAGATAAATGGCGTGGAATCTAAGATAAATGGCATGGAATCTAAGATAAAGGGCATGGAAGCTAAGATGGATGATTTGAAGATAGATTTGAAGACAGACATGGAAGAATTGAAGAAGTTGCTACAAGAAAGGGTCACTAATGGTGAAAAGGTAGTAAAGGAAACTCATGATGAGAACAAAAGAAATGTTAATCATGATTCCATAGATCTAATGTTGGATCGAAGAATCACCATATTCCAAAAATCGATATGAGGAAGTTTGATGGCAAGGATCCCGCCACATGGATATTACAGATGGAGCAATTCTTCGATCTCAATAATGTGCAAAACACACAAAAGGTACGTATGGCAACTGTATATTTGGAACCAAATCAGTTTGTATGGTATCAATGGCTTTGCTCTCGTAAACAATTTATCACTTGGGCAATTTTTACGGAAGAATTGATAGCACATTATGAAGATACAAAAAGCAACACTTTTTTTAGCCAATTGATAAGTCTCAAACAAAAGGGTTCAATAATGGAGCACATTGAGGAGTTCCAAAAATTGAACATAAGGGTAAAAGATATTCCAGAGGAGCATAGGATTGATGTGTTCATAGGGTCTTTAAAGGATAATATCCAACATGATGTTCGCCTTTGGGAACCTGATTCATTAGAGAAGGCATTCAGGTTAGCAAGAAAAATGGAAAGCAAAATTATGGCAACCAGGAAGCATACCACTCACAACTATAAAGACGGAAGTGTTGTTGCCCCTAGTCTTCCACAACCTATAAGGTTGACACCACAACAATTGGAAGAAAAAAGAGCAAAAGGGCTTTGTTACAGTTGTGATAGCAAATACACTAAAGGTCATAAGTGTGCTGAGAAGAAATTATTCTACATAGATTGTGAAGAGGAAGAAGAAAAGGAGCAAGAAAGGTCAAAAGAAGAAGATATACTCCAGGAACAAAGCCTAGATGAAGAACAAATAAATCCGACCATATCTTGTAATGCATTGGCGGGAATTACCACTCCTCAAACCATCAAGATAGAAGGACAAATCAAGAAGAAAAAGGTAATAGTGTTGATTGATTCAGGAAGCACCCACAATTTTATTCATTGTAGGGTAGCAAAAGAATTGAATTGCTTCCTATATCCAGCACCAGAGTGTCAAGTGATGATTGCAAATGGAGGAACAATAAATTGCTCTGGAAAGTGCCATAATATCAAGCTATCCATGGGAGAATATGTATTGACTAGCCCAATGCTTTCCATTCCAATGGGAGGTGCTGATGTTGTACTAGGAGTCCAATGGCTACAATCCTTGGGTACAATAGCTTTTAATTTTCAAGAACTTTTCATCAAATTTTCTACGGAAGGAAAGGAAGTTGAATTAAGGGGTATTGCAGGGAAACCAGGAAAGATAATCAGCTCTAATGGCATGACAAAGCTTCTAAAAAAGGAGCAAAGAGGTGTAATTGCACAATTATGTTCGCTAGATGTTTCCACATTGGAATCATCTATTTCTCCAGATCTCCAAAAAGTCCTGGACAATCATTCCAAGGTATTTGAGACTCCCAAAGGTCTCCCACCTATGCGTGATCATGATCATGCTATTCATCTGATTCCAGGAAGTGTTCCTCCAAACATCAGGCCGTACAGATATCCCTATGTCCAAAAAAGTGAAATTGAACGTATGGTTGCAGAAATGCTAGAGGCTGGTATAATTCAACCGAGTCAAAGTTCTTTCTCAGCTCCAGTAGTATTGGTGCACAAGAAGGATGGATCATGGCGCATGTGTCCGATTATAGGGAGCTCAACAAGCTCACTATTAAAGATAAGTTCCCCATTCCTGTCATTGATGAATTACTGGATGAATTGCATGGATCAATTTACTTCACCAAGTTGGATCTTCGTTCGGGATATCATCAAATCAGAATGAAGATTGAAGACATTCCGAAAACGGCATTTAGAACTCATGAGGGTCATTATGAATTTTTGGTCATGCCTTTTGGCCTTACCAATGCACCTTCAACATTTCAAGGTTTGATGAATTCAATTTTCAAACCATTCCTTAGAAAATTTGTGTTAGTATTTTTTGATGATATACTAATCTACAGCAAGTCTTGGAAGGATCATGTTGAACATGTTGACAGGGTGCTACAACTATTGGAGGAGAAACAATTATATGCAAAAAGATCCAAATGTTTCTTTGGAGTCCAGGAGGTGGAATATTTGGGTCATATTGTATCTCATGAAGGAGTTAAGGTAGACCCTAGCAAAATTAAAGCCATTAAGGAATGGAAAATCCCCACATCCATAAAGCATCTGCGAGGATTTCTTGGGTTGACAGGGTATTATCGCAAGTTTGTTAAGAATTATGGGAGAATAGCAGCACCTCTAACAACATTATTGAAGAAAGATTCATTTTCATGGACTCCGGAAGCAACAAAGGCCTTTGAACATCTTAAAGAGGCAATGTGCCAAGCACCGGTCTTAGCTACACCGGACTTCACAAAAACCTTTATTGTGGAATGTGATGCTTCAGGAAATGGAATTGGTGCTGTTCTAATGCAAGATGAAAGACCCATTGCTTTTGAAAGTCGTCCAATCAAGGGAAAGTTTTTAAGCAAAGCTATTTATGAGAAGGAAATGTTGGCAATACTCCATGCACTTAAGAAATGGCGACCCTACCTAATGGGAAGACACTTCAAGGTAAAAACGGATCATGATAGCCTTAAATACTTTTTAGAACAAAGATTATCCTCTGAAGAGCAACAAAAGTGGGTCACAAAGATGTTGGGTTATGACTTTGAAATCATCTACAAAAAAGGGAAGCAAAATGTGGTGGCAGATGCACTCTCAAGAAAGGATGAGGATGTGGAAGCATTGTTGTGTGCCATTTCTATTATCCAACCAGATTGGATAAACGAAGCAAGGGAGGAATGGAAGAATGACGAAGAAGTGTGGGCACTTATTCGAAAGCTACAACAAGATTCCAGTACTTCTGATACATTTAGCTGGAAAAATGATTCGTTATGGTACAAAGATCGCTTATACCTCTGTAAGAATTCCCAGCTAAAACAAAAGATTCTTATGGAATTGCACACTTCTCCCTTAGGAGGGCACTCAGGATTTTTAAAAACTTACCACAGGGTTAAGAAGGAATTTTTTTGGGATGGCCTTAAATCAGATATTCAAAAGTTTGTGGCGGAATGTTTGGTTTGCCAGCAAAATAAAGTTGAAACAATTAAGACACCGGGTCTATTACAACCTTTATCCATTCCAAGCCAACGTTGGGAGGAGGTTTCAATGGATTTTATCACAGGTTTACCCAAGTCTGAGGGAAAGAGTGTCATCATGGTGGTAGTTGACAGACTTACCAAGTATGCACACTTTTGTGCATTATCACATCCATTTAAAGCCAGTACAGTTTCTACTGCATTTATGGAAACAGTTCAAAAGCTACATGGAAACCCAAAGATTATTGTAAGTGACAGAGATCCCATTTTCACTGGAAATTTTTGGACAGAATTATTTTCTTGTCTTGGTACTCAGTTAGCTCATAGCTCATCTTATCATCCTCAATCTGATGGGCAAACTGAGATAGTAAACAAATGTTTGGAAGGATATCTTCGTTGCTTTGTATCTGATAAACAGACACAATGGGTCAAATGGTTGCCTCTGGCTGAATGGTGGTATAACACTTCCTTCCATACAGCAACAAAAATGACCCCATTTATGGCACTTTATGGGTATCAACCACCATCCATCACATCATATTTAAGAGAAAATTCTAAGGTTCAGGCAGTGGAACATCACATCGAACATCAACAACAAGTCCTCCAACTCTTAAAGGATAACCTCGTGTTGGCACAAAATAGAATGAAACAACAGGCAGATCAACATCGCAGTGAAAGAAGTTTTGATGTAGGTGATTGGGTATTCCTACGGCTACAACCATATAAGCAAATGTCCCTAAAGCAAGCTAAGAAGGATAATAAATTATCACCAAAGTATTATGGTCCGTACAAGGTGTTGCAAAAGATTGGTACTATGGCATACAAATTGGAGCTTCCTGCAGCTTCTCGATTGCACCCAGTTTTCCATGTTTCATGTTTAAAGAAGGTTATAGGTGACAAGCTCCCAATTCAAACAATATTGCCAGAACTTGACGAGGAAGGAAAAATTATATTGGAACCGGAAGCAGTCACAGAAACAAGAACTCGACAGCTACGAAATCGATCAATTTCAGAGTATCTTATCAAGTGGAAGAACTTATCCGCTGAAGATTCCACATGGGAGGATGAGAATTTTATGCAGAAGTATCCAGAACTACTCAAGCGTTGAGGACAACACTTTTTTGAAGGAGAGGGGCATGTTGGGTCCCTATAATACTAGTGATTACCCCATTACTATTGTAGTTATACCCCTTATTTATATTGTTGTGCCCCTATTACCCCCATATTGTTATTTCTGTGCCCCATAGAATCCCTCTATTGTTATTTTTGTGGCTTTATATTATTATTGTTAGGTCGGCTGGATTATATTGTGACTCCTTAGACTCCTATATATAGAAAGGAGGTTTTGTCATTTGTATCATCCAAGAATTGTTCATTTATGTAATGTAAAGGAGGTTGCCCCCTCGAAGAGGCTGAATTCTAAGGCGTTGATCTATCTTTTCTATCTTTTCTTGAGCTGGTTTCATAACAGAGAGAGAGAGGGAGGTGTAAGAGAGAGGGGGGAGGGAAGGGGGATGGAGGGCGGAGTGAGAGAGAGCGATGGGTAGGGGAGAGACAGATGGAGGTATAAGAGAGAGAGGGGAGGGAAGGGACAGAGGGCGGAGGATAAAGATGGATTTGGATGGGGAGAGAGAGGAAGGGAGGAACAAATACAGAGAGGGATAGAGTTAGAGAGAGAGGAAGTGACAAGGTAGAGAAGGAAAGAGGATAAGAGGGAAGAGAGAGAGGAGAGGTAAGAGAGAGGGAGACATAGAGATGGAGGGGGCGATAGGTTTCGAGAGAGAGAAGGAGAGAGGGAAGAAGATAATGAAAGAGATAGAGGGTAGAGAGAGAGATGGGTGGGCGAGAGAGATGGGGGAGAGAAAGAGGGAGAGAGCAAGGAAGAGGGAGAGGACCTAAGAGAGAGGAGAGAAGGAGGGAAGTGAGGAAGGGAGCGATGGATCTAGCCAAGATATGGTATGCATATATAAAAACCAACCTAGATCCATCTTAACCCAGATCTATCAAGTGTGGAAAGGGATCAAATCTCTTCTCACTTTGAAAGAGGTTTGCATCTCACTGGATATAAAAACCAACCTAGATCCATCTTAACCCAGATCTATCAAGTGTGGAAAGGGATCAAATCTCTTCTCACTTTAAAAGAGGTTTGCATATCACTAGATTTAATCCCTCTTGGGGCTTGATGATAGATCTGGGGTTAAGATGGATATAGGTTGGTAAGTAAACTTAACTCCTATGTAAACATTTGATCATAATATGGTAATTTTTAACATTTTGACTCGATAAAAATAAAATAAAATAAAATAAATAAAACTAGTCTAGCTCCATCTTAACTATGGATCCACCAAGAGGGATCAAATCTCTTTTTACTTTAAAATAAATGTGAAACTATATAAATTTGATAGATCTAGAGTTAATATGCATCTAGGTTGGTTTAATTATTAATTATAATTATAATTATAAATATAATTATTAAGCAAAACTCTTCCAGATTGGATCAACCCTTTTGAACCCCTACTAAGATTCGTCATACCCTACTAAGATTCATCATCAAGAAAATAATGAAAACGCGTTGATCAAAAAACTCGTGTGATCTATGAGCAAGAGTTTTTCTTAATAATCATGAATTACATAAGCCTCCATTTTGAAGATAAATATAATTATTAATTTTATGTTTTTTATTTTATTTTATTTTATTACTATTTTTATTTTTATATTATGTTACTTAAGATGCACATCTCTACCATATTTTATTTTTATTTTTACAAAGTCAAAACTAGCATCCTAGCTAGAGAGCACCTCTCAGCCCAATAAAAAATAGTATTTTTATTAAAAAATAAAAAATATTATATTATATTTTAAAATAGAATATTATAATTTAAAATATTATATTCAGAATGTGGAGCCCTCCTATGTTAAATTAACTATTTTAGGTTAGTTTTTTAACATTTTCTCACTGTGTGATGGTAAAACCAATGTTGAGTTTATTATAACAATTTTAATTAGGGTAACATTGACATTACATTAAATTTGTTAAATATTAAATGTTAAAGATTTAAGCTTGACATCTACCCCATATTGAAATTTAGAGCTTATGTGGGCTCAATAAAAACCATAAAATAACAATTATAATTATAATTAATAATTAAAGTAGCTTAGATCCATCTTTTAGATACAGAATTAAGATGGATCTAGGCTAGTTAAAAAAAAAAAAAAAAAAAAAAAAAAAAAATCATCTCGTGCTTCCATATTTATTTTCCATCGTAGAAAAGATTTTGATTTACACTAGTGATTGTTCAAAGTGGTTGAGTGAATATTAATTTATGTTCATTGGAGATAACTATATTGATTGCATATTACAGAGGAAAGAAAAGTTTACTTTTTTGACAGTCAAATTTTTACATATTCTCAATGATATGGAGATGTGGTCCAATGGTTAGGTGGGAGATTTGGTCGCCACAAGTCAGGTGGTCCAATCCCAAACAAAACTATGTATACTAAAAGCTTGTCTAAACACTATTTCTGTCCAATCCCAAATAAAACTATATATGGCCAAAAACTTACCTAAACATGATTTCTTCGGTTGAAAAAACAAAAAATGCCCCCGAAGTCAGTCCATTAAAAGTCAAAAAACATGATTTCTGCCATTGAAAAAAAAAAGATGCCCCTGAAGTGAGTCTAGCAAAAGTCGAAAATTGAACCATTCAGAATAGAATCTACAAATCCACGGGAAACTTAAAATGCGGTGCATGCTTATCTTGATATTTGTGCAGAGTAATTTAAAGTGTTGGGAAGCACTAGTATTTGAAAATCCAGATCCTTTCACTTTAGGTTCTCCGTTGTTCATTGGCCATGGAAATCCTCCCTGGGAGAGTTTGTTTCTTGACTCTGCTCATCAGCCAAACAATTAAAATATTCTACGGAATGACGATTTTTGTCTTGATGATCATTACTCTTCAGTCGCAGATTTGCAAGGCACATCAAACTATATCAGGGAGAGAGAGTGAGAGGTCTAAGAGAGAGAGGGGAGGAAGGGGAGATGGAGGGTGGAGTGAGAGAGAGTGATGGGTAGGGGAGAGAGAGAGAGCGAGGTGTAGGAGAGAGGTGGGAGGGAATGGAGATGGAGGGCAGAGTGAGAGAGAGTGATGGGCAGGGGAGAGAGAGAGGGAGGTGTAAGAGATAGGAGGGAGGGAAGGGAGAGAGGACACAGGATAAAGATGGATTTGGATGGGGAGAGAGAGGGAGGGAAGAACAAATACATAGAGGGATAGAGGTGGAGAGAGAGGAAGTGACAAGGTAGAGAAGGAAAGAGGACAAGAGGGAAGAGAGAGAGGAGAGGTAAGAGAGAGGGAGATAAATGGAGGAGAGATAGGGAGACATAGAGATGGATGGGGAGAGAAGGGTGGAGAGAGAGAAGGAGAGAGGGAAGAAGATAATGACAGAGATGGAGGGTAGAGAGAGAGATGGGTGGGGGAGAGAGATGGGGGAGAGAAAGGGGGAGAGAGCAAGGAAGAGGGAGAGGACTTAAGAGAGATGAGAGAGGGAGGGAAGAGAGAAAGGGAGCGATGGATCTAGCCTAGATATGGTATGCATATATAAAGACCAACCTAGATCCATCTTAACCGAGATCTATCAAGTGTGGAAAGGGATCAAATCTCTTCTCACTTTGAAAGAGGTTTTCATCTCACTAGATATAAAAACCAAACTAGATCCATCTTAACCCAGATCTACCAAGTGTGGAAAGGGATCAAATCTCTTCTCAATTTAAAAGAGGTTTGCAGTTCACTAGATTTGATCCCTCTTGGGGCTTGATGATAGATCTCGGGTTAAGATGGATATAGGTTGGTAAGTAAACTTAACTCCTATGTAAACATTTGATCACAGTATGGTAATGTTTAACATTTTGACTCGACAAAAATAAAATAAAATAAAATAAATAAAACTAGTCTAGCTCCATCTTAACTATGGATCCACCAAGAGGGATCAAATCTCTTTTTACTTTAAAAGAAATGTGAAACTATATAAATTTGATAGATCTAGAGTTAATATGGATCTAGGTTGGTTTAATTATTAATTATAATTATAATTATTAAGCAAAACTCTTCCAGATTGGATCAACCCTTTTGAACCCCTACTCAGATTCATCATCCCCTACTAAGATCCATCATCAAGAAAATAATAAGAACCTGTTGATCACAAAACTCATGTGATCTATGAGCAAGAGTTTTTCTTAATAATCATGAATTACATAAGCTTCCATTCTGAAGATAAATATAATTATTAATTTTATGTTTTTCATTTTATTATTAATTTTATTTTTATATTATGTTACTTAACATGCACATCTCTACCATATTTTATTTTTATTTTTACAAAGTCAAAACTAGCATCCTAGCTAGAGAATATAATTATTAATTTTATGTTTTTCATTTTATTATTAATTTTATTTTTATATTATGTTACTTAACATGCACATCTCTACCATATTTTATTTTTATTTTTACAAAGTCAAAACTAGCATCCTAGCTAGAGAACACCTCTCAGCCCAATAAAAAACAGAAATTTTATTAAAAAAAAATATTATATTATATTCTAAAATAAGAATATTATATTCAAAATGTGGAGTCCTCCTATGTTAAATTAACTATTTTAGGTTAGTTATTTAACATTTTCTCACTGTGTGATGGTAAAACCAATGTTGAATTTATTATAACAATTTTAATTAGGGTAACATTGACATTAGTTTAAATTGGTTAAATGTTAAATTTGTTAAATGTTAAATTTGTTAAATATTAAATGTTAAACATTTAAGCTTGACATCTACCCCATATTGAATTTTAGAGCTTATGTGGGCTCAACAAAAACCATAAAATTAACAATTATAAATATAATTAATAATTAAACTCGATTAAATCCATCTTTTAGATCGGGAATTAAGATGATTCTAGGCTAGTTAAAAAAAAGAAAGAAAACTAATAAAAAAACTAATAAAAACTGATCTCGTGCTTCCATATTTATTTTCCATCATAGAAAAGATTTTGATTTACTCTAGCGATTATTCAAAGTGGTTGAGTGAATATTAATTTATGTTCGTTGGAGATAACTATATTGATTGCATATTACAAAGGAAAGAAAAGTTTACTTTTTTGACAGTCAAATTTTTACATATTCTTAATGATACGGGGATGTCGTCCAATCGTTAGGTGGGAAGATTTGGTCCCCAAGAATGTAGTCCAATTATTAAGTGAGAGATTTGGTCCCCACAAGTCATATGGTCCAATCCCAAACAAAACTATGTACATTGAAAACTTGTCTAAACACTATTTAATCCTGGGCCTGCTCAGGATAACTCTCACCAGTTACCGATTATCCTAGATCTAAAAAAAAAAAACTTGTCTAAACACTATTTCTGTCCAATCACAAATAAATTTCCATATTTTATTTCCATATATATATATATGTTGTGACGTTAAGTGCGTGCGCTGAGAGACACAGAGATTGCATAATGTGTAATCATATTTATTTACTTTGTTGTTCTGACGCTGAATTTTAAAGTTCAAAACAATGCAAACTTGAACTGAATCATGGCTTTTTCACATTCTACGGCTACGTGTAGATGTGAATTCAGAATTTTGTCCTATCCTTTGGTGTTATGAAAATATTGGATTGTTATCTTTCTGTATTTGTAGTGTTTGGAATAATTTATTTTTTATGTTACTAATTAAATATTTTTAATTTACAATTATTATTATTACGATGGCAATTATTAATTTACTTTGTTGTTCTGACACTGAATTTTAAAGTTCAAAACAATGCAAACTTGAACTGAATCATGGCTTTTTCACATTCTACGGCTACATGTAGATTTGAATTCAGAATTTTGTCCTATCCTTTGGTGTTATGAAAATATTGGATTGTTATCCTTCTGTATTTGTAGTGTTTGGTATAATTTATTTTTTATATTACTAAGTAAATATTTTTAATTTACTATATTATTATTATGGCAATTATTAATTTGCGAATAAATTATTGTGGATTACTTATGATTTTTAATGAATTTGTAAAGCTCATGTAATTATATTAATATAATTATATTAAGAAATGTGGTTAATTTATATTATTTTTTACATGTTTTTTTTTTGTTTTTTGGTTTTTTTTTTTTTTTTTCAAAAGGTGGAAAAACCTATCAAACTCAGTTTGTCAAACCAACAGTGAGGACAGCCATCTCTGGCTGCTATCCGCGAATGTCAGTTGACACATCACTGTTATCAAGGAAAACCACGCCACCTGAAATAACCAGCTGGTGGTCCGTAAGGGAGCAGGCTTTCACTCCTGCCAGATGCCTCTGGGTCTTGGGCCGTTAACCTGTTTCCTTACGTCCGAGGAAGACGAGCTCTTAGCCAAGCAGAAGCAGTTTTAGGGCATACTCCAGGCCCAACATGATGTTATTTGTTATCTGACAATAGTTTCATTATTGTATTAAATGAATGTGAAAAAAGTAAATGCAAATTTAAAAATACAACTCAGTTAATATTGAAAATTCTATTTGTATTATAAAAGAAAATAATATAATTATGCTAACCTCTTTTATTATAATTACATCAACCTAGATCCATCTTTACTTTGGATTTACCAAGCACCAAGAGCATCAAATCTCTCTTTATTTTAAGAGCGGGTTGCAATTCACGAAATTTGATAAGGCTTGTAGATTCAGAAGTGAGATGGATCTAGGATCGTTTAATTATTAGTTATACTTATAAAAAGTGGATCACCTAAGAGGAAATATTCGATAAAATATAATATTATAGCATTATATTTTACTTAATATTTATTACTACTCCACCCGGTAAAAAGTTGAGAGAAGTGGGGGTGGGGAAATTACTGATTAAAATGTAATATTATTACATTTTATTCAATATTTCCCCTCGCCCGTGCTAATTTTATATAGTTGAGTTTGTTTACTTTTAAATATAAAGAAGAATTATAATAAAAGGGGACTTGTTGATGGGAAAAATTTGATTAAATATAATATTAGTTTATTTTATTTTATTTTACTCAGTATTTCTCGCAAGCTAATAAAAAGTGGATGAAGGTAGATATAAATATTAGATAAAATGTAATAATTACATTTTACTTAATATTTCTCTCACCTCCTCCCCTCACCTCAACTCACTTTCATGATAAGCTTATTCATTTCTAAACTTACCATCCTAGATCTTTCTCTATTTCTACAGCACCTTGTTACACATAAATTAAGAGAATACATTACATATCTTATATTAATTTGATTATAAAAAAACCCATTAAAATGAAGAATAAACTATTTTTTGTACTATGTGCAATCTTGTTTAACCTTACACTTCTTAAAAATACCTTCATGAATCACCCAATAGCCTCCAGGAAGCTCTAAAGCTTCTAAGAAGATATACACATCATGCAATCATCCATTCAATGATAGAAACAAAACATACAAAAAGACAGAGAGCCACCTAACAATTCCATACAAATGCAAGTGTAAACATATCCATAAAATCGTTTTACCTGTAAATGGACCCAACACCATTATTTTCTACATCTAATTATGTATCTAAATATAACATCAAACTAAGATGGATCTAGGCTACTTTAATTTCCCCCTTAAATAGGTTATATTCCACGTGATTACCAATGGTCAATACCATGGGTTCTTAATCCCATGGTCAACAAGATAGGTCATTTTTTTATTATTAATTTTTATAGGATTATTTTTATTTTATTTTCACCTAGCGAAAAAGTTGGCGTTATAATAAGTGACATTAATGTTACACATCTCTACCATATTTTATTTTTATTTTTACCAAGTCAAATTTTTTACATTAACTTTACACATCTCTAACATCGTGGACTCGAGAGTACCTATGAGCCCAATAAAAAATGAGTAATTTTATTAAAAAATAAAAAATATTATGTAATATTTTAAAATAAAATTATTATATTCAAAATGTAGAGTCCACTAATGTTAAATTAACTATTTTACTATAAAATATTATATCCAAAATCTAGAATCCACCAACCTTAAATTAACTATTTTGCTCTAATTATTTCACATTTTCTAGCAAACAGACTTCCACTTTGCACTGTTCCATTAAAACCAATTATATCGATTTTTAATTAGGACAAACATTTACAAATAGAGTAGATTTATTCACACACCAACTAGAGATGGAAGCACCAACTTCCAACCCACACTCAATAAGGAACTAATATTCTCTGTAGAAGGCAGCTACTATACCTCATATTAGCTTTGTTCTCCTCAGCAGTCTTTCGTCTACTCATCCCACGCTGCACTCTTTCCTCTGTTCACTCTGCAACAACTCGTTGTTCTGCTCAATAGCATTTACTAACACACAACCCACACAAAACTCTATCATTCTCTGCTCACTCTATAGCATCCCAATAAACACATTCCTCTAGATTGGGCAGCATACACTCAACTCTCAACCTTTTTCTTATGCTCTGGCACTTTTATCCTTTCGCACAATAATATAGGCTTTCTCGGGGTCTCTTTTCTCTACATAGGAACTCTTAGCCTCTTCTCTACAGCACAGGCTCACTCGAATTGACACAATAGTGCACTCACACCCACTGAGCTTTCCACACAAATCACTAGCAACAATGATGCTTCCCCCCATTTTCTCAATGGAAATCCTTAGTTTTGTTCCTCTGTTGCACACTGGTCGATGTTGCTTCTACTGCCATCCATAGTGCCCAAGAGTGTACTCCTGCATGGCTTCTCCATCTTGTTGTTGCATCTCTTACTTGAATTCTTCCACTACATTAAAACATGAGAATGGGCTCTTGAGTGTTCGCATGTTGAGGCATGAATCTTTAGTCAACTTGCACACTACAACAAGGCATTTTCCTTTATGTGAAAAAATCTCTTGTCCTCGAGGTTCTGATATTTGTTCAAATCCTTGTAGCATGTAAGAAAGATCAGGGATGGATTGTCTCAACTCATGCCAAACTCCATTATTTCATCTTGCACAATCGTGGTCCATTCTGCCTTGACGCAGTGATCCAGGTGGATGTGGGTGGCCACCTACCTATCCCACTTGGACCCCCACAACTGTCTCTTTCAGTTTTTCAATTTCCTTAATTGTAGCACAATTTACTATTTGTAGCAGTTTTTCGGGTCCTGAACTTCGGGAGCCGTTTTGAGGCCCTAAACGACGTTTTTTGAGAAATATGGGAGACTATTGTTGCTCTTCCAAAAGTTGTAGTGCTCGGATAGATATTTCTAACGAGCTATTGTACACGTCAAACAGAGATTGTATGCCAAAGTTACGACCCCCGGAAGTTGATGTACCAATTTACCCAAACGAGGCCCACAGTTTGGCGTTTCATCTTCTAGGGTTAGGTTCTTGGATGTTTAGTGTTTTCCATTATTTCTCAGCAATAAATAGGCCTTCGAGCCTCATTGTAACACAGTTTAGAGGCATGTAGCTGCCACATCTCTTCTCAGAGATAAGCTACCATCACCCTAGCTAGTTTATTTCCATTTCTATTTGTAAGCATATTTCAGTATTTTACAGTAATGAAATGAAGTATTATTTCCACTGCATATCTGTATTTATGGTTATCTCTATAATTTGTTGTGTTCCTATTTAAATCCAGATCAGTGGTATCAAAGGGGTCTGCTCTTTCTCTGTCTTTCTTTGCATGTCCCCAACAAGGTCGGGACATAAGGAGTCAGGGCTTGAATTGGTTGAACCTTTGCAAGACCAGCCTCGCAAATCCCAACGGCCTCCTATGGCAGATGAAAATAAAGACGAGGGGGTAGGAGATCCTATCAAATCTTGCTCGAAGAAGCCCTCGAGCGACAAAGGAACACGATGATCGACAACTTTTCCCAGATCCTTCAACGGCTACCCAGAGGCTATGCATCAGCTTCCAACAGCTACTCTGGAAATGCCACACCCTTTAAGGTACAAGTTAATTTTGAAATCCCCATCTTCGAGGGTCAAATAGACGCAAATGCCATAGATAAATGGTTAAATCTGCTAGAAGGGTACTTTTTTGTTCATGATTTTTCCAGTCGGGAAAAGATTATTTTCGCTCTTCTTAAAGTAGCCCCCCACATCAAGGACTGGTGGGAAACCTACTACGAGCAGAAGGATGAAAGTACTGGCTCACTATTTTCAGTCGCACCCACTTGGAATTCATTTCAAGATGCCATCAAGGAGCAGTACTACTCTATCAAAAGCTATGAGGACCAATACATAAAGTGGACCACGTTGCGGCAGGGAAGGGACCAAGATGTGTCGGAGTTCACAAACATTTTTCATACCCTTCGTACACAGTTGGGTATCAAGGACTCTGAGCTGCATTTGGTACTCAAGTACCACCGCTGCCTACATAGATACATCCAGGAAGAGATGGAGTTCCTGAACATCTCCTCACTCGGCACAGCATACCGATACGCTGTCAAGATTGAGAAAAAGTTTAAACAAAAGAAGCAAGACTTTGGATTTGCAAATCTGAAGACCAAAGGACAAAGCCAAGGTGGGGTGACCCAAGACAACCCGTCAAAGCTGCAAGAAAAGAACAACACCACAAATTCAAAGAAGGACATAGGAAAGTGGTGTGAGTTCCATAAGAGCCCCACTCACAACACAAGTGAGTGTCGGACCAAGCAGTCGCTGATGGCCGAGTTGAAGGCTTTAGAATCAGATGCATGTTCTGACCCTGAGTCAGAACCTGACAAGGGGAATGGCAAAGGGAAGCAGATCATTGAAACGGAGCCCAACACCACTATAGCCACTGCCAAGATCCAGAAGAATGAGCCCAAAGATCCAGAGGTGGGGGAGCATCTTTTCCACTCATAGGTGTGGGTGAAGAGTTTGCCGCTGCAATTCATTATTGACAGTGGGAGCCAAAAGAACCTCATTTCAACAGAGGTCGTGAAGCGGTTGAGCCTACCGACTACACCACACCCATAGCCGTATAGTATTGGATGGCTTCACCAAGGACGAGATCTCCGAGTTCGCCAGTAGTGTTGCCTTCCCTATAGCATCAAACGCTTCACATATGAGGTATTGTGTGATGTTGCACCTCTTGATGTTTGTGATGTAGTATTACACCAACCATACTTATGGAGGCGACATGCTGTGTATGTGTAAGGCCTCGCACTGTTATTATCACTTTGGGTAATTCATTATACAGGATACCGGAGGTAGCCCCACCTACCACCACCTCTTTGATCTCTGCTAAGAAAGGCAGCAAGCTCATCTCTCAGACTAGGAAATTCATTTTCTATCTGGTTCGCTCCCAAAGTAAGGGAACCATCATCGCCACATCCATGACCCCCACGAAGGGTTCCTCCACGCAACAGCAGCAGCAGAGGGATACGGTCATGAAAGAACACATGGAAAACTTCTCCTCACCCACAAGGGTACCACACAAGTTTCAGGTGGGCGACAAAGTTTGGTTGCATCAGCAGAAAGAACGCCTTACCAGAACCTATCAGAAGCTCAAACCACTCCGACATGGTCCTTACACCATTACCAAGGCTATGGGAAACAATGCTTTAGAGCACAACATTCCCTCATTCCTTTTCCTGCACCAAGTGCTCAATGTGTACCACCCTCAACCATGCTTCCCACCATTAGTGGACACATCCGAGATTGCAGAACAGCTCACTAGGGACCAAGTTCAGCAGATGGAGGAACTCAACGCAATGGGGACCATTACCTCCTATGGGGGGAGGAATGATCTAGGTGGATGTTGGTGGCCACCCACCTATCCCACTTGGACCCCCACAACTGTCTCTTTCAGTTTTTTAGTTTCCTTAATTGTAGCACAATTTAGTATTTTGGCAGTTTTTTGGGTCTTGAACTTCCAGAGCCATTTTGAGGCCCTAAACGACGCTTTTTAGGAAATATGGAGTAGCATGGGTCCATGGAATGATGTTTCCCTTCCTAAAGTTGTATTTCTCAGATAGATCTTTCTAACGAGCTATTGTACGCATTAAACGGAGATCGTATGCCAAAGTTACGACCCCGGGAAGTTGATGTACCAATTTACCCAAATGGGGCCCACAGTTTGGCGTTTCATCTTCTAGGGTTAGGTTTTTGGATGTTTAGTGTTTTCCATTATTTCTCAACAATAAATAGGCCTTTGAGCCTCATTGTAACACAGTTCAAAGGCATGTAGCCGCCACATCTCTTCTCATAGATAAGCTACCATCGCCCTAGCTAGTTTATTTCCATTTCTATTTGTAAACATATTTCAGTATTTTACAGTAATGAAATGAAGTATTATTTCCGCTGCATATCTATATTTATGGTTATCTCTGTAATTTTTTGCATTCCTATTTAAATCTGGATCAGTGGTATCAGAGCGGTCTGCTCTTTATCTCTCTTTCTTTTCATGTCCCCAACAAGGTCGGGATATAAGGAGTTAGGGCTTGAACTGGTCGAACCTTTGCAAGACCAGCCTCGCAAATCCCGACAGCCTCCCATGGCAGATGAAAATAAAGATGAGGGGGCAAAAGATCCTATCAAAATCTTGCTCGAAGAAGCCCTCGAGCGACAAAGGAACACGATGATCGACAGCTTTGCCTAGATCCTTCAGCGGCTACCCAGAAGCGATGCATCGGCTTCCAATAGCTACTCTGGAAACGCCATGCCCTTTAAGATACAAGTTAATTTTGAAATCCCCATCTTCAAGGGTCAAATAGACGCAGATGTCGTAGATAAATGGTTAAATTTGCTAGAAGGGTTTTTTTATGTTCATGATTTTTCCAGTGGGGAAAAGATTATTTTCGCTCTTCTCAAAGCAGCCCCCCAAGTCAAGGACTGATGGGAAACCTACTGCGAGTAGAAGGATGAAAGTACGGGCTCCCTATTTTCAGCCGCACCCACTTGGAATTCATTTCAGGATGCCATCAAGGAGTAGTACTACCCTATATAAAGCTATGAGGACAAATACATAAAGTGGAGCACGATGCGGTAGGGAAGGGACCAAGATGTGTCGGAGTTCACAAACATTTTTCATACCCTTCACACACAGTTGTGTATCAGGGACTCTGAGCTGCATTTGGTACTCAAGTACCGCGACTGCCTACACAGATACATCCAGGAAGAGATGGAGTTCCTGAACATCTCCTCACTCGGCACAGCATACCGATACACTGTCAAGATCGAGCAAAAGTTTAAACAAAAGAAGTGAGACTTTGGATCTGCAAATTCGAAGACCAAAGGACAAAGCCAAGGCAGGATGACCCAAGACAACTCGTTGAAGCCGCAAGAAAAGAAAAACACCACAAAGTCGAAGAAGGACATAGGAAAGTCGTGTGAGTTCCACAAGAGCCCCACTCACAACACAAGTGAGTGTCGGACCAAGCAGTCGTTGGTGGCCGATTTGAAGGCTTCAGAATCAGATGCATGTTCTGACCCTGAGTTAGAACCCGACAAGGGGAATGGAAAAGGGAAGCAGATCATTGACGCAAAGCCCAATGCCATTGTAACCACTGCCAAGATCCAAAAGAATGAGCCCGAAGATCCAGAGGAGGGGGAGCGTCTTTTCCACTCACAGATGTGGGTGAAGAGTTTGCCGCTGCAATTCATTGTTGACAGTGGGAGCCAAAAGAACCTCATTTCAGCAGAGGTCATGAAGCGGTTGAGCCTATCGACTACACCACACCCATAGCCGTATAGTATCGGGTGGCTTCACCAAGGACGAGATCTCCGAGTTTTCCAACAGTGCCGCCTTCCCTACAGCATCAAACCCTTCACATATGAGGTATTGTGTGATGTTGCACCTCTTGATGTTTGTGATGTACTATTAGGCCAACCATACTTATGGAGGCAACATGCTGTGTATGTGTCAAGGCCTCACGCTATTATTATCACTTTGGGTAATTCATTATATAGGATACCAGAGGTAGCCCCACCTACCGCCACCTCTTTGATATCTACTAAGAAAGGCAGCAAGCTCATCTCCCAGACTAGGAAATTCATTTCCTATCTAATTCACTCCCAAAGTAAGGGGAAGATCGTCACCACATCCATGACCCCCGCGAAGGGTTCCTCCATGCAACAGTAGCAATAGAGAGATACGGTCATGAAATAACATAGGAGCAACTTCTCCTCACCCACAGGAGTACGACACAAGTTTCAGGTGGGCGACAAAGTTTGGTTGCATCGGCAGAAAGAACATCTTACCAGAACCCATCAGAAGCTCAAACCACTCCGACATGGTCCTTACACCATTACCAAGGCTGTGGGAAACAATGTTTTGGAGCACAACATTCCCTCATTCCTTCGCCTGCACCAAGTGCTCAATGTGTACCGCCCTCGACCATGCTTCCCACCATTAGTGGACACATTCGAGATTGCAGAACAACTCACTAGGGACCAAGTTCAGTAGATGGAGGAAATCAACACAATGGGGACCATTGCTTCCTATGGGGGGAGGAATGATCCAGGTGGATGTTGGTGGCCACCCACCTATCCCACTTAGACCCCCACAATTGTCTCTTTCAGTTTTTCAGTTTCCTTAATTGTAGCACAATTTACTATTTTTAGTAGTTTTTCAGGTCCTGAACTTCCGGAGCCATTTTGAGGCCCTAAATGACGTTTTTTGGGAAATATGGGAGCAACATGGGTCCACGGGCAGATTTTTCTCTTCCCAAAGTTGTAGTGCTCAGATAGATCTTTCTAACGAGCTATTGTATACGTCAAATGGAGATCGTATGCCAAAGTTACAACCCCGGGAAGTTGATGTACCAATTTACCTAAACGGGGCCCACAGTTTGGCGTTTCATCTTCTAGGGTTAGGTTTTTGGATGTTTAGTGTTTTTCCATTGTTTCTCAACAATAAATAGGCCTTCGAGCCTCATTGTAACATAGTTCACAGGCATGTACCCGCCACATCTCTTCTCATAGATAAGCTACCATCACCCTAGCTAGTTTATTTCCATTTATGTTTGTAAGAATATTTCAGTATTTTACAGTAATGAAATGAAGTATTATTTCCACTGCATATCTATATTTATGGTTATTTCTGTAATTTGTTGCATTCCTGTTTAAATCTGGATCACACAGTGATCTCTCTCTCTATCTCCTTCCCGCGATAGTCGTAATTGATTCCATCAACAAACTCTTCTGCACGCATTTACTTAGCTGCTGACTCATTCATCCTTCACACTCCTATGTGTTGGAATGTTTTAGCCCAATCATTTACTAACTTTATTAAGTAGATGTTACGAAATCGCGAGATCTTGATTGGTCTTTAGCCCTTTTTTCTTAGCCCCCTTTTTTTTGCTCCATGTGATTACTTGTTGTGACAGGCGGCTTCATACACCTCCATATTGGAATTTTAGAGCTCCCACATATTGTAACTTTTTATTAACGCGATCTTACAATATTACAAGATCTTGAAATCCCAAGCCTAGCCTTTAGCCCCGTTTTCTTAGCCCATTATTTCTTTTCACCATATGATCAGGTGTTGTGACTAATGACATAACACTTAGATGTTAGGGCCTTCAGTCTCCTATCGGGGGCCGATCTCCTTGTGTTCTTTCTCTTCTCCTTTGGTTCTTTGGGCTTTCACGACCAAACGCCAACACATCATAGCTCCATGTATTAGGTCTTTCTCAAAATTCACTTACGAAGGAGTTACGAAATCTCCAGCCTCTGAAATACCCATGTGGCGTCTCAACAACACATAAGTGCTAAGCCTTGCTTTGTGCCCTTGTTTCTTTGGGTATCCATGACCAAACACCAATCATCATCGGAAGCCCCTTGCATCAAAATTTTTTCAAATTTCAATTAGAATGAAGTTACAAAATCCCAACCTCCGATGTGTACTTCTTAAATGATGTCATTCTCTCATCATAAACTCCATGTGGTGCCTCCATAGTGGTGACACGTGTCACCAATATTTTCCCCATTAGGCCACCTAACTGTAATACCCCCTCCTCCCATGTCTACCCAAGCAAATGACCAGGTAGGGTAAACATGTGACAAGAGAGGCCACTGTTATAGACATTTTTGTGCCTTACATCACTGAGCATGAAATGTCAATAATTAAGGGATCCAAAGTCCCTAAACATGTTGTTCCTACCCTAGAGGAACAAGGCCAACAAACCACAGCAATTCACAAAAGTTCTCCACATGAAAACACTCAAAAACAGGCCATTTCTGGATCATGTCAACTACTCCACTGAGCATCTGCGCTGAATGTCAACTGCTCCACTGTCTACCTGCGCTGAATGTCAACTGCAAAGAAGGCTACCTACGCTGAGCGTAACTGGACAAGTGGCAGACTCATTTCTCAAGGTGTCAATGCCCAGGAAGCTTCCAAAATGACACTTGGATCAGGGAATTCGACTGGTGATGATTAAGAGGTTCCAAATCTCCAAGTGGAAGCAAGAACCTCCAAGTGGACTCAAGAACTAAAGTGGGAGAGGACACTAGTCAGCTCCATGCCAGCCTCAAGCTGACTCATCCTTTCTCCAAAACTCCTATATATAGATCTCTCTCAGGAGGTCATGGGGGCTGGAATATTGTATTTGCAAAGAATTGCTGTTGGTTTGTGGTTGGATCATTGGGTGCTTATGCTTTGAAAGGGGCTGAAGAAGGAATTCTATTCTGCTGGGAAGGAGATGCTGGGTTGGAACCCTATGGGTTGTATCTCTTCCTGAACCTTGTTTATCAATCAATAAAGCTTCTTGGTTCTTTCCTATATGCTGGTGTTTATTGTATGATTTGCATTAGTGTATTTGATTTACTTCTAATCCTGAATCATTTATGAATATGTATATTTGCCTTTGTATTGTGTCCTTCTCTTGTTGCATGTAGCTGTTCTCTTGTCACAGGTAGCTGTTCTCTTGTGATCTCGTGGGAGCAAAAGCGAGGAGGCAAGTAGCTGTGGACACACAAAGAGGAGAGGATCTAGATCGAGGGACAACCGAAAGATAACGGTAAGTCCACCAATCTCCTCTCTTTCATATTTCATAAAGGAAGAAACCGAAGTAGCTGTATTCGTTTGTTGCTAAGGTACTGTCACACCTTAGGTGGATAGGATCGTCCTGCATAGGCATTTTTCCCCACAACAAATTGGCGACTCCACTGGGGAAGAACTTTGTTTTAGTCATTTTGTTTGTTTGCATCATTGTTTACCTCATAGACTTAACAGCAACAATCGAACTGCTTTGCAAAGTAGAATGTTGCTGCTTTGATCCTTCACTGGGTTTTTTGTCTATGATCTCAACAATGGACTCACAAATGACTTGATGATCCTTTGTGATAGTCTTTAGTACCCTCTCAAAGCATCCCTCTGTTTATACCTTGCTTGTGTTTCTGATTTGGCCTGAAACAATTGATTTTTGAGCATTTTATGACCCGAAAACCAAGAGAAACGAGAGTTTCTCCTTTCAGCGCAGACACTGTGAAGGCAGTCTGCATTTCAACGCAGGTCCCGTGAAGGCTACCTGCGCTGAATGTCAAACTGACAGTGTTACACCTGCGTTGAACCAGTGTACCTTTGTGCAACTGGGGTTCCTTGCTGTCTTTTGCCCTGTTTGATCTCTGTTTTTGCAGCCTTTAACCAGCATAGGTACCACCTCTGAAACCCCTTTTCTTTGCTTGAATTCCGCCTCATTTTTGTACAAAAAGACTGTAAGTGTTTTTATGTGTTTGTGGCGTCATTTACAGTTTTCCTTTCCATGAGCGAAATAGTCATCCTGTAACCTTGATTCAGATCTGATTGATTGATTGATTGTGATCTTAGGAGAGAGTTCATTGGCTGTTTGCAGTTTGATTATCATTTGCTTTTACTTATTGGTTTGAATTTGTCACTTTTAAGTGTCGAAACAAGTATTTCTTTCGAAAAATCGCAAAGTGCTTGTAATCTCTTCTACCCTTGCTGATTTTGGAAAAAGTAAACTTGTTTATTTTCAGTCATTTAAAAGCAAATTCGAAGTTGTACAAAAAGCTTTCTTTGTAGGCATTTATACTAAGAAAGTGAAAACAAACACCTGCATTGTGCATTTGCATTTTGATAAGTTTGCATGAGTGATTTAGGAAGAGTGCATTAGAGTGTGCTGATTGCTCTTTGAGAAAAGATAGTCGCTCTCTTTTCCCTTAGTAGCTAGGATTTTCAAAGTTGAAAGATTATAAAGCTTGCTTATCATCTTAGACTGCATTTAGGAATTTGTACCAATACATCTCGTGGTGATCCTGAAAGACAAACTTTACGAAGATCAACTTAAAATATATTGAATGAACCTAACAACGCTTTGCAACATAACGCACAACATAGAGGTCTAGGTAAAGACGTGTTCCGGCGTCGTTAAACGTAGTGACTGTCGATCTCTAAGAAGGTGGGTGATTCCTCCTGAGGGACGATTACACTAATACGGACTTGTGCTCCCACGTACCGTCGCGTATATATTGGGAGACCCCTATAGGCATATATCCTTTATCCTTAGGAAGCCGTGTCGGCCGCCCTACTGATCGCAATGCAGTGAACACAGCATTCACGAAGATCGACCACCCGTACCGTAAAAAGTATTCTGTGGTTTTGCGAAAAGTTTGGCACACCCTCTGCCTAGATCTCCAGAGCAGTTTCTTTTGGCCTTTTTCAGACTCTATAACAGAAAAAGTCCATCCGAGCATTTGTCACTTCGGGCTCGTTAAAACATCGAAGGAGACTAGAGTCATCTTTAGCTTTTTCTCGACTCTTTAAAACTGAAAAAGCAAGTTGTGTCTAAAGCGTCGTTAACAATTTATTTTAAACGGAACAATCACCCTTATTCCCGCGTTGATCTTTAGGTTGAAAAGATGGAGCACACCAAACAAGGAGTTCCCCTTGATGGGAATCCTAGTCCTTTCTCCTCTTGGGGAGATGTTGGTGCACCCCACATGGCCACATTGTTGCTTCCAGGACTGACGATTGGCCTACCAGTATGGCTCTTTTCAACCAATGTCGTTCAGAATACCACCATTCCTGAACAGTCGAGTCAACAGTTAGATCAGACAAGAGTTGCCCACCAGCCTTCCACTTCATCTTCCTCTCCTCCTTCCTCTTCGCTTGATGGAACTAGTCGTTCAAAGAACCGGGTTCCTAAGGAGAAGAAGGAGAAGAAGAAGAAAGAAAAGAAACAGAAGGAGCCTAAGGCGACTGGGGGCAAACAAGCGTCATCTAACAAAAATCCACACACAACACTCGTAAGGCCTAAATCGCCATGCGTCATATGCAGGGGAGACCACTTCCATAGAGATTGTCCATGTATCCCCCGGATACTAAGAGACTGGTCCCCCCGTTTGCACAATTCGGTAGCATCGACCTCTGATAGCCATGTCGATTGTTCACCGTCAACTAGTGGGAGTGAAGCTCCAGGACAGAGCGAGAAAACTAAATTTCCCTGCAGACTGTGTGAAGGCGATCACGCCATCCACCGTTGTCCCTTCTTAGACGAGGCGAAAAGAGTTCTGGAAGATCGCCCGATATTACGAGCGAATCTTCCTCCTGGATATCAAAAACTCTTGCCAAGTCCCTCGCTAGTTGAGAATCTGGTTGACCCGCCCAGGTGGTCAGCCGAAGCACCTGTCATTGAAGATGAACCGTCTGAATCCATACCTGACGAAAGTCTAAAGGTTGAAACGACAGTTGACCCGGTTTTGCCTTCAGAGGCTCTATCTTCGAATGACACCATCACAGAGGAGAGTAAAGACGACACCGTCCAAATTCTCTTCATCAGCACTGACTCTGATGATCAAGGGGGCAATGCCACCATTCCTTTATCGCAGGAAGGAAGTTCATCAGAGCGCTATCTGGCCGTTTACTCGGTCCCACCACCAAGCAACCTGGTTGTGTCCTTTGACTGGAACCAACTAGGCAGACCCCGCTTGCCAGCTAGCATACCATTCAGAATTATTGTTCAAATATACAGAATGGTAATGGCTGGTACAGTTATTGATGAAGGGGCATCTGTGAGTATCCTTTCCTCTATTGCTTGGAAAGCGCTTGGTTCGCCTGCGCTTTTGCCTGAAATGAGAAATCTATCAGGCTTTGATAAGGGAACCAGTCGCCCTTTAGGGATCCTCCCCAATGTGCCAATAACATTGAAAGGGAAGACCGTTCAAATGAACGTGATGGTCGTTCAAGGACCCTTGGATTATAACCTACTCCTTGGACGAGACTATATATATTGCATGGGAGCAGTAGTCTCCTCACTCTTTAGAGTAATGTGTTTTCCGCGTGAAGGAAGAATGGTCAAGCTCGTGGACCAACTTTCGTTTCCCGGATCACACATCGCAAATAGTCATATACCATCCCTAAATGGTCTATTCACGAAAGAAGTGTCTCAACCCACGGTCCGTCCTCCTGATGAGCGCGAGTAATCCGGGAGGATATGACTGGAACCCAGGGGGCATGCGTCCTGGTCTGCTTCGGCAGAGAACTTTGGGTATTAGATATGGTTTCCGCGGGAGAATATGACTAGTCCGTACCCCGTCCGTCTAGGAAAGAGGGTTGTTCTAGAATAAGATTCTTTTGTCAAAGTTATGTGAGGTGGCGGTGTGCGTCGCTCACCTTTGTCTATTTCGGTAGGCATTGCCGAGGAAGTGTTTTGTTTAACGAGACAATCTTTAGGTAACCTGAAAAAGGTAGGCCAAAGAAGTGTTTTGATTAACGAGACAATCTTTGGGTAACCTGAAAGAGGTAGGCCTCCCTCAGTAAAACTAATGTTTTGTCTTTGAGTAGTGTTCTTCTCTTGTCGCAAGTAGCTGCTCTCTTGTCGCAAGTAGCTGTTCTCTTGCGATCTTGCAAAAATCTATTGAAAGTTGGACTAACGAGAAGACAGGTAGCTGCTCTCTTGTGACCTCGTATAGACCCATTGGAACTAAACTGGCAAGAAGACAAGTAGCTGTGAACACCCAAAGAAAAGCAGAGGTGAGAAGGAGGAGGGGCAACCTTGAAATTGTATTTTATACTTGGGGGCATGCAAACCTTTTGGAGTGCAAGCTAAGAGCAGTTATTTATCTGCTTTTTGGGTTAGCCGTTTCCGAACTTGCATAAAGAAAGGATGAGGAGTAAAGCGCAAGAGAGATGAAGCTCCTTAAAAAATAGCAATCTCCATTGAGACACTCGTATCATATGACTGGTATATCGAGCAGTTTTACTGCGGAATTTATGCTCGTTAAAAAATAGAAAAGCGAGATCTGAGCAGTTTTAGCACATAGTTCATGCTCGTTAAAAAATAAACATAAGTTGAGCAGTGTTTTGGCGCATTCAAGCTCATTAAAAAATGAACCCATCCCGGTAAATAACCATTGAAGTATGTAACCTGATCAACCATAAAAGCCTTGGTCGTGTTTGTGTACCGTCACCTCCACTTTTCATTTGGCCGATCGTTTACCTCCATATGATTGTTTACCCATTTTGAGGAACAACTGCGAAGAGTGATTTCACCTAGCCATCCTTGTGACACTGCCGTGATTGGAAAATTCCAACCTGTACCTGGAATCAGCTGCTATCCCTGTTCATCACTCGTTCCTCGAAAGACGAGTCTTCTTTAAGCTCTTTTCAACTGACTCGTAAAATATGAAAAGATTGCCGAGTTTTGGCCTTCCAGCTCGTTAAACGACCGGAAGAGCTATCCCTCCTCTAGATTTTAATCTTTTTGGACCTGAGGGATTATTGCACAAAAAGATCGAGTGCTTGTTTTGTTCGGCTCGTTAAAACTATCGAAAACTCATCCCTTCTGTATTGTTTTATACTTTTTCGGACTTAAGGGATTAGATGACGAAAAAGGAATTTTGGAGTTAACTTTATGTACCTTTTCAGACTCTCTAAAAATGAAAAGGGCCGAGTTTTCCTTGTCGTTAGACTCGTTAAAATCACTAAATAGCGACAAACTTGTCTTTAGACGAGAACGAGTTTCCCTATCGCTAGGCTCGTTAAAACATAGCGATGGGCTTGCCCGAAGGGCAGGTTATAGAACAAGCATATGTTATCCTCCTCAAGCTTGACAAAAATAAAGAGGTACTGGTCAGCAATAACTGGGGAAAAATTGGGAAAAATCAAGAAGTCTTTGATGGTAGCAGGTCGCTCTTGAACATGACACTTTTCCTCCGTACCACATCGGGTTGGGTTGTTTCATTCACCGATCACATCACCATGGTCTTTGCCACACCATCCATACTTGGGGTAATGCTACCAATCCATCGCATCAGTGTCGCCATATGTTCAAGAGAAGTCGTTCAGAAAGAGTCAACCAGGTCCCATCCACTGCCATACATTATCCTTCATCCATTTCATGACCGCCACCCTGAATCATATGTCACAGATTGTTTTCACCTCCATTAAAATCATTAGCTCCGTTCCATGTCACTGATGTGGGATTCATTAAGGCCCTCCTTTGACGGATCGCTTCTTGTCGACATCAGCTCATTATCCAAGAAGTTGATCTAGGAACAACCCCTTCAGTACTTTGAAGCTTGCATGCCTCAATGGCAAGTTTCTCACTTCCGGCGACAGGTATACATCAATGACCTTCGACCAGAAGATTTTGCGTGGTGTTCGACGCCAAGTCCTTTATTCACACCACGTGAATTGTACTGCAGTGCCTTGAGGGTCATTATCATTATCGGTGATTCCTCTCGCGCTTGTTAACGGTTCACATCATTGACCGGTAATCAAGCGATGTCTTTCCATGTTCGACTTCAGCGCAATTCTCACATGGATTGACTTGTACTTAGAGTGAAGATCGAATGAGATTGAAGACCCCGGATCTAGTTTCATCCATCCGGGCTGCGATATATATTCAGGAAATATAAAGACATTTGACATGTACATCATTGCAGCAGATGATCATCCTACTCAAAGGATGATAGTTTCGCCAGAATTATCAGTCTACCATCAGACGATCGTCTGTTCTATGTACCAAAATGTATTTATAAAGCTGAGCATGGGAATGCCCGCCTCAGCTAGATCATGAAAGCTGTATGAATCATAATGTATTGTATTGTATCTTATTACAGGTCTCCTCCCAGCAAATGGATGAACTTTGGACTCCCCTGGATAAAGCATTTCACCCGATAAACGGCCTCATACTTTAGGGGGCAACTGTTATAGAAATTTTTGTGCCTTACATCACTGAGCATGAAATGTCAATAATTAAGGGATCCAAAGTCCCTAAACATGTTGTTCCTACCCCTAGAGGAACAAGGCCAGCAAACCACAGCAATTCACAAAAGTTCTCCACATGAAAACACTCAAAAACAGGCCATTTTTGGATCATGTCAACTGCTCCACTGAGCATCTGCGCTGAATGTCAACTGCTCCACTGTCTACCTGCGCTGAATGTCAACTGCAAAGAGGGCTACCTGCGCTGAGCGTAACTGGACAAGTGGCAGACTCATTTCTCAAGGTGTCAATGCCCAGGAAGCTTCCAAAATGACACTTGGATCAGGGAATTCGACTGGTGATGAGTAAGAGGTTCCAAATCTCCAAGTGGAAGCAAGAACCTCCAAGTGGACTCAAGAACTAAAGTGGGAGAGGACACTAGTCAGCTCCATGCCAGCCTCAAGCTGACTCATCCTTTCTCCAAAACTCCTATATATAGATCTCTCTCAGGAGGTCATGGGGGGCTGGAATATTGTATTTGCAAAGAATTGCTGTTGGTTTGTGGTTGGATCATTGGGTGCTTATGCTTTGAAAGGGGCTGAAGAAGGAATTCTATTCTGCTGGGAAGGAGATGCTGGGTTGGAACCCTATGGGTTGTATCTCTTCCTGAACCTTGTTTATCAATCAATAAAGCTTCTTGGTTCTTTCCTATATGCTGGTGTTTATTGTATGATTTGCATTAGTGTATTTGATTTACTTCTAATCCTGAATCATTTATGAATATGTATATTTGCCTTTGTATTGTGTCCTTCTCTTGTTGCATGTAGCTGTTCTCTTATCACAGGTAGCTGTTCTCTTGTGATCTCGTGGGAGCAAAAGTGAGGAGGCAAGTAGCTGTGGACACACAAAGAGGAGAGGATCTAGATCGAGGGACAACCGAAAGACAATGGTAAGTCCACCAATCTCCTCTCTTTCATATGTCATAAAGGAAGAAACCGAAGTAGCTGTATTCGTTTGTTGCTAAGGTACTGTCACACCTTAGGTGGATAGGATCGTCCTGCATAGGCATTTTTTCCCCACAACAGCCACTATAAGGGATTCAACCTCCTTAGTGACGTTAACGAAATGGAATCGACAGAAAACATCAACCAAACCCACCCACATCAGCAACAACACCCTCAAGAGACATGTCAGCCACTCAAACATCTTGTCCCTGATCCCCACTGATGTTTTAAGCCTTTCACCCCCTGGTTTCTCTCATTCTATAGGCATGAAAACATCTAGAAACCCAGAGATGCTCTCACAGGCATATGTGTCAGCGTCCATGGACTCTTCTTAGTAGACCTGTGCCAGGTTCACCAAGATTTGAGCCACTTTTCTAGCCCAGAATCTTGACCTTTTCCAAGAACTTGTTACAACCTCCATAATCCATCAAAGACATGATGACAATACTATAAATAAAAAATAAACCTCATTATTAGGCATGAGCATCCCCAACCGAGACTGACATTCTATCAAACACTTGGCATCTGAATGCAACCTACAAGTCTAGGATACAAGACAGAGCATGAATGATTGAAAGCAGTTATGAAACATAACCAAAAGGATCAACACCTTCTCCATTGAACTATTATAACCTCAATTATGTCTTGCATCCATCATTTTAAAAATTATAAGTAAATACATGAGATGGCCATGACATGAACCAATCATATAACCATTCTTACAACCAACATAAAACCATATAAATATTAGAGATATGACAACCATTAAATCCACTTATAAACAAGTGAAAAAGTAAGAGAACTTAACTTTTATTAATCGAAGGAAAACCTGACTAGGTTCAGGACTTCCACGTACCACCCGACCATAAACATGGCTGAACCAAATCTTTTTTTCAACTAGTCACCCTCGTGCCATATTCCAAGCATGAATGTGATATCTCATAGAAAAACAAATCCAAGAACAATCAAGGGAATCCAGAGGTTAATCAACTTCCACCCTCATCAAACTGGGATCACACCAAAACCGGTGCTCCGATCATAACCGAACTTGCAATGCCATTTGGAATCCATCACTATCCTTGAGGATTTTTTGGCCTCCTTGTCTCTCAAGCTTTACCACAATCCAATCCTGGATCACTATGCCCTAAATCGAGATCAGTCTCTCAAGCTTTACCATAATCCAAACCCAGATAACTAGGCCCTAAACTGAGATTTATCCCTTAGGCTTTACAGTGTATCCTACCAAAACCAGTCAAGGGATTCCTATGCCTTTGGGAATGAAACTTTAGACCACCTCCACCCCAGATTCTGGAATCCATCCAGCAAACCAAAGCTCAAAAATTGAAATAAACATCCCAACACCATGGCATCCAAAAAAAAGGCAAGATTATGCTGAAAACTATTGTCATAACTCGGTAAAACCATACCACCGACAATAAGAGAACCATACACCAACATGCAAATCCATGCATGTCCAAACCAGCTAGGAAATCACACATGAAAAAGGTTACCTGCAAATATACGTGTTGAAGCTTCTTGATCCTACTTTTCCTTCCTTGATACTTGCCTTCCTTCCTTTCCCTTTGCTTTCTTTTCCTTCCTTGCTCCAAAACTAGATTGCTCCAAGAAAACTCTATATGACCAAGAGTGAGAGAGAGAGAGAATAATTAGAGAGCTCCAAACTTCAACTGACAAAAGGTTAGCAAAAGCTTTCCCACTGATCCTCAGAAGCCTTTTTATTAATGAGGCCTCTATTTCTTCATTTTCCTTTATTTTCCTTCATTTTCCTCCTCACATGCAACCTGTGACCTTTCACCTTAATTTTCTCCTAATTTCCTTTATTTTCATAAATAAATGTGCAAAAAATGTCTTTTTTCATTTTTAATGCCTTTACCTTAGCCTTTGCCAATTTTCCTTATCCAAATAACACATCCAGTGATGCCTACTAGGATATCTTTGCCCAACATTCAACTTGGAATAACTGTCCCTTAACCATGGTCTTATTTTTCCTTTAATAACTTTTATTACATGAAGTTTTCACCAGGGTTGTTAAAGAACCCTCCCCCTTGGGGAACATTGTCCTTGGTGTTAAACCACACCATGACCTCAACAAAACCACTAAAAAGAAAACATACTACCCATGGAGCTTTATAACTTAGCTCGTTCTAGTATTTACAATGAATACCTACTCAAAAGAAAAACATCATGACAACATGACAAGATAACAACCATAAAAACATGACACCCATACCTCTTATTGGAGATTCATAAATTATCTCATGGTGGTATTTACATCCATATACATATACATACATATACCAAAACATCAGCAAAACATATGCCAAATATGTACCAACATCAAACCAAAAATACAATGCCTCAATAGGAAAACAATGAAGGATACAGGGTCCGCATCTGATCCGCCATCTCCCATATAGCTTCTTCAGGCCCAAAGTGCTTCCGCTACACTTTACATCTCTCTATGGCTCTGTTCCTGAGCATGAGATGTTTCCGCTGCAATATGAACTGAGGCTCTAGCTGGAACTCTCCTTCTTGCTCCACCTGCAATACAGACCAATCAATAACATGATCAACATCCTTTATATACTCATGAAGCAATGAAATATGGAAAAATCATGGAATTTCACTGTTGGAGGTAGTGCAAGTTGATATTGCACTGGTCCAATCCTCTCAAGGATCTCAAAAGGCCCGCAATACCGTGGTGCCATCTTAGCACATGATCCAATCCTCAAAGAGATTTTCTTGGGCTTGATGCATAAATACACATGCTCCCCATCCTGAAACTCCTTGAATACCCCTTGCTGATAAGCATAAATATTCTATCTATATTGTATTTCCTTTATATTCTTCTTTATAACTTTGATTTCCTACTCCATGTCTGTCAACATATCCGGTCCAATAAGTATCCTATTCACTGGATCACTCCAGCTGATGGGAGTGTTAGAAATTGGTCCATACAATGTTTCAAAAGGACTCATCCTCAATGACTCCTGATAACCATTGTTGTATGCAAACTCAACCAATGGAAGATACTCCTCCCATTTCCTCTAGTGGTGCATCACATACACCCTCAACATATCCTCCAAAATCCCATTGACCCTCTCTGTCTGTCCATATGTCTATGGATCATAAGTTATAGTGAAGTCCAACTCTGTACCCATGTTTACAAATATCTCCGTCCCTTGGAAGTGAAATTTACATCCCTGTCTGACACAATCTTCTTCGGAACACCATGCAGTCTCACTATCTCTCTAATGAACACCTGTGCTACCACACTGGCTCAATATGTAGTCTTTACTGGAATGAAATGAGCTACCTTGCTCAACCTGTCAACCATGACCATAATAGAGTCATGCTATCTCGCTGTCCTCGGAATACCTGTAATGAAATCCATGGAAATGACCTCCCATTTCCAATGCAGAATCACAATAGGCTATAGTAAACCACCTGGATGCTTACATTCTACCTTTACCTATTGAAAATCTAAGCATCTAGCCACGAACTCTGTGTTATCACTTAGAATGAACCTCAAGGCTGAGAAGAGGCAATTCCGAGGTAACCACAGACCAAGCTTTCAATTTGGCATCTAGCCCTGCCAGACCAGAGAGGGCTCTCTCTTTGCCGCCAAAATGTGGCTACAATGAGTGAATCTTAGGCTAGTTATGGAGTGCAAGGATTTGTTTGAAAGTTTTTGGGTCGAAACAGCAAGAGAAAGGACGATTGGGCTATGGAGTCAATGCCAGTTTCTGCTGGCAAACTTGGGGCAAATTAAGTGCCATGTTTAGCCAGATAGAAGATTGCAAATGTGAGAAGAATAGAGGGGAGAAATCCCACTGCCCTGCAGGCATCAAACAAGGGATAGATCTCCAGTAGTAGCATTAGACGAAAGAGAAACATGAGGTTGCTCAACAAAGCATCTAGCAAAGTATGAATTCTGCAAAGACAACCATTACATCTAACAGCAAAATCATCATGAAAGGAGCATCATAGGGGATGGATTCCTAACACATCACTTAGATAATGTTGTAACAAGGTAGAGAAAACAAAATATGTAAGTGAATTACAGGAAAAACATATTGAACAATAAACACTGTGATGGATCCCAGGTCTAAAGGGAAAAAACCGCTTTATTAAAATGATATTCAGGAAAACTTTACACAGTGCCGAGCAGCCTCTCTCTGCTGCCAAAATCGAACCTCTACCCTTTAAAAATAATCCTATATATACTAACTTATAAATCTATTTTTATTTCCTCAACATAGGAAATAAAAAAATTAAAATAAAAAAATACAATTAATGATAAAATCCTATCATAAAACAATATTAAAACTAAACAATATTGAATAAAAATCTCATGAAATATGGAAAATAGAGTTGTTTTGGAAAACCAAAATTAGTGAATTTTGGTCAAGATCTGCTTCCTTTAAGGGTGGAATTCCACAAAATCTTCCCTTTGACTGCCACTTTGCACCTGCCTGCACGAATTTTGGAGTTGGTTGATTAACTTGTTGTTCCTGTTTCCTCCTTGGATGTTCTATGACCACCATTTGTACCCAGAATTCTACGAGCTATTAATTTGTACAAAAATAACTGTAATGTCATCACTACAAATGTCATACTCCAACCCTAAATGATATAATTCATTAACAATTTCGGCACAAGCATCGCGAGGATCATCGAATTTGGCAACCATATCCACCATCACTTGACTGGAGATAAACTCAAAGATTCCATCACAAGCAATACTGCAACAAGATCCTTTCCATAACCACAGATTTGCTACAATTGTCTGACCATTTCCATAGATTTAAAACGTTACCAGCATTCTGTGTCATTTCTGAAAACAAATTTTATAAACTCAACGATCATTCCAACGCAGTTCAACAAACCTTGTTTAATAATCATTAATAAAACAACTAGTTTGTTTTCGATTTGCTGAAGGTGTCATCATTGGACATCTGGAACGTTTTAATAGCTACACTCTGCCACCATTTTGCTCATAATCATTGTAGGCACGATATTTTCCTCTGTCATAGTTTCTATCGCTTCTTCTTGCATTGTACTGCTTATTTTCCAGGTCCATGTATCTACCAAATTCCCTCTCTTTCCCATATCCAGTCTGATCATCATTTCTTCCCCTATAACGGCTTCCAGATCGATCTTCACCATATTCATATCCACCACCAGTGCTTGGCTCACTACTAATTACATCAAAGACCTTTTGCTCGATTCCGGGCACCTTCAGAACTTTGTTTTATAAGATGGCTCTACGCACAGTGCCATAGTCCAGAAGCACAACGCCACAACCAGGAGCGCAGCGCTACACTCCAGATAGGTTTGGTTTCAATTTTTGACTTGTGTGTGTTTGTGGATGCAAGGGCGATGAGCTAGGCTTTTGGTTCTCATGGTTAGTATGACAGAAAAACAAGAATGTTTGTAACCCATACGCAAGGTTGCTTCAAAACCATGTTGCAACTTATCCTGCCCAAAATAATTTAACAGTTTGACTACTCTCAGAGTAACCACCTGTGTACCAAGTGTTGTTTCTCTGGTCATCAACATCAAAGTCATGCTCTCCCCAGAAAGCAGTTGATTGAACTCCCTTGCATTAAATAAGCTCATCCATGATGGTGAAATCAAATCTGATAATCCTTTATTGAATGCATTTATTAGTGGTTGGATCTGCCGATTAAGTTTATAGTCTGCCATTGCATGTACATACTGTAACCTATTTTCATTTGTAACAATCATATTAGCACCACCCGGTCTAAGCTCAATAACCACTAGATTTCCAAAAACCTCCTATGTTACTGTGAAATCCAAAGCAAGGTCTCTAACATCCCCTTCATAATGCTTTAGGTACACAAGATTTTGATGCAATTCTGGATCAAGGCCAGAAAGCTCATCAAGGAAGCTATATCCACCTAGTAGTTTCCGGACAAAAACATGAGAGAAATAGTAATCTAGTAAAATTCCCTCATACAAATTTTTTCCAACAATTCTACCGAGGAACTCAATCATCTGCACCCCAGTTGCAAGGATTCTTGCTGACGGGTGTGGAAATAGCAGACACAGCTTCATGTGCTCTAGTTGCTGCAGCAATTGGAGGACGATATTTGATAGTAGGAGCAAGCCATAGAGATGGGGGCCAGAAACTACATCTACAATCTCTTTCATATAAAAAGTACAAACACCTAACAGTTACATCCATCAAGGGATTGTTATAATGCCCAGAATTATTCAAAAATCCATTGTAGACCATTGTATTAAGCATTGCCCCAATTGTTCTTTGTTGTTCCAGTGTAAAAAGAGCCAGTTTTTCATAGAATTCTTCACCATCAAGAATCATAAGCAAGTGGGGATAAGTTGCACAAAATAGAAGTAACATTGTTGAAGTATCTTTTGGAATGCCATGAGGACCCTTCTACATAGGTTCCAAGTCCCATACTGTGCATGCATCATCTTTATCAGTATATCGTTGAAGAGATTTATCTTTACACATATCAGTACTGCTATCTCCATTTGAAGACTTCCCTTTCATTCTTAGAAAGGCAGAGGCCCATTTATTGCTTACATTTCTGATCAAACTTTCCTCCTTTCTGCCAACTATATCGTGAATTTGGTTCTCACCAATACTTAGACTGGTCTGGAATTGCTTCTGAACTCTTGTAAATCCATCTTTCTTAAAAATAAGAAATCTCTCTAACCATTCCCACAAATGTGACAAAAATCCTTGAGTGAAAGCTAATAAATTAAGAATAGGCAAAGGTCCACCAAAGGAATTCAAGGAAGAAAAGGTAGCGAGCAGGTATGAATACAATTGGGCAACATCTTTCAGTTCCAATTTTGTCTTTAAGCCCCCATGACCCAGATATACTTCATGCACAGAAGAACCCTCCTTTTTCACTGTAGCTAGAAGCTGGTGCAGATGCCACTGTTGATGGACTGGACTCAAATACTCGATGAGTGATGAAGTCAATTCAGTAAATCCATCCCCATTTTCTGTACCACTCAAAAAATGGTGCTTGCGAACACTAACTATGGTCATCATATTCTTCCTCATCCTCATCTGCTTTCCGCTTTGATCGCCGTTTTTTCTCAATCCATGGCATCAAATTCTCTAAAATACAGGAAAGAGCAAACACATATTCTCTACAACATAAGCCCTCCACAAGGTGTCTAGAATGTTCAGGGCTCTCGATAGAACCTAATGCCAAATTAACAAGATAACTTCCTTTGAAATCTGCCATTACCACCATTGTTCTCAAACATGGAGAGAAATTCGATGAATGTTGAAGAGCAGGTAACAATGCAGCAGGAAGCCTCTATGTGAGATAAGAAATTGTAAGTATATATACACAAAACTGTTTTGTTGCACTTTTAACTCTAGCATCATAACCTTAGAGACAATTTTTTTGATTTGATATAGAAAAGACACTTTCACATAAATCCGATGGCATAGAATGGAAAGGACGGAGGACCATGGTTATAGCACTTGCAGTAATGATAAAAGTTTCATCTGTCTGTACAACAACCTTGTTTTTCCTATTCATTGCACTATTGCATGTCATAATGTATTGATGAACTGAAGAAACAGTTTGGCTGGCCGACATATGAAGAAAAGAAAGGGTCTTACAATATCTTCTAATATCTGTTTTGCATTCAAAGAAATATCTTCTGACTGAGTTAAATGTGCATCCCACTGATAACGAAACTGTTCTGCAATATTTCCAATCACACAGTGTCCTCTCCAGACCCTCTAAATGAATAATGCTACAGCAGTAGCCTTTTTGGCATGATTACGAATTTCCCTTTCATGTGTAACTTTCTCCAATAAAACATCTCTAGTTATCTCGTTCACACTTTCTCCCCTTAGTGAGACCTTTCACCCGCAATATCGTTGTCAGCAATGTACAGTGTCCTCTACACAGATTCATGGATATCTCTTTCAATCAAAGCAGAACGAGCTCGGCATATGTTGAGATGAGGATTAGCAGCATGGTAATAGGCATTCAAATGCTATGTTCTCTCCTTCTCTATCATAATTCAGCCACTGACATCTCCTAGTTTCCTCTGGATCATTAAACACATAAACAACTACACGAGGAGATCTTTGAGTTAATCATTCATTTGATCATATCTTCTGATCCGGGAACCAGTTTTTGGAGTGTGATATACCGTTGGAAATCTCTTTCCGAGCTGCTTCTGATGGACACATTTAAGACATGTTTTGTGCTGAAAATCATGTGCAAAACATCTAACAAAACCAGACATAGTAAGAGGCCATGTTGATCCCTAGTGACAGGCTGCGAAGACTGGAACTAACATCGGCCTTATTGGGGATGGCAGCTCCTTGGAGGTGCCAAGAATCGTAGATCTCTAGGAACATGTAGATTAGTGCCTCATCCATTGGGCAATACGGTCAAACAACTACAAACTTGAACAACTTATACCAACCCAAAAACATAGACACACTACAACCTATACATAAACAAATATGGGAAGAAAAATGTTGCCTTGGGCAGCTTATTTATTTACGAATCTACCCTACTCTGATGCAAAATCAATAGATCAAGTGATGTTGTAATGCTAGATCAACCAATCAAGTAACTGTGACAAGGATGTTGCTTGGAAGTGCTTGAACCAGGACACAAGTGGAAATGTTGACATCCATACATGCACATAAGGAGTCTGGTTGTGTAAAAGAAAATCTAACTTATCATTCAAACTGAAAAAAATTTCCATGTACGCTGTAATAGGATCGAAGAAACCAGACTCTGTTTGCTACCTTAACTCCTCAATGCATGCTTCTAGCTGCAAACTATCAATGCAAATATCCACGAGTAGCCCTATTGTTTCTTGTTTTGAAGGAGGGAGAGTTTCCAAGAACTTTTTTGGATCTCGAAATTCATGTGATTTAATTTGAACATCCAATAGTTCAATTTCATTTTCTAATCTTTCAGCAACTAAGCCAAGAAAACAATATTTATTTTCAGGTGTGAGTCGGCTGGATTTCAAACAAAGAAATACTAATGTTGAGAAATTCTGATCAATCTGAAATTTTGCTAACTCATCCCTTAAAGTCAATAACATTTCACTAAATAATGGATTTGCCACATACCCTGTCATCGGTGATTACCATCAATGTTCTGAAATCTGTATTGGCAGTGAAGTCGCTTTAAAACTTTGAAGTTTGGGATCTTGAACAATGGAGTCGTCAGGTGGATGATTCCAGCCTTCATACATGTCTGACTACTATCCATCATCAGCAATCAGATCTGCAACTTGAATGATCTTTCCCGTAGAAGATCTATCACCTCGTCCCTGGCAACGACGACAAAATGTTATCACTCAGAATGAACCTCAAGGCTGGTAACCACAGACCAAGCTTTCGATCTGCCAGACTAGAGAGGGCTCTCTATTTGCCACCAAAATGTGGCTACAATGACTGAATCTTCGACTAGTTATGGAGTGCGGGGATTTGTTTGAAAGGTTTTGGGTCAAAACAACAAGAGAAATGACGATTGGGCTATGGAGTCAATGCCAGTTTCTGCCGACAAACTAGGGGAAAATTAAGTGCCATGTTCAGCCAGATAGAAGATTGCAAATGTGAGAAGAATAGAGGGGAGAAAGCCCACTGCCCTGTAGGCATGAAACAGGGGATGGATCTCCAGTAGAAGCATTAGACAAAAGAGAAACATGAGGTTGCTCAACAGAGCATCTAGAAAAGGATGAATTCTGCAAAGACAACCATTACATCTAATAGCAAAATCATCATGAAAGGAGCATCATAGGGGATGGATTCCTAACACATCTCTTAGATAATGCTGTAACAAGGTAGATCCCCGGATGCGGGTGAATAGGGAGGCGATCAGCGTGATGGGACAGGAGTGGTGGGAGGCAGCTCGACACCTGCTCACCTTGTACGTGAAGCGTAATGTCAATCAAGGGAGGGCAGCCTGGGATGCAGGCCATTACATTCTCCCGTTAAGTGCCACAAGATCCGCTGTTATGGCTTCGGCTCTCGCACGCTGTGACCTGCAAGTGATGGCGGCCTCCATCAATGAGGCAGTTATGGTGTGGGTTAATCGAGAAAGGGCAGACAACTATAAGGAGGGGTAGAGTAAAGCTAGCACGATGCAGCTAGGTGAGGTGTTAAGTTGGGTTCTCTCTGTCAATTCTGAGCCTGAAGCGAAGACGCTGTGTTTGGTTTTTGCTAATTATCTCTAGGGTGCTGGTCGGAGTTCGGGCTCTAGGAAGTGGCCTCTGATTTCGGGTCTTGGGTGCATTGGTCCTGTCTCCGGCAAAGATTATGAAAAGGGGGGAGGGGACATTGTGGGAAACTGCCTCTCCGCTCCCGTTCGTTCCTATTCCATCTCTGTTAGCTCTAAGGTTTTTAGTCTCAAGGTCGGCGGCATTCCATTTGTTATGTTATCTGGCTCTGAAAGGAAGCCTTTGTATTTCTCTTCCCTTAGCTCGAACCTCCTATATGTTGGCCCTGTTCTGTGCGTGGTCCTGGAAAGGGGTGGGTGGAAGACAAGGGAGAACAAGCCATCTTGTCTCGTTCGGTCCTCTCCCACCTCTGCGGGCTTTCAAGGCTTCAGTGTGGTGTTTGGTGAATATCCGTCAGAGGCCCCTCCTATTATGGCCCGCCTTCGACAGAGAATGGGTTGTCGTCGAGGCCAACCCAGGCGTGCCTCCAATGACTCCACTTCGGACTCGCCGGCCACCAGCGAGCTGTTCACTGGGCGTTATCCGAGTACCCGTAGTGGGCGAGGAAGGCGCCGCATATCCAATCTGCCTCCGGGGCTACCTGCGACAACTGGGTCAGCCATTTTTACTTTCAACAGTTCGCTTCATCGGCCACGGGTCACTGCACACATCTCGGTGGTGTTCTACGAAACCACGCAATTGGAAGGCTCTGATAGTCACATGGGAGGTTCGGTAGCTGCTGATGGTCCTCCCCCTGCGTTCCAGCTTGGCATTGGTATGATGCCACAGCCTGCTCGAGCGGAACCAGGGAGAGGTATTCAGGACACGGAGATGCAACTTGCCAATCCTGGTCCCTCTGCTCAGTTCAACGCTCCCTTTTATACCAGATGGGACTCCTACGCCAAATGGTGTGAGGTATGATTGGGACTTCATATTAGGGAGATCCCCTGAATGTTGGTGGGTCCAACACCATTAACATTTCTGGCGCTAGAAGGAAGGCAACCACTATTTTATGGTTGATAAACCCACCAAACCCATCATTCCATCTTATGGTCAAGGAAGCAATGGTCATTGCACCTCCCCTACTTGTGCTTCTGAAGTTGGTGACTCTTCTTAGCCTAGGCCTAAACCTGAAATTCTGTATGATCAACTTCAAGCCATTCGCCTTATAACCCGTCAATTTGCAAAAGTTGTTGGATTGATTCCTGGAGTAATAATTATTCCACATTCTCTAAATACGGACAAGACCACCTCCACAAGGATAGTAATTTAGACTCTTGAAGATGTGTTTCTTGCCACTCTTGAGGAATTAGCAGAATTTGTGGAAAATCAAGAAGAGACTCGAATCATTTACGTTGGTGATAAATACAACATTCCACTATCAAACACATTTTTCAGCAGGACATGCAGAAAAGAACAAGAGGAAGAAGAGCCATCAGATTCTTACAAAGAAGAGGAGGACAATGAAGAATAAGACATGAAAAACCAAAATCTAAACTGGATGACTCATGTCCTACACGCACTTCCGGGTTTTCTACACAAGATGCCAAGGCATTCAGAGAAGCTCTTAACAAAGTATGACCTTGATAAGACAGTGAAGGCTGAAGACCATATGGACAACTTTTACCTACATCTGCAAACACTTGAGGTACATTATGATGATGTTACATGTAGACTTTTCCCATGTACCTTGGATGGTAGAGAAACTTTATGGTATCACAACCTTCCTCTAAACTCCATCTAGAATTGGATGGGGTTCAAGAAGATCTTCATCGAAAAATTTACTGATGATAATACCCCCACCATGTTATTGAAAGAGCTAGGTAATCTTAAGATGGAGCAAAAGGAAAAATTGAAAGATTTCAATTAGAGGTTCAATCGCATCTTGAACAAATTTCCGGAAAATACAAAACCTCATGAATCAATCACCATAGATTACTACACCTCTACCTTACCAGTAAGCATTCCACAGTTTGTGAAGCGAACTGCGAAACAAACATTGACAAAAAATTATGAAGAGGTTATTGCTGTCGAGAAGAAGTTGCACACTATTGGAGTCATTTTTATCACCAAAAATTGATCATCTAGCCTTAATTTACGAGATGGATCAAAGTACACCATGTAAGACCAATTTTACCATAGTAAAAGTGCTTTGATTGTGAGAAATTACTTAATAAACCACATTTGTTAAGTAATTTATAATTAAACCCATGAAGAATAACTAAGCCAATCGTTATTTATTTAACTATCTTCTAGGAATACTTAATTAAACCATTGTTTAATTAATATTCCTTATCATATTTGACGCAGTTATGAAAAATAAACTGATAAATTATTAATTATATTATTTTTCTCAAAGAATAATTATTTAATCACTAATTAATTATTATTCCTTGTCAAGTTTGACTAAATCTCTTAGGAATAATTAAATAAATCATTATTTGTTTATTATTCCTTAACCATATTTCTTGAGATGATAAATAAATCATTTATTTATTTACTATTTCTAAATAAAAGTTTAAATACTTTTTCCCTCCTAACCAAATATAATAAAATATTCCAAGTGGTTATTTCTAGAATGGGGTTAATAATATTTTATTATTGCTCATTATTCGAGGATAACCTAATATTTTGCTATAAATAGGAGTGTTTCCCATTTATTATTCACTTTCAATTATTTTTATTGTTGCACTAACTGTTGCAACTCTGATTATTATCACTGTCGCTCACCATTTTTATTTTCCATTTGAGTGTTTATTGAATTCAAACATTTTATTTGCTAGGTTTTACACATCATAGATGAGAGAGACTCTATAAAAAAGCTGAAGACATTGAGGATAGCAAGGAACCCATCCCATAGAGGGGGACTGGTAACATTTATTTGTTCCCTTCACAGGTGTTGTTTAATAAAATATATTCTTTGTATATTTGGTTTCCATTGGATTATTGGAGTTACCCACATTTATTACTACTTCATTTTGATGTTTAATTATGATTGTGGCATAGATCAGGGCTTTGGCAGGTTTTGTTTCTGTCATTTCTTGTAAATCTACAATGTTTAGCAGCCATTTATATTGTTGAGACAGTTTGTCATCCACAGTCTTAGGTGATTTCTTTTCGTACACCTTTAAGTAGAAAACACTACAACAAATTTGGTGACTCCGCTAGGTTTTTACTTCTCATCCGGAAACCTGGGTGACCTTCAGTTTTCAGCTTAGGGTTTCTTCTTTTTTCAGTCTCTTAATGTTGTTTACTAGTGTTATAACGCTATATTTGTTAAATTTCTATCTTCTATAAGATTTCTGGTCTTTTCCGCAAGTCACAGGAACCAACTGCGGTAAAGATGACAATTTTTTTTGAGACTTGTTGATAGGGAATGAAGAAGCCGAAATCACACTTTTCTACCCCAAAAGTACAATCTACCATGAATCAAGTCAGGAACTGTGAAATTATTACTTATTTATTTATTTATTTATTTTTTCCAAATGTGTTTCTGGGTTTTGCCGAGAGCTATTTTTTGGGTTGGTTGAACACTGTCCTATCTCGCCTAGGCCTTGATCTACCCTATTTTTCTCGTCGAAGTGGAATTTAGCCCCTTAGGGCTTCTAGTACGCTTCCACCTTTATAGGAGGAGTTTAGTTGAGTAAAAAGTCTCAGTTTTTACAGTGCTTTCAACCATATTTTCCAGATATGTACCTTTCTGTTTCAGATCTTCAAAGATAGTTTGTTTCCATCCAAAGTTTCATCTTAAACCTTGTTTGGTCATTTGCCTTAGGGTCCCATTGGTTTCCCTAGGTTTCACACCCATCTCCCTATCTTTTTGCAACGATTTTCCTCTCTGGTTTATTAATGTTGCTGCACCAATTTCCAGTAACATAGCTTCATTTGATCCCAATCACACCGACGCTTAGATCTCTTGGCCTTTTTAGTGTGTTTTTAGTTGATTTCACGACCAACTAGCACAGTGTTTGCAAATCTAGTTTGGGTGGGGTTTAGTTAATTGATTTGCTATTCATTTTCTGTTTTTAATTTCAATCTATTTCAACAATATTTTTTTCCTTTTTCAAACACAATCCGAGCTTAATTAATAAATGCACTTGCACACACAATCACACCTTAAGCGAAGGGCGCTTGGTTTACACTGCCAAGCCAAGACTTAACTTAATTCATTTATCTCCCCACACAGAGACAAAAACATCTTATTGATCTCCCTTCACCATTTCTGTGTCACTTGTGTCTTTCCACCATTGCACCACCAAGGCATTTGTCGCTGAGACTCTTAGGCCTTCATCCCCAGTTTTTGCTTTGGCATATTACTCCCCCTTGCAGGGTTTGAGTTCATAGTCCCCCGACTCCCCATATTTACTCCTCTTCTAGTTCATTTGATTCCTCATCTGATTCCAATCCTTCTTCAACGTACACTGTCACCATGTCTGGACCTACTGCTGGTGCAGGAACCCAACCTACCATTGGCTTCAGTTCTACCTTTGTGGTCACATCTAGCAGAACCGTCTCAGGAACCGTTCCGACAGCTCCCATGCTACCTTTCACGACTGGGTTAAGTCTCGCGGATTTTAGCCAGTTGATAATTGACCGTATACACCACGATGTTGGTTGGCCAGCTATGCTGACTAAGCTTCCCTCCAACATCCCCAAGTTTGAGGGTAATTCTAGAGAAGATCCTACCAATCATGTCCACTCCTTCCATATGTGGTGTTCATCCAATTCCATCACCGATGACTCCATTTGTCTTCGGTTGTTCCAAAACACGCTCACTAGAGAGGCTACAAAATGGTATGTAGACCAACCCGCCGCCTCTCATTCCATTTTCGTGACGCTTGCTAAAGTGTTCCTTTCATATTTTCAGTTACTTCTTCAATACGACACTGGTATGGAGCTCTTAACTGCATTCCATTAGTCCTCTGCCACTCGTCTTTCCGATCATGTTCAGGAATGGCATAGAAGGCGTAGCACATGTCGTGCCTCGCCCTTCGAAGACCGTGTCTACCTCGATTGGTTTCTAAGGAGCCTTTTATCGCCCATTTCCAAAGATGTTGTGTCTCATTTTCCTCAAACAGAGGAAGAATCTCTCCAAACCGCTTTGAGATATGAATTGATTTTTGCGCAATCCATTTATGTCTATACCATCATTCTAGACCTCCCCTGTCTTGGAGTTGCCAATGCACCGGGGGAATCTCACACCACCAATGATATCGTTGGAGCCATTACACATCCTTCACCATATACTCAACAAACTTATGGCTATCCATGGGGGGAACCAGTTCCTCCAACACTTATGCCCCTCCTTCTAGAAACATGTTTTCAGGGCCAGCCAATGCTCAACCTGAATACCAAACCGTTGCCCCTCCACCATCTTATCCATATGCACAACTGAGCGCTCTAGCCCCTCAAGCATTAACAGCCTCCCATGCATCCTTAGCCCCAGCAGCCACCACCCCCTTAGGGTCAAGTGTTTTCACAATAGAGTGTGACCAATCCCCAAAGTTAGAAGAAAAATAATAAGGGGAAAGTTAGCAAAGGTAACCAAGGTAATTAAGGTAATCAACCTAGTGAACCCCAGGGGAACCAACCTAACACCAAAAATTAGCGACAGGGTAGTCAACCCAAGCAGAATAAGGCTATTTGTACGAACAATCCTTGTGCATGTTGTGGTGTAAATGGACATTATACACATGAGTGTCCTCTCTTACCCCAGATGCGCCAAATGTGGGAATCTCAAGCAACTTCTAGAGGCCAACCACCCATCCAACAATCGCCTCAGAATCATGTGCCATCTCAATCGGTAGTGTTTGCAAATCCTTTCCCCCAGCAAGGATTTATTGCTGCTCATCCTCAGCTAGGTCAAGCATCGCATCCCCCGCAACCTTTTGGTCTTGGTGACTACTATATTCTTATGATAAATTCTGACGAGGTTAATACCTACTATACAACCAGCAAACTTGGTCGTGTCAATATGACAAGCCATCAACTTCATCCGCCACTGAGTCCAAAACCAAAACATCTACTGAGCCTCTTACGACACCAAATGGACCATTACAGATCCCTCAACCTAAAGTTCAGTCAATTCCTAGGATCCCCAAAGGATCATTACGTCGTAACGCGACTTCTAACCGAGCTACCCATACATACAATATAATAGTCGACCTAGCGCAATCCCCTACTGCCATGTCGATGCTGGAATTCCTCCAATCATGTCCTTATCAAAAGAAAGCTCTACTAACTGATTTGGGTGTAGTAGATCCTTCAGAGGATCATTTGATTGTCTTCCTAGTAGATACATTAGAACATCCCCCATTACCTTCATCCGTTGCTTTTCAGAAACCAGTCCAATTCCGTAAGTCCGTAAGTCCACTTGTGTGATGTCTGCTGCCATTTGGAAACAACTTAAGTCACCTTAATTGTCCCCATCCACTATCACTTTGCATGCTTGGGATGATCACCCCTCCTAGCCTCTCGGCATGTATCGCAATTATCCAATAACTCTTGCGGGTAAGATTGTTCATGTAGACATTGAGGTTATGGATGCCCCTCTAGATTACAACATTCGTTTGGGTCGTAGTTACACATATGCCATGTTAGCCGTCGCATCTATGGTTTTCCACAAGATATTCTTCCCCCATGAAGGGAAGATCGTCACCATTGATCAGTTGACATAGTACGAGCTAACATCCTGTTGTGGTGAAAACACAACCCCCCCATTATTGATTTGCTCAACTCAAATAATGGGGACCCTTTCTATATAAATTTTGGCTAAACACCTTTTTGGATTTTTATTTAGTTGATTACCCTACGCTTTCGTTAATTTTTCATTTTCTTTGGATTCTTGTTTTGATTTCTTTGTTAAAATCGATTTTTTATAAGCTTCCCATTGACACTTGTTTCGCCTCATTTGGTCAACTGGTTTGAAAATGGCACTCCTTTGAAAGTCTAATTATTTATGTAGCATGGGTTAAAAATGCATAAAATCTACCATATTGCATTTTGTAAATAAATTAGTTCAATAACGCATTCATTTTAAATATTAACCTGTAGTGAGTTTTTACTAACATTTTTCCATTTTTAGTTATACAGCCAAATCATTAAGTATCGGGTTTAACAAATTCACTCCAATTTCCAAATCAAATCCTAATCTCGAAAAACCCATAACATTCAAGTGGCTGTAGTTTATTTTTATTCTTTTTATTTATATTTTTTCAAGTGGCTGTAGTTTAGATAATTTCATAACTTAACTAAATTTCATTAAAATAAAATCAAAATAAAAAATGATATTAAATCTTAATTAAATTAAATTAAATTAATATATAATTAATTTAATTAAATTAAAATTTAATATATAAAAAATAATATATAAAATAAAATAAAAAATATAATAAAAAAAAATAATTTTCTTCGCATCAGAAGATCGGGTCGGAAGTTTTGTTCGGAACATATTTTAAAAGGCCCCGACATTACACCATACCCCGATGCCGATATCGAATCGGGGATTTTGTATTGTATTGTTTTAAAAGCCCGATGGCCATGTCCCGATCCGATAAACATAAGTCAAAGGGGGCACTAACCAAGCTTGGGGGCATTAACCAAGCTTTTTAGAATTCATGTTTTGTTTTGAACTCACTCATACGTATGAGTGAAATGGAATGAATAAAGGTAGGGGTATTTAAATATTAAAATTAATATTTTGTAATAATAAATTTTATATTAATTAATTTAATTAACATTAAAATTTAATTAAGTTAATTAAATTAAAATTTAATTATTATTTAGATTAATTAGTTTATAAATAATTGATTATATTAATTAATTAGATTAATTTGTTAATTATAATAGTTAATTAGATATTAATTAATAAATAGTTTACTAATAATTAGTTTAGTTTATAATTAGCAATTAAATTAGAATTAATTGGAGACTAATTTAGGATTAGTTTTTAATTACAATATTTTTAGCCTAGCAACAGAATTTCCAGATTCATGCCAGATTTGATCCATCAACTTTGGAGGCTTATAGATTGAGTTATACTTGGCCAAATGAGGCCCAGGATGGCTCATTGGAAAGAGAAAATCAAGGAGAACATTTTTGAGGAGGTTTCACTAACAAATTTAATCATTTATTGGGTCAAAAATCAGGCAGAAGATCAAGCTCCGAATTTTGAAAACAAAATCAATTTTCTGAGTTATTTTCTTCATTTTCATTTGTCCAAAGCCTCTTCTAATTGCAGATCCATTGGTTAATAATATCTTTGGCCAATTAAACCACCCCAAATATCAATAGGGAGCTTATATTTTATTTTCAATTATTTATTTAAATAGAATTTGATTGGATTTGATTTAAATGCCAGCAATGCCATTTTGATTTTATTGTTGCATTTTAATTTATTTTGATTTCTTCTTGCAGGAAAACAGTAGAAGAGATATGGAGAAAAAGATTTCAATCAATGAGAATGCTCCAACAATTAAAGATTAGAATTTTGAACAAATAAAATTCTATTTAGCAGATTTCTCTTCAACAAACTCTCCTCTCCAAAATTCCTTTGCAAATAGTATAAATAATAGATTGCAGAATGTAATAGGGGGCTTCTCTCCTCTGCAATTCTAGACTTCTAAAAGCACTACTGTAATAGGAATTTAGAGTTGTAGGAGAGAGGAGAGAAAATCTCAGATCTGGGGATTATTGAGGATTTTTCCTTTGTATCTTGAATTATGTATGAGGGGCAGAGTTTGCACTATTGTGGCTCTAGTTTTGAAAGTAGAAGTTCAAGTAATGTAAAGGACTGTTGGAGACCAAGAAGAAATGGATGCAATAAATTGGTATTTTTAATACTACTATTTCAAATATCAGTTTCATTTTTATGGTAACAAGAATGTGTCATTTTATTCATGTTTGTGCACTATTGTCAATATGGGTAATTTGTCTCAATGTTGTTATTATGTATCTCTGTTCTTATGGAATAAATCCTGATTTCTGAGTAACTATTTACTCATAAATCTATCTTATAAAACTGATTTATTGAATGGTAATGTGTTGTGAACTATTTCCACATATTATTGTTTAATTATTGAATTTACTGATTTAATAATCAATATCATTAATGTGAACTATTTCCTGAGTGTTGTTGGTTTATTATTTCAGTTAAGAGGTCTCAATAGGATGTGTTTTGATATCCATAATATCAGTTAATTGAACTACTTCATTAACTTGATATTCATTATAAACAAGACATATTTAAATCCCAATACTTTAATTATGTTGCTCTTAGTTGGGTTAGATCTATATCTGCCTAGTTAAGATAGGATTTAGATTAGTTTCTTTTGCTTGCATCATAGAATAAGCTTGCATTTAGAGTAATTTCTACATTCTTTTAAGTCCCCTCCTCAAAGAGGCAAAACTTTAGTTGTGGCTTGGCTGAACCGAAATCAGCTTAAGGGTCATTCTCTTGCCTGATCAACAAGAAGAAGTGATCTGATATCCCTGTCTATTGGTAGTTAAAGAAGCATCATAAACCAATAGCAATAGGGAGAAGGTAACTGGACCTAGTTAAACCAGTCGGAGCCACCACACCAAATGGAAAAGGAGCTTCTTTAAGGTCCGGACCGGGTGGTTATCCCCCATTGTTGTTGCAGCGATTTTCAAGGCATCAACACATCCATGACCTCCCCTAAGTCCATTATCTCGTCGATGTCTAATCAATAATCTGTCACTTCTCTCACCAGTGAGTCTACAAAGATTTCTCATTATTAAGTGCTTTCCCCGGTCCCCCCCTCTCATCTTTGAGCCTAGCTCTTTGAGTGTTTACATGTTCAAAGCATCACGGGCTACTCATAAGTAGTCTAATACATTTGATCAACATCCAACTCCTTAGCACCCTACTATTACCCTCTCAGCTGAGCCATCCGGATCCACCTCCCAGGACCTTCTTTGTTTGTGGGTGTCTCTCCTATGTTCCCACCAGGAACTATTCCTCTAGGTCTCAACCATCCAGGAGTTGTTTTGCTGGGACATTACCCTGCAGGCCATATATCTTTCTTGTTTCCTCCTGCGGGAATATTTTCTGTCCATGTCATGTCTTCATTGGTCCTCCCTAATATGACTTTGGGGATCCTAGTCTGGTACATTAGTCCTCCTGCAAGCACTCCACCTGGTCAGCTAAGAACATATCATGATTTGATCCTGGTTCAACCGGTCCCTACGGCGCCTGCCGCTGCTCCATTTCCATCGCAACCTCAATAGGAAACCACTCCTGTTGCGAAAGCATCTAGAGAGGGGGGAAATCCAAGAGGAAAGAACCTAAGGACAAGGCTCCCAGGGTTCTCTATCCCCTAAAGCTCCAAAGTCGACACCTTCTTACACCTTGTGTGAGGTCGTTGGAGATGCCACTAATAAGTGTCCTGAGCTTCCTTGTCTCAAACCTTTGGTTCATTAAATGTTCCCTGAGTCAAATATCCCTAAGGTCCAAGTTACCTTATCGGGATCAACCAAGAAACTCAAAACGTTGTGCAAAAATCACCCTTTTTCCTTGTGCGATCATTATGGTCACTATTCCCATTATTTCCCTTGTCTCAAAAAATTTCTTATTGCTTACAAGCACTTTGTGAATACGAGGCCACTCGTAGTGGGTCACCTACTCATCTACCTGTGGACTTTGGTACCACTACTACACCAAAACAGGGAGACTCTAGTCCCACCATCATGATCCCTCCCCCCGATGTCGAGATGACAGAATCCACATGCCATATCCTTTACCTGTCGTCATCCTTGAGTTCCTAGCAAGAAAACCTCTCTGAGGTTTCTGCACACGCTTCTATCAAACCTCCCTCATCAGAAGCGTAGGTCTCAACATCGTTAGATTCTCCATCTACTAGCTCGTCGTCTACCATTTCAGATGATGCATATGTGAACCTTCTTTCTCAGGATGATGCACCAGGTATTGCCGCCACATCATCTAGTCAATCTTCCTCTTGTCCACCCATATTCCATTATGAGGAGGACATCACGGAAGACATGACTACCCTTGATTACCCATGGGATGATATGCACCATCGTGCGTACTTCCTTCCATATTGGCGCACCCAGAAGTTTGCTTCCCCCCTTACTCATGGTGATCAATGACTTATCCAATACTATACCCCCATCTATCTTCTCACTGGTGATGACCTTTATTGTCGCAGTGTTGATATTATCCTTAATCATTTTCTCACTCATCATTATGGCTAGGACCTTACATCATTTGTAAGGACTTGGGTAAGGGGGCATCATTTCCATCTTTTCATACCAGTTCAGTCCCCTCCATCACATATTCTTGCGGGTAGTATCCCATGCTTGGGGGCATGATGGTTTTTCCCTGGCCATCTCCTCAATTGATTAACATAAGTCTCGGCCTAGATCACCATCGGATCTAGGTATGGTCGATTATCCTCCCATTCGTTGGATGGTTTGTCCTACCAGCCTCTTCGGCGAGCCATATTCACATCGCATATCATAGACGTTTGACACCATATCTTCAAATATTCTACTCTATGTCATACCACCTTTACCACATAGTTCCCATGTTTGACTTAGTGAGTGAGGATAACTCTAGACCTCCTCTAGTAGTTCATTCTCGTTTTCCTTTACCGTTAATTCTTTACGAGGAACCATCGTTCCAAGAAGCGTTGAGGCCAGCTTTAGACAAGTAAGGCCACTTTCCTGAAATTCGTAGATCCCGATTCCAATAGTTAGTTTGTCTGCTACGATCTCCACAAGATTGAGGGCCTTCTCCTTCTTTCAAATTGGAGGGAAAATGTCCTTTTATAGAAAAACCCACAATTTTTCTATCGCCCATTGCGACCAGACCATAGCTCCATTTAATGAACCATCAGGACCATTGGAAATATCTCACTGAGTACTATAATGGGTATCTCTTAGTTTTTGATGATTTTACACTTCACCAGGAAGCCATTTTTCCAAGAATGGCCACTTCGTTGCCTCTCAAAATCTGATTTTTTCATATGCAATGCTTGTACTTTGGGGACCACCTTCCCTTGGTACTTATCATCTCACATGTCGATTTTCATCATGAGAAACCATCATTTTCTCATTATTTCATGGTCCCCACCGAACCTATTCTGTGTCGCAACATCATCGAGTCAACCTTGTTCAGAGCATCTGCGATGAGTCACCTTTGCATATGTGGAGTCTGTTTCGTGTGTCATTATATCATGTCACAATATTCTATCCATATTTGCATCCTATTCATCTTGTGTTGCCCATTTTATCATTCAGTCATATTATCCACCATCCCACCTAGAGTCAAGTCAGTCGCTACGAGGTCAACCATGCACTTTATGCTCTGGCAAGAGAAGTCATCTATTTGTCCCTCAGTACCATTTTCCCCATTGTCCCTTGTGTCAGTTTATCATTCACATTACTATTTTCCCTTGTACCTTAGTTGAGAATCCTCATTGCCTCACCTATGACGAGCCCTATTCTGTCGACATCAACACATCTATTCTAGAAGAACGACCTAGAGGGCAGTGTATCTTGGTTCCAGCTTCCACTCTTGTTTGGTGCCTCAGATGAAGCAAAGGGAATCATCGTTTCCCTTTAACTTGGTTGTTTCATGTTCATGATTCATACACTTGATGGTCCAGTGATGCATCAGATTGTACCAGTGATTCCAGGTATGTGTGAGATGTTTAAGACCTCATGAGGGGGCGGCCCTTCAAGTAGCTCCCCACATGCTCGGAGGCCTTCATATTATGTTACAATGTCAGATGTAGTTCCACAGATTTGATGGGTTTGGTTCCTGCCAATTGCTGTGTTCATAGCATGCACGTCTCCTTTAGATGATGCATCAGTTTTTGAGAGCCCTTCTCTGTTCAGTAGGGCTTCCTTGGTTGTCCTACCCATCCTCCCACCCATTTTTTGAGGGAAGGGCCATTATATCTCATGTACTCAGATTTTATTGTATTCAGTCCTGGCTCATGTTTTTTCCAAGTGCATTATGTATATGAGACACATTGTATTATTTTCTGGTTCAATTATGCCAACATGTCATGTACCATTCAACATGTACTTTATTGCTCAATTTTATGTTTATGGGTGCATCATTAGTCTTGTACTAAGTTATATCGGCAGGTATAGGTATGCCTCCCTTGCCACACTGAGATCCGATACCACAACATAAAAGGAGACTTGCATTAGTCTCACCCCCTCTATCCCTATCCTCTTTCTCTTCAGCTCTATTGGTCTCTCTCTCTCTCTCTCAAAATCCACTTTGTTGTCTAGTGATTGTGTCTTTACAACGTACTTCGGTCATACGTTTTTCTCCTAACACTCGTACATTGGGGGGCAATCTGTTATCACAAAAAAATTGATCATCTAGCCTTAATTTACCAGATGGATCGAAGTACACCATGTAAAACCAATTTTATCATAGTAAAATTGCTTTCATTGTTATAAATTACTTAATAAAATACATTTGTTAAGTAATTTATAATTAAACCCATGAAGAATAACTAAATAAATCACTATTTATTTAATTATCTTCTAGGAACAATTTTTTTTTTCCCCTGGGAAAAAGTCGTAATTTCTATTAAAGTTAAGAAATTACATTTTGTATATGCCGAAGCATTCATATATAGGCAGCAGTGCCTAACAAGATCAGTCTGTGGTACTATATAAACAAAAATAAAGCAGGTTGTCTCCTCGCAGGGAGCAGTCCAAAACTGTACACTAACAGTGTTCAAAATAAGAGTCCATTGCTCTACGCAGAGAGCCATATATATGCTGTTATATCAAAGAAAAAGTGTTGTATAGTACTAAACATAAAGTGATATATACAGCTATAGACAACAAAAAACAAAGTGAAGATCTGTAAGTGGGCTTTTATAGCCCATTATCCATCCGATCATCAAAGGGTCGATGATAATGCTGATAGAATGACCCTTCGATTTCCTCCTGTATCAGCCAATTGTCTCCTTGTCTGTGCGCTGCCTCTTTGGAGAGTTGATCTGCGATGGTATTTTGTTCCCTGTAGATGTGACGACAAGCAAATGATTCAAAGGAAGTAGTCAGTCTCTTTGCCTCATCTAATATATGTCTCAACGAAAATGCATGACAATGAGATGCATCAGACAGCCAATTGCAAACTATTTTAGAATCTCCAAACAGCTGGAGATGTCTGCATTGTTTTTGTATGGCAAAGTGAATGAGATGCTTGGCAGTGCACAGTTCAGCATAGTTATTAGTTCCTCTGCCTAAGAAAATTTGTATTTTGTAGCTGTGTGTATCATTGAGATATAGTACTGCTCCTCCCCCACAGCCCACATCTTGTGCAGAACCATCAAAAAAAGCCCACGGTTTGGACTTGTCAATATCCAATGGTTTAATGATGCGAACAGGGCCTGTGGTTTCATCATCAGGTATCATGTTATAATCCGCAATGGTATGTAGAAGGATAGTGGGCCAATGGGGGGCTCTAAGATTGAAAATAGCCTGATTCCGGGCAATCCAGATTGCCCAGCATGCAAGAAGCGGGATATTAATGGCCTTCCCCGAGTGTTCATGATTCCAGTTCTCCCATGCATCCATTAAGCTATGTCCGTCTTCTAGGAACAATTAATTAAACCATTGTTTAATTAATATTCCTAGTCATATTTGACACAGTTATAAAAATTAAACAGATAAATTATTAATTATCTTATTTTTCTCTAGGAATAATTAATTAATCACTAATTAATTATTATTCCTTGTCAAGTTTGACTAAATCCCTTAGGAATAATTAAATAAATCATTATTTGTTTTTTTTATTTGTTTTTGTTTTTTGTTTTTGATTTTTTGTTTTGTTTTGTTTTGTTTTTTGTTTTTTTGTTTTTGTTTTTTGTTTTTTATTTTGGTTTTTTGTTTGTTTGTTTGTTTGCTTTTTGTGTTTTTTTGTTTTTGTTTTTGTTTTGTTTTGTTTTGGTTTTTTTGCAGTATCTTAATGTTGTTTACTAGCATTCTAACCCTAGATCCGTCAAATTTCTAGCTTCCATAAACTTTGTGGTATTTTTCACAGGTCACAGGAACCAGCCATGATAGAGACGACAATTTTTTCGAGACTTGCCGACCGGAAATAAAGGAGTAGAAATCACATTTTTTTTGCCCCAAAAGTGCAATCTAGAGGTCGAGAGTGCACCTTCTGGCCCAAAAAGTGCAATCTCCCAGGAATTAGGTCAATACCTGCAAATTTTTATTTTTATTTTTTTTTATTTTTATTTTATATATATACATATTTTATTTATTTATTTATTATTATTATTATTATTAAATATATATATATATATATATATATATATATATATATATATATATATATATATATATATATATATATATATATATATATATATATATATATTTTTCAGATCTGTTTCTGGGTTCTACAGAGAGCTGTCTGTTGGGTTGGTTGACCATTATCCTATCCTGCTTAGGCCTTGAACTACTCTATTTTGCTTGTCGAAGTGGAATTTAACCCCTTAGCGCTTCTAGTATGCTTCCACCTTTATAGGAGGAGTTTAGCTGAGTAAGAATGAGTTTCTGCAGTGCTTTCAACCATATTTTCTAGATTTGTACCTTTTTGTTTTAGATATTCAAATATAGGTTTTTTCCATCCAAAGTTTCATCTTAAACCTTGTTTGGTCATTTACCTTAGGGTCCCATTGGTTGCCCTAGGTTTCATGTCCATCTCCCAATATTTTTGTTGCGATTTTCCTCTCTGGTCTTTTGTTGTTGTTGCACCACTTTCCAACAGCATAGCGTCATTTGATCCCAATCACACCGATGCTTAGATCTCTTGGCCTTTTTAGTGTGTGTTTCAGTTGATTTTGCCACAAACTAGCACATTTTGCAAACCCATTTTGGGTGGGGTTTAGTTAATTGATTTGCTGTTCATTTTATATTTTTTATTTAAGTCTATTTCAACAATTGTTTTTCTTTTTTCAAACACGATATGGGCTTAATTAATAAACAAACTTGCACACACAATCACACCTTAAGTGAAGGGCACTTGGTTTACACCGCCAAGTCAAGACTTAATTAATTTATCTCCCCACACAGAGACAAAAACATCTGGTTGATCTCCCTTCACCATTTTCATGTCAGTTGTGTCTTTCCACCATTGTGCCACCAAGGCGTTTGTCATGGAGACTCTTAGGTCTTCATCCCCAGTTTCCGCTTGGGCATATTACTCCCCCCCGCATGGTTCGAGTTCATAGTCCCCATATCGACTCCTCTTTTGGTTCATCTAATTCCTCATATGATTTTGAGCCTCCTTCAACATGTACTATCACCATGTTTGGACCTACTACTGGTGCAGGAACCCAACTTGGTGTTGGCTCCGGTTCTACTCTGGTGGTCACATCTAGCGAAATCGTCTCAGGAACCGTTCTAGCAGCTCCCATGCTACCTTTCATGGTTGGGTTAAGTCTCCCAGATTTTAGCCAGTTGATAAATGACCCTATACACCACAATGTTGGTTGGCCAGCTATATCGACTAAGCTTCCCTCGGAGATCCCCAAGTTTGAGGGTAATTCTGGAGAAGACCCTACCAATAATGTCCGCTCCTTCATATGTGGTGTTCATCCAATTCCATCACTGATGACTCCATTCGTCTTCGGTTGTTCCAACGCACACTCACTGGAGGGGTTGCAAAATGGTATGTAGACCAGCTCGTCGCTTCTCATTCCATTTTTGTGATTCTTGCTAAAGCGTTATTTTCATATTTTCAGTTACCTCTCTGATACGACACTGGTATGGAGCTCTTGACCACATTCCATCAGTCCTCTACCACTCGTTTTTTCGATCATGTTTAGGAATGGTGTAGAAGGCATAGCACATGTCGTGCCCTGCCCTTTGAAGACAGTGTTTACCTTGATTGGTTTCTTAGGAGCATTTTATCGCCCATTTCCAAAGATGTCGTGTCTCATTTTCCTCAAACAGAGGAAGAAGCTCTCCAAATCGGTCTGAATAATGACTTGATTTATGTGCAATTCGGTTATGTCTATACCATCATCCCATACCTCCTCGATATTAGAGGTGCCAATGCACTGGGGGCATCTCATGCCGTCGAAGGTATCGTTGGAGCCATTACACATCCTTCACCATATACTCAGCAAAGTTATGGCTATATGTAGGGGGGAACCAGTTCCTCCAACACTTATGCCCCTCCTGCTAGCAGCATGTTTTAAAGGCCAACCAATGCTCAACCTGTCTACCAAATCATTGCCCCTCGACCATCTTATCCCTATGCACAACCGAGCGCTCCAGCCCCTCAAGCATTAGCGCTGTAACCTCCCATGCATCTGTAGCCCCAACAGCCACAGCCCCCTCAGGGTCAAGTGTTTACACAACAGATAGTGACCAATCCCCAAAGTTCTAAGAAAAGGAATAAGGGGAAAGGTAGAAAAGGCAACTAGGGTAATAAAGGTAATCAATCTAGTGAACCCCAGGGGAAAGAACCTAACACCAATAATCAGCGATAGGGTAGTTAGCCCAAGTAGACAAGGCTATTCGTATGAACAAGGCTTCTGCATGTTGTGGTGTACATGGCCATTATACACATGAGTGTCCTCTCTTACCCTAGATGCGCTAAATTGTGGGAAGCTCAAGCAACTTCTAGAGGTCAACCACCCATCAAGCAATCACCTCAGAATCCTACACCATCTCAACTGACAATGCTTACAAATCCTTTCCCTAGCAAGGACTTGTTGCTCCTCAACCTCAACTAGGTCAAGTAGCCCATCCCCCCCAACCTTCTGGTCCTAGTGACTATCAGATCTTTATGATGAATTTTGATGAGGTTAATAACTCCTATATCAACCTGCAAACTTGATCGCATCAATGCGACAAGCCATCGGCTTCATCCACCACTGATTCCAAAACCAAAACATTTACTGAGCCTCTTACGACACCAAATGGCCCATTATAGATCCCCCAACCTAAATTTGAGTTAATTCCTAAGATCCCCAAGGGACCATTACGTCGTAATGTGGCTTCTAACTGAGTTGCCCATACATATAGTATAGTAGTCGACTTTGCGCAATCCCCCACTGCCATGTTGATGCTGGAAGTCCTCCAGTCATGCCCATCTCAAAAGAAATCTCTACTAACTACTTTGGGCACAGTAGATCCTTCAGATGACCATTTGATTGTCTTCCTAGTTGATACATCAGAACATCCCCCATTACCTTCATTTGTTTCTTTCAAAATACCAGTCCGAGTTCATAATGCCATCATCTCCTGATGCATTATTGATGTAGTGCATCCATATGTGTGATGTTTGTTGCTGTTTGGAAAAAACTTAAGTCACCTGAACTGTCCCCATCTACCATCGCTTTTCATGCTTGGGAAAGTCACTCCTCCCAGCCTCTCGGTATATATCACAATTGTCTAGTGACTCTTGCGAGAAATATTGTTCATGTAGACATTGAGGTTATTGATGCCCCTCTAGATTACAACATTATTTTGGGTCATAGTTACACAAATACCATATTAGCCATCGCATCTGTGGTTTTCCGCAAGATGTGCTTCCCCCATGAAGGGAAGATCGTCACCATCAACCAGTTAACATACTACGAGTTGACATCCGTGACCTCTCCTGAGTCCATTATCTCGTTGATGTCTGATAAACAGTCTGCCACTCTCACTGGTGTCTCACCCGGAGTCTACAAAGATTCCTCATTATTAGGTGCTTTCCCTGGTCCTCCCCCTCTCATCTTTGAGCCTAGCTCTTTGAGTGTTTGCATGTTACAAGCGTCACAGGCTGCTCACAAGCAGTCTGGTACATCTGATCAACAACCATCTCCTCAACACCCTGCTATTACCCTCTTAGCCAAGCCATCCAGATCCACCCCCCCAGGACCTCTTCCATTTGTGGGTGCCTCTCCTATGTTCCCACCAGGAACTGTTCTTCCAGGTCTCATCCATCAAGGAGTTGTTCTATCGGGACATTACCTTGTAGGCCATAAACCTTTCTTGTTTCCTCCTTCGGGAATATTTTATGTCCTTTTCATGGCTTTGCTGGTCCTCCTTAATATGACTTTGGGGTTCCCAGTCTGGTACATTGATCCCCCTGCAAGCACTTCCCCTGGTAAGCTAAGAACATATCTTGCTTTGACCCTAGATCAACCGGTCCTTACCCCTACAACCTCAACAGAAACCCACTCCTATTGCGAAAGCATCCAGACAGGGGGACAAAGCCAAGAGGAAAGCACCTAAGGAAAAGGCTCCCCAAGCTCCTCCAGCCCCCAAAGCTCCAAAGTTGACACCTTCATGTGATTTGTATGAGGTTTTTGGGCATGCCACCAATAACTGTCCTGAGCTTCCTCATCTAAAACCTTTGGTTCATGAAATGTTCCTTGAGTCAAATATCCTTTAGGTCCAAGTTACCTTACCGGGATCAGCCAAGAAACTCAAAACATTGCACACAAATCACCCTTGTTCCTTGAATGATCATTATGTTCACTATTCATATTGTTTCCCTCATCTTGGAAACTTTCGTGATTGCCTTCAAGTGCTTTGCGAATACGAGGCCACTTGTAGTGGATCACCTACTCCTCTACCCATGGATTCTGGTACCACTACTACACCAAAACAGGGAGACTTTGGTCCCACCATCATGATCCCTCCCACCAATGTCAAGATGACAGACTCCACAGGCCATATCCTTTACCTGTCGTCATCCTTGAGTTCCTTGCAAGAAAACCTCTTTGAGGTTTCTACATGTGCTTATATCAAAATTCCCTCATTGGAAGCCCACGTCTATACATTGATAGATTCTCCATCTACTAACTTGTTGTCTACCATTTCAGATGATGCGTATGTGAACCTTTTTCTTGGGATGATGCACCAGGTACTGCCGCTGCATCATGTAGTCAATCTTCCTCCCATCCACCCATCTTCCATTCTGAGGAGGACATCATGGAAGCCATGACTACCCCTGATTACCCATGGGATGATATACACCATTGTGCATACTTCCTTCCATATTGGCAAACCCAAAAGTTTTCTTCCCCCCTTACTCGTGATGATTGATGAGATATCTAATACTAGGCCCCCCACTATCTTCTCATCAGCGATGACCTTTATCGTCGCGGTGTTGATTGTATCCTTCGTCATTGTCTCACTCATCATTATGGATAGGACCTTACATCATTCGTAAGGACTTGGGTAAGGAGGCATCATTCCCACCTTTGCATACCATATCAGTCCCCTCGATCACATATTCTTACGGGCAGTATCCCATGCTCGGGGGCATGCTGGTTTCCCCTGGTCATCTTCTCAATTGATTAACATAAGTCTCAACCTAGATCATCACTAGATCTAGGTATGGTCATTTATCCTCCCATTCCTTGGATAGTTTGTCTTACCAGCCTCTCTGGTGAGCCATATTCACATCGCATATCATAGACGTTTGATACCATATCTTCAAATATTCTACTCTATGCCATACCACCTTTACCACATAGTCCCCATGTTTGACTTAGTGGGTGAGGATGACCCTAGACCTCCTATAGTAGTTCATTCTCATTTTCCTTTACCCTTAATTCTTCACCAGGAACCATCGTTCCAAGAAGCATTGAGGTCATCTTTAGACAAGTAAGGCCACTTGCTTGAAAATAGCAGATCCTGATTCCGATAGTCGGTTTGTCTGCTACGATCTCCACAAGATTTAGGGCCTTCTACTCCTTTCAAATTAGAGGGAAAATGTCCTTTTATAGAAAAACCCACAATTTTTTTGTTGCCCATTGCGACCAGACCATAGCTCCAATTAACAAACCACCAAGACCATTGGGAATCTCTCACCAAGTACTATAATGGGTCTCTCTTAGTTTTTAATGATTTGACACTTCTCGAGGAAGCCATTTTTCCAAGAAGGGCCACTTCGTCGCCTCTCAAAATCGAATTTCTTCATATGTGACACTTGTACTATGGGGACCACCTTCCCTTGGTGCTTGTCATCTCACGTGTCGATTTTCATCACGAGCAACCATCATTTTCTCATGCTTTGATGGTCCCCACCTGGTCTATTATGTGTGGAAACATAATCTAGTCACCCTTGTTCGGAGCATCTGCGATGAGTCACCTTTGCATCCGTGGAGTCTATTTCACATCCCATTATATCATGTCACAGTATTCCATCCATATTTTCATCCTATTCATCCTATGTTTCCCATTTTGGCCTTCAGCCATATTGTCCACCATCCCCCCTCTAGTCGAGTCAGGCACTGCCATGTCAACCATGCACTTTATGCTCTGACAAGGGAAGTTGTCTGTTTGTCCCTCAATACCATTTTCCCCATTGACCCTGGTGTCAGTCCATCAGTCACATTACTATTTTCCCTCCTGCCTTAGTTGAGGATCCTCATTTCCTCACCTATGACATGCCCTATTCTGTCAAGGTCAACACATATATTCCAGAAGAATGGCCTAGAGGGTGGTGTATCTTGGTTCCAACTTCCACTCTTGTTCAGTGCCTTAGATCAAGCAAATGGAATCATCATTTCCATTTGATTTGGTTGTTTCATGTTCGTGACTTATACACTTGATGGTCTAGTGATGCATCAGATTGTACTAGTGATTCTTGGGTATGTATGAGATGTTTCAGACCTCATGAGAGGATGGCCCTTCAAGTAGCCCCCCACATGCCTGAAGACCTTCATATTATGTTACAACCTCAGATGCAGTTCTGTAGATTTGATGGGTTCGGTTCATGTCGATTCAATGTTCATAGCATGCATGCCTCCTTCAGATGATCCATTCAGTTTTGCAGAGCTGTTCCCTATTCAGTAGGGCTTCTTCGGTTGTTCTACCCTCCCTCCCACCCATTTTTTGAGGGAAGGGCCATTATATCTCATGTACTCAGATGTTATTGTATTCAATCCCAAATCACTTTTTTCTAGGTGCATTATGTATATGGGACACATTGTATTATTTTCTAGCTCAGTTATGCGAGCATGTCATGTCAACGTTGCCATCCTGAAAGTGGTAGGTGACTCATAAATTGTGATGCAACAGGTACACAACACCATACATTGTGTGTCACCTCATCTTAGAAGTTATCAACAAGAGGTATGGCATATCATTTCACATTTCCAAAATTTTAATATTATTTCTATTCCAAGAATGCGTAATGCAACTGCAGATGCATTAGAAAATGTTGTCACTAGGATGTCACCATTTAGGGACAATTTTTCTGTTGAAATTCCTTATAAACCTTCCATCCCAGATAATACCATTATTTACAGATTTTTGATGACGACTAAGAGATACTGTGCTTTATAGCGAATGATGACATATTTAAAGATGCAATGATCGATGAGTATGATCACAAAAAAGAACTGCAGGATGTAGCCAACACAAGCAAAGGAAACCTCATCCCCAAGGGTGTGGTGTCATTGGAAAATTTGTATGACATACAAAATCACTTCTGGGGACCCGTCAATGCTAAGAACTATAGTTCCATGCTATCGCATGAGCATATCAACTTGGGAACAAATAAGGATCTGAAATATGTCAATCTCGGTACTTTCCACACACCACAAGTGCGACAAGACTTCATCTACTTATTCAAGCAGTAACATGATGTCTTCGCATGGACATACAATGAACTCAAGACATATGACACACGAATCATCCAACATGTGATATTGATTAAGGAAGGGGCCAATCCATTCCAATAGAAGCTAAGGAAAGTACATCCAACACTTGAGCCTCTCATTCAGAAAGAGTTGAAAATTATTGGATGCTTGGATCATATACAGAGTGCGGCACTCGATGTGGGTGTCAAATTTGGTCCCTGTAAGGAGGAAGTCTGGGGAGATCTGCCTGTGTGTAGATTTCAAAAATATCAACCGCGCCTTAGCCAAAGATAACTACCTTATGTTGTACATGGAACAAATATCACAAATAGTATAGGGGTCTGAAATGTTTTCTCTGTTAGATGGATATTCTGGATATAATGAAGTTCTGGTTGCAAAGCCTGACAGACTCAAAACAACGTTTAGAATGAAGTGGGGCACGTTCCCATTTTGACAAATGCCATTTAGGCTAATCAATGCTGGTGTAACATTCCTACATGTTATGGACATCGCTTTCTGCAGACTCATTGGGTAGAGCATAATGGTATATGTTGATGATGTAACAGTCTTCACTAAATAGAGGTCAGATCACCTACGCCACTTACAAAAGATCTTTGAGCAATGTTGCAAGTACAAGATATCCTTAAATCCTAAGAAAAGTATCTTTGTAGTGTCTAAGGGTAATATATTGGGCCAAATCATTTCTAAGAGTGGGATTAAGGTAGACCTAGACAGGTTCAGGATGATCACGCAGGTTCCCTTCCCAGTGAATAAGAAATCCATGTAGTATTTCTTGGGGAAGATCAACTTCCTTCGCAAGTTCATCTCTGACTATGCCAAAATTGTTAAACCAATACAGGAGATGGTGATGACGGACACAGTCTACAAATGGGATAAAAGGGAAAAGGACATGTTTTTTTGTATTAAACAGGCTATAGTAGAAGCACCCACATTGTATAGCCCAAAATTCGGTAAAGGTTTATTGCTCTACACTTTTTCTTTCGATACCTTTCTTGCTACTATGCTCACTCAGAAGAATTAATTGAATAATGAGCGGCCTATCTCCTTCATGAGTGCAAGTCTACAAGGACCAGAGCTTAGCTACCCTGTTGTGGACAAACATGATTATGAAATATATAAGGCGGTAAAGCATTTTAGGCCATATCTATTGAAGAACCATTGTGTTATCTTTGTCCCGCACCCAACAATCATATCACTGCTTGTTCAACAAGAGATGGGTGAAAGGAGAGAAAACTGGATGACCGAGTTACAATAGTATGATCTAGAAATCAAGCTAGTTCACACAGTCAAGGGCCATTGTCTTTTCCAACTAGCAGCAAAAGAAGTAAATGCGAAGGAGGAAGAAGAATATCTCTCAGGATGGGAGCAAGAGATTGAGATGTATAACATTGAGCGGGACTCCCCCACTAAAATCATAAACTCTTGGTACACAAATGTGTGCCAATACCTTGAACATGACACAATTCCCTCTCACTTTTCCTCATGACAGAAGTGGCACTCATACTTAAAGCATTATCTTATCAGTTGTTCAGAAAGAACAACAACAAAGTACTGCTCATGTGTTTGGAGGTGCATGATTCAGAAAAGGTATTGTGTGATCTCCATGATGGACCAGCTGGGGACACTTTGAAGGAAACACTATAATGCATAAGGTTATGTGGGCCATATTTTACTGGCCTACATTATTCAGAGGTGCTCATTCTTATGTCCGCAAGTGTTCAGTTTGTCAAAGGTGTGCCGACAGAAAGAAAAATTCAACCGCCCCATTATAGCCCATTGCAATGGAAGAACCTTTTCAACAGTGGGGCTTGGACATTATTGGGGAATGTTTTCCACACTCATCAAAGCAAAACTGCTACATCTTAATTGCTAAAGATTATTTTAGGTAGTGGATAGAAGCAGTTTTGTTTAAACAGGTGAATGAACAAGAAGTCATTAGCTTTCTACAACATAACATCATTTCTAGGTTTGACATTACTACATCACTTGTTTTTAACAATGTAACATTCTTTTCATAGTTAAGAATCTATGATTTTGCATTGGAAAATGGTATCATATTGAAACATTCAACTAATTATATTCCACAGGGGAATGGTCTTACTGAATCCACGAACAAGAACCTTATCCGCATTATAAAAGAGACCATATTATCTGGACAATGAAACTGGCACTCTACTTTGATGAATGTCTTATGGGCTAACCGAATCACAGAAAAACCTTCCTTGAACACCTCCCCTTACTTCCTAGTGTATGTAAAAGAAGCAATTCTCCAAATGAACATCTACTTGCCCGATCTCCAACTATCACAGGAATCCCAAGGCAAGTCATGTTTGTTAGTTCAACATAGGATGGACACTCTTCATAAGCTACAAGAAGAAAGGTTGAAAGCTAAAGAAAAAATTTCACTTCCCCAGAGTCTTATGAAGAGGTGGTTTGACAAGAAGTTTCCAAAGAAAAACAACTTTAGTGTGGGTGACTTAGCCTTAAAGTGGGACAAATCCCACAAGGACAAAAGTAAACACACTAAGTTTCAGCCCCTGTGGATTGGGCCATTCATGGTGCATGGAAAGCTTTGGAAACACACATATCATCTTCAATCACTTGATGATAAGATTGAATCTCTCCCTATCAATGACCAAGACTTGAAACAATATTTTCAGTGAAAATCTGGGGCTGTGCCCTACATTGTGTACATAGTCTGTTCTTTTGTTGTTTGTTTGTTTGTTTGTTTGAATCGTGTTTTGGTTTCTATTATGTGAATAAGTGTTGTGCATGAGTATATCACAACTTCTAAGTATTTGTGTGGCTAAACTATAAAGAAACTTGTGACACTTCAATATTTGGCTAGCCTTCTGTCCATCTTCCTTGTGTTTGTTACACATTTGGTCGATGAAGTTCCGACGGAAAATATGATCCATCTGTAAGGAGATATTTGGTCCAACCATGAACCCATGTCTAGTTCGGAAACCTCAAGCCTATACTTGGTTTTTTCTGCTTTGGTGTTATTAAGCTTATCCAACTGGTAAAAATGAAGAAGGGGAAAAATCTAATGAGAAAACCTAAATCAGAGGTCTCTATATGATTCTCTAAAGGGAAAACCTCTTCTACTCTTACTAAGTCAGGATCCCTCTTGTGCCCCAAAATAAATAGGTGCCAATGCACATTTCTCCTTAAATAAATAAATAAAGGCAAAAGAAGAGAAAGGATTCATGCACAGAGAGGTGAAGCAAGCAAATCCGTTGGGGTACTGTCTAGGCTCGCAGGCAGCGGAGCAATGTTTATGTCCCTGCATGACTCCGCTGGAGTACTATCCAGGCCTGTTGGCAGTAGAGTAACACCAAAGATGAGAATTATACTCTGAAAATATTAAGCTCTCAAGCTACACTACCCTTCCCAACTTGAAACATTGTGATTATGATTAATCTTATGTTGTGTTTAATTGAGAAGGTATAGAGGGGATCATGTCTGTTCATGGGGTAAGTGGGAAGGTCAAAGCAATCTGCACGATGAATCAATACTCCCCGAAGAACCAAGGCCCTGCAAAGAAGAAGTTAACCAAGATAGAGAAGTTGGAGTTCAACCAGTGTGTCGCCAAGTGTTGTAGCTGCTGCAATATCCTCCAAATTTTTGGCTTACACTCAATTTTACAGCCTTCCTTCGTCTTTTAAATTATTGTTGGAAACACTAAAGCTCATTTCATGAGATTTCTTGCAGTTCTTTGGTCCCTTTTGCATGTTGGGCTAATTGTCATCTTTTGGCATGTTTGGTTGTCGTACAATGTTTATGAGCCTTTTATGATGTTTTCAAAGGTCGGTTTTTGTGTATATTAGTTGTCCCAACCATGTAAACATCTCTCGCATCCATAAAGTCATGAGCACTACCACACAAGTGTCGTCACGGTCATCCTAAAGCCTATCTTAAGTGTCGCACTTGTTGTATCTTGTCATGAGGCAGCCACACAAAGGGGAATGCTTTGTTCATGTGTTCCGAAGATCTTTTAATCGTGTCATAAAATTATGTTAAGTGTGTGATCATAGTCAAGGTTCATCACATTTCATCAACCATCGCACACTTAGCCATTCTCAGAAAATATTTCTGATCGAGCAACTTAGCTGAACTGGGTCCCGACTGAATTGCACACTGCTCAGTCTCAACCCTCTAATATATGAACTTGCTTGTTGGAACTACCCGATGCACATTCTCTGTCCTCCAGGGCTACTGCGTTATGCAATTCCTGAGCCCAACACTCAATTTTGACTCCCAAAATTGCTCAGTTGTGTCTCCCAGTATGCCTTTAACTACGCATTTCGCATGTTCAACCCTCAAGCTTTTCCCTTTCCTACTGGAATTGTGCAATACACATAAGCCTAACCTCCCTTGGAATCCAAAACTATGCATATGCTTCTTTCAGTGTCCTTTCCCTCAGCCGGATCCCATTACCTCTAGAAACTGCACAGTTCTGTCCTTCAAGCCTCCCTGAGCTACATATTTCATAGTCTCAGAGCCCAAACTCTCCCCTTGAGTGTTGAAACTGTGGAATGTGCAGTCACTGGGTCCCTCTCCTAGTCAGTGACTTGTCCCAGATTTAGTTCATGGATAAGAATGCATCATCTTACACTATGGGGCTTTTGGGATTGATGTTGTTCCATCATGAGTGAAGTGTAGGAACAGGTAGAATATCAAGTCATGGTGAGATGATGATATTAATCAATGTTTTCATTGATGTCAATATGGCATTGTCCAAGATGGAAAATATTCTTGATATGCCTAATGAATATCATGAAACCCTAGAATGAGATGATAAGGTTGAAGAAAATAGATGCCTAGTTCCATATGATGATGTCATAACTCTTGTTTGATAAGAATGTCATCAATTAATATGTCAAGTCACTAATGAAGAAGTCTTAAGAAGTGCCAAGTGCCAAGTATTTAGAAGCCCTTGATGACATATGGAGGACTACATTTGATGATGTCATATTCTTGATGAATGACCACAATTGATGATGGCACTTGATGAGGTCTTGATAACATGGTTGGAGATCATTTGATGGTTGGAAGATTATTTTGGAGTTCTCCTAATGATGTTGCACTATGACTGCACTAGTATATGATGACATTGTTCATGCATCATGCTACATGGATGTTGTACTCCTACATGATGACTTTATGATACTATGATGACATTGATAACAATGAAGAAGCCAACGAATGAAGAAGCCACATTGTCCCAAACATTCCTCATGCTGTCCCAAACTTTTTATGCATAAATTTAAGGACAGTCACAAAGAAAAAATATTTTGGACACCTTGGAGGATTTTTTCCTCTTTCTAATGAGCCTTTATTTGCCCTGAAAATCCTAATAGTTTGCGAGATATTGAATTTTTAAGTTAAGGAAATTATTCCTAGCAGTGAGCCGACCTACACTTAGTCATACAAGTCAACCTCACTTCAAATAGACATGTCCCTTTAGTTATAAATGAAATATCTATAAATACATGTCTAAACACTTCATTTTGATAAGTAATTTGGGAAAGAATTAAAAGATATGAAGTATAGAAGAAGACTAGAGGTCGAGGAGAACAAGGAGACTATGGTTTAGGACAAAAAAAAAGGATAATTCTATTTGGGCATAAAATCTTGGTTGAAGTTGCCGTAGTTGCTATAGTTGAAGTCACCGTAGTTGCCGTGGTCGAAGCTGCCATAGTTACCATGGTTGAAACTACCGTAGTTGCCGTGGTCAAAGCTGCCATAGTTGTTGTGGTCGAAGCTACTGTAGTTGACGTGGTTGAAGCTGCCGTAGTCAAAGTTTCCGTAGCTGCCATGGTCGAAGTTGCCATAGTTTCTGAGGTCAAAGCTTCCATAGTTGTCATGGTTGAAACTGTTGTGGTAAAAGTTGTATAGTTTTCATGGTTGAAGTGTTGATTTATTAGAATTGGACAAATAGAGCTTGTTGAAGTCTTCTCTTGAGAACATAATAGGGCAGAGTTTGAGAACTTTATGAAGAAACATATTGAATATTTGTGGAGATCATTGAAGACCACGATGCATTGAAGCCATTATGAGGTGACCTTGAAGAATTTTTGTTTGGGTAACATGAAGAGTAGTGGTGACACCTCCATGTGAAGAACAAGGTTGTAATTGATGATGTGACATGGAGACTAAGTGAAGGCATAACTGAATATTGATAGCTCTTGTTGAAGAAAACATTGGGAGCCGTGAAGTATAACCAAACATACCTTGACAAAGTGAAGCTATAGGGTTGGAGCCCTTGGGGTTGGTGCCTCAAAAGTGACAAGGTTGGTGCCTTGGATAAGATAGGGTTGGAGCCCTAGAGGATCAGAGTCCTCAAGAAACTAGGTCGGAGCCTGAACCAAATATAGGGTTGGAGCCATTGAGGCTGGTGCCTAAAATTGACAAGGTTGGAGCCTTGGAAGTCCAAGTTAGTGCTTGGAAAATACAGGTTGGAGCCTGGGAGATTAAAGATCAGTGTCTTCACCTAGGGTTGGATCCCTACATATATTGTACTTGATTTATTGAAGAAATTAATAAAAAAATTTATTCTTATTGTTCATTTTTTGTTCTGAATATAAGTGATATAACTGGTAAAAGTAACAATTGAAAAGAAATGTTGATTCACCCCCCTCTCAGTATTTCCAACAATTGGTATTAAAGCTAGTATCTTCACTCAAAGCCTAACAGCTTGAAGGTTTATTAGAACACAAATGGAAAAGCCAAGGAAGAAAGTCTACAATCATCCTAAAAATGTGTCTCCCTCAACCACCGAAATTAAAGTCAATCAATTTGTGAAGGCTCCATTTTTCAATGGAAACTTTGATATATGGGAAGCAAGAATGAGGAATTTCTTAAGGACTCACGGAATTGAAGTCTGGAAATTGTTGATTGTTGATAGCATGATGGATGGCGAATCCAAGGAACATAATACAAGAGCTATGAAAGAAATCTTAAATGGGCTACCTAATTCTGTGAAGGCCATTTTTGAAAAATGTTCATCAGCAAAAGGCATATGGGATAAACTTCATGATCTTCACTCAAAAGGAGCATTGACAATGATATCTAGTCAAGAAAATGATGGAAAACAAGAAGGAAATCTAGAGCCCATCAAGGAAGCTGAAGATAAGAGTGATAACATCAAGGCTAAAGAAGATCTAGAAGATGAAGAAAATGAAGAAGATTTTGAAGAAGATCTCCTCACTAAACTTATGACTACCATAGAAGAGATTAACAATTTGAAAAACAAAAATGAGGAACTTAAGAAGAAAGCACAAGTTGGTGACCAGGACAAGACAAGGAAGGAAGTTCACCTTGTCAAGCTTCAAGTACAACAAAGAGATGAGGAGCTCACCATGATTAAGGAATAATTTCATCAAAACAAGAGAAATCATCATGAAGAAGTCATATCCATGAAAAATCAATTGGATAAGGCAAAGAAACAGGAAGATACCTTTTCAAGCCACCTTGAACAAAGGCACAAAAGCTTGAACAAAATTGAAGAAGAGATTGGTCAATACAAGGAAGAGGTCTCCTCCCTTAGATCCCAACTAGAAGAAGCAAGGAAACAAGCACAAGGAGCTGAGAAGGTGATGAAAGCCTTGGTATTCATAGAAGGACAAATTGATGAAGCAGAAAAGGAGAAAAACACCATGATATGCCAACTAGACGAAAAGGATGATGACATCACCAAGTTAAGAGTAGATATCACTTCTCTTAAGGCCCAATCATGTGAAGCAATCAAGGTAAAGGAAGAAATGGAGATCATTTTATCAATTAAGGATGAAGACTGTGAAAAGTTGAAAGAAGAAATTGTCTTTCTTAAAATGGAAGTTGACTTGCTAAATAAGAACTTGAAAAGTTCTCAAACCCTAGATGAAATTCTAAGTCATCAAAGGTATCCCCTTGATAAATCAGGTCTTGGCTATGCAGGTGAATCCTCAAGCGAGAATGATAATGCTTCAAACAACAAGTATGTGAGGAAGCCTGAAAGAAATGTTGAAGCCCCCAGCAAAGGCAAGAGTCAAATTGACATTGGAAGAAATCATACTCCAAGAAGAAATGCGGATGGTGCAAAGGATGCAAGAAGAAATGGTTATCATCAAAGGATATCAAGGCAGAAATACTTCAGAAGTACATCAAGGAAATCTCCATCTCCTAGGTATCAAAGTCTATTTCTTGGTTATTGTTAAGCTTGTACAAACTTTAGACACATGGTAAAAGATTGTAGGGCATATAATGGTCCCTGTCAATCTTCGAGAAGCAATTTTGCAAGAAGAAGTCATGAATTCTTATTCATGAACAACATAGAGTGCTTCAAGTGTCATAACATTGGACATATGTCACGTGATTGTAACTTGACTTGGCCCCCTACACAAGGAAGAACCATGCCAAAGAAGAAAGTTATAAAAGTATGGAGAAGGAATCAAATTGAATCCGGAAGTCCCTTGAACACTCTAGCCAACAACACATGTTGTTGACTTGATGAAGTCATCCTTGATATTCCAAGTATTTGACGGGGAGACTCTACCAAAATGAAGACCATGCATACAGTTAGGGGGAGCTCATGATGATTAAACATTCTTGTAGAAGCTATCCATGAATGGGTCTTATGAAATCCTTGATGAGCTATATGAACAATCATTCTTTGATAGACCATCTCTCAGGAACACTCCTTGAAGAATATAATGCTTATTCATCTGATCGATTATTATTGAAGATCTCTTCCACTTGATCACTAGTAGGTAATCCTTGATGATGGAGATTTGGTTCATCACATGAAGGAATTTAAGCACATCTATCATGGACCACATTTCCAGAAGAAATAGCACCATGTCACGGGGAGTAACATACCTATGAAGAACTAGTATTGATAAAGAAAATATGGTGAAAAGAAGCAACTTGATAGGGGGAGTATTTGGGCACCCCATTTTCCATTGATGTCAAAGGGGGAGAGAATGTTGGAAGGGAAAAAATATTGTCATCAATGACAAAGGGGAGATTATTAATCAATGTTGTCATTGATGTCAATATGGAATTCGCCGAGATGGAAAATATTCTGGATATGCCTAATGAATATCATGAAACCCTAGAATGAGATGATAAGGTTGAAGACAATAGATGCCCAGTTCCATATAATGATGTCGTAACTCTTGTTTGATAAGAATGTCATCAATTAATATGTCAAGTCACTAATGAAGAAGTCTTAAGAAGTGCCAAGTGCCAAGTATTTAGAAGCCCTTGATGACATATGGAGGAATACATTTGATGATGTCATATTCTTGATGAATGACCACAATTGATGATGGCACTTGATGAGGTCTTGATAACATGGTTGGAGATCATTTGATGGTTGGAAGACTATTTTGGAGTTCTCCTAATGATGTTGCACTATGACTGCACTAGTATATGATGACATTGTTAATGTGTCATGCTACATGGATGTTGCACTCCTACATAATGACTCTATGATCCTATGTTGACATTGATAACAATGAAGAAGCCACATTGTCCCAAACATTCCTCATGCTGTCCCAAACTTTTTATGCTTAAAATTTAAGGACAGTGACAAAGAAAAATTATTTTGGACACCTTGGAGGCATCCTTTCAAAATGGATCCTAGACCATCTTAAAGAGGTTTTTTCTCTCTTTCTAACGAGTCTTTATTTGCCTCGAAAATCCTAATAGTTTGTGAGATATTGAATTTTTAAGTTAAGGAAATTATTCCTAGTGGTGAGCCGACCTACACTCAGTCATACAAGTCAGCCTCACTTCAAATAGACATGTCCCTTTAGTTATAAATGAAATATTTATAAATAGATGTCTAAACACTTCATTTTGATAAGTAATTCAGGCAAGAATTCAGAGATACAAAGTATAGAAGAAGACTAGAGGTCGAGGAGAACGAGGCATAAAATCTTGGTTGAAGCTGCCATAGTTACTATAGTCGAAGTTGCCGTAGTTTCCGTGGTCGAAGCTGCCATAGTTACCATGGTTGAAACTGCCGTAGTTGTCGTGGTCGAAGCTGCCATAGTTGTTGTGGTCGAAACTGCTGTAGTTGACATGGTCAAAGCTGCTGTAGTCAAAGTTTTTGTAGTTGCCGTGGTCGAAGTTGCCACAGTTTTCGTGGTTGAAGCTGCCATAGTTTTCGTGGTTGAAGATGTCGTAGTTGTCATGGTTGAAACTGTCGTGGTCGAAGTTGTCATAGTTGTCATGGTCGAAGTGTTGATTTATTGGGATTGGACAAATAGAGCTTGTTGAATTCTTCTCTTGAGAACATAATAGGGTAGATTTGGAGAACTTTGTGAAGTAGCATATTGAAGATTTGTGGAGATCATTGAAGACCATGATGCATTGAAGCCATTATGAGGTGACCTTGAAGAATTTTTGTTTAGGTAACATGAAGAGCAGTGGTGACACCTTAATGTCAAGAACAAGGTTTTTATTGATGATGTGACATGGAGACTAAGTGAAGGCATAGATGAAGATTGATAGGGCTTGTTGAAGAAAACATTTGGAGCCATGAAGTATATCCAAACATACCTTGACAAAGTGAAGCTAAAGGGTTGGAGCCCTTGGAGTTGGTGCCTCAAAATTGACAAGGTTGGTGCCTTGGAAAGTCCAAGTTGGTGCTTGGAAAATATAGGATTGGTGTCCTTGGAGTTGGTGCTCCTAAATGTTGGAAATAATACTGGGAGGGGGGGTGAATCAGTATTATCAATTCAATTATTTTCTTTTTCAAACCCAGATCATATATGCTAATTCAGTTAGTTAAAACCGCGTATAAACGCAACTACAGATAAGGAAACCCGCGTATACAATGCAAACTTATAATTTAATTTATCTTACAGATGTTGATCATTAATCTGTGTATCAGAATCAAATAAACAGTAACTAGAACCAGTGAAACAGAGTAGAAGACAATCACACACAAGAACACAAGATATAAGGTGGAAACCCAATGTGGGTGAAAACCACCTGCTGCAATTCATCTCTATCTTATTTTAATTAGAAACTTCTTTTTACAATGTTTCTGTACTAGTGCAGTCTTTTAATAGTACGCAGGCTGCTACCTGCAGAGAGCTACAACCCTCTCTCATTCTCCAGCTTCTCCTGGAAGGGAGCTACTACCCCCTTAGCTCTTGTACTAGTTGGAATACTAGTACGCAACTACTATCTACAGAAGGCTACAACCTTCTCTTTACTTCCAGGGACCACGTTTCATAAATTTTCAGACTGGATCCATGAACATTAATCAATCATCAAGAATTTCTGCATAAAACAATTTCCTTTTCACCAATTAGAACTGAATCAAGTAGACACTTCTCTGACAGCTGTACCCAGAACACAATAACAGTAACCACACACCAAATTCTGAACCCAAAACAACTGCAGTAATAAACAGAGGCAGCTAGAACACAATTCAAGAGATGTACGCTACTTTAATAGCCAGAAACCTGCGTGCATACACTTTTGTGTTTGGACCAACCTGCGTATACGCTGTTTTTACTCACAGAACCAGCGTGTATACGCGTCTTCACTTCACTGAACCTGCGTACAGATCTATAAAGGATAATTCACTATTTCAAATATTCAGACATTAATTAACCCAGATTATCAAATTTATAGATCAAGCATGTGCCACATATAACGGATCGAAATCATACAAAGATACTATTATTCAAGCCTTAAGATTATGACCCATCAATAGAACTTATCCTTCTCTTTGCGCTTAGGTTCCTCCTTCATTCAGATCCAGATCTGCACCATAACCCAATCACCAATATTCTAGATCTAGCACTTTATCAGATATTCAATAATTCAGATGATCCTTTGCCAAATGATCTCCTTCCTCTTTTATAGTCTTAGGCCTTTCACAATACCACAGTCCAAAACCATAACAAAACAATACCATGGACCCAATACTTGGGATCAACACTTTTGATGAGATACCATGGCCCAAAACCATAGGTTCAATTACCAAGGACTAAATACCACAAACCAAAAGTAAGTTTTCCAACATGTACGCGCTTTTCCTTGCGTGAAAGTACGTGTATATGCATACACGCCTTTGTAACGTATAACCCGCGTGTATACACGTCTTCGTCTAGGTGAACCTGCGTATATGTCTTTTCCTTCATTCTGAGAGCCTGAACTGAGATCTATCACCAGAGTGAGTTGCCATCAAGGACAACACCTGTGCCATAGCTCCAAACCTATGCCATAATGCCAACAATCTCCCCCTTTGGACTTGATGGCAACCCCAAGATCCTCAAGTCATTCTCCCCCTTTGTCATCAAGGGCAAAGTTTGTGCTCCCCCTACATGCTAAAATCTCTGCTCTACCGTGCTGACCATGCTCCCCCTGACTGTAGACAAGATTTGCAAATAA